>JAEQBH010004639.1:0-643283 GCA_016808115.1 Tetrastigma voinierianum
CTGGCAGGTGTTTCCATGTTGGCTGCTGCCATATTTCCGTTGTGGCCATTCAAGCCACTGTCAACAGAAATGTAAATTAGCTAAGACAAACAAAACCCACTGTCTGCCCCCCCCCCCCCCCCCCCCCCCCCCCCCCCCCCCCCCGCTCCCCCCCCCCCCCCCCCCCCCCCCCCCCCCCCCCCCCCCCCCCCCCCCCCCCCCCCCCCCCCCCCCCCCCCCCCCCCCCCCCCCCCCCCCCCCCCCCCCCCCCCCCCCCCCCCCCCCCCCCCCCCCCCCCCCCCCCCCCCCCCCCCCCCCCCCCCCCCCCCCCCCCCCCCCCCCCCCCCCCCCCCCCCCCCCCCCCCGCCCTCAAAAAAGATAATTAAAAGTTAATAGTAGTTCAATATTGTAAGCAATATCCTTCTATTTTATCAAAATGTATATGCATGCTTTGTATCCACAGTTTGACAAGAATATCCCATGTCAACCTTCATATTCAGGGCAACAAATAATCATATTAATCCATTGCCATCTCATTATACTTTTTCAGCCCTAGTTGTGAGAAAATACATCCACACCAAAGATATCTAGTTCTATTTTCTTGTGTTAAAATAGCCAAGTTGAAATTGAAAAAAAGTAAACAAATGAAGAACACCATGCCCAGGTATGTTTGCATTTATGAAAAGGGTAAATTGTAAAACCACAAGGAGAACATATGTCAATAGCCTTCATGAAATGAGCTCCAAAAAGTCTCTCCGGTGTGGCCACAAGAATTCAGGCTCACTTCTTAGGCGAACAATAAACAGTTGTTCATAAAGCATGAAAAAGCATACAAAGTTTCATAGCACCCTATCATACTTTTGGAAAAGGGAAGGCATAAAATGAAAAATTATCATAGACAATGACTAACCTGGCAGTAATTTCTGAGTAAACATTCGAGGCTTCTCTCCTGTAACAAAGATCTGTCATAGCTGCTCCTAATTGAAATAACAGTTAGCTTCATTAAGAAATAGAAAATAAATGAAGCAGAAAAATTACACGAGCTAGCAAATGGATACATGCAAGTGCTACTTGAACTTAATTACAGAACAAGAATATATGCATTAGATACAACCATTTCTTTAGGAGAGCAATTGCAATCCATGCATGCAGTATGTGCCTCTTGGAGATTCAAGAGATTACTTAGTGACATTTCCATTGCCATTTCAATGCCTTAAAACAATATTAGTTTTTTGTTGTCCAGCATGTACACAGTACTACTCACACTCAAAAGAAATGGCCTAATTCCCAGAATTAAATGATAGATGGGAAGAAAAAGGAAGTTATTCACTCACCTTTGACTTGAATCCTGATTGGTTTACTCCATGATACTTCACATATGCACATGCATTGGCACATATATATAAAAATCAATGATAGAAGATGTACTTAGAATAATCAAGATAACTAATTTGGTCCTAGAGATGGCTCATGAGCAGGGAGTCTGAATGGGCGCTGAGGGCTTTGGGATTTAATGAATGCTGAGGCTATGGCAAGGTATTTTTAAAAATACAGGTTAAAAGGAGAGGCTCAATCACAAGGTCCAAAATGAAGTTGATGGAAATGAAAAAGAAGCTGAATTTGGAGCATCAAATTATAAATGTATCAAAGTGGGGAAGTAGATTGAAACTCATACTCTGCCACTATTGTTCAAAGTTATCGATCAAACAATATCTCTTCAGAGTCATCTGAGCAATATTTGTTTTCTTGTATCATGTTGATAACAGATGATGATGATCAAGATGCACATGACGATGAAATTAAACTCGATCAGAGTTTAAGATTTTTGTACATATGGGGGTCTACTTGGTCCTTAAAGATTTTAATCTTTGGAGTTTCTAAAAAGGAATTTAGAAATACCTATAACAGTATCATCACACCTACGCTCACTCTAACTCTCCAACAAAAAATCCCCATTGGGGGAGGGGGGAAGAAAAAGAAGTATGGGGCTCATTCATCAAAACTATAATAATTAGACAGAAGCACAAAAGAACTTGGATTATAAGAATCCAAACTAATTAGATGCTTAGCCGCTGGTTCTCCAATTAAGTTTACCCTACAGCACCTGCCATACACCCTATACATCTCTGGAATTTAGGAGAAATCTCTAGGTGCCTAGGCAGCAGAGCCCTTTTTTTCTAATAGTCTCTTCTCTAAAAAAGGAAGACAAAATCCAGTGGCAGAGGCACATTTATTTAGATGGAAAGCATCAATGTCTCAGACAATCAGCACTACAAGAAGATTAATGGAGTTAGTTAAATAAGATAATAAGTAAAATACTTCAAGTAAGATTAATGGATCACACCCAAATGAAAATTAAAGGCCAGGATTTGTACTTGGATCATGGATATTCTATTTATATCTCTTAAGTGAATCACCTCTTACCATTAGGAGTAATAGATTCCATCCCACAGGGTAACACAGTTTATTTGATGGAAACCAAACAAGTAAGCATGAAAATCTGTGAAATGGAAAACTCAGTTGGTTTTGAAGCTATATTGCTAAAAAAACATCTAGATGGAATGAAATATAAATTTAGGAAAAATATATGCTACTAATAAGGTTTCATATCTACAAGAAAACAACAAAATGTAGTTGGTGCAAGAATTCCTAAGGGGAGTTCTCCTAGTAGGAGAAGCAATTAGGAGAAGCAGGGATCCTTTCTTTTCTCTCTGTCAGGGTCAGGAATTCATTGAGATGTTTGTTGGGGGTGGGATATTTCAAGAAGAGGACCTATTCAACAAGGCAAAACAAAATTCCCCCATGATTGGTCTCAAGGATGGAGATAGATGCCGTTGAAGGCAGAGAGGAACTTGAATTGGTGGGGGAAATGATGAGAGGGAGCAAACACTGAACCAGTTGGTTACAGAAATGATGGATTCACTGGGAATGATGGAGTGATTGTCATTACGCCACCAATCGACTATGGTGTTATGAACTCATTTCTTTGTGTTTTGCTACTTACTGTACAGAAAGTCATTCTCAAGCATAAGAATATAAAAAAGAAGCATGAAACTATACTGCAAACCTAAGAAGACCATAAAACTCTCAAGCATGGAAACATTTTCCTCTTACTTAGCGTATGACCAAAAGCAAGGACCAACCTAAGAAGACCATATCTCATGTTCTATAAAACAGAGATCAGACAGAATCAGAGTATACCGTATATTATGGACAGAGTGAATTACTACAGTATGATCACATGCCTTTATAAATACAAAATACAAAACAAACTACCTGTGAATTAATGAACCATTGTTCAAACACATCCATCCAAATTTTTGAGAAACTATGCAAATAATCAGATGTATCGTGAAGAAACAAAATCCACAAAGAACAAACAACAAAATAGGCATGTGCAAGAGTTTCAAAAAATACGATCGAAGTGGGATGTGAATTGTGATATTCTCAAATCAAATCAAACCCCTTCATACAACATGAGGGATATTAATCCTCAAATGAAAATCTCAATCATATTATTTCACGATTCGTAGCTTTAATCAACCTCTACAATTCCACTGACCTTAGATCGATATAGCCAGGAAATATCAAGCATTGTCGATCGAAGACAAAAGAGAAGAGTACGAACTGCCGCAACTACCAATCGAAACTGAAACCAAACCCTAATAAGAAACAATCCAAAGAGACTTATAGTGTTGAAAGGGGGTCTAAGAGCACCGATAAAGAGAAACCCTAATAAGACCTCACGTAACACAAAGAGTAGAGGTAAAAAAATGGCGGTGAAAATCGAAAGCAAATGAAATAGGAAATGAAATGAAATGGAAGTAGAGAGAGAGATAGAGAGTAACATACAGAAATCAAAATGAAATGGGCGTGGGAAGGGTTCAGGCAAGAGCAATTTTTTTATTATATGATGGTTCATAGTTATGAAGACACGGTCACTGTCGCTATAAGATAACTCTCCCTCAAGCAGCAAATTTTATGCTTGAGAATCTAGGAAAAGAAAAGGAAAATGTATTCAACTCCTAAAATTAATAGATAAGGAAAATGTATATTCACTAGAGTACCTAAATTTCTCAAATGGAGCACTAGCATATCCTTATGAAAAACAAAGAAACTCATACTGTAATTACTCCTCAAATTTAGCTCTGCATTTTTTGCACTTGAGCTGCCATGGATCATGGTAATCAACAAGTAGGAAAAGATAATGGCATAACATCGTAAAATAATAAATAACGATAATCTTGAAAAAGAAATCCTATTAAATTACCTTGCTTTGAATATTTTGAGCACAAGTTCAGACTTCAAAGGGTTTAAGGTATTTTCCTCATTTGTATTAGCAAGACTAATTTATGCAGTATCTTCAAACCACATGCTGAGCAAATCCTTTGATGCAGTAGATTTGAATAACATTTTAAAGAATATCAACAAAAAATGCAACAAATTATATTATTATGTTCTTTATAGTACACATAATTTGTTGAGTGCAATCCCATTATACTTCAGTTCATCTCTGAAATTTTATTATCAAACACCTCAGTACGGTAGACCAATTCCTAAGCCTGGAATCCATGAAAGATCAGTAAGATATTCATAATCTCCATATGTTGCACCAATTCTCTTCTCGACAGGGCTCACCTATTTCTTCTTCGTGAAAATGTTGGATGCTCTGAAAATTATCCCCACAAGAAATTTCAGGGAGACATTAAGAACATGAAAAACAAAAGATCATCAACTGACATATAACCACCTTAGTTGGAAGATCATCCCAGGGTCTTTTGATACTAATAGTGGCTTTTCTGTCCAACCTATCCATGACATGAAGAAATTCTGGAACTGAATTTAGAGAATGTTCAAATAGTTTCACTAGTCCAAAATCTGGAAAATGATGGAAAGAAATTGAACATCAACAGTAAGAAAAACCTAGAAAATTCAAACACAGTGATGACTAGTATTCAATAGCAAGAGATAACCAAAAAATCCAAAAGAATAACAAAAAATTATGTAGTTTTAATGCCTAAGCTACAAGATAATAAGATCAGGCAATCAAGAAAAGAAAATGAAAAATCCACTTAGCATAGTAAATCAAGGTAACAATTCATTCAACGATAGTACAACCCTTGACTTCATTCACATATCATCTACAATTTAACTATTGATTTGTCCAACTGAATTGGGAGCAACCCCATTAACTAACACAAAGATATTCTCTTGTAATTTAAGTCTTGTATTAGCCTACCATCAATCTAAAGGCACAAGAGAAAAAAGAAACTTTGTCTCTAGTTAACTGGTTTCTCTAGACAAATTATAGTTTCCAACTTATTTTGTCAAATGGCTCTACTACATGAATGTTTCATTCAAAAATCAAGTTGAAGTTTAGCTCTTTGATTCCTTAATAACCCAAAAATTGAGAAAAAGAGAAGAAAACCCCCAAAAAAATATTATCGTAGGATATGATTATGTCAATGGGATCATCTTCTATGTAACTTATTTTGCTTCATCCATGCAATGTGACATAGCTTCAAAAGCAGAATCCCCAAGCTTGCTGTTATTGAAGTTGAAAGCATAACAAGACAAAGGAAGGCCAAACTAATTGGCTTTAAAATCGTGATAAACAAACAAGGGTTTATGAGTTAACTGGACATGGATCTTACACGTGGCACAATAAAAAGACTAAATAGTCAGGACTCAGATGTTTCCAGCATAGAGTTTAAGCTGACCTTCATTGCATGCAATCCCAATTCTATGAGCTATTTTATTGTAGTAGCCGAGGTTTTTTGGGTTGTATTTGGTTCTCATAAAGTAAAAAATGTTATGAAAAATGATTTTCTATGTTTGGTCATTTAATGACAAATTTTAAAGAAAATCACATATAAAATAAAATTACTTAAAAAAACTTACAAAATTTTAAATTATTTAATCTTTATATCGGGATTTATTATACAAAATTTATTTGAAGTAGTAAGTGAAAATAATATGTGAGATTTAATTATATTTTAATTTTCCTTCTTTTTTTCTTTTACTCAACTTTTCCTCTCTATTTTCTTTTCTATGGATTTCTTCACATTTCTTGAAACCAAACATAGCCTAGGTAATATGTACATAGATAAGTATCTATGATTTGACATAAGAGTATCTTTAAATGAGCAAGTTAAAATCTAGTAGTCGCTGCTATTTAGGTAAAATTCTTGGAATCTTGTGATTTCTTTACATGGGAAGGCAATGATATGTATATAATTAGAATTAGGCTCTTTAACAAAAAATATAGGTCAATAACACCAATTTAAAACAAGTGGAATACTAAAATAAAATTGGAAAACTTTTATCATTCCTCATTCTATTAGGAGCTTGTACATATGAAAGAACAAAACAATTTTGCTATGATGAATAATTATTTTTCTTAGGTGAATTATAGATTTTACATCTCAAATATGTTCATTTAATTTTAGAATTAGTAGTGGGTTTATATAGAGATTCAAACGAAAGAAAAGCATAATCAATAAATTCTTGTAACATTTTAAATATCAAAAATATTTTCTACTTTGAGTAAATTAAGAAAGTATGCGAGTTGTATCATTTTTAATTTTCTTAAACTACTTTATTAATTTTACAATTTTGAATTATATTCTAATGTAAGGATATTATAATATAGAGTGCTACAAAGGCCACATATATTATAGCTAATTAAATGAGCAAACTGAAGATAGAGGTGATTGAATATAATAAACAAAGTTTCGGTGATGTACCTAGTGGATGCTGGTGATTGAGTTTAAAGCTTGAGATTGGTGTTAGGTTCTCTCAAATATCTTATGATGTGGCTTCCGCTTGGTTATTATGTTCTCGCATCACACTTTCTCTTAAGATGTTGTGATGTTGATGTGTTCTCACCAGAATTCTCAGAAGATTCGACAAACGGCATATGGTTGTCTTCATCATCTTGGGTCTCAGGAAACTCTAATGACAAGCTATGGTTCCTTTCATGATCTTCAGAGTATATAAGATGAATCTCGTAACAATTGAATTCGCCCTTAGCCTTAAAGAGCACATATTGATTGCAGTGGTACTTGTCAGGAATAGCAATCTTAGGATAGTATAGCAGGAATAATTCATTTGATTTACTACCATGCTCCCCATGGTATTCACAATAGGAGGGAATATATAGACCATTAGAAAATGAACATTGTTCATCAAATACCAAATCTAAAACCAGGAAATGATTCTGGTTGATGATGAACACAAAAAATTCCAAATCCGAGGAAGTGGTCATCTTGATACCAATTCATGGGAAGCTCTATTCTTATTTCTCTGACCCCATGTCCTGATGCGTTGCACCCACCCTGCTAGAATTCCAATACTTCCTAGATTAATCATTCTCCATTCATGACGATAATGCACATGCTCTCTAAGCTGCACAGGTAGTAGGGACATGTAAATATTTTGGTTTCCCACAAGTACATATTGTGAAAAAAAAATCATGGTTTACAGATGAAGGTGTTGAGATGGGTCAACTTAACAAATGCAGTAAATTAGAAGTACTACTGACACTGCAAAGAAAATAGGAAATTGAAATAAATATCATTTATTTGACAAGTATTATTGTAATTTTAAGAGAAAAAAAAGTTTAGACAAAAATTGTACCTCAACTTTCTTGAACCATTCAAGGAGAGAAGACCAGAGAAGAGTTGATGGATTATTTGATAAAGTTCCCAAGCTTGGGCAATCATGTATATCTAATTCTCTTAGCCCTGATGGAAGCTCTTGAATTTCTTCAAGCATCTTGCGTTGGATCGATATTAAGGATCACCGCATTACAAAGTTCGCACGTCGCCGGAAGACTCCTCAAGTTTTCACAGTCGCTCAACACCAAAGAAGTAAGACGACTCAATTTTTCAATTGACGATGGAAGCTCTTTTATACCTGTTCTACCTAAATCGAGATCTTCCAAGCAGTCCATATCCTCTATGATTTCTGGAAAAGACTCTAACTTTGAACAACCATTTAGAAAAAGAGATTTAAGGGATTTCAACCTACAAATGCTGCTTGGAAGACTCCTCAAGTATTCACAGTCGCTCAACACCAAAGAAGTAAGACAACCCAATTTTTCAATTGACGATGGAAGCTGTTTTATACCCGTTCTACTTAAATCGAGTTCTTCCAAGCATTCCATATTCTCTATGATTTCTGGAAAAGACTCCAACTTTGAACAACCATTTAGAGAAAGAGATGGAAGGGATTTCAACCTATAAATGCTACTTGGAAGACTCCTCAAGTTTTCACAAATAGCCAACACCAAAGAAGTAAGACTCTCAATCTTTCAATTGACAATGGAAGCTCTTATACCTGCTTTCTACTTAAATCGAGTTCTTCAAGCATTCCATATCCTCTATGATTTCCGAAAGACTCCAACTTTGAACAACCATTTAGAGAAAGAGATGAAGGGATTTCAACCTACAAATGCCGCTTGAAGACTCAAGTTTTCACAATAACACCAAAGAAGTAAGACTCCTTAATCTTTCAACTGACGATGGAAGCTCTTTATACCCGTTTCTACTTAAATCGAGTTCTTCCAAGCATTCCATATCCTCTATGATTTCTGGAAAATACTCCAACTTTGAACAACCATTTAGAGAAAGAGATGGAAGGATTTCAAACTCACAAATGCTACTCTAAGACTTCTTCCAAGTTTTCGCACCCATCAAACTCACAACAAGTGAGATCATTTATACATGTTCTATTTAAATCAAGATCTTCTAAGCATTCCATATCCTCCGTGATTTCCGGAAACGACTCCAAGCTTAAACAATCGGAGAGATCAAGCCCTCCAATGGATTTCAACTTAAAAATACTGCTCGGAAGACGACTCAAATTTTTACACCTCTCCAATGTTATATTAGAGAGATGATTTAGAAAACTTAATCGATGATGGAAGCTCTTTATACCCGCTCCATCTACTCTTAAGCTCATCTAAGTATCTATATACTCTTCAATCTCCTAAAAGACTCCAAGCTGAAACAATTAGAGAGATCAAGTTCTTCAAGGTATTTCAACTCTAGCAATGTGTTCTTCGAAAAGACTCAATTCTTGTGCACGACCAAACGCGAAAGAAACAGAGATTTTTATATATTTGCATCGACTCGAATATCTTTATGCCGTTAGACTAAAATCAAGCATCTCTAAACATTCCATATTCTCACTAATTTCGAAAAAGCTTTCAACTTTGAACAATCCGCTAAGATTGAGATATTCTAGAGATTTCAATCCAATGTTGCTTGGAAGACTTCTAAATTTTTACAAAATTTCTCTAAATTAAGATTTTGAAGAGAGACCAAACGCTGAATGGTTCTGGCAACTCTCAATCTTTTCGGCACAACCAAATCCAATGAAGTAAGATTTTTAGGAAACCAATCGATTGATCAACCTTTTCTAAACTTTTCAAGATTCAATATTCAATTTCTGATATTCGCATATTGGAGAAGCATGGCATGTAGGTGAGCTGATGAGGTTGACAAATTCCAGCACCTCCGTAGCCACTAAGTTGTAACAAAAGAAATTAATCATTTTATTTTTAGTAAATAAATATTCATGAACTTCAAAACATCAATAATAGAAAAAGAAGACAAAATAGAACTAAATATCAATACGACCTTTCGCTTGCCAAAGGTATTTTATTCGCTTTTCTTCAAGTTGAGTTCAACGAGGTTCTTCTCCATCAAATTCTGAGGTAAGGATTCCAAAGGGTATCCTTCCCCAATGAAGATATCTTAAAATCATAATTTGTATGGAAATTCAAAGTCCTTAGAACAAGGAGCTTTTGGATACTTCCTTCCAATAAAATTAGTAAAACTACAACCCAATAAACTTTGAATAATCAAGCTCTTCATCCTTTTAAAAGCTTTAGTAGTAAATTCCATGTCTCGTTAATTTAGACATGCCCAGAAATAACCTTTCGATCGCTTGTCCCCTAAAATATCAAGAGTAAATAAAGATAGCTAAGCAAAAAAAAAAAAAGTATATAGAACCTAGCAAAATTATAAAGATATATATGCACTTGGAATTGTAATTAAGAAAAAAACTGTGGATCAACTGCAGTTTGGCGCACTCGGCTCTCACCGTTTTTTCCCTCAATACAAGAGAAATATCTTTAGGGTCCCACACCGCCTCCATTCCCCAAAGTTTTTACAATGTCGAACAATTTCTCTCCCCATTTCTTGTACCAAGTCATGCATCCTTATGGTATTACCAAAAAGAGTTATGAGGCTCTTGTCATGAAGAACTGTTATATCAATCCTTGCATTCTCTATAAGTCTCATTACATCATTTTCATTGCATCCATCAAGAAGCAAAAATTATCAAGAAATGTCTCTTGTTCTCCTTATCTAGTCCTTCCAAAGCTTATCTTCAGAACATTTTGACATTTCTATTTTGGGTTGCTTTTTAGTTTGTGTAATGTACTTTCCCAAATATGCACACTTTTATTAAAAAGAAAAGATGCCTAAACTTCATGAGCTAATGGTAGGCCATTCGCATAATTTACTACATCATTTGGAAAGGGTTACAAAATCCTTTTCACAATCGTTGTTGTTAAAGCATGCTGACAAAAAGTTGAATGATTCCTTAGATCTAACCCCATTACTTTATATAGCACATCCACTTTATGCTTCTTCAACAAATGTTGATCTCTAGTTGTTATGATGATTCTACTTTTAGGACCAAACCAGCCATGCTCTCCAGCTAAGGATTTCAATTGCTCTAATTCATCAACATCATCAAGAATAAGAAGAACCCTTTTTGAGCGAAGTCTTTGTTTTATCATGTTAATCCCTTCATGAACACTGATTATTTCCACATTTTTTCCTTTTATGGCACCATTAAGAAGTTCTTTTTGTAATTGAAGTTGACTTGAGCTGTTGTAGGATCTTTCTCTCACTTTTTCAAGAAAGATACTACTTTCAAAGAGATTGAAGATGTTATTATAAACAACTTTGGAGATTGTGGTTTTACCAATTTCCATTCAAGCCCGTAATCCATCATGAATGATCATTTGACTCAGGATTTATCAATGATATTAAATATTCCAAATGAGAATTCATTCCAACAATTTGCTTGCTAATAGGTAGTAAAAATTTAGAATTCAACTCTTTGAGGATATCATCAATAATTTTCTTAATAAGCCTTGTCTCATGCCTGTTAATCACAAAATACATGCAGAGAGTTAAAATAACTTTTAAAAATTACAAATTTCAAGTAAATTAGTATTACTTTGCAATTCTGCCATGATTGACCCTTAGTGGCTAATTGAATGTGAGGTTTGTTTATATCAATAAACAGACAAATTATATATAATAAAGATAATAATATATAGAAAATTATTTTATTTGATTTATCAAATAGATATAAAAATAATTAAAAACAGTTCATTATTTTTTTGATTTCAAATTATATAATATTTATCTAAGATAGGAAAGCAAAGTTAGAAGTTCGAAGAAATACAAATTCTATACCTTGATTTTAAATTCTTATTTTTATTTTTTACCTTTTCCTTCTTATTGTTTTTAAATTTTCTTCAAATTCTTGAAAGAACCAAACAAAATTGAAGTGACAAAATTAATAAATAAATGTTGCCAAAAGAGGTTTTTTCAGAAATGAGGAGATAGGGTGGTGTTCAAGTATCATCACCCCTTCATTGAATATTTTAAAATAATATATATACCACCCTTTTTATGAGAAGGCAGTTTAGACTTTGACAAACTCTTAATTAAATTTTATACCAATCTTGGCCAAAGTTTTATTAGCAGTAAAAGATCAACCCAATTGAAAGAGAAAATTTTGAAAGCATAGATACAAAGAAAAATATAGCTACCGATATTTTTGTAGATCATATCCAGCTAGATTGCTCACTTTCATCAGCGCACTTCCACTTCTGAATCTTCTCCCTTTTCTCCTTCTCGTCTGCTTCTTTTCGTGATCAACAAATGCCTGTTCATAACTTCCTGTTTGTTTCGCACGTCCGATGGATCAACATGATAGAAAAATGGGTAGAATGAGCCACTGACGCTGGCTGATCTCCACCAGTTCATCACATAATACCGAGAGTTAGCATAGTTTGGTGAAAGAATGATAACAAAAATTTTGATCTTTTCTCAATGGCTTTCTGGAGATCAGGTAGATGCAATTATTCCTCCTCTCTCAAGTTCATCATCATCCCTGAAGGTGTGGATTCCAAGGGGAAATCAGAGCACATAAAGATGGTCGGGTGAACCATAGCGGTGTCTCCTGAAACTCAACACTTCGTAGGTGAATTGTTGGGTGGATCTGGAAGAAGAAGATGAAGGAGGAGGAGAATAAGGGATGATCTGGGTGTTTGCGAAAGCCATGGTCGTTCCAAGAAGACTAGAAGATTGAGATTCAAAAGCTTGATTTCTTAAATTAGATGGAGGGTAGGGTATAGCTTGGGATTGACAAGCTATTTCTTGAGAAAAGTTCTGTAGCAGGAGAAGGCTGCCTGAAATTTTAGAAGAAAGACTTGGGAGGTGGGGGATAAGACTACTTCAGACCATCAAATCTTGTCATTATATTTGGTCCTTTGGAAATATTTAAAATAGATAAATAAATAATAACTATTCAAAAAAGTGTTATAAAACATTTTTGAATTTTTCGACTATAGAATTTTTATTAGTTATTATTAATTTTTATAAGAATTATACAAATCATTTTTCTGTGTTGGGTCAAAGTTTAAGGAGAGAATAAAGAAAAAAATGTTTAAAAAAATAGATTAATTTTTCATATGATTGTCTTATAAAATATTAAAAAATTAAATATAATTAAACATATCTAAAAACTAATATATTTTTAATTTGCAATAACATGAATACGTTAAAATAAGTTAATGAGTTTGAATAAAAATATAATTACATATAAATTTTAATTTTTTAGAATTTTATTCCTTATAATATTTTTTTTTTTTGATATTTATAAAAAAAAAAAAAAGTAACTACAATAATCATTCCTGCCAGTTAGTTGTCACTATTGTTTTAGACTGAACGGCTCTGAGCATATACTGTTGGCATCAATCATTACACTTGCAACTTTGGAGTTGGGTATAAAAGTAATTCATTTGTTTTAAAGACAACATGTACATTTTTTTAAATATTCACAAAATTTATTTTTATTTTTAAAAAACGCATTCATTTTAAAATCATTTATAATAAATACAGTTTTAAATTTATCTTATTATCCACAGTTGTTTATACAGTTTTAAAGTTAATTTTTAAAATCGTATCATAGTGATATATATAATTTTAAAAAATAAAAATACTAATTTATAAATATTTAAAAAATCTATATTTTTAAATAAATTATTTAACTTTAAACTCTGCAACTTGTTCTATCATTTTCTTGACTCCTTCATCAAATTTTTATATTTTTCCTCCATTTTCCATTCAGAACTAGCACTCGTCCTTTTACATTTTGTGTCATGTCTATTTTTTCTTTTCTTTGTTATTTTGTTTTATTTTAAAACAAATTGATTGCTGTCATGATAATGGCCTGTAAGTTCAGGGAGGTGAGCATGGGAAGGTCGCCTGGGGAAATTTCAGGGGAAGAAAGACTTGGGAGGTGGGGATAGAGCATCTCCTAACAGTATCTAAAATAGGCTACTCGAAATATATTAAAATATTGTATTATCACATTTTAATGCAGAAACTTTTTAGATTAACTCAAACAATATTTATCATTTTATTATCAATTTATTGCTTTATTGCTTTCGATAATAAAATTTAAAAATACTATTTGGTATGACGTGTAGTATCGTATTGATAACATCGCGTGTTAATGTGTTACCAGCGTAATTAAATTTTAATTTTTTAATTTTTTTAATAACGAATCATATTTACAACGATCACGAAATTGAGATTTTAAATTTTGAATTTTGATATCGTAATTCTGTGGTCGTATTTGCAACGGTCGTATTTTGGAATACTTTGATTGTGCGACGATTGTTCGGACCCATAAAGTTCCCAGGATTGCCCGATAAAATTAAAAGAATCAGCAATTGCAGCCCCATTAACAATTTCATGGTAGATCTTCCTGTCAGAGTTTTATAGCTCCTGGTTTTGGCAAAAAGCATAGAGAATTTAAATAAATACCTTCCTGAGTTTAAACCATCAAATTACAAAAATCCCATTAATAATTATCACTCTTCTCTTTTCTCAAATTTTATTAGTAACCAAACATCAGATAAAAAACCAGTACATCATAGTTCAAATAACCTAAACAGTTATAAAATTCTTCAATTAATCATCAAAAATAAAATTCAAGACCAATCAGCCAAAAACCCATACAAGAATTTGCAGAAGAACCGATACAGCAAAAGTTAAATCAAGGAATCAGCGCACCACTAATCAAAAAAGTAAACAAAGAAAAATAACTCAGCTTTCCGGGAAAAGCCGACAACTTTTTCTTCCAGGACCAAACATGAATAAAAAAAAAACACAGCTCCAAATCCAGAATTGAACAGACCTGATACCGGTATATCATGATGGCTTCGGGGTCTTCATCGGAATCATTACCAAAGTCATAATCGGCGTCGTTGTCGTCGTCGGAGTCGGCCGTGGTGTCGCCGCTGTAGTAGTCCTCCAACGAGTCGACATCAGTTATCGTCGTGCACATGTCGTCGTGGTCCAATCCTCTTGACCCCAAGCGCTTAGCCTCTGATTGGGATCAAACCTGTAGCGTTTGGTACGGCGGCTTGGCTGCTTCGAATTAGAGGCGGAAGAGCAACAAATTCAGCCAGACTGAATTAGGAATATAGGAGAACGGAGGCGAAGGGTGAAGAGAGAAGGTGAGGCGCGAAAAGTAGCGAGGAGATGGGCTCGCCGGATGTGTAGTAATTCAAAGCTATGGTAAATAGCTAATTAAATAAGTAACATTGGAGGGGATTTTAGCTATACAAAATAGACTATGAAAATGGTTTATTGGCTGCTTGGAGATCTTTCTGGAACTTTCATTTCAGAACATCAACGTCACTTGTCATTATATTTGCTCATTGGAAAATTTAAATAAATAAATAAATAATAACTATTCAAAAAAGTAAGTTATAAACATTTTTTGAATTTTCGAACTATAAATTTTTATTAGTTATTATTAATTATTTACCATTACATTAAATGATGAGCTCGTCTTCTTCTTCTTTTTTTTTTTCAATTAAATGTAGGATTGTTAACGAGACTTTATAAAATTATAAAATTGCTCATTTTTTCTGTGTTGGGTCAATGAAGTTAAGGAGAGGAATAAAAGAAAAAATGTTTAAAAAAATAGATTAATTTTTTTCATATTTGATTGTTTTATAAAATATTAAAAAATTAAATGTTAAATATCTAAAAACTAATATATTTTTAATTTATTAATCTTACTATGAATACGTTAAAATAAGTTAATGAGTTTGAATAAAAATATAATTACATATAAACTTTAATTTTTTTTTAAATTTTTTTAATCTTTACTATTTTTATTTTCTCTCATTATAGAAGATAAAAAGTAGCTTATAATAGTCATTTCTAGCCAATTAGTTGTCACCACTGTTTTAGATTAGATAGTTCACAGACCTTACAGATGGTATCAATCATTAATCACACTTGCAACTTGGAATTGGGTATAAAGTAATTCATTTGTTTTAAAACACAACATATACATTTTTTAAATATTCACAAAATTAATATTTTATTTTTAAAACCACATTGATTTTAAAATCATAGTTGATAAATACAATTTTAAATTTACCTTATTATCATAGTTGTTTATACGATTTTAAGATTAATTTTCAAAACCGCATTGTAATTAGTATATACAATTTTAAAATGTAAAAATTAGTTTATAAATATTTAAAAAAAGGAGTCTAAATGTGTATTTTTAAAAATGAATTATTTTAACTGAAACTCTTTCCAAGTTGTTGATATAATTTTCTTGACTCCTTCTCTTCAAAATTTGCTTTCATTTTCTCCATTTTCCATTCAATAACTAGCACTCGTCCTTTTACATTTTGTGTCATGTCTATTTTCTTTTCTTTTATTTATTTATTTATTTTTTATTTTTAAAAAACCAATTGATTGCTGTCATGATACTTACATAATAATAAAATACGAAAATAATTTAAAGCATCAAATTTTCTTGGAAACCTCGGGAACAAACCACAAACATAGAAAAAAGTTTATTTATAGATATGAGAGAATTTCTAAATCTAATGGTAAGAATAAGCCGTAATATGTTGATATGACGAAAAGCCTAACAACTAAGCCCTTTGTTACCATAACAGATCCCTATTTTTTCTCTTTTTCTTTTCACAAAATTAGTGGCATACGATCGGAAATAAAGCGCAAAATCGAGTCGAATTCATGAAATCGACCATTGTCATTCTTTGTTTTAGATTGAATATGGATCACTTCAAAATTAGAAACAAATAATCATATAAAAGAATATTATTCTTTTACCGTTGATGCTCATCCATTCTAATTCTACAGCGGCGCTAAAACCGGGGTATCGTATTCTCGTCGGCCGGAAAGATCTATCGTCGTATCAAGGACCCCATGCTGATAAAGATGGTAACCATTTTCACGTCAACCAATTTGTCGAACGTATAATAAAGCGTAATGCAATAGTTCGAGTGGTACATCTTTCTTAATGCAAATACATATTAAAATTTATAATTACAATACGTATTATCGAAAACCATCAAGCCCTGATGCGGCTTTGTTCAAAATCGACCTCACAAGATGGCCAGTCAGCGAACTCTCACTTGTGCGCGAGGCCAGTATTCCGCCAGCGGGGTGGTTTAATAAGCCCGATGTAGTGGAATCACCACAAATGGAGTTCTTTTCCCCTTTGGTGCGTATCTGATGCTCAGAAATGCTTAGCATTCGGAGTAAATGTGGCGATCTTCTTGAATATGTTTATATGATCGGCCGTGTCGATGCGACTCGCCGCGCTTTGCCTAAGCCGTGGCGAAAACATCGTTTCAAAACAAAACTTGTTGTTCTTGAAAATCGCAGCTACCCGAAACGTGTCGTGCAAAATATGGGACTACCCTCAGGCGAATGTGTTGGAGAACTTCCCGAAAGCAGATCCTGGTCCTCATCAAAAATGATCACATTGGACCGTGCCACGACCCGATTCTCAGGAAAATCATCCACAATGAAATTCAGCTATGGCAGTTCGTTTTTCGGAAAATTCATGTCATGCACACGCTAATTTACAGGTTACCGGTGCATATGGAGTCACGTTATGCTATTCGACCAATATATACCACATGTCAGTATGCAACGTTCTCAAATTTTCAATTCACCTGCATGATTGACAAATATGGATCAAACAACACCCGAGTCTTCGGCGAGCGAATCGCGTCTGCGTGCCAGTTAGCTGCACCGCGATTATGTTTCCATATAATTGTGACGTCGTGATAGCGTATTAACTTTATTAATTTCTTTGATCAATGACTCGCTCAAATTGAAACACTTGAGCAATTTGCAATATCATCTCAATGGCCTACAAACACAGTGTATTATATAATTATGTCATTGTGTTAACACATTAGAATCATGTATTAACCTATTCATTTCCACACAAATCAATCCATTATACAAAAATTAGCTCATGTGGAGCTAGTGCGAACCTGACGATTCAATTTGAATCGGCTCATTCAATAGCAATTTCTACTTAAAAATATTTTGAGCCTTTATTACATGAGCAGTGGAAACTATCGATTTACGTGGCCACCTCTCTCAACATCGGTTCCACTTTGTGAACCCAGAAATCCATAGCCATTTCACGGCCTTATGCATATCCTGACACAATTTAATGCATAAGTACACCACAAAGCCACAAATAGTCCATACCACAGTCATGGACCGGTCTAAACTGCTCCACCAATTTTCACATTGGTTCCAAGTTTGAAACCGATCAAGCGACCGTTCAAGGCCTCGAACCAACTCAAGCATTACAAAACACTTAAACAAAGTGTAACTTAGTAGGATAAGCCATACGCCATTGGAGTTTGTCGAGGAAACTCCAAGCGAAGTCCACGTGTTGCCCCCTCATTGCGTATATGACTTTCTTTCTTGGCAGAAGCCAATCAGATGGTCAGATGCTTGGGATCTTAGAAGAATTACTACTTGTCTCTCTAAAATAACAAAACTAAGCTCAGCACATGGAAAATGTCCGACCCTTGCACGATTTTGGTCTTTTGAATAAAGGAGATGACACTATTCATGTTTTGTCCTTATCTCACTTAAGAATTCCAATAATATCAATCATGTCCCGTAGCTTGGATTTTCGACATTTTAGTGGCTATCTGGCCATCCATTTCATCACTCTCTCATGCAACATGTGTCGCGTGAGTCACGTAATATAGATGACTTTGTCGCGTGTATAATAGTTTCTGATGCGATCTTTCGGTGCCTCGAAAAATGTACAAGTGGTATCTCGAGGTCGACCAGGTGACATGTTAGCCTGATTTCGCGAGACGAGTCGATGGTGAAGTCAGTTTAGGTCATCAGAATCTAGAAAAATTTCCCTTTGGATTATTAAGATTACGATTTTACCATTTTTAGAAATTAGATTTCTAGAGTTTAATAGTCGCGGGACACTTGTGAATTTAATAGTCATTGAAACAAAAAAATGTTCTCTTATCGTTTATTTCATTTTCCAAAATCAAAACTCAACAAGGCTTTAATTTATCTTTTGACATGGTCAAAACAGGGTATTACATGAGCCTGGCATGAAACAAATGAAATGTTTTGGCATGGAATGAGGGTGAACCAAAATTCAAAATAAAGTTTTATTTTGGACATTTGATTTTTCTCCATAGTATTTTTATTGGCGAACACAAAATTTATGGAGTTTTGTTAAGTGGTAGGTAAAAATCATCCCCAAATATAAACATATATTGATCGATCGCCGTCGGTTTAAGTATAGAGTATGGTGTCTTGAAGTGAAGTGCCCGGCTTATGGCGCGGATGTGGGAGATACGTATCATTCTATACCCATTGAGAAGCCCCGGACGTTTATGAATGACGTTCGGCTACGAGTGGTTATGTTCTCGATAGCGTTCATTTTCAGGCTGCATCTTTAGGGTACAAAAGCCAGAATAAGCTAGTGTTACTTGAGTCGTAAAATAAATTCATGATTGATGAAATTGTTGACTTATTTTTTTAAATTTAATTTTCTTTTTATCTTTCAAAAAAATGAAAAATGAAAAAAATATGAATCTTTAAATAATTTTATTTTCATATTTTTAATTGAAAAGGGGTGAATTTTAAATAATGAATCTTTTGAGAAAATTATCACCTGCGTGTTCCTAACTTTCCAATTAATGTTGTCGAATTTTTCCATCTCCATTCCTCATCGATTACACCAAAAGAAAAGCAAAATTTTACTCACCTAGATTTCTCATAACCCCCTCTCTACTCATCATACTAATTCCTTCTAGTTGACAAAAAAGAACTTTTATAATAATATCGGTTTTAAAAAATAATGTCCTCAATTCAATTTCATACTTTATGTATAACTACATAAATGTGCATTTATATGTATTTTTACCAATTTAACAAAAGTAAAAAACTTTCGTGTTTGGTGATTAATAGAAAAAATAAATGGAAAAAAAAACCGAGTTTCAAAATAAAAGTTATTTTGAATTTTGGTTTATCCTATCTCCACACCAAACATTACCCTTGTTTCACGCTAATGAGCCCATGGCCACTTGTGCAGCGTTTGACCGTGTCAATACAAAGATATTAAATTTTCTCATGCTCTTTCTCTCGCTGGCTTTTCTTGTGCCCGACACATGTTTCGAGAGAAAAAGATTTGGTAACTTTTGGCAGTTTCATGGAAGAAGGGCAACATTTATCTTTAGCAATGATGTTGGTGTGACTCATTGTTTTATTTACTTGTCATTATTAGATGATTGTGAGAATATATATTTTTTCTTTGTTTTGGTTTGATAGGAGTTAAGTGTCAATAGATTCTCTGTTAACTTTGTTCATCAATTTTTTTCTTTTAACATTCCTAATTTTCAGTATTGTAGCCCCTTCTCCTTTTTGTTCCTTCTTCAATAGAGGCTTTTCTCTTTGTTCCTATTTGTTACCATTTGATTTTTTAAACAAAAATAAGATATTTGATCATTTATATATTTTTAAAAAAAAATTATGATGAGTTAGATCTCAGGGTGAGACTATACATCTTAATAATATTTGTGTGATTAAGTCCTTAATTCTCATTATTTTGTAAAATATATTAAATAAATGAAATTCCAACTCAATATATATATATATATATATATATACACTTGATAAATCATGACCTTTTTCTTCTGAAAAGTTGGCATAAAACCTAGATTATTTTTTTATGCCTTAATGTTAACAAATTTTTTTCAACAAAGATTTTACTAACATTGAAATTACTATATAAAATAAAATCTATTTATTTATATAAAAAATAAAATAATATCATGTATTTTTATATAATTATATTTTTTCTCTCTTAAATCATCATTAAGAAACTCTTATTTTATTGAATCTTTTTACCCATTTAACTTTTAGTTAAGATCGTTCCAATGCGTAATCTGAAGATGTTATAATGTAAATATAAGAAATCACTGCAAAAAACTGAATAGAAAACTAGATGATTTGTTTAGTAATTAAAATGCTTATAATTTTAAAATAGCATTACTTTTGTAAGAACCCGAGAATTCCAATTTTGGAAAAAAGTGAAATCGTAATTTCGGTTACAAAATTGTAATTTCGGTTAAAAATCAGGAATTTATTCTCTAGATCTCGGATGTGAAGCAGTTTCAGATTGGAATCGTCTCGCGAAATCAGCTAGCGTGTGATAAAATTTAGTGGTCAGGCGGTCGGAATTTACTCACGTTCGAGAGTACTTGTTGTTCGAGGTGCTTGAAGTAAAAGCAGACCGATGCAGATGAAGTCATATAACAAGTACTCATGTGCCATAAGTGGTATAGGTAGATAGTGATGAAAATGGACCCAGGGGATAGTGAGATATGGCCCAGGAAAAGAAGGTTGTGACGGTCATTTTGGAATTTGTTTCAAATGAGCTAAATGACAAAATTCTGAAGTAAGCCAAACCATCTCCTTCGTTACACCAAAAGCGAAGCGTGAAATGGAAAATTTGATGTAGTGAGCTCGATTTTAATTCTAGAGAGAGAACCACTTTGCTTTCTAGATTCTGGGTGATCAGATCGTCGGAGTCGTCGGAGACGAAGCAAGGCGCTCTGCGCTTGTCGGGCTGCAGTGGGTCACGGTTTTGTGAGTTTTTGACAAACTCAGGAGGTAGGGTTTCTCCCTACTTGGGTTTTTATTCTTTGTTTAGAACTGTTGTAAATGTTTGAGTCGAATGAGGCCGTGGCGGATTTGATCGAGTCCTGGCCAGGACAATTGATGTAATTTTGGAACTATAAATGGAGCGGTAGTGACTGCCACGGCTGATTGGGTTGTTAAATCTTGAAATTTTGTATTAAATCGTGTATTGGTTTGGATGAAATGGGAATGGTAAGGCGAAATACGAGTTCACAAAGAGTGAGCCAGGTAAGATTGATAAAGGTACGGAACCGTAAACCCTAGGGTTTTCTTGTTCATAGGAATAGTAACCACGAAAATATATTTTGTGTGAAAATGTGTTTGATGAGTGATTGAGGTTGGTCTTTCGTGTTTTGATCGATCTTACGAGAATGAGCTAATTTTGATGTATAAAATGAGAATTCCATGACATGATTGGCTGTAAATTGAATGTGTTGTAAATATATATCGTGTTTATATATGCATGTGAATTCGTTGTATTGGAATTGTCATACATGCATTCCATATGCAACGGAACATACTAAGGCCACAGGAGTGAGTGCATGGAATAGTCACAGAAAATGACTCGGAGGTTGTCTAAAATGTTAATTATCGGAGGTAGTCAAGTAAAAATATCAATCGTCGGAGGCAGCAAAGTGATATACATCGGAGGAGTAGTTCACAAAATAATATCAATGCGTCGGAGCCTTAGGTGATATATGCACATCGGAGGGGTTGTCCATGAGCAAACAAAATAATAGACCTCATACGGGAAGCTTGCAGGCGAGTGTGGAGATGAAATCGATGAGACTCGAGGTGCGAGATGATGGAGTTAGACATTCAGTAGGATCATTGCATTTCTTGAATGTGTGTTTGTCCCCCAGAACTTGTTGCACTTCACGCTTAGGTAGAGTAGCCGGCAGGGCGGTCGCATTTGCGAGTAGGCTCGCCTGTGCGAGGATATTATTTTATAGGTACGGGGGAGGCGTCTGAGGGGCGGCCGTCTAGGGGTAGGGTTTAATGAAAGCTGGGTTGTGGCCGAGCTGAGTTTTGCTCACATGTATTAAAGTCTACAATTTTGATATATGTGTTGTATAAAATCAAATTATTAACTCTTGGGAACTATTGGACATAGTTGGTATGTTTTCACGGATATTGTTATGAGTCCTTTGTTTATGGGCCCAGTGACCGTTTACTCATGTGATGATATATTAATTTGTTTGGGATGGGTTTATACGGTGTATTTGGGTGGGCTCCGATTACAAAGGAGACTACTGCAGATTTTAGAGTGGCATCGGGTAGCAGAGCATGTATTCGTGAGTTGTGGTGGTCAGGACCCCACGAGGATTGCCGGAGCATTCGCTGACTTGGTATCGGAGCTTAGGTATCTATGAATGCACAGGGAGGAACTCGGGTTAGGTGTAAAATCACCACACTTGGGTTGTTTGATGTAGAGTATGGGTATATGGAAACCCTGAGATTGAGGGCTTAGGCTTAGGTCGTAGTCTTTGAGGTGTAGAACATCGCCTTAGGTGTGGTGGTTTGATGTTGAGTTTAGGTATGAGATTACCTAGGAAAATCAATGGACAAAAACTAGGACACTACATGCATGTGTTGGTATGTTTTGTGTGATTGGATTTTGTGAAGTGTGTCAGATGCTTAAGCATAACATTTAATTGTTAAAGAGGTATGTGATTGAAATTATATGATTGGTATGCTTCGTGAGTAGTATAGGATGATGTTGAACACTAGGATTTATCGTGAGAACAAGGTTGAGAAAACTTTGAAAAATGGTCCGTAAAAGTCCGACAAAGAGGCCCAGCTGACAAGAACATGGGTTTTGTGGAAAATCGAAAATTATTCCAGCAGACAAGAAAATGACTAAAATTTCACAGTTAAAATTTTCTTTGAGTGGTATGAAGTGCAGAGGTAGCAAGGAGGCTACTGGAAAATGAGAAAAAAAAAATGAGGTGAAAAAATTTTCTAAGATTTTTACAGTGTGTAAACCTAGAAAAAATGTGGAATAAAATAAATTTTAATAAATTTATTTGGGGGTACTGGAAAATGAAAAAAAAACAAAAACAAAAACAAATATATATTTTTTGGGTGATTTTCTAGTAGCATAGAAAAAACGAATGAAAAAAGAAATATGCAGACCTGAATGGCTACGCCTATCGAAAGTACGAGGCAGCACGGCGCTGCTGAGCGCCGGGCGCCGGGTGCAGCGCGGTGGAAGTAAGGCGCGGAGCGCCGCGACAAGAAAAGACGCAGCGCCGGGCGCGCGACACAGCGCCGGGCACGCGGCCCGGGCGTGTCACTAATGGGCCGTGCACTCGCACTCACCGCTACACCTAGCTTTGACTCGCGATTGTTCCTAAGTCAATTTTTGGATATCGGGTTGTAACCTTGCTCATGCATCGCTCATCATGTACTTTAAAATTTTTTTTTAAATAAAATAAAATCAAATAAATGTACAAAATTTTCAAAATGAAAATTTCGAAAATAAAAATTTTTGTTGATAAAATATTTTAAATGAGCACTGACGCCAGACACTGTGAATGCAATGACAATGCGTATACATTGATTTATGTGTATGAATAGTGTCTCTTGGTGGTCGTGTTTATGCCTTAGAGAGATCAGAGATTTAACTTGCCATTGAACTCAGATAGATGGCTAGGTCAAGACGAGGACGTAGAGGGCGCCCACTCGGTAATTAGTCAGCACCACTCCAGATTCGACCACCCACCAAGATTTGATCGCAGGCCTTGTAAGAGACCGTAGGTATCAAGGGCTATACTATAGCACAGTCGGGTATTGCAGAAGTCAGGAGGTCCTAGTAACCTCTAGAGGTTTAGAGCGCATCATCCTCCGACATTCACAGGGGGGGGAGACTCACGGTGGCATACCATCGTTCACGCAGATCGAGAAGGTGTTAGAGGCTGGCAGATTACCTCCGACACTACCAGATTTTAGACTAGCCATGTTCCAATCCAGGAGTGAGGCCCAAATATGGTGGGAATGGGCAAGGACTCCCAAAGACCTTAGAGGTGCCTAGATGTAAGTTCTCCCCTGTGATTGGGGCGAGAATAGTATGGATGTCATGCACAGGAGTCGAGATCTCTGACTTACCACAGCCGACCCGAGGATCATGGATATGTTAGAGTTTGATGTCATCTTAGGATGGATTGGCCGTAGCTTACATACATGGTCGCGATCGATCATGAGCGTAAGAGGGTTACCGCCTTAAGCACGCAGGATGGTACCTGTAGGGTATTTCAGTGGGGACAAGCATGATATTTTGCCCCGACAAAGATATACTAGTCCGTGTCGTGGACACCTGGCTGTCGGGCTAGCAAGCCTTACCCTGTGAGGACGAGGTGAGACTAGACTTAGATCTACCTTGAGTAGAAAGTACGTGCATGTGGATGTTTTTCCATATAAGTTACTCCGGATCGCTTCCATGAGGTGGTGCAGACCCTGTGATTGAAGTTACACCTGTATTTTACCCATCTCTATGACTCCGCATAGGATGGCAATCGTTGAGTCAGCAGGAACTCGTGCAGTCCAAATCACAGGAGCCATCGGACAAGGGGTCTATAAGACCGAGCACTTTACCACGGGCGCTCCGCTCGTTTCATAAGAAGAAGGACAAGACTCTTCGACCGTGCATCGACTATAGACAATAACAGGTTACGATCAAGAATCTAAGACTCCATTAATGAGGATCGACGATTTGTTTGATCACTGAGAGGGATTCGAGTCTACTCCAAGATGTACCTTCAGACGCTTACCATCACCGAGGGTTAGTGGATACGTATATCCCTAAGACAGCCGCTAGATGCAAGCATGACACTTCAGTTTACTTATGATTTCTTTCGATCGACTTAACAAGTACCAATAAAGATTCATGGATCTCATGCATAGGATATTCCAACCCTATTTAGATCACTTTGTCGTAGCCAGGATGACATTTCGATCTACTCCCACAGAGCGGAGCATGAGTATCACTGAGGATCGTTTTAATACTGCTGAGAGACTGTCACAGACGCCAAGTTCGCAAGTGCGTAGTTTCTTGCCATCGAGGTGAGATTTTGTGACAACATGATGTCGCGATTAGGAGTATCACGACCTAGAAAAGGCTGGAGGCCGTGATGAGTCGAGAGACCGAATGTCAATCTCGAGATAATGCACTGGGATCGGGCCGGGCATTACAGAGACTGAGAAATCTGGGCCGAAGTTGTCCATTCTGTAAAAGCAGGATCGTAGGATTTCGCCTCTACGGACATGGACTCCATGGTCAGGGACGACCTGACCATGCAGAGAGATCGAGGATACTGAGCACTCTGGGATGCGGTGCTGCAAAGAGTGCGGAGGATCAACCTTCTTATAGCCAGGGAAGAGGCGTAAGACTTCATTCACACGAGTTTCGTGACTAAGGCCAAGATCGGGCATGAGACTGGATCGCTTCAGAGACAGGATCCTAGGACTTTGGGACAATGCGTTCCAATTAATTGTAGAACAGAGAGTATATTTGCCTATTCCTCCACACCCTAGTACGGTCGAGGAACCGCTTTAGTTTCGGGGTGCTATATAAGCACTCCCAAAGAATACGTATAGTCGCAGGGCCAGAGCTACGCCGTTTCGCACAACCAGTCACAAGAAGGAAGCGCCGTGGACCTTAGGTGGTAGACCTATTGCTGTTGATGTCAGCATGACATGCATGAGCCGATACCTATCAGTCACGCACTCGGGGATCATAACCAGTCACATACCCGACACGACCGATTCGGGGGCCAGAGGTTAAGGCCTTTAGAGAAGCTAGAATAGATGTTCTTCCCTAGTGG
The DNA here is from genome assembly GCA_016808115.1 of Tetrastigma voinierianum. NCBI lineage: Eukaryota > Viridiplantae > Streptophyta > Magnoliopsida > Vitales > Vitaceae > Tetrastigma > Tetrastigma voinierianum. Next base: position 26,165 of record JAEQBH010004639.1, read on the forward strand.
TGTAGGTAAGAACTTGAGCCGAGCAGGTCGAGATTATGAGGAGAGGTCTCGAGGATTCTCGGGCTTCGCAGCTTTGACTCGGATAAAAGGCCACAAGACAAGATTATCAAGGCTCGCAAGATATAAATATCACACAAGCCTGGTGGGTGCATGCATGGCCATTCACCACTTCAAAGTGAGTACGGGTTGAGTTTGTTTTTAGACTATGTCCACAAGACTCATAGTTCGATTCAGTGGGAATGTGAGGAGGCTCATGTAAGCCGAAGAGTTATGTTAATCAAGATGAAAACACAAGGTCAGGCTATTACGTGACTTGTGAGTCGAGTGATGTGGAGCCTGAGACTCGAGATTCGATACCCCTTCGGGAATCGTGATTGCGTTGTCGTTTCAAGGGCTCCTGCACATGGATGTTGTTCAAGACATGACTAGGCCGACGCATCCATTGATCGTTTAAAGGATTGCGGACTGGGAAGGTCGCTGCTTCACACCAAGCAAGGCTCAGGTAGGTTACGAGTCAGATGGATTATATATCGTATATTAGAGGACACGCCGCGAGCATGCGTCCCGGAACATAAGGGTAGCCGAGGAGCATTTGCCCTCGTGGAATTCGCCTACAACAACAGCTTATCGTGCGAGTATAGCTGTGATGACACCTATGAGGCATTGTATGAGAGGCCACGAGGTCACCACGGCGTTGGACCGAGGTGAGAGCTCCATCATCGGGTCCCGATTTGATTTAGAGACACCTCGAGAAGGTGAGCTTCGATACGACAACGCTTTCTCGTTTCCGCTCGTGAGCCGTGGAAGAGCTTTGGCAGCCGATGTACGACGGCCGACCCTTAGAGTTCGAGGTCAGATCACGCTTTCAAGGTTATGCCTAAGAGAGGAGGTCGTTCGGCAAGCGGAAGCTTATCGAAATTCATGTGCGGCCTTCAGATACTCTGAGAGGATAGCGCCAGAGTTGCACTTGGCCAAGGCTATCGCCGTAAAGATGATGTGTGTCCATGATGATTTCACGCCCACGCTCCTAAGTATACTCCGTGATCCAAATTTCATGTGTGATCGGGACCTGACGAGGTCGACATTAATCTTCGACCTTCGAGAGGGACCGCAGCATTTGATACCGCGACAAGGTTTTGTGACGCAAGATCGCGAGGGCTAATGAGAGTGTTATGATGCACTATGGAGTGGAGGACAACGTGGGAGCGCGAGGACACGATGCGGGCCACCTATCCTTCATTAGGATGAAGGTACGCCATTACTGCTAGCATTTAAACGAACGCTTACATGCATGGTAGAGTGCACGCTGCATACGCATTTGTTTATCATGGATATCCGCACTTCGAGACGAAATTCCTTTTAAGGAGGGAGAATGTAAGACCTGAGAAATTCCAATTTTGGAAAAATGGCAAATCGTAATTTCCGGTTACAAAATTGTAATTTCGCTAAAAACTGGAATTTATTCTAGATCCTGATGATTTAAACGGATTTCAATCATTGAATCGCCTCATAAATCTATTTAGCACATAAAATTTCGCCGAATTTCCAGATGTTTCAATTTACACGCTGAGGCATCGCGTCGTGTCGTAAAATGAATTTCGGCGCGACTTAAAGTCACATATAACAAAGTGACTACGTTCCATAAGTGCATGAGAGATAAATGATGAAACTTACTACCGATAATACGAACGAAAAATCGAAAAAAAGGATACGACATTATCGCGAATTTGCTTTAAAATTAATGAAAATGACAAAATTCTGAATAGTAACCATCTCCTTCATTAAACCAAAATAAAGAAAAACGTGAAATGGAAAATTTGATGCAGTGAGATCCAGATTTTAATTCTAGAGAGAGAGAGAGCCACTTCTCTCTAGATTTACGGGCGATCCGACTGCCGCACTGGGTCGACAAGAAGAAAGCCTCTACGACGAGGCCTACGCGCTGGTCCCGCTTGTGAGTTTTTGACAAACTCCGTGTGATAAGAGGTTTCTCCTTACTCAAGGTTTTATTCGTTTAACATCAGAATGCTTGGTATTTGAACTATACCGTGAGGGGGTCAAGTTTGATCGGTCCCAAACCTCGGGGACCGAATTGATATAATTCTTGGAACACCAAATGAGCAGCCTGATCGCTTACGCTGGATCTGGGGTTGTTAAATCTTGAAATTTTATATTAAATCATGTATCGTTCGATGAGGCCGAGAACGGTCACAAGTGCTCACAAAGTGAACCGGATTTAATCGATGAGGATTTTAACCGTGAACCCTAGTGGTTTTACTGCTCATAGGAATAGTGACACTAAAATATATTTTCGTGTGAAAATGTGTTTGATCGAAAGATTCAAGTCAATTGCTTGCGGTTTGATCATTAGCCAAAGTGAGCTAATTTTGATGTATGAAATGAGAATTTACATGACATGATTGTGTAAATTGAATGTGTTGTAAATATATGCATATGTTATACTACATGAATTAGAATGCATTAGAATCAAGTATACACGCATTCCATATGCACTGAACACCCTAGACTACAGGATGAAAAGTAGACAGCTCCAGAGAAAATGGTCTCTGAGGGTAGTCCAAACTGTAACATCAATCGTCGGAGACGACCCAATTGATATACATCGGAGGGTAGTCCACAACACATCAATCGTCTGAGACTCGCCCAACTGATATATACACATTCTGGGAGGGTCATTCCACAAACAAACAAAATAATAATTCCTCATACGAGGCTTAGGCGAGTGTGAGGAGTCAAATGAGACTCTGGCGTAGATTTAATGAAGCTGCATATCCGCTATGATCATGCATCTGGTCAACGCGCTTATTTCGTGAACATTGTACCGCACTTAGTAGAGAGTAGCCCACTTAGTGGCGATTCCACTACCGAGCATTAGCTCACTCCCGTCGAGGGATATTATTTATGTGCACAGGAGCGCATGGTGGACGACTGGCCCTAGAGATCGAGGTTGTGAAGAAAGCCTGTCAGGGCTTTGATGATTTTATACATGTATTAGAATTCTCTAATTTTGATATATGTGTCAGAGCAAGAGTAAATTATTAATTCCCTGTAACTATCGATATAGTCGATATGTTTTACGTATATTGTTATGAGTATCGTTTATGGCCTGGGCGGCCGTTACTCATGTGATGATATATCGACTGTTTACAAGTTTATACATATTGTATTCGTAGAGCCTCCCGCATAAAAACATTTCGTCGATTTTTCTCAAGTGGCGCTTTCGCAACCCGACATCCACTTATTTACACGCAATTTAGTACATTAGTAAAAATAATTTACTAATCATTTTTAAAAATTTTATTGGATGCTTGAATAAATGTAAATTTACTTTTCCAAATGGGCAATACAATTTCAATGGATTAAAATGAATCAGTGGTAATAAAAATTGTGTGGAAAGTAAAATATATATTTATAAAAATTATATAAATTGGAAGTGTTTTATTATAAAAACTAAGGCATGATTTATCAATTCAAAATTATAAAAATCATAAAAGAATCATCATTATGTTATGTGACACCCCAAAACTGTAAGGCCCGTCACAACCCGCCAACCTCGCGGAACTACACGCCTCAGACTGGGCGAGACCCATAATCGAGTAAAATCTACCTTACTGGGCCCATACACCAATACTCATCAAATACACCTAACTCTATTCTAATACCAAGAGTTATTATGACATTTTAATACAAACACATATTATAATCTCTACAATTTAATACATGTTATACCAAACATCAAAAGCCACAACCCGCTTCTTGAAAATCGACTCTAAATGAGCCGTCTTTCGAACGCCCCCTCAGACTAAATAATATTCCTCGACAAAGGTGAGCAATTGCCTAGTAGTGAATTACCCTAAATGGGTTACTCCCACCTAATCGCATATGCAATGATTCAATGTAAACACACACTCCGCAAATGACGCGATCCTACTTGAATGTCTACATGCCCAATCCCATGTCTCGAGTCCTCACCGACTCCCCTCTACACTCGCTGCCCACGTAAAGCAGAAGACCATTTTAAAAAAAAAGCTATTTGTCAGTTTCAAAACACACTACCGACCTCCTGTAAAAGTATCGACTACCCTCCGAGACGCAATGTGTCGGGAGAACCTTCTAAACAATTCATGAGCTCCTCCGACGCTTAATTGTCGACCATCTCCCAACACAATTCTCCGAAAAATCATCCATTGAAATTCCTTTCGCAACCATGTTCGTTTTTCTTTTCTTTCATGTCATGCACTCACACCTAATTTCTAGGTTACCCCGGTGCATATGAAATGCATTATGCCATTTCAACACAATTTATACCAATATCAATTATGCATATATTCTCCAATTTGCACTCATACCACATGTTATTCAATTTTGATCAACTAACACCCAATTTGCTCACTGAGCTTAATCACAATTCCATTTCTAATGGCCTACACACACAATCATGTTTTATAATCAGGCATCATGTTAACACATTAAGTTCATGCATTAACCTATTAATTTCCACACACCAAGTCATTCACTTCAAACAATTTCATGCACAATACATGGACGCTGGGTCTAATTCCATACAAATCAATCGTTTTTTAAAATTCCCAAAATGTAGCAAAGGTCGCCCGTGGGTACCCCACTCAATTAAACACCTGCCCACTTCAGGAACCGACTCCATAGCCATTTCCGCCTCACACCAAAACACAATTTACGTATAAATTAGAAACAATCACCCAAAACAGTCCCAAACTGTTCAAACGGGTCTCAAATATCTATCAACTTGGCCCCAAGTTCGGGACCGATCAACTATTTAATCTTTAAAAATTCTAATTTTCGAAAAATTTATGAAATCGTAATTTCGTAAAATCCAAAAATTTTCTAGATCTCGCATGACAAACGGATTTCATCATGGAATCGCCTCGCGAAACTAGCTAGCATGTCGTAATTTCTCATTAATCTACCAATCTTATGATAGTTAGAATTTGCAATCGCTTTTTCGAGGCGCCGAGCATTGCGTCGCGAAAAGACTCAGATGTGACAAAAGTCACATATAACATGTACTCATGACATATGTCGTATGAGCAGAGAAAATGACGAAATGACGGTCAGGGTGCTAAGGTCAAAATAGGGAAAGAAGGGACATGGGATGCCATTTCGAAATTTTAAACGATAAAAGACAAAGTTGAATAGTGTTGTCTCCACCTTTAATTGAGAACCAAAACGTGAAGGTAAAGAAAAGGATGCAAAGTGGGTCGGATATTTTCATTTTGCAGAAGCGTGTCTATTCTTCTCTAGATTTCCGCATCCGACGTTTGATTCTTCTGCCAAGAAGGAGTTCGCTCTAATGCGGTGAGGCTTCGCGTGGTATTCTGGGCTTTCTGGGGAGTTTTTGACAACTCCGTGAGGCAGGGGTTTTATCCTACTTGGAGCTACACTTTCTTGTTTAAATGTTTTCAGGATGATTGAGTTAGTTTGAGGCCTTGAACGACCATTTGATCGGTTCCAAAACTGAACCGGCAATGTGAAAAATTGTCGAGCCTTTTCGACAATCCGTGACAAAGGCACGGACTGCTCGGGGCATTCGGGGTGTTGATTTATGCAATAAATCATGTTTTGATGTGTATGAGGCCAGAAATGGCCATGGATTTCGGGTTCACAAAGCGGAACTAATGTCAGATTTGCCGTGAACAAGAATCTCGAGGGTTTTGACTGCTCATGTGAATAGTATTCACAAATATTTTGTAAGAAAATGTGTTTGGTCGAAAGAGTTCAAACTAATTACTCGTGTTTGTTAATTGTTTCCTGGGGACTTAAAATCAGTCCTAAGCTCGTATGAAATGGCCAAAACGCCCATGTTTTGTGTAAGGAAATTGTTTGAAATGAAGGGTTGTGTCAGATGGAAATTAACAGTTAATGCATAAGCTGATGTACATCTTGATGTCACAATTATATGGAATATAATCAGGTTTGCAGACATTTGGAGATGAGATTGTGATTTGCTCAAATGAGCACTGGGTGATGGTTGAAATTGCTGAATTACATGCGTGTGATCAGAAATCGGTGGAATATACGATATTTGATATATCGTATAAATGGTTGAAATGACATAATGCATTTCATATGCACCGTAACCTAGAAATTGTGTAAGTGCATGACATGAATTTTCCGAAACGAACATGGCTGGGCGAAGGACTTCACAGATGAATTTCTGAGAACGGTGTGTGACGCCCCAAACTCCGGGTCCGCTGACTACCCGCCAACCCGCTGAATACTGTGAGTGTCTGGGTGACCGACATTTTTTCACTAAAATCGGCAGAGTCTCCTTGTACTCGGCAGCCTTACCCAAATACGTAACCTCCGCATAAACTCCGTCTCTAAACAATACAATATAACAGCTTTATGATTTAAAACGCCACTGGGTACCCATAAACAATACTTAATATACATGCCAACTATGAATCAAACTATATACCCAATAGTTACAAGAGTTCATATGTTTCATTTTATATAATACATGCATTAAACTTAAAAAGTTCTAATACATGTATATACATCAAAGCCACAACCCGGCTTTCTTCTAATCCTTGGTCTCAGATCGAGGTCCCCGCACGCTCCCGTACCAGAAATAATATCCTCGACAGGTGAGCTAATGCTCGCAAGAGGAATCGCCCTGCCGCTACTCATTACCTGCCAAGCGCAACGCTCCATCGAAAAACACACATTCAAGCAAATGCATGATCCTACTTGAATGTCTACATGACCAACTCCAGATCCGAGTCCTCACCGACTCCATCACACTCGCCTAAGCCTCGTATAAAAATTATTATTTTGTTAGTGGACAACCCTCCGATGTATATATATATCAATTAAAGCCGCCTCCGACGATCGATATATTATTCGCTTGTTCAGGACAACCTCCAATGTGTATATGAATTGGGCCAGCTCCGACGATTGATATATTTGTTTGTGGACTACTCCTCCGATGAATATCAATCACGCCCGACGATTGATACATTATTCGCTTGTGGACTACCCTCCGATGAATATCAATCGCCGCCTCCGACGACGATATTTTTAATTTGACTACCCTCCGACAATTAATATTTTGACAACCCTCCGAACTCGCTTTTCTCTAGACTCATCTCATGCACTCACTCCTATAGTCCTGTGGTGTTCCCAGTTGCATATGGAATGCATGTACGCAATTCCAATACGTTTAATCTACATGTAAATATATAAACATGCATATATTTAAAACAATCAATTCACACAATCATGTCATGCAAATTCTCATTTCATACATCAAAATTAGCTCACTAAGCAATGATCAAACACAGCAATTTAATTTAAATCACTAGACTAAACACATATTTTCACAAAATATATTTCCTTGAGAATCAAGCCGAGAATAGTGGTTCCTCTGCTACTATTCTCGAAAAATCACAAATCACCTGGGCTCACTTAGTGAACTCCGGTTTCACTTCGCCCATTTCCGCCTCATTCCAATCAATGCAATAATTTATTTACAATTAATCACAATTAATCACTCCAACAGCCGTGCCTGGATGGACTCCGCCCAATGGTTCCAAAAAATTTTTCAATAACTTGGTCCCATGTTTCTCAGATTCCATCAAACGGCCCCTAACGGCCTCTCTTTCTCGACTCCAAACATTTGAAAGACTTAAAACGGAATAAAACGAAGCAGTGGAGAATCCTACCTCCTGAGTTTGAGAAAACTCCCTAAATCTGGTACCCACGCGAAGCCCTCTCCGCGTAGAGCAGCTTCCCTTCTTGTCCCGAAGACTGCCGACGGTCGGATCGCGCGTATTTTTAGAGAGAAGTTTCTCTCTCTAAAGGAAATCTCAAAAAAAATGGCTACTGGACCACTTTCTGGTTCAATTCACGTTTTTCCTTTTCTGTTTTGAGAAGCGCTACTGTTCCTTATTCGGGCCTTTTCTTCATTTAATCAAATTTCGAAACGACGCTTTACGCCCTTCTTTTCCCGCTACATCTCTGACTATTCCAGCCAACCCATTTTCATCATTTCTCTACTCATGCCACTTATGGCATACGAGTACGTGTTATATGTGACTCTCGCTGCATCGTAATCGCTTTACTAAGACCGAAACGCGATGCCTCGAAAACGAGTAAATTTCCCGACTATCTCACCGACTTAAATTTTACGTGCTAGCTAGGATTTTACATGTAGACGATTCCAATGGTGAAATCCGCTTCTGGCCATCCGAGATATAGAGAATAAATTACAGATTTTTAACCTAAATTAACAATTCTATTAATCAAATTACGATTAGTTTCTTTTCCGGTAAATCAATTTCTATTTTACAACGGCGCTGGGGAGATACCAACATCATTTTGACATGAGGACTATGACCTGCTTTCGGAAGTCTCCAACACATTCGCCTTCGGGAGGGTAGTCCTATATTTTTATCGAAATTTAAGAATATTTCAACACAATGTGTTTGCTTAAATGATGTTTTTCTCATACATGGCTTAGGCAAGTGCGTAGGGAGCCTAAGAGGACTCGAGACATGCGAACGCATGTAGACATCTGCAGGATCACAAATTTACTTGAGCTGCTGTTTAAACTGGATTACGTGATACGCACAGTGGTGAGCGTTTCGTTGACTAAAGGCATATACAAATTTATACACCAATACTAAAGGACTATTATCTAATCCTGCTAATAATGCCAACAATCCTGTACATTGTGTTCAGAATATCAGATTCATTAAGAGCATTTTTGCCAAGAGTAAATCATCATGAGTTCGTTGTTTCTGATCCATCATGCCGCAAGTGCAATGTGTCGAACAAGTAGTAAATCGGATTTAAGTCCGTATATCGATCTCACAGAGATCTCAAGAATTTTCAATCAACTACCCCAACTACTCAAGCTCTATACTATTTGGACTATGATAGACAATTTGAATCAGCTGTGAAAGCCTTAAAACAATGAAAACTAAAAAAACAATATGAATGAATAACAAATGAATTGAATACAAATAATGAAATGACAAATTTAGACAATGCTTATATATAAAGGAAACATTGAAAAATAAAGCTATTGTGAAGAATCAATTCCTGCGCCAGACGATAATTTTTTTGCTTTCGAACCATGTGATTTAAAACTAGTCCAAGGAATATGGCAGTGCACCGGATCTCTCCAAACCCCACCGCTCATCATCTCTCACCTTCACCGCTTTCTCTCGAATACAAAGGCTAGATAACTACTTTTAATCCGGTACCTGCTCGGGTATTTTTCTTTCTCAATACTTCATACTCCATAACATGGACTCAGAACCTTAGCCTTTGTATAGTCATCGTACGGGTTTACACTATACTGGTTTCTCATCCTCAAAATTAAAACAGCTTATCCTTTCCTTGATTAGATCCTTGCTAACACGGGATTGAATTCACTATTTGAATTGAGGCGGTAACTCTCCGCATGCTAAATTGATAATCACTCAACTTATTCCTGGGCTTCAAGTGAGAAGAGGATGTATCGATTTAATTACACAGAGCAATATTAGATCATCAATATCAGTTCAAGATACCTTCCCGCAAATTGTTCATCACTCGTGAATGCCTTCGTGTCACCTCGAGGGCCTCTCGAAATCAGAGCTGAAACAATCCTTACATGGTTAGGAAATCGATATCGATCAATTCCTGTGAAATACACAAAAACCAAGAAGTCGACGAGTAAACTCGGTTCAAAGAATAATGAATAAAATTTCGCAGAAAGATAATTCTCCTCGGCTACGCTGGCTAATTCAATGGAAGCTAGGTTTCAAAATCATCGATTACACCATACATCGTCATTGACGCAAAACCATCAGAATTCGAAATCGGTAGTTCGAAATCCAAAATTCATTCCTGAATTCAAACAACCGCATGCAATTTGAAGAAATATAAATCGCATTCAGCGCTAAAACCTTACGCCTAACGTTCAAATCCAAATTAAAACTAAAATAAAAACTAATCTAAAAAAAAAAAAAAGAAAAGAAAATTAAAATACGTGAGCCTTCAAAGAACCTGCATCTCTTTCTGTCGCCCGCAGCCGCGCTCCTTCAAGAGTGCGCAAACACAGATGATAGGTTCTCAAGTCGGGCCCTAATTTCATGCACCTCTTTCGACTTCGCTAATCGCCCAGCTTGTTGATACCGCCGCGACATCGGTCTTTGTCGCGACCTCGTTGTCTCGCCTTGTCGCAGAAGCCTTTCGTCGCGACATGTCTTTGGTGGAACTGATGTCGACATCTTATCGACGCCGCTACCTTCCTGCCTTTGGCAAATGCGGACACCGCATTCTCCGTGATGATGTCACGACTGCCTTCCTCGCTTCATTGCCGCTGATCGCTTAATGATGTCGCGACCAAGTCTTTGCAATTGATGTCGCGACAACCAGTGTTGTCACGACCTTCTTTCTAACAATCAAGTCGCTGACGAATGATGTCGCGACTTCTTTCTCAGAAGTTGATGTCGCGACAACTTTGATCTTGTCGCGACCTTCTTTTCACTGCAACTGATGTCGCGACTATTTGAATGATGTCGCGACCTTCTCTCTTTAGCCGATGATGTCGCCACCTTAGTTTCTTGTATGTCGATGTCACGATCGCTTCCGATTCGCGGTCGATAAATGCTAATCAGATCCGCATACGTGACATAAAATGTTCGCCAATCGCTTATCTTCTGTCGCGATTTCGGGTGTCGCCACCTCATTATCCACCAGATCGGGTTTAATTTCGCGACTCCGTATGATGTCGCGACATCATGTCTTCTTCTTCATCAATTCGTTGTCGACTTTGAGTTTCTTCACGCCTGTACTGCTTGTCTCACCACGCTTCAATCGGGACTGGAGTTTCTAGCTGCAACCTTAATATGTATTTCGATTGTCAGAAAGGCTTCACGACATCAAATCCTTAACTTTGCGCCTCTCCCGCGTAACTTCCTTCTCCCAGCTATATCGCATCGCTCACCACATTCTCGTCCTTTTATCGCAATTTCGTCAATCTCCGTCGCACAGTTGTTTTCTGTGAAGTATCTCCATATTCCCGTGATATAAATCCTACTTTATATGTACCAATCGAAAAATGGACTGAAAATAGATGACTTTTAAGCTCATCAAACTCCCCAAACTTAAAATTTTGCTTGTCCCCAAGCAAAGAAAAAGAAAGATCATTCTGGTCCTCAAACAAAAGGACATTTTTCCGTTGTGTTTGCGCCTTTTCTCATTCCACTCTTCGTTTCCTGAATTAAGAGATATCACTATTATTTCAAATTTCATGGCGCAAGAACAAAGAGAATGGTATACTTCTATTACAAAATTTCTTGATAAACTAATGTATGTAAATGCTTATTTTAACAAGTCTTGTTCTTGTGTGTGTGCGTGTCTTCAACTTTTCAGGAATCTCCATGTCAATTTAGTTAATCTTCCGGGAGTTTTCTTAGACTGCTTATCAAAGTCCCATATGCTTGTTTTTTCTTATTGACTTCCACTAATGTAGGTAAATTTAACCTTCGAATCAATAAGGTCTTTTCAAAGCCAGAATGTCGGTTTAGTAATCGGGTAGATAATGGAAGAATTTAGGGTCAGAAATACCCAGCTCCATCTTGTCTCTAGCACTGTTTCCTCTCCAACTTTATTCCTTTTCTTCTTCTTTAATTCCTTTTATTCTCCCCTAATCTTGTAATGATTCTTCTTTTGAATTATTTTTATGGAATTTCTATTTCCATATGTACTTTATTTCAAAGAAATTCCTTTGTTCTTCAAATTCTTTTGCTTTTATTTTTCTCGAGATTTGAATAGTGCAATGTTTTGTCTTCTAGCTTTCTATTACCTAGAGAACTTCTCACTAGCAACTCCTATGCACTGGCTGGCATTAGGTACTAGGTGTTAAAACACCCCACGAGCTTAATTGTTCAAGAGTAATAGGCCACAAGACAAAACTTATTCTTATTTCACTACTCGCTTTACTTCTTCAATTCCTTTTTGTCACTGGGAATAATATTCCCAAAACTTGCTTCTTTCTTTATACTAACTTTTCCGAACTAGAAACCTGGATAATTTGGGTTCTTACTGCAGGTTTATTGCGATGAAGGGAATCTAAGTTTTCAATCGCTGTTTATTGTTAAATAAGGCTTATTCGCTCAAATCAGAACTAAAGAATATGTCAAGCATATTTCGAGGGTGGGTTGAAAAGGCCTGCCGCCAAGGATGGCCTCTAATTACTTCCTCGTTGGCTGCTCACCTAGGATTTCGCCTCAATCAATAATCAAACAAGCAGGATCGTGAACTCTAAATCCTAATTCCCGTAAGATATTCCTAATTCCTATCAAAGCTTCATAAGTTTTGTTGACCAATGTATTATTTCTTCTTAAGACTTGTACTTATTCACTGTTTACTTACATTATTTTAATCAAGTATTTTGTTTTATTAGCAAGAACTAATTTTTCAATTCGTGCAACTAAACTGAATTTAAACAGATCAGTGAATACTCCTAATTCCAATTTCTTTATTCATGCCTTGATCATGCAAAAATTCTGTTCCTTGGAGTGAAGAACATACTATTTATTAAATTCCTAAATTAAAATAAAATAAATACGTAAAATCAATTCAGATCTAATGAACAACCAATTTGGCTGGCCAATGTAAATTTTATTCAAAGATCAAATTATTTCGATATTTGCATAACTGCTTACAAATAAAACCAGAATTCAAGTTCGAAAAACCTCTTTATTTCGATCTTAAATTCCTATATCTTCTTTGAAGGTTGCGGCTCCCCGCTTCAAAGTTTGGCTCACCAGACTCGAGCCCTCCAAGAGTGATTCAGCTGCTAACAAGGTCGTCAGCAACAAATCGAGCCTTCTCTCCCTTTTTCTTTGTAGCTTCTCCGTTGATGGGTTCTAATTAACCTCTTTATTCCACCTTCCCACAACCACTCTCTTAATTACACATCGTTTTATGGAATAAAGTGAATCGAATAGGTTTGTTTTCCTACTCATTCATTCCATAACTCCACATATCATAAACTAAAGCTCCTTTTTTCTTTCCTAATTCTCATTTTCTTTTGTTTATTCTTCCTTTCTGCCTTCCCGTCCTTTATAGTGATTTAGCTCTCGAAGAACAAGGTTATTTATTCTTCTTTTAAGTTTTCAATATATGCATTGAATGAGACTCCTCAATTTGCTCTTGATGTTTCCAATGAAAATTTTTAGAAATCGAAGTAATGAATATCGAAAGATTTTCCTAAATCTCCTCCGATTATTCTCCCCTCGAAAATGAGCATTATAAAACCAATCGGTCCATTCCATGAATTGAATTCTGTTTCTGCATTAATTACTATCTAATTCCCCGACGAAGCCGTCATTAAATTTAGAAAGTAAAATTAAAAAGTCGCCCAAATTCGGCAAACTCCTCTCATGTCGCGATATGATCGTTTGTCGCGACATACTTTAACCTCGTGGGAGGATGCCATCCTCCGTCGCGAGCATCGTGTAATTCATGACAATATGAAGTTGTCGCGACATCACCACTTTGAAGGACTTGTTTGTCAGCGACTCCAAATGTTCTCATAATTCTATTCTCGCCGCGACATACCTTTGCCGCGAATTCTATTCTTTCTTTCCAACACTAACTGGTCACGATATCAACTTCGCTTTCACCCGCCGTCGCGACATAAGTTTTTTGTCGCTAATCTAGTCTAAGAATTTGCCTCAAATTTAATGAACATAATACCTTTCGCTATTTATCAAGAAATTCTCAAAGATTCATCAAATCATTATCCGCACACGCGAATTCAAGTATATCGTGATTCTATTCACTTTTCTGGGCGAATTTATATAGGAAAGGAATATTCCCTTTTTCCCCGCCGTTCTTCGTGAATTGTCGAGCTGCATCGAGTTTGTTCCTTCGCTCGAGCCATTCGCATAAGCACTCGCAACATTTGCAAAGGATTTAATTAAACAAAAATTAACTTCTCGTACTAACTAATCATTATAAGAACTAAAGAAAACAAAATCAAGGTGAATTTAAAATCAGAAACTCGAATTCTCTATGGGCCGCCTCCCATCACCGCCGCTTTTAGTCCTAGTCGGATTCTGTCGTTTGATTATTTCCCTCTCTCAATGAACCGCTTGGAACTCCTCCTTTCTTCCTCCTCGCTTTGATAATGCTTCGGGCCATTCATTGACTTTAAATTCTTCTCCCAAAGATCACCCTCAATGTTATCAGTCTAAATGTAGTGCTTGACACTACTGTATGGTCCAATTCCATTTGGATTTAACTTCCTCGAAATAATCTTAACTGAGTTAAATAGCGTAACTTGACTTCAACTCTTCCTCGTAATCCCTTGATCGCGCCATTTCTTTGTCTTCGTTTCTTTATATATCCTAGCATTATCATAGGCTTCATTTCTCAGTTCTTCCAAATTATTCGCTTGAAGCAATCTCTCTTCCTTTGCCATTTTGAAATCGAAATTCAGCTTGATGGCTCCACATTGTAACGCCCAAAAATATACCTGCTAGCTTTTGACATGTTTAGTGGTATTTTGTAAGCCTAATTTGAATGTTTCGTGAATTAACGCAACATGGAACGAAAAGACCCGAAATTTACAAGACTTAAGGACAAATTGTAAATTGTCCAAAAAGGGCTTAAAAGTTATAATTTGAAAAAGACTATGGGCCAAAGAAGAAATAATAGAATTGTCACAGAATTCCTAGAAGATTAGGAGGCCAAAATACAATAAAAGGAAGTTGAAATTCAAATAGTCAAACATGGAGGGACCTTTTGTAAATAATGAAACTTAACCCAAAAATGGTTTTTGAGGGCCAAACAAGGCTTTAGCAAACATGGAATTTAAAAGACCAAAATTGGTCTCATTGGGGAAGGAAGAAAACGTGAAGATAAGCAAAGAAGAAGAGAAGAAGAGGAAGAGGAGATCAAGCAAGCCAAGGCAGGAACTTAGATTTTGCATGGATCCTTGGTTTTATTTGGTTAATGGTTTGCCCTAAATCCCAGTTTGTTAGGATGAAAATCCTAACCAAAGATGTATTGAAATTAGGTTGTTAAAACTCTAAATGGCAATAAGATAGTTATAGAATCCTCTCTCTTAAGTTGGATTCATGGTTTAATTGAGAATAATTGAGTTAGGGTTTAGAGCAAACCCTAACTAATCAACATATTTGGTTTGTATATGGGTCATAACCCATATTAGAGTGGTTTTGAGAGAAAATCATGAAAGGTTTTGATGAAGGATATGGATTGAATGATAAATTGAGTAGAAAAGACATCATAAGATGAATTTGAAGTGGTCTTGAAGTGTTTATGAGGTATTATTGACGGTCAAAACATATAAAAATGGCAGTAATTTGGGCATTTGCGACATGTACCGGTACACTTTGAACTTGTACCGGTACACTTTCGTTCTCGGTCATTTTTGCCAAAGGATCGCAAGACACGCTGGCGCTGCACGGCACATTCCCCGGTTATGTTTTCTAGCTTTTGACCATTTTTCGTATTTTTACCATAACTTCAAGCCATTTATTATCCGACCGAGTGATTCAAGTGGCAAATTAAAAATAAGACTTCGCCGAGAGAACCAACCTAAAGAAATAGGAATCGTCAAATTCCTGGGATCTAGGTGGTCCAAAATTCACTCAAAGTGGGACAATGTGCAAGCCAATTCCTGCATCTGCTCAACATAGAGTAGTCCGAGTTGTTTCTGACGTATTCAGTTCCTGTTCGAATTGGGTAGATTCCAGTTGAATAACCCTTAAAGACCTGTATTTAAATGAGTATAAGGACATAGTGTCAAAATATGAAGTTAAGACCCTGAAAAATGAGTAATACAAACTGTCACTAGAAAAATTCCAGAATGACTACTGCACGAAATGCCATAACTTTAGTTCGATGATCCGATTGATTGATTCCAATTCCTAAGTAAAATAGATTCATAGAGAATAAGAATATATGAATGAGGTGTGATTTCATACACATCATCATATACTATATAAGAATATGAAGTGCTATATGTAATAGCCATGAAACATGAATATGATATGAATATAGATTATATGATAAGATATGTCATATAAGATATGATAGAACATGTCATAAGATATGATAGTCTAAAGTACAAATGATAGGCACATATGAATATAAGAGTAAAATGATAAGAATATATGATAGTTATACCAAATGAATAAGATGGAACATGCTAGAACACATGATAGAAATGCAAGGCGTAAATGCTAAGAACGATAGAGATAAGTAAAAGATGACAAAGCATAAGAATAAGTATATGTACATGAATGATAGGCATAGTAAAGACATGACAGAGTAAGTAATATGGAAAAGTATATGAATATAAGCATATACGATATGAATATATGAATAAGTAAGAGCATACATGATAGAAATATAGAAAGTATATGAATAGATGAAGACATGATGTGAATACATAAATGATATAAGAGATATGAATATAGAAAGCTATATATGAATATGATAACACAAGAGTGCATCGACGCATTCATGATATATGATGGGACAAAACTAAATGATAGAAAAGATATGACTATATGTAATATGTGAGATATATGAGAACCGTAATATGAAACTACGTATATGAGAACTAATACTGAGTAAAGTAACGATAAGATATATGCATAAGCAACATGATAACAATAGTTATCCATGCCATTTATACGTACGCAAAACAATAAAGTCGATCATTCGCTTAGGACCTCGTAGGGATAGATAGTACGCCTATAAAGTGAAGATACGGGGGCCACGCAAAGATATACATGTATTGCATATCGGCGCCTGCTTTCGTCACCGACATGCATCCCGTTGATCAAACCCGCAAGGGTCATACTAATAATAGACAGATCAATGCCAGATGTTGATAAGACTTTCGTACCGATAAAGATATGTAGCATGTCACCTGCCTCGCATGTTGACGATAATTTCGTATCGCACGTAGATCGCCTCAGACAAAGGATGGTACCTTCGGTACAATATAGTTATTTCCGTATCCGCTTCTAAGGTATTCAGACATGAAACCAAAAAGAAAATGACATATAGAACATATGACATATAGAAGAAGCATACAGCATCGCTATGCGATGAAAGTATGTATTTTACAAGAACAAGAAGAAAGTACAATATGACAAGATATGAAAAGCACATAGAACATGAAAAGTATATGAACAAGTATGGTATATGAAAAGCATAGTATACGAAAAGCATAGTATATGAATAGCATATGAAAATATATACAACATATGCAAGTACATAAAGAGAAAGCCATATGAAAAGTGTACAGAAAATAAGAGTAGAAATGCATCAGACATGAATATGTATATGAAAACAAGACATGAATATAGTATATAGAAAGTACAAAGTATATAGAACATTTAAAAGGATATGAACAAGTAAAGTGGCTGCAAAGTAGATGAGAAAGGTATGAAAAGTATAGTATATGTGAAACATAGGAAAATATAGTACATGAAAAGTATCATATGAAAGCATACAAAAGTACCGTATATGAAAAGTATAAGATTGTAGATAAAAGTACAGGACAATATAAGATAGGTTATATGAAAGTATACGAGATATGAATGTATATGATACATGCACAGTATACGAACATGAAAGGAAATGAACATGATAAGTATAGGATATGTAAAGTATAGAAACAGGAATACAGTAAAAGTATAGATAAAAGATATGCCAAAGACATAGAATATGTACCGAAAGAGATTGACATACAATAGGCAAAGTATATGTGATAGATAAGTAATTAAAGTTATAGAAATATGTATAGATATATGAAATGCATATGAATAAGCCAGGATGCGCTTCCAGGTTGTCCATGCTTATGTTCCCACTCAAGCGTAAAGCTTAGCACCCGTGTTCAATCCTTGTAGGTACGTATGCATGACAAGGATAGAGGACAGACATTCCACACGCAAAGCAAAGCCGACTTAACAGTGCTCACCACATAAGCCCAAGCACTGATGTTTTGTATTAGAAATGTACATGTATAAGTATTTGTATATAAATGGGACTCTGTGATATGTGTATAGATTTTTATGGACACCAATTCGTGGTAGTTCTTTTGGTATATGTAAATGATTTTAGTTAGCATGTAAATTGTTGTAGTACTACTGTGCATGTACAACTCGAAAGAACAAGTCAATGAGAGTCCCAGCATGCAAGATGATAGTATATGATAGTGTGAGTATCGCGCCCTGACGGCTCGATCCGTCAACGGCCTGACCGATCGGGGGCGTGACACACATGCTTTGCACTTCCAATTCAAGAGGGAGGTGACATGACTCAAATACCAATTTGTATTGTGGACATCCCACCTGAGTTTCAATGCGCTCAGAGGCCCAAAGTGCATCATCAAGTTTGGAAGACCAATCCTTCCCGTCAACTTGCGCCTTTCCAGATCCTTTAATCTCCCTATTGAAATTTCGCTTGCCCATTAGTCCGGGGATGATGCCAGCTCATTATATGTTTCCGATCCCATACTCAAGCCATAGAGCTTTGCAAAGATTTTGTTTGCAGTGGCTTCCCCCATCACCAACATGATAGTCCCGGGTGTTCCCAAATTCGTCTTCAATATGTTCTTTTGCAAGAAACTCACAACTCGTGCACATCATTCCTCAAGTGTTATTAGCTTCACCCATTTGAAACATAATCTAACAAGAAGTAAAGATATACAGTTTCCAAATGATCAGGGAAAGCGTCCCATAAAATCTATCCCCATACATCAAAAAATTTGCACCACCAATATGCCTCGTAGGGCATTTCATTTCACTGATATTTCCAATATTTGCATTCATCACATAATTTGACCCATTCAAGATCTTCGAAAACAAGCAAGCCAATAAAATCTCGATTGAGTATCTTACGAGTCGTTTTTCCGTAAAATGCCCCCATATACGATGCATGGCATTCATTCATAATCCTCGCTTTGTTCACCCTTCCAAGACACATCTTCTTATAATCATGTCGCACCCTCTAATAACAGCTGGTCATCCTGCATATAATACCCGCTGTCACCCTTCGTAGCTTTCTTTCATGGTGGCTGAATTTAGAAGGAACTACCCACAAGCTAAGTAATTCACACATCGCGATACCATGGCATTTGGAATGACAATTGAAATAGCCAAGCCATCCGGGAAGTTCTCTTTAGCCCTATCTCCTCCTCTCGCCTCGATTTCTTTCTATATTCCGACAAGGATCAGCTATCACATTGTCACACCCTTTTTATCTCTAATTTTGATCAAACTCGTAGTGCAGAAAGAGCACCCACTCCTTTATCGCCCTGCTTAGCTTCCTTTTTTTTGACATCGATTCGATGGTTGCATGGTCTATGAACTATAAATACGGGATCCTGCATCGTATGGTCTAATTTCTCACAAGCAAACACTATGGCTAGCATCTCCTTTCTGCCAGGAATAGTTTTCAGGCTTCATCAAGGTTCGCTAGCAAGTATACGGCTCAATATTTTCTTTTCGCCCCACATACTCTACGTAAATCATCGCATCACACATTACTTCAAATTCCCGATCCCACTCGTGCGTACCATGATAGGTGCTTGAACCAACTGATCTTTGATTTCTTCAAAGGCAAAATTTCAAGTGTGAATCATCAAAATTAAACCAGGTCCTTCTCCAAAGATAATCAAGATGCTGGTCCTGCCATTTTGAGAAGTCTTTAATGTAATCTCCTCAGAAAATCCAAGACGCCCCAAGAAACTCCTTATCCCTTTTACTGTCAGGAGGTGCTAGAGTTTTGATAATGGAAATCTTGGATTGGTCCACTTGGGCCCTTGAGTAAATTCTTATGACCAAGAACACACCACCTGTTACCATGAAATGGCATTTTTCCCAATTTATGCATAGTCGTTGTCCTTGCATCTTGAAGTACCGCTTTCCGTGCTATTTAGACATTGTTCAAACTGACTCATACACTCGTGAAGTCATCCATAAAATTTCCATGACTTCCTCAACTAAATCTCGAGAATGACTGGTACTATATCCTCGAGTAGCAGAGATTGCATGCCCCAAATGGCATCCTTCAAGGCAAAGGTACCATAGGGCATGTGAATGTGGTCTTTTCGTCCTCGTGTGCAATTGCACCGTTGTATTCAATAATTCGGGCCCAAGAAACAAAATGAGGGTGTCCCGCGCAATCCACCCAACATCCGATCAATGAAGGGTAAAGGGAAATGATCTTTCTCGTCGTGGTTCACTTCTGCATCAATGCATACTCTCCATCCCGTCAGCTCTTGTTTGAATTAATTCATTTCTTTCATCATGATTACAAAGAATCCACCCTTCTTTTTGAACCACACAGGACCGATAACCTAAGGACTGTCCAAATTGCATAGATAAAACCAAAGATTTAATCCATTATCTGAAAGACCTTTCCCCGACTACTTTTTCATTATCGATTCGCTTCCTCATGTTCAACAATACCTCGCATTTTCTTCTGTAGTTATTTCTCAGGCGTTGCATATTGATGGACTCCGATACCTTAACTCTTCAATAGACCAAGCTATAGATTCCTTATGATTCCTTAAAATCTCCAAAGAACCTCTGCTCAAAGATCACTAAGTCTAGCGTAAATTATTACCGGTTTACTTCTTGGCGCCCAGTAAGTATATCACTTAAAATGACTTGGCAACCTTTAAAACTAGCCTCCTTCTTCATCGGTTTCGATGAAATTCTTTTCTTCATTTTGGTCTCTTTTTCATCCCATTTGTTCAAGACTCATCACTTTTTCGCAGAATAAACCGATAAAGTAAAATCAATCAAAACCTTCAAGATCGAAATTCATCTCTTTTCATCAACAAAGTCGGGCATTACAATCATAGTAAAATTCAGAGTTGTTGACATATACATCTTCAATTGACTTGATATCTTCCCTTTCTATGTCTAAATTCCTCAAACTTCGATTAAATCAAATCACCGCCTTCTCCAACTCTCGAGAGGGTGAGAATTTCCTTCGCAGATCGATCGTAGCCGCTTCCAGCTTGCAAGGAATTAGTCTCTTCCCAAAGAACAGAGGAACTTAGAATCTTCCTCCATATCCAAGATGATGAAGTCAATCGGAAAAATAAAATTTCCCACCTTCAATGTAAAGACATCTTCTATGATTCCTTCTGTGTTTTGCTGTGGTTCTATCTCGCCATTTCAGGGTAACAAAAGAGCGGAGTAAGCTCCCCAAACTTAACTTCGCAAATGCATTAGGGCATTAAATTGATACTGGCACTGAAAGCCGGAGCTTTTTGAAACTCAAACTCTCCAATGGTGCGTGGAATGGTGAAGCCCCCGATCCTTCATCTTTCCTGAAACCCTTCTGATCACAAGACTGGCAAGGTGCTCGTTCACAATTCCTTCTTCAAAGAATCTTCATTCTTTTGCTCAAGATGTCTTTCAAAATTTCAGACATGTAAAGTGGCATCCGAGTTACCACTTCCTCGTGAAAGGCATACCGATCTCCAAATTTTCCGAAAGGTTTTCAAGAACCTTGCAAACCTGCTCCTCTATCTTTGATTTCGCAGCCTGTGGAAATGGTACTCGCAGCAGATCGTTTCGGGTTTTCGCTTCCTTCTTCTCCCGACAATTGCTCCTCTCTTCCTCCGTTGTTTCAAAGCATTGTCCGGGCCTCCTCCCCTTGTCGCTTCATCTTTTCCTGCCTTCTCTCTAAGCTCCTTCCCACTTCCGAAATAGCACGTACCCATACGCCTTCTGATTCTTCTCATACACCGGAAAATGTGATCTTCATCCTATTACAGGTTGGGCGCTGCCCCATTCACTCCGTGCCTGAGGTGCATTTGCAGGTCTTCTCAGTACTCTTGAGAATTGGTATTTGAGGCTTCCAATTCCCGCAGAAACCCTTTGTTCATGGAGGTTTAAACAAATTTTCTGTCATCTTCATGAATTGTAGCATTTGATCTTCAAATGGTCGAGCCTTCTTACCTCGTACTGCTTCTATTTTCACCTCCACGCCGCCTCGTGAACCTTATGGTCGTCACATCTCTGCTGAGGATTCTCATTCATGCTCCTGGGCTTTGTGGAAGCCCTCTCGCCTCATGGCGCAAAAATTTTCACGGTTCCTCGTTGTTTGGATGATAGCAGCCGGGCAGTGTTAGGATTTGGTTTGAAGTGATAACTGCTCCCAAGTACTTAACCTCCTCATCATAAAACAAGCCTTCAAGTACATCAACATCTCCTCTTAATAGTACCTTCTCTCGACGCTCCTATTTCATGAGCAAGGTGCATCTTCTTCTCGCTTGTCCATTCTATGCATGATGGCATTCAACCCGTCTCCATGGTCAGCCCTCTCTCGTCGCCTCCATGACTCTCCTCCCTGCCACTACCCTGGAAAACTCCGATGGAGCTTTCGCACGCATTTTAGCCAAACCTCAATCATCTCTGCCTCTTCAAAGACTTTACGCTGAATGCTCCACAGCATGAAGCGTCAATAATGCCCTTAGATGTATCATTCAAGGCATGATACACTATATCCATCTGGGTCTTCAAGTCTATTCCATGCATCGTGGCATCTTTTCGAAGAACCTCAATCTCTCCCATGCTACATAAAGGCTCATCTTCCCCTCATTGAACACAATTATCTCCCCTCCTTCTCTAAGTGTGAGTGGATTGGGGGAAGAATCTACCCAAGTAGTTTCTACAAGCTCCTCCCAAGTATCAATGCAATTATATAGAGAGATTCATACCATGTGGTCACTGGGGACTCTTAGAGAAATGAATAAATGTGCAATTTTATGACCTCCGGTCTCACCCCATTCAACTTTCAATCAGAGCCATTCCGGTGAAACCTTCCCAAGTGCTCATTCGGGTCTTCTCGAGGGATGACCAAGAACCGTTGTCGCCGAACCATTGTAATTAGTGCCGGGCTTCAGCTCAAAATTATCGCGACTCAAATCAGCCGGCTCCTCTGACGTAGGTACCTAACCCGACATCAGTCTCCAAAAGTCCCCTCCATTGTATCGCTGATCGGAGGCCTTCGCCACGTTTCGTCCTTCATCCCGGCCTCGCTTTCATCCGCTATAGCCGAGTTTTCGCCTCTTTCGCTTTTTCTGCTTCTCGAGTGTTCTTCTAATTCAAGATTCGCCGGAATCGCATCAATGTTCCGCTTCCTTATGCATTAAAAAGTTTTCCCGAAATCAAAACACACCCATATTAATAGGATTAGTCTAACCTAACAAATATTTTCAACATGGGTTGTTAAAATTAGTGACTAATGTGTCACCGCTTGAAAACAGCTTTTGTTCTTTTTCTTTAAATGTCCAAATTAGTATTTCCTTCTTTCATCGTAATATTGATCTAATTAATTCTTTCGATCCCCGACAACGGCGCCATAAAACCTGTTCGTTGGACCAAAGGCATATACAAATTTATGACACCAATACCAAAGTAATCATATTCATCCCCGCCACGAATGCTGTAACAACTTGTACATTGTGTTTCCTTGTATTATTATTCATTAAGAGCATTTTTATTAAGAGTAAATCATTGTGTTCTGGTTACTGATCCATGTGCGCAATGTGGTCGAACAAGTAGTAATCGGATTTAAGTCCGTATATCGATCCCACGTAGATCTCAAGAATTTTCAATCAACTACCCCAACTACTCAAGCTCTATACCATTTTATTTCATGACACAATTTAATCAATATGAAAGCCTTAAAACAATGAAACTAAAAACAATATGAATTAAATAATAAAAATTAATTTGAATATTTTGAAAATAAATGAAACACAAATTAGATTGAATTGAATATCTATAAAGGAAACATTGAAAATAAAGCTATTGTGAAGAATCAATTTACAAACAGACGATAATCTTTTGCTTTCCTCGAACCACAGCATTTTAAAACTAAATTCAAGGAATATGGTATCTAAACCCCACTGCTCATCATCTCTCACCTTCACCGGTTTCTCTCAATACGCTGGGCTAGATAACTACTTTTAACTTTATTTTGTCTCTCGTGGGTATTTTTCTTCTCAATACTTCATACCCATAACATGGACTGTAAACCTTAGCTCCTTTTCAGATAAATATCGTACGGGTTTACACTATACTCGGTTTTCTCATCCCTCAAAATTAAAAACAGCCTTATCCTTTCCCTTGATTAGATCCGTTAACATGGATTGAATTCACTATTCGACCGAGGCGAACTCTACATGCTTAATTGATAAATCTCACTCAATCCCATTCCTGCTTTCAAGTGAGAAGAGGATGGATCGATTTAATTACACAGAGCACATTGGGATCATCACTCACTGTTCAGTGATGCCTTAAATTGTTCATCACTCACTGCCTCTCCTGTCACCGTGAGCTTCCCTGGAAATCAGCTTGAAACAATCCTCAAGTATGGGTATGGTGAAACCGATATCGGGATCAATTCCGGTGAAATACACAAACCGCCAGAAGTCGTATTTATAAATCGAAGTTCAAGAATAATGAATAAAATTGCAGAAAGATAATTTCTCGACAATAGCGCTAATTCAATGGAAGCTAGGTTTCCAAAATCACCGGATTACACCATACATTGTCATTGGAACAAGAAAACCACCGTAAATCGGAAACTCGGGTAGTTCGAAACTAAAAATTGGTCTGAATTCAAAACAACCGTATGCATCAGTTGAAATATAAATCGTGTGATTCAGCGAAACCCATGTTTTAACGTTCAACCAAATTTAAAATTTAAAATAAAAACTGAATCTAAAAAAAAAAGAAAAGAAAAATTAAAATACAGGAGCCTTCAGCAACCCAGATCTCTCTTCAAAAGTCGCCCGCAGCCGTCTTCAAGAGCGCCCGCGCATTTGATAGGTCTCTCAAGTCGGCCCTAATTTCGATGCACCTCGACTTCCCGCTTTAACCGCCCGATTGATACCGCCGCGACATCGAAGTCTCACGCGCACTTCCTCGTCGTCTTCGCCTCGCCGCGTAAGCCTTGCCTTCGTCGCATGCCCGTGGAACCGACAACGCCGACATCTTATCAGACCGCCGCTAATTTTCCTCGGTCTTGGCTTCGGATGTCGCGAATTCTCCGTATGATGGTCGCTAATTTCCTCGTTTCCTTGGAGTTTCGCGTCGCGACCGCTTATAATGATGTCGCGACCTCGTCTTTAGAGTCATGTCGCGACAAACTGTGTGTCACGCGACCTTCTTTCTATCAATCATCGCGATCACGAATGATGTCGCGATTTCCCTTTACTTCCTTCAGGTAGTTGATGTCGCGATAGCTTGATCTTGTCGCGACCTTCTTCGCAACCGATGTCGCGACCATTTAAATGATGTGGCGACCTTCTCTCTTAAATGATGATGCCACAGGAATTTCGTTTCCTCGTTAGTCGATGTCGCGACCGCTTCGATTCGGTCGATGTCGCGCTCCGCATCCGTATGTCGCGACATAAATGTTCACCAATTGTTTATCTTCCGTCGCGGATTCTGGGTGTCACTGCAATTTCACATCCACATCAGATCGGGCTTTTAATTTCGTCACACATCATGTCTTCTCTTCATCAATTCTCGCTGCTTCGACTTGAGTTTCCTTCACGCCCAAATTAAGCTATTTCAATTACGCTCATCTTCGCGATCGGAGCTTTGTAGTTGCAACCTAATATGTATTTCGATTGCCAGAAGGCTTCACGACATCAAATCCTTTTAATCCTTTGCGCCTCCTGCTGCAACTTCCTTCCACTCGCTTATATCGCATCGCTCACCACATTCGCTCCTTTTACTCGCACTCCTCGGCTTCAATTCCCGTCGCACAACGCTTGGTGAAGCATTCCATATTCCCGTATATAACCGCCTCTTTATATAAAAACAATCGAAAAATGGACTGAAAAATAGATGACTTTGCTCATCGTGAGTAACCCATTTAGGGTGATCCCACCATCAAGGATGCAAATTTCACCCCTGTCGAGGGAATATTTTTCTGCACAGTGAGCGCTCGAGAAGACTACACATTTTAGAGGCCATTTTGAAGAAAGCCCAAGTTGTGGCTTCGAGGTTTTGTGATGGAATATGTGTATTGTAATTATAGATTTTAATATGTATTTGTATTAAGAGTAATGAAATAACTCTCGACTATTGGAATATAGTCAAGTATATGTTTAATGAGGTCATTATATGGGCTCATGGTCATTTCTACTCATTACAATTGTATATGAGACCTTGTGTGGTCATTGTCTATGTTTAGATGATGCTGTGTTGTATTATGGGTAGAGCTTCCTGATACAAGGGAGAATCTCGCCTGATTGTGGAGATGCTCCGTCACCCGACATTCACGAGTGTTTCCAAGCAGTTAACTGCAGTTAACTGACCCCGGATTTGGGGCGGCCACACAAACCAGCCACTCACGACCTCAAATCGACTCAAGCATTTACAAAACACTTAAACAAGGGGCAACCAAGTAGGATAAAAACCTACTCACGAGTTTGTCGAAACCCTCAAACCCGTGCCCACGCTAAGCCCTCGTGTAACCACTCTCGCTTCTCGTCCGAAGAAATCCGACGCACGAAAAGCCAGAATCCTAGAGAGAAGTCAACACTCTCTCTAAAACCCTCAATTCTTGAATTCTCGAGCTCTCCCTCCCTACTACCCGTATTCACCTCCAAAAGTGGAGAAGCACACTCTTTTGTCTCATACTTGCCACATGTCCTTTCCCACTGGTTAAGAGGATTTCTTATCCACTAAACCCAACCACTTTGACTTTACCCAATGACATCATGCCAAGTGTCCACGTGGCCCCACCTGAGCTTGTTGATTTGAACTTGTGCTTGACACGTGGCACACCCGTAGCGCGCCGCGTCCACTCCACGCCAAGCTCGAAAAACGTGCAAATTCGACTATCTCAATTCGACTTAAAATCGATGTGGGGCTGCTGGGATTTCCTACTTGGTGACATTCCTCCAAATTTTAAGTGAAGTTCGTTTTGTCATCCCGAGATCTAGAAAAATTTTGGATTTTTACTCTAAATTATTTATTTGCCATTTTTTCGAGAAAATTAGATTTTCTCGGGGTTTCACATGTTACATAATTATGAAACCTATAGGTAAGGTATACAAATGCCATTGATGTTTGACCATGTGTTTAACTATATCCTCAAAAAAATTTTGGTCCAATACTACTCCTAACATTTATTCTATAACTCAAATATGTTCCTATCGCGTCAACGAGATGAACAAATGGGCAAATGAGTGTCTAATGTCGTTCACGTCTCACATACATATGGCATAATTTGTTGACATGTCAAGCCGCTGACGAGGGACACGCTCAACACGTTAGGATGTCCGCTTGTTTATCCGCTTAGCTTTAATGATAGTATGGATATATTTAAGCTACGTAACAAACCTTAATATTAAATTGACAAAAATATATTTAAGAGTCACTTGAACATATGACTAAATATCAAAAGTATTTGTTACCATGAAAACCTATTAGGTATATTTAATAGGAAGTAAAATTAAAGAAGAAGAAGTTATGTGGACACCCTAAATCCCGGGGTCCGTCGACAACATCAACCTCGCGGAAAATTCCAGGGATGCTCTGCAATCCGACACCACTCCATTTAGTCCCTTTTCCTAGGACCCAAAAGATTTAATCTAAAATCTAAGAGTCTCCTTCAGATGAGCTCTACCTAAATACAACCATGCAATTTCATGGCACTGTCCTAATATTATATAATCACCACACCGGTCCACATACGAGTAAAATGGCCACGCTTGGCCCATTTATCCATATAAATACAATCTAGATCACCGAAGCCACCAAGAGTTATTACATCGCTTCTTAATACAAAACATTATATTAAAACTAGCAATGCTCTAATATAATATACAAACATGGATCAAGGCCAACCGACCCACTTCATAATGTTGGCCTCTAAGGAGCACCGTCTGCTACACATGTTTTATACCTAAAGGGGGTCCCACACGCGACTAACGCCTGGGCAGAGATAAGTCCTACAAGGGCTATTCCCCACCTAAATGCACATGAATGGTCAAACAACCAAGCACACAACTCCAGACATGCAATCCTAGCACAAAATCCTACGGCTCGCGAAGGTGACGCGACTCATCATGCCCCATGTATCAAGTCCTCATCGACTCCCTCAAACATGCATTTTGCCATGAATGAAAACCATTTTCAAACAAAGGTATTTGTGTTTACCCGTGGACAACCCTTCGATATAAATAGTGGACACACTCCGATAATCTATTTTGTGGACAACCCTCCGATGTATATCACCAAGCATACTTCGACGATTGACATTATATGGATACAACACCCTTCGATGTATACTGTCCGGTATACTCTAATAAATAGTATTGCTGGTCAACCTCCAAACAATTCTCTCAAGAAACCACCTCATGCACTCACCCTACTGAGGTCTGGGTGGCCCACGCATGCGAAATGCAATGAGCCATTCCATTTCAACCCGCAACACCATGCAAACCGGTGGATCTCCATTGGACACGGGTCTAAAGTACGAGTTCACAACCCATTCACCAAGGATGGTGAATGACAACGACTATGCACTCACACCCACACCATGCGATGTCCCGCGCACCGGCAGCAATGCAATTGTGCTATCAGACTCTAAGTCATGCCCAATGTATAAAGACCTCTACATGGACACTTATACCGTACACTCCACCGTGTACCATGGATTAATTACGCCTAATGCACACAAAAGTCCATACATTCATTAAAACGTTAATATACATGCAAATATACTAACATTTATCACATTCATGTCAACACATCAAACAAGCATGCATCAAATATCATTCCGGATCGCCATTTAGACAAGTAATGTCATACTAAATCCCTAGCTACATCATGGCGCATAATGCCCACAAACTAGCTCTTACAACATGTCATGCAATAGCCATGCTCCATATGAAAACACATCACAAACCCACATGTTAGAGCACACATATCACATCTAAGCATGACACCTCTTAACCAAGAAATGTTATTTTAATCAATCACACAAACACATGTTCAACATTTCATCAAGTCACCACTAGTGCAAGCAATGACACACCCCATTTCCTAGGCTAATTCATGGCATATCATGCTACTAAGATAGCCTTCAACACATAACTCCTCACATCCACACAACCAACAATTAGCACACTTGTTGTAACAATGAATTTTTCAACAAGGATGTGAGCACCAATTGCCATTGAAAAGCATATGGTCAGATTCTAGACTCCAAGAGACTGAGAGAGCCCATAGCACACCCTAAATGAGCTCTGACAAGAGTGCTATAAGTCGGTCCAAGTTGGAGGCCTAGTATGAACAAGGATCAAGCGACGAAACCAGTAGGGCCTACTGTTTTCATCATTTTGACCAAATATGAGCTCAAATTTTATCAAAATATATATGGATGGATTCTAGACTCAAAGGGCTTCCATGTAGCCCAAAGAACACCCAAAATGCAGGCCTCAACGAAAGCTACGCCATCCAGCCGAGTCTCTGATAAACAAGCAGTCATACCGTAAACCCACTGAAATCAGATTCCGGGGCTCCCTTTAAAGCTCCGTACATGCTATTTTTCCTATCCAAACTCATCCCGGTATAACCCTTTCAATCTCGACAACAAACCCCGTCCCACTCTAACCACGTGACTGAAGACATAAACATGGGTAAGGTCACAAAACTCATCCCGAACTCAGCCTAAAATCAGCTTAAAGCTACCCAAAAAATCGGACATCATAGCTCAAAACCAAAAATTGGTTTTTGTGTCCGAGAACATTAACTCAAACAGCCCCTTGGTGGCTCCCAACCAAGACCAAAACAAAGATTTAGATGAAATATAAACCCGAGTAGGAAGGTTCCCTACCCTTGAGCGAAGATCGAAACTTTTTGAGTCCTCAAGACCCGAGACCCATGCCTTCCTGAGCCTCTACCGAATTATTCGGTTTTAAAAATTTTGATTTTATGTCCATATGTCGCTCTCTCGATCGAAGCATCTGACTTTAAGTCTTACCACGAAACCGAGCTACGATCGTCAGAATCTTAGAGAGAAGGTAAAGTTTTCTCTCACTAGATTTTCTTTCCAAACTCAAAATATTCTATGTGAAACCGCGTGTTGTCTGCACCACGCCTCATCCCCTCTGGCAGATGAACTTAAATCTCGACTCGACTGGGACTCCAATCACCCGATTCGATCGTAGAGAAGGTGGAGATTTTCCCTTTCCTCTCTCTCTACTCACGCCCACCGCCCGCTTTTCCTCCAAAATGTGCTTCTTTTTTTTCTTTTTTTTAATCTTTGCTTTAAGTTTGGACGTGCACCCACTTCGCCGCACGCCGTCCATGACCTGCTCTGCCCGCTTGTCCCCGAAACAATTTATTTCTTTCGCCTTCACCATTTCAATTGAACTTAACTTAAGCCGTTTCCTAACTCCTCGAGATTTTTAAGAAAATCTGCTCCTCGTTACTAGGATACCTAACTCAAAATTCATAAAGAATTCCTACTACCTAGAATCAGCCGAACTTTTCGAATTACTGTTGAGACGGATTCAATCCGGCAAGAACCGCTTCTCGCCATCCGAGCTCTAGGGAATTTTCTAGGCTTCCAAGCCATTTCAACAATTTATTATTTAATTTTATACTTTTTATAAAATTTTACTTACTGTGGTTCTAAGTTATCATAAAAATAAACAAATATACATCACTTCAAATTAGAAAACAAATAATCATGCAAATAACATCATTCTTCTTATGGCCATGGCAATTGACCCATGAGCATGAAAAAAGGCAAAGTTCTTTATTTCTATAACTAAAAGATATCCATTTTCTTTTATGTGTTTGAAACCGTTCATACACAATGGATTTTTAAAAGATAAAAGAACATCATTTTGATGTTTTTTGAAAATTATTCTTATTACCGAATTTAGTATTTTTTTTGTCTCTTTCAATATTTTTCAAAATTAAAAAAAAAGTGTTTTCTATATTGTTGAGAATAAAAAATAATTTTTAAAAATTGTAACTAAAAGGCCCCTCAATTTCCAATTCAAAGCTACGAGGCAGAGGTAGATTAGCATTTGGGGCTTCTATTTCCATTTTCTTAAGAAAAAGATTTAGGAAGAAGGTAGGAAAGGTAGACTGGAGTCAATCAATCAATAGCGAGTATAAGATGCTTTCTCATGACAAACAACTAGAAAACACCAAATCTTCGTAAAGATTTCTTCCCTCGTATACCCATAAAAATTAGTTGCGCACCTAATTGAAAACTTTTAGACTTTAGTGGCCTTGAAGGCTTCTATAGATGTCCTTTTCTTAAAAAAATTTCTATTTTTTTCTTTCCTTTTGTTATTTCCATCAAATCGAAATGAAAACAAATACAAAGATGTAGCTCTTCTAAGTCTTGTCCCAAACAAATAAAATTTTTAAAAAATTACCAAAATATTTTAAGTTGAAACTAATATCCAAAGTAATGCATATGTGACATGCTAGATTTTTTTTTTTTTAAGTTAATACCTACAACTTAATCTCTAAATTTTAATATTGTAGTTAATGACTCGAGGTATTAACTTTAAAAAAAAATTGTCAGAGCCCATAACTCGCGACATTAGTTTCAAAAAAAAAAAATGTCGTGAACTCCATAACTGCGGCATCGCTAATGTATATGCCGAGGTCCGCTAATTTGTTTAAGTATTATTTTTTGTTTTTAACGATATTTGTAATCTTTAAAACCTATTTTTCTCAAAACTCAAATTTATCTTTATCTATTAATTTTTACACTTTCTTATCTCTTTCTTTCCATTGCTTTTCTTCCTCACACTTCACTTTTCTTTGATTTCTTTTGGGTCAATCCTATTCTATCTATGTTGGTGAGAAAAGGAGCCTCAAACTTTCTGGCGCTTCATGGAAGAAAATAATGGGTTTGGATAGAATAATTTTGATTTAGGTGACTATTTCTTTTATTTACTTTTCATTATTAGATGTCCTGGGAATGGATATTGTTTTTCTTTTCAGTGAAGACACTCATAGTGGGACAGTTGACGGGATTAAAGATTTTTCTTTATTATTGTTTTTTCTTCTTAGAGGAACGAGATAGGCAAGTTTTTCATTATTGTCTTTTCTCGGAGGACTAAATTACAAAGAGATAAAATGGGCGAATTTTTGGGGTGGAAAATGAGGGATGGTCCTGATGGAGGAGAACGTAGAGAAGAGATTGAACACCAATTATGAGTTACATCTTGAGAAAAAAGGGTTTTCTTCTATTTTTTTTTTTTTATTATTTGATTTTATTGCTCACACATTATTATTCAAACATATATATATATACCCTATATTTTGTAAATGTTTTTATGGGCTTCTTTAGTTGATTGTACTTGTATGGTTGACTTATTTCTGCTATTCTATTTAATCTCCTTGATGGTGGGTGCTCTCTTTAATATTCTAATTTAATCGTGACATTTAATAATTCCCGAATATTTAACTACTCTTCCCGTTAATTATTGGAGGCTCATATAATCAAGGTTAATTAATTGTTTGAGGATAACCTTTTAATAAGTGTTAATTGTTTAGATAGCCTTGTACTTAATTTTATCTGAATCTGTTTGAGGATTACTCATTCGATTAATCATTATCATTCCAAATGCATTAATTAAATAATATTTGATTGTTGGACTTATTTAATATTCAATAATGTTTGAGACAATTGCTAGACGGACTATTGACTTGAAGCCGTAACCTCAAGGAGATTTGATTCACATATCTTTACCAATTTGTCTATTTGACATTTTCTTCATTTGAGGCCACGCCACCTTGTCCACCTCCCACTGCATGGTACGCCTCGGTTCCTGCCAATTTCACCATCTTTAACATTATTCCAATTCCTTGTTATTCCATCATTTAAGCGTCCTTCTTCTTTAAATGTCAAAATAAGTTTTCAAAATAAATTAAAATTTGCAAAATGGAAGGATTTCGAACTCTAAACCTTATGCTACAATGAAAGAGCTAACCTTATTAAAATTCACCCCTTTAAATAATATATCCCTGTTTCACTTTCCTTTTGTGCTGTCCTCCCATTCGACTTCTCAATAAATTCCTTTTTTTCTTACTATTTTATTTATTCTAAATCAATTTTTTTCTCTCTCCAAGATTTCTTTCTTATATTTTCAAAACTCATTTTTTATTTTGTTTAATTAAAAACCATGGTTCCAAATAAAATGGAATTTTATGGAAATAAATCATAAATAAATAAATGGGCCTTGGGTGAGACTTGACATTCCATGGATCATTTTAACGAATGATTTGACATCTGATCTATAATTTAATTTCTAATTGATTTTGAATATTTTGTATTTTATTATTGCACTAACATGATTTCTATTAATAGCTCTTGATTTGTCGCCAAGGTACACATTTCTTCTTTTTTAATTTTTTGTCCTTTATTCACCAACCAGATGATTTATTGATATTTATAATTAATTGATTTGACGCCATAGTTTCCATAATCCGATTTTGAGGGCTTGAAGGCCATATTCATGATTGAGAATTCCAAGATTTTGGTCCTATAAATGAAAATATTCTTGGATGATTTTATGCTGAATAAACAGGTAGTTGAAAAGTTTTTGAAAAAAGTCCGCATAGACTCAATTATTTATGGGGTTATAAGTAAGTTGTTACTAAAAATAATAAAAAATTAAAAAAACCTCTTAAAAAATGTAGTTTGAAAATAATCCAAATATAGTGTAGTTTTTCTACATTAGCAAAAAGTGTCTCTTTAAAAGACACTTTCTGTACTTGAAAATTAAAAGTGTCTCATGACACTTTTAACTTAAATTCAAAATTTTTAAAATTATGTAGTGCTCGTATCTTTAAAATACACTTTCAGTATTAATTTAAATCATTCAAAATTATAAAAGTGTTTTTTGAAAAGACACTTTTTATGTAAAATTTTCTAATTTTTTAAAGTGTCTTTCTAAGAGACACTTTTAGAAAGCGGTCTCTTAGCATATTTTGTGAAGTGTCTTTTCAAAAGACACTTTCCACATGACAAAAACTTCATTACATTTAGGAATATTTCTAAACCTATATTATTTAAAGAATTTTTTATTTTTTTTACCCTAAATGTCTAAAAGCCCAAGGATGCTGGGTTCTCTCACAGTAATATATAGACCCATATTATAGAATATCCTTAGGATAATGCCTTATAATTGTATAACATTTAAGTGAATATCACAATTGTCTTCCACGACTCAAAGTAAATCTCATCACCTTTTTTTTTCCAATCCATTCAACTTCACCATCATTTACTTTGCGTCTCCAAGCCACTCGCCACTCACACCACCCATGACCCAACATTGAAAACTACTTTTATTTTGTGTATATATATATATATATGTTATGAGATTTCATTGTATACATTGAAATCATTCCCTGCATTCGGAGAATTGAAGGGTAGCAAAAAATGAAAGTTCCGAGATTTCACCTGCCTCCACGCCCCCTAACTCACTATATTTTTAGGAGAGAATTATTCACTTCTGACCACGTTACATGCTTCTTTGACAAATCAAATTTGTTTAGAGTCTTTTTCCTCGGTTTCAAGTAAAATAATTTTTTTTTTAAATAATACACGTATATAATTTCTTTTAAAATATTCATATAAAAGTAATATTTCTCTTTACTTTAAGACATTATTCATCAACAGAAATTTTGAAAATTAATCTACGGTTTTAAGGAAAACTCTGGGTGCCAGATTACCATTTTGTTAATTTTCACCGAATGTGGTTTTAAGATTAATTTTGAAAACCGATTTAACATGAAGTTCGTAATTTATTTTTCAAATGATGATAAACTATTTTTGTTTTTAGTTTGATTAACAAGTAATAGTTTTTTTCGTTCTTTTATAGAAACAATAAAAATATAAATTTTGAATTTTTCGCTTTATCCTATCTCCACATAAATATCATCTTTGTTTCACGCTCACGGGCCCATGGCCATGGCCATGTGATTTGACCGGTCAATAGGAGAGCTACACTTTTCTCTCTTTCCCTATTTCTTTTCTTTTCGTGAGTTCCAAAAATCCACGATTTTGGATAAAGGGTAAATAGTAATTTCGGGCCTCGAAAACCAACAGCTCTAAATCCTGATGATTAAATGTACTTCTCCCGCTGAAATCGTCTCGCGAGATTTAACTACCATATCGACTTCGTTAGATTCGGCAATGCGATTAATGCTTTTCGATGCCATGCCATTTCATTTAATAATAATGACAAGGTTAGGGATGTCATGGCTTAAGACCCAAGAGAATGACACTGGGGCATTGAAGGAACGACCACAATTATCCATGGAATGAATCCATACTACATCGAGCCGCAATGATGTCACGGCACTAAGAAATAAAAGAGAAATAAAAGAAATAGATGGAATTATGATAACCAAGGCATATATTTATAAGTAAGAGAAACTTCCCTTCTATCTTATATGTCAATGCTCCATCCAAATGGGAGAGAATGACCAAAGGAGTAATAGGAGCGAAAGAGAATGAGGATTTAAACGAGAAGAAGAAACAAAAAAAAAAAAAAACGAAGAAAAGAGCATGAGAAAAACGAACAAAAAGGAAAAGAATCTCAGAGAGAAAAGGAAGGGAAAGGAGAACGAAGGAAAGCGGAAATGAGAGATTTTTCTAGCTTCTGACTAACGGCCCTGTAATGGCTTCAGGATCAAAGTTGGTGCATGCAACGGGATCTACGTGTGGACACCTCAAAAAAGTCGGGAGTTTCTCGACAAACTCCACGATAGGATATTTTCCTACTTGGTTTACTTTTTAAATTCAAGAGCTATATAACGGGTAGTGGTTGAAAGCATGGGAGCTATGAGAGGCCATGTAAATTAGTTCCAAGACTGGGACTAAGGGGTATGGATTTGATGGTTTCATTACGCTCATGCATCGGGAGTTAGGGGCTGATCCTAAAACTGGGCCGCTTAGCGGCTATATTTATTGATGATCATAAATGATTGGAACCAAATCGTCCCGCCTGGTGAAGGGACCGTGAGGTGCCCTGTTGAATGGTCCAAGGTTTGTGACCTAGTTGTGTGTTATCATGGTTGAATAATAATAAATAAATGTAATATGTTATGTTGATGCATGCTATTTGATGTATTAACATGGTCGTAATAGTAAATTTATGATGTATGTAATTTGGTATAATTGTCCATGGTTTGTGTGTATGTTTCATGTGGTGATCATTCATGCATGTAACATGCAGGAAAATGCATTGGCATCATGTATTTCATATGCACGGTCACATCGCGTCAAGTCGGGTGTGGGTGCAGGGTATGGTTTATTCACCAATGTTGGTGAATGGGTCGTGAACTGAAAAATGGGACAAAGTCCAAGGTAGAGATTCACGAGGGTGTAAAATGATCAAAATGATAAATTACATGTTTTGGGCGGAGCAAGTTGGGGTAGATCCCCCCCCCCAAGGGTGAAAGTCCCAAATGTTATCTACTTGCTAGACATGAACCCTGGCGATGTAAGTTCGCGAAATGTTGAAATGGCTTCGCGGCGGGTCCCGCTGTAAAACCAGAAATCAAATTCAGCCAAAAAGAAAGAGAAAAGAAAAAATCAGGTTTTTGATGAATTAAAATTGAGGTTGTCCAATGGTTTAGTCACAAGGTGTCAAATACCGATGATCGGTTTTATTCTCACTTGAATTCCAAGTGTGAGGGAGCTCCATTGGGACTCAAAGTTAGAGTATAGGGTCATCTCATGCATGAGATGTATACATTTCATATAATAAGGCATAATTGTATGGAATGTGATTGATTGTTTATATATGCCATTACATTACGCATTTTAGGTGATAACTGTGAATGAAAACTTTCATCGGGCGTTGCTCACCCCCACAAGGGGACCCTTCAGTACAGGAGATCCGGGAGATCTACAAGCCTCTAGAGGCCGCTTGAGAAGAAAGACTAATCTCGTGGCTTTCGAAAGTAAATATTTTGTAAACATGTATAAATGTTTTTTTGCAACAAGAAACTATTGAATGATATAGTTGAATATTTTTTATGAGTATGGTTGTATGGACCCGACGGGACCATTTTTACTCATGTATGGTCCATGATTAGTAAGATTATCATAGGATTTCCGCCGGCCGACAGAGTTGTCAACTTAATCCCTGTATTTCAATGTCACAACTTAGCATTTAAGCTATTTCCAGCTTTTCGAGAAAAAATGCATAAGGCAGAAAGAAGGTAACCCCAGAGCCAACTTTAAATCAAGTAAGGAAAGGAGATAAAGATAAGTTTCGATAGCTCTAAAAAACATCAAATCTCCAGAAGAAGCAAGCATTTCTTTCCTGTAGTCTCACAAATGAATGCAAGTAACAAATTTAAACTTTTCGACCTTAGTAGCCAAGGCTCTCAGAGTTTATTTTTGTAAAAATTCTCATTTTATTTCTTTCATCCTAACAACTCCATAAACTCAATGTCACGGACTTCTAGTCTTTCACTGGTCTCTAAAAGGGCACTTAAACAACTCGCTATTGGTGCTGCAGCCCAACCTCCCTACTGGTCGCTGTTTGATATGTTTAACTTCTCACCCACCTTGCCAGAAGTGCTACTATACCACCTGGAAGAAAGAAACCTCTATTGAAAGAAGAACTCTATATACGTTTCTGGTGAAGTTTCCCTCTCAACTTTGGCAGTCAAGTAAATGAGCCAACATCTATGATTATACGCTCCATGAGGCGTAACCTTGTTGGCTTACAAATCAAGAGAGTTCTAGAATTTCAATCATGTATTATGTAGACTTCTTTCCTGAACTTTCCAACCTTCCACATTCTTTAGCAATGGAGTATTTCCAAGCTCTAAGAATCTTCCTACCTCCATATTTGTCTATTTATTTATTCTTTTATTTTTTTATATATAGAACAAAGATCAATCTCATTTCATTTTTTAAATATTAGGTAATTTGATTTTATTATAGATTTTATTAATTTACTAAGTAGAAAAACACATATGTGAATCCACACAAAAAAGCAATAGAGATACCACATGCTGCCTACTATTTTTCAACATAGTCATTATTATATTTTTAATAATTATATATTTCCTCCCTCTTTTATTTTTCAATATTAAAAAACAATAATTTCAAGTCTAAACCCTTTAGCTCTCTTTTCTTATTTTTTCCTTTTTTTCTTATGTGCTCTTCTAAGCCCCTTTCCGTTAATATGATGGATAAATTTTTTACCATTTTTAGCCTTAAATCACCAATCTGTGTCTTTCTATCATCATCTTCTTAGTAAAGTGACTCTTCCGTGACGCCCCAAACCCGGGTCCGCTTCGACGCTCACAACCCGTGGAATAAGTGGATGCCTGCCACCCTAACTGTACTTCAAACTGGCAGCTCTCAGATGAGCTCTACTCAAATACACACCGATATCCTCCGTCCCAAACAATGTAATATATAATCAGACCAATCATGATGAGTAATACGGCCACTGGGCCCATAAACAATACTCAATATACATAACAACTATGAATCCAACTTATATAAATTCAACAGTTACAAGAGTTAATATGTTTTTACTTTATACAAACATATATCAAACTTATAGAGTTCTAATACAAAATCAAAGAACTGTAAAACACAACCTCGCTTTCTTCTAATCCCCACTTCAGATCAGCCTGTCCCTCGCACGCTCCCATCGTAAAAATAATATCCCCGACAGGTGAGCTAATGCTCAAGAGGTGGAATTCCCAAGGCTTACCTACCACCTAAGTGCAAAGGTAATGTTCCAATGAAAACACACACCAGAAAATGCATGATCCGCCCCAGAATGTCTCACACGACCAACTTCAGATCCCGGTGTCCCTACTCATTTCAATACTCAGCCAAGCCTTGTATGAGAATATTAGCTCTCAAAAATTCAAAGTTATTACTTTGCTAGTCAGGTCTAATTCCCTCCTGATCCAAGTAAATGGACTGCCTCCGATATTATATTTATGGACTACTCCTCCCGAGATATATCACTGGGCCGCCTCCGACGATTGATATTTCTATATGTGGACTACCCCCTCCAAGGTATAATAATCTGGCTGTCTCCGACGATTGATATTTTAAGTATGGACTACCCTCCGATCACTTAATATTTTTAGACAACCCTCCGAACCATTTTCTGGTGGACTGCCCTCATACCAACTCCTATAGTCCTAGGATGTTCCAAGAGGTAACTGCAGACGTACGCTAATTCCAATACAATGACTCACACATGTAAATATATAAACATGCATATATTTACAAGAATTCAATTCACACAATCATTGCCATGCAAATTCTCATTTCATACATCAAAATTAGCTCACTTGGGCTAATGATCAAACACTTAGCAATTTAATTCTAAATCACTGTACCAAATCATTATATTTTCACAAAAACATATCATGTCATTCCTAGAACAAGAAAAACCCTAGGGTTTACTGGGCTCCAACACTCACAGTCACCTGCCTCACTTTGAGAACTTCAAGATCTCACTCCGGCCATTCCCGGCCTTTTTCCAAACCAATCCATGATTTACCACAAAATGTGTAATATTCAACACTGTAATCAGCCTCGTGGATAGTCACTTTACTGCCCTCACGGCTTCAAAATCTAACACCTTGGTTCCAAGATTCGGGAATGGATCAAACTACTCTCACTTAATTTCATTATCTCACTTAAATGATCGCGAAACACTTAAAATAGAGAATAAAACTCAAGTAGGGAGAAACTCTACCTCTCGAGTTTGTCAAAACTCACAAATCCGTACCCACACGAAGCCCCCTCCGCTGGTGATCGGGCTTCTTCTTCTTGTCCTCAAGACCGCCGACGCTTGATCGCTGCATAAATCTGGGGAGAGAGAAGTGCTCTCTCTCTCTAAAAACTTCTCAAATGAAATGGCTACTGGTTTTCCCCTTTCTCTCCCACGTTTTTGCTTTTCTTTTTTCAATTTGAAGAAGAAGACCACTGCAAGACTTTTGTCATTTAGTGACTTAACAACTTCCAAAACGACCATTTTGTCCCTCTATTCCCGCTGACATCCCACTATCTCGCCATCCATTTTCATCATTTCTCTACTCATACCACTTATGGCACATGAAGATGTGTTATGCATGACTCTTTGTCACATCAAGATCGTTTTCTTTACGACACCTCGAACCGGCGATACTCGAAAAACGTGCCAACTCCGATCGGGGCTCTAATTGACGAAATTTTATGTGCTAGCTAGATTTTGCGAGACTATTCCAACGGTGAAATCTGTTTCGTCATCCGAGATCTAGAGAATTAATTCCAGATTTTTAACTGAAATAACAATTTTGTAATCAAAATTACGATTTTGCCCTTTTTCCATAAATTGAAATTTCTCGGGTCTTACATTCTCCCCTCCTTAAAAGAAATTTCTTCCCGAAATTCTGAACGATCATAATAAAACACATGCATATGCAACGTGCACTCTATCATGCATGTAAACAGTCATTTAAATCTTAAACGACTAAACTACGTACCTTCATCCCTAAACAAGAAGGGATAGGTGGCTCGTGATCGTATCCTCGCGCCTCCCACGTGACTCCTCCACTCCATCGTGCTGCCATAGCACCAACACTAGCCTCACTGCCTTGTGTCGCAAAACCCGATCACGCGGCTATCAACAATGCACACCATCCTCCTCGAAGGTCTCATCCGTCAACCTCAACTGGCCCTCAATCCACCACATGAGCTGGGGATCCGAGCATTCCCGAGCATGGAGACGTGAAACACTGCGGACACCCGACATGTCGGGCTAAGAACGCCAACCGGCACGCTACGCGCCTATCCTCCGAGCATCCTCGAAAAGGTCCACAAACTTCGATAGCTTCCCGCGCCTTGCCGAACCTAACTACTCCCCAAAGGCCACCTTCACGAAGACATGATCCCCAACCTCTAACTCTAAGGGTCGACGCCGACATCCGCATAAAGTCACGGGCCCGAGCCGTGAGAAGACGTTGTCATATCAAGCTCACCCTCTCGTAGGTGTCTCTACTAGCATCGGACCGCAATGGAGCTCCTCCACCTCGGTCCAACATAATCTGATATATCAGTGACATTCTGCTACAATGCCTCATGGTGCCATTCAGATACTTGCTCGATAACTATTTGGTTGCAGCGAATTCCACTAAGGGCAATTAATCCTCTACCCTTATGATCCAAGACGCATGCTCACAAAGATGTCCCTCTAACACCCGTATGTAATCCATACAACACGTGAACCCTACACAACCTCGTTTCGTGTGAAACACTAACCTCTCCAAGGTCACAATCACCGACAATCCAATGTGGACCGTCATCTAGTCCATGTCACGACGACATCCATTTTTACTCAGCCCTTCCGTGATCAACAACACCCAATGCAATTTCCAAAGGTATCCAAACCTCAGTCACCCCCCGACTCCGCATCACCAACTCCCCTAAGTCCAAGGCGGATAACCATGTCCCTGCAGGTTTTCATCTCGAGTCACCCCGACTCCTATCACTCAACTCTAGTTCCGCGTGACTCATGTCTCGTGTTTTCATCTCGCAACATAACTCTTCTACTTACACTTCGGAGCCTCTTGATCACATTTTAAATTTCGAATAGTCTCCACGTCTCTTACACCCACACCCGAATTCTGAGCCCACGTCTCTTACACTCACAAAATTTCCTTAGATCCCACCTGCCCTTACACCCCCACGTAAATTTCTCGATTTCTTCACTGCCCTTACACCCCTTACGTAAATTCCCGGATAACCTACCAGTCTCTTTACACCCACAAAGAAATTTAGGACGCCTCCCCGGGTCTCTACACCCATAGCAGAATTCAGGATATCTCCCCAGGTCTCTTACACTAATAATAAATTCGGATCTCTCCCCCCGGTCTCTTACACCCATGTTTAACCTTCTCGGATACTACCGTGGGTCCTTCACCCTAACTCCAAAGCCTCACCTTAGGGGATTAACGACCCTTTTCATGGCTCAACACACTCACTCTTCGTTTCCTCGGATTCGAACCATGAGTCTTTACTGACGTGATCCCTGTGATGAACTCAGTCCACACTCACCAAGAGTGCAAATGACCTGATACTGGTAACCACACCTCGACTATTACATGTCTCTCCGCAGGCACGTGCACGCGCAATAATGACAAACTCCGTGGCGAAGCACCCAATCCCGAGGTCCACTATGAGTTAATCTCTGAGATCTCACTCATAATCTCGACCTATCAGGTCAACTCTCACCCTACATCCTAGGGAAGAACATCTATACGTGGTTTCTCTAAAGGCCTTAACCTCTAAGTCCAAATCCATCACACAAGATGCAACAATTAATGAATATGATGCATCCAATTTAAACGCTAATGCAATAAAAGTGTAAGAGAAACGCATCTACATATCCCACGCTCTCAGATGCTCAACCGCACCATGAGCCCTCCGCCTCCTAGGACAATCCGCCCTCATACGACCAGCCGGCGGCAAAAATAACATAGTCCGCCTTGCCCGACTGGGGTCCCTACCGTGAGTCCCGTAGACCGACCCCGACCCACCCCTTGGCTCCTCCGCCCGGGCCCACCCCGAGGCACACCGGGCGGTGCCCCGGGGATAAAGACCCCTCGAAACTCGAAACCACCCCTCCCGAACGATTGGGCTGGAGGAATGAACCGGATTTCTTCGCTTCTACGCCTAATCACCGCCAATAGTCCCAATGCCCTGATCCCGTCTCTGGGCAATCCCGTCTCACATGCCCAGCCGGTCTGCTGTAAGTAACACATCCTCTCGGTCCTAGCCGACCAGATGCCCAATCCGGCCCCTCGGTCCCGAAACTCGTGTGAAGGTGTCTTCCGCCTTCCCGAACCAAGAAGGTCGATCTCCATCTGCTACTTCAACACTCTACATCCCGAAAGTGTCTGCGGTATCCTCACTCTCTCTTTATGGTCGTGGCCGTCCTAACCATGGAGTCCATATCCCGTAGACTAAGTCCCACTAATCCCGCCCTAATGGACAACTTCGCACCCCATTCTCGAATCTCCTAACTCCGTCAAGTCCGTGGTCACGTACCACGCAAACCCACTCAACTCGTGAATCTAGCCATGTGGGCCCATCACGCGGGCCGCCCGTCTCTCGCCCCTCTAGGAACTCCCGAGCCTCGCATGCCTCGCAGCCTCTCGGAGTACTTCCCTGCATGAATACTCCCCGAAACTCGCCTACGCTATAACCTCTGTGCCCTGTAGGCCCGCCCATCTCCACCACACTT
The DNA here is from genome assembly GCA_016808115.1 of Tetrastigma voinierianum. Lineage (NCBI taxonomy): Eukaryota > Viridiplantae > Streptophyta > Magnoliopsida > Vitales > Vitaceae > Tetrastigma > Tetrastigma voinierianum. Next base: position 69,519 of record JAEQBH010004639.1, read on the forward strand.
GCCTCGCTCTCTAGGCCGAATGCGCCTAACCCGATCCCGGTCGATTCGGAGGTGATCTCCATAGCCTCCAATATGTTCTCGATCTGCATAAACCAATGGTCTGCAACCATCGGGTCTCCTCCCCCTCTGAATGTCGGAGGATGATGCGCTCTAAACCTCTGGAGGTTACTAGACCTCCCCCCCGACTACCCGGCTATGCTAGCCCGGGCGACAACAGCCCGCAACACTTACTAAATTTCACAAAGGCCCGCCGACACGCCTGCGAGTCGGTCAAATGCCCAAGTGGTGTTCGACTGCTGCCCCGTGGACGTCCTCTACTAGCCATCTATACAATTAACATGGCGCTACCAATACAAAGATTCTAAGGCATAAACACACTCGAGACACTAATCATAATCATACACATAAATCAAGTTAGATACAGCAGTTGTCCCGCATTTACAAGTAATGCAAGGCAATCAATTTTGCATTTAAAACATTTTTTTATCATCAAAATTTTGTTTTCAAAAATTTTATTTTTTTGAAAATTTTATTTTTTTGAAAATTTTTGCCTAATTTTATTTTATTTGATTTTTCAAAAAAAAAAATCGAAAAGTTACTCTGCTCAGCGCTGACCTACTTCAATGTTATCACCATCGGGTATCGTTTCACAACTACTGTTCACCATTATTGTTCACGCAATATACTGCCTTAGGTTGTGATACAAAGTTTTGTATTGTAAAAGATCCAGTTTGCAATGTTGCAATACAAAATTCCAATCTCTTCATACTTGTCTTACACTATATTGCAATACAAAATTTCAAGTGTATCTCAACACTCAACATTCCAAGTGTATTGTATTGCAATACAATTTCCAGCAATACAATGCCTTGCCTACCTCATCTCCCACAATACACTCTATTGTATTGTGATACAACCAGCTCAATCTAGCCTCACTAAACAGAATACAATTTGTATTGCAACACAAAACCCTTAAAAACCAACCAACCCTTCAAGCCCTTTAAGTCAAGAATACAATTGGAACCTTGCACACAAAAAAAAAAAAAAAATTCACTAATATTGTTTGGCCGCAGCCCAAAACTATTCCCCGCATCAAATTTTTCCTTTTTTTTTTTCATTTCCATTCATTCCTTCCATCGGAAAATTCGAAAAAACATCTATACACATATATATTTTTTTTCTCCTTTTTCTCACACTCAATAAATTTATAAAATCTATTTTCCTCTAACTTTTCTTATTTTTTTTTTGACTCAAATAAATTTATAAAATTTATTTTCACTCATTTTCTTCTCAACTTTACACACTCGTAAAAAACTTTTTGAGAAAAAATATTTCTTCATCAATTTTTTTTTCATATTTCCAACTAATTGGAAAATACTAGTAAAAATTTTATGTGCCTATTTTTTTTTTTTTTTTTTCATTTCCATAATACTCAAATGAATTTATAAAAATTTATTTTACTCAATTTTCTTCAATTTTACAACTTGTAAAACCCAGAAATTTTTTTCCTCAGAACCAAATAAATTTATAAAATTTACTTTTTAATATTTTTTCCATTTCTTTACACTCCTGTGAAACTCTAGAAATTTTTTTTTTTCACTTTATCTCCACAAATTTATTAAAATTTATTTTCTCATTTTCTTTCAAGTTTTGTACACCGTACCACTCAAAATATTTTCTAAAATATTTTCTACACATCAATGTGCTAATCACTAAGCACACATAATCGATCTCATCACACAACACTAAGTATACTATACACACAATAATCCAACAACTCCATTTGAATGACTTCTCAACACACGCATACATGTAGTGTCCTAGTTTTGTCCCGTGATTTTCCTAGGTAATCTCATACCTATGCCTAGCATCGACCACACCTAGTGGTGATGCTCACCAACCATGGCCTGCCTCAAATCCCTCAATCTATAGGCTCCATATACCCATAATTCACATCAAACCACCTAGTGGTGATGGATACCCAACCCGAGCTCCCTAGGTGAATTGTGATACCCAAGCTCGATACTGCCGTGAAGCCTGGGTGATCGACTCAAACTTGCACCACTCCATCGAGTTCCATGCAATCGCTTACCTTACCGATACTGCCGTGACGCCCCCAAACCCGGGGTCCGTTTGACTACTCGTCAACCCGCGAACACAAGTGGATGCCCAAGTTACCCGACGCCACTTCAAAATCGCGTAGTCTCCTTTGTACCCGGGAAAGCTCTCACTCAAAATACACACTCATATCCTCAGGTCCCAACAATGCAATATAATCCAATATATCCAATCACATGAGTAATACTCGCCTACTCAGCCCATAAACAATACCAATATATACATACCAACTATGAATCCAACTATATGCACAATAGTTACAAGAGTTAATATGTTTTTACTCTTATATAACATATATCAAACTTATAGAGTTCTAATACATGTGTAAATCAGGAATCAAAGCCACAACTCGGCTTTCTTCTAATCCTCGGCCTTTCAGGATGAGCGTCCCTCGACGCCTCCTCCCTCAGATCTCAGGAATAATATCCTCGATTGCCATGAAGCACGTCATGATTTTAATCCACTCTAAGCGGCTACTCACCCACCTAAATGCAGCTGGGTAATGTTCCAATGAAAACACACATTCAAGCAAATGCATGATCCTACTTGAATGTCTACATGACCAACTCAGATCCCGAGTCCTCACCGACTCTCTCACACTCGCCTAAGCCTCATATGAGAATATTAGTTTCAAACAAAGTTATTTGTTTATAGCTGTGGGTCTACCCTCCGATCCAAGTGAGCGGACTGCCTCTCGATATTATATTTAGTGGACTACCCTCCGAGATATATCAATCGTCGCCTCCGACGATTGATAGCTTCTATATGTGGACTAATTCACAGAGACACTGGGTCGCTCTTCTCGACGCACGATATTTTAAGTATGGACTACCCTCCGATCACTTAATATTTTTATCAACCCCTCCCAAATCCATTTTCTTTAGACTCTGCCCCTTTCATGCACCTCAACCTGATAGTCCTGTGATGTTTTCAGCTATTATGGAATGCATGTATTCCAATTCCAATATTAGCTTAATTCAAGGCTGTAAATTGATATAAATACTTATATATTTTTACAAGAATTCAATTCACACAATCATGTCATGCAAATTCTCATTTCATACATCAAAATTAGCTCACTTGGGCTAATGATCAAACACGAGCAATTTAATTTAAATCACTCGACCAAACACATATTTTCACAAAAATATATTTTCGTGTCACTATTCCTAGGAACAGTAAAACCCTAGGGTTTACGGTTCCAACACTCAACAAGTCATCTGGCTCACTGGTACTAAGATTCACGGCCATTCCTGCCTTTTCCAAACCCAATCCATGATTTTATCACAAAAAATGCAACATTCAACCACCTAAATCACCCGTGGACGGGCCACTGACTGTCCACGTGGTTTCCTTGGGTATCTAATATCCCTGCCCAAGATTTAACCGATCAAACGGCCCCCTCACCCGCCTCATTCGCCAAACATTTCTTAAAACACTTAAAATGAGAATAAAACTCAAGTAGGGAGAAACTCCTACCTCCTGAGTTTGTCAAAACTCACAAATTCGGCATCCCACGCGGGCTCCTCCTCGCAGATCGCCTCTCTCTGTCCCAAGACCGCCTAATTTCGCTTGGATCGCGGCGACAGACTCCAAAGAGGCTCGCTTCATTCTCTAAAACCTCTCTCAAACGAAATGGCTATCGGTTTTCCCCCTTTCTCTCCCACGTTTTTTGCTTTCTTTCAATATGAAGAAGACCAATTGTAGCACTTTTTGTCATTTAGTGATTCAACAACTTCCAAAATGACTATTTCATTCCTATTCGCCACATTCTAAGACTATCTCTAGCTTTGGTCCATTTTCTATCATTCTACTCATACCAATTCTTATGGCACATGAGTATCATGTTATATATGACTCTGGTCACACGAAGATCGCTTTATCTAAGACCGAACCGCGATGCCTCGAAAAACGTGCCAACCCAATCGTCTCTGAATTTGACGAAATTTATGCGCTAATGGGATTTTCATGGCATCGATTCCAACTAGCGAACCGCTTTGTCATCCCGCATCTGCAGACCACCTCGGATTTTTAACAAATAACAATTTCGTAATCAAAATTACGATTTTGCTATTTTTCCATAAATTGAAATTTCTGGTCTTACACTTCCAATAATGTATTTGAATTTTTAATTTATTTTTGTACTCATCGCTCACTTGTCTCTAAGATATGATTGTGTGTTGTCTTGGTACAACGACCGGATTTTTCTACCTGCCTTCACGCTGACATGTTTACTAATTTTATAATTTAATAATTTTTTTCAAATAAAGTTTTCAATCTAAAACTCTATTAAGTTTCTTCTTGTTGTAAGGAAGATGTCGCCTTGTGTAAAATCTTTCCAAGCGTGTAATACCCGGCACATCATGCCCGAGAAAAATTCAATTTTTTTTGAAAAGGGTAAATCTAAGAATTTCTGGGCTGGAAAACCGAAAATTCTCTAGATCTCGGATGACGAAACTGACTACGCCGTTAAATTCGTCTCACGAAATCTAGTGACTCCATAAAAGTTTCACAAATTCAGATAGTCTGAATATTTTACGACCCTCTCGCTAATAAATCGCCAAGGACTTCAGTGACGATTTTCAAGGAAAATCTGTGTTTCTAAATGGTTTGAGTTAAAGTTCATTTAAAATAATTGAACTGAAAAGAAATAAAATTTTCTTGGTAAAAATAATCTCGAATGAAATAATATGAACCATGTATTCAAATGGTAATAATAATACACACAGCCACATATTATTATTGGCTATTATAATATTATAATAATAATAAAAAGGAAAAAAAATCAAAATCAAAAGGGGGAGAGAGGCGCCTGAGGAGGGGGTTCGAGAGTGAGAAAAATTATTTTAATTTTTTCTTCTCTTCGCTTTTTTTTCGCATCTATGAAAATCGGATCGTGGTTTTCATCTAGGATCGAAGGCAAAGCCGATCTACGCGTGCACACCAAAATCTTGAGTTTCTCGCCAAACCCACGAGGCAGAATCTTTCCTACTTCAGAGCTATTTCTAGCCCAAGGGCTATTTAATAGTTTGGAATCATTTTTAGAGGTCAGAGTCAAATTTCTCGCTCTCAAATTTTTGACCGAGTATAGGAATTTTTAGAAATTTTCTGATTGTTTCTGATTACCCAAGCCACTCGTAGATCGCTTGGGTCAGCTCAACTGGAATTCTCGAGCCTGTTTTGCACATCATGACGTAATTTTCGACTATTCGTAGTCCTGTGATCAGTGGTTGAGGTTTGGTTTTGATCCTCTTGACCTAAGGGTCTTAGGGTTTTATGGTGTGTTTTGGTATCACAATATTCGGTGATGAACCGTGAAGAGACCAAGAGGTGCCTTGTTTTATATGAGTCCGAGATTTGGGTCATTTTGTGTGTTATTGTTGGAAAGTGAATAATATGATTGAGTGGTTCGTGTGTCATTGTGTGACAAATAAATGACACATAGTTGATGATCGAGCCATTACATGGCTCGTCGAGGCTAGTCGTGGATTCAAATCAGGTCATCACTAGCCTGGGGGATTGACGTGTGTCATTACCCTGGTGGTAGTGACTTCAGGATGTCCATGTATGCTTGAATTAGTATGTTTGATTTGGAATTTGTATGAACCTTAATATGAATGTCCAAATGATGCATAGATAAATATGTATAGAGTATGTATGCACATATAGTTTCCTATTATATATGTAGTATGGTATAATAAGCAATGACATAATTGCATTATACATGCATCGAAAAACATCGCATAACACTGTGTGAGTGCTAGTCGAGGATCGACATTGTGTTAGGTGTTCGATGGTGTGTCATGAGTACATCTGCCAGGATCAACACCGCGTATGGTGCTGATTAGTGAGCTCGACAATGTGTGACAACGCTCAAATGAGTCGTACGGGTTAAGGAAATGGAAATGACTCATTGCATTTCATATGCACCAAGGCACCCCTAACAATGGAGGAGTGCATGAGTGTAGTTTCTCGGCACTGCTGGCGTGCTGACTAACAATATTATTTATCTGAGTGTGTCCACTACAATGATTCGGGAGTGGTTGTCCATATAATATCAATCGTCGAGTCCTACCCAATTGATATACATCTGAGGGTTGTCCACAAAATAGATTATCTGAGTGTGTCCAATCATTTATATCTGAGGTTTTGTCTACCAAGCAAAATAAATACCTTTGTTCGAAATGGTTTTCATTCATATATAACGCATGTTCGATGGAGTCAAATGAACTCTCGAGGCGTATGGGTGTAAGAGAGACTCATAGTGATCAATTCGAAAAGCTATGTTGCTCAAAGAAGACACACCTGGCCATGCTTTATCACATAGACTCGGTCACAGCATGATAGAGTCGTGACGACTTCAGGATTTGTTACCCACCACAATTTATCAGGTAATGGAACCGGTGAGGCCTCGATGATCAACATGGTAATACCGCACAGCGCTTGTCACGCTTGGCGATGTGACACCCCGATCCCTCGAGGGTCCGCTGACTACCCACAACCCGCTGAATTTCTATTTGTCTCAGATCATGAGACTCATTCATGAGTAAATAACCACACAAATCATACATCCATACTCATAAAATAATCAACTATTTTCTCATAGTTTCCACGCCTCGTTCTTACAAAAATGATTTATACATATTTACAAAATATTTATTTAAAGCCACATTTCCTGCGCTTTCTTCCTCAAAAGCTACTTCTATCAAGGGGCATCATATCCTTGATAGTCCCCGTGACCGAAAGTGGGTCTCACGATCGGTGAGCAAAGCCCAAGAGAGTCTTCCCCACAAGGGTTACTCCCACCTTAAAATGCATATGCAATGGCATATATAAACAATCAATCACATTCCATACAATTATTTACCATATTAAATGTCTATATCACGCATTTAGACGCAACCCTCACGCCACAACCCGAGTCCCAACCGACTCCCCTCACACCCTAATGTCATGTGAATAAAAACCACACACCATGACTAAACCATTGGAAAACCCTCCAATTTATTTATCAAATTATTTTTCCTTTATTTTGCCGCCACGATTTCGCTTACACTGCTATGACGCCGCACGCCTTTTTCAACATTTTCGCTCGAACTTACACGCCTGATCCATGTCTAACCGTGAATAACATTTGGGACTTTCACCTCGGGGATCTACTCCCACCCTGTCTCACCCAAAACATGTAATTTATCATGTTGATCATTTACACACTCGTGAATATCTACCTTGGACTTTCATTCTATTTTTTCCCGAGTTCACACTCCATTCACCAACACCGAAGTGAATAAACCTTACCCCGCACCCACACTAACCCGACGCGATGTGACCGCAGCATATGAATGCATGATGCCAATGTGCATTTTCCCCTATGTTACATGCATGAAGGAGCACTACATGAAACATTTTACAAAACCATGAAAAATTATAATTTATACATATAATCTACCTCCATGCAAACCATGTTAATACATTAAATAAAGATGCATCAACATCATATTCATACACTCAGATGTTGTCCAAGGCAAGCACTCAATTACTACTTTTCAAACTAGGTCACCAACTGGGACCATTCAACGGGTACCTCACTAGGCCGTCAAACATGAACCATTTCCATCCCAACTCACATCACATCAAACAACCATAACACCTAGAAAATTTCTAAGCTTCTAGTTCAAAACTCCTAACTCCCACGCCTGATCGTGAAACCGGTCATGAAATCCATACCCTTAAATTCCAAAGCTTGGAACTAATTTACATGGCCTCCCATAAGCAACCCCTACCATTATAAAGCCTTTAGCTGTGCAAAACCAAGTAGGAAAATATTCTACCTATTGTAGCTTTGAAGACACCTGCACCTGAGTCCACGCGTTGTCCTCTCCCGTAACAACTTCCCTTCACCTACGAATCCGACTGGCCTGGACGGCTCTTACAAATCTGTAGAGAAGAAGACGTTCTCTAAAATTTCTCCAAGTTTCACACGTGATCTCCTTTCTCTTCTCTCTCTATGAATTCTTCCGTTCTTTTCCTTCTTCTTTTCTTTCCCTTTGCTTTTCTATTCCTTTTCTCATTTCTCATCTCACTCTTTTCATTTTCTCTTCTTCTCATTTGCCATTTTATCTCCCTTTTGAATCCATTACCCTCCTCATTTCCAAGCCCCACAGTGATCACTCAATTTTCCAATTCCATTCCTTATTTCTTTATTTCCTTTTACGACATCAATCGGCTACTGGCCCATGCGAGCCACGATTCCTTCCACACACGCGCCTATCACAGCCATTCTTTCAAGCCAACCACACTTCGCTTGCCAAGCGCCACTCACTCTTCCAGATGCTACGCAGATTCCCCAACCTAATACACATCCGACACCCCACGCCTCGAAAAACTGAACCTCATTCACTTCACCTTAAATCTAAATTTATTTTTATAGAAATTTTAAAATTTCGGGCGAGACGATTTCACCAGAAGTCCGTTTCATTATCCTGTGAGATTTAGAAAATCTCTGACATTTTTACCAGAATTTAATATTTTGTTCTTTGAGAAAATTGAATTTTCTCAAGTCTTGACAATGATGTGATGTGAGACGAGCCTGAGTGACTCTGGGATATATTACTCAATGACATATCGAAAGTGATGGAGCCTACAGAGAGCTCCCAAGTATTACGGCACTTTTTCATAGTCGAAGTCTCATTCATATATGTGTATATTATTCAGTAGACATGTAAGTCAGACTGGATGTGTGTTTGATTATGCGACCATTGCATTAAGACTAGCTTTATACTAGAGATTATCACTTATCGGGCTTTCGGTTTACTCCGTCGTGATCCCCTTTCAGTACGTGTCACGACTAACGATTAGTGGAACACCGATTATATTAAAGTAACTTAGACAGGGTTTAATTATATATTTTTGTAAATATATGAACTGTAATTAATCGTAAGAGCAGATGTAATTTTAAACCTTTATGGACCATGGCTCTGATAGCTCACGTGCTTATATGTTCTCGAAAGATCGAATGCGGTTCCCAAGCTCCGCCTAATATTCTTACCCTGCAGACATGACTCCGCTGGGTATCATCACGATTATCGGCACTGTGCCGTACCTGCAAACTCTATTGTGAGAATCTCGCCCCGATTCGTGAGTGGTGCCTGCAACCCGACATTCACAAGTATTCCGCGGCTGACTCCGCTGTCAACTGACTCGGCTCAGGCTGCTACAATCACAACTTCAAAAAGTGCCAGTCTTCTCTATACTTCTTAAACAATTATTTAGTCTTTCCATTCCTCTTCCCAATTTATTTACGAACCTTAGTTAGAAAAAGAATAATTTTTTTTTTTTTTTGAATCGAAAAAAATAATAATCTTATTTTCATATTAAAATCTGTATAAAATATGATCACTACCAAGAAAAATTAAATTTTTTTCGACCCCCATTTACTGCTTATGGTAATAAGTTTAAATCTTATCGGGCCAAAATTTCAATATATTTATTTTGTTAAAATTAAATTGTTTTGACGCTTTTATATAATTATTTTTCGGTAGTAATTGCTTACAACAAATAACCAAAAGACTATTGCAAGACTTATACCAAGACAAATAATTTATTGATATAATTTATCATATAAGTACTTACTCTAAGAAAATAAGTAAACTTTATAAATAAATTTTCAATGTAAATTATTGATTGCTAAAATAGTTTTATTATAATATCATAATTTTAAAAGTTTTTATTGTCTTATTCAGCTGTAGAAAATAAATCGAATGAGGTATTTTTATAGATATATCAAAATATATCATAGTTATTTTACTACACAAAAAGGTTGGCGAAATAAAAATTAATCAATACAAATGAAAATATTACGAAAATTTATAAACAACAGAAAAAAAGTAATAATAGAAATTTTGAGGTTGTTTTACTAAAGAAATTGATATTAATGATATAATTTGTGACATTCAATAATAATATTTAGAAATTAAAAGTAAATCTTATTAATCCGAAATATAAAATATTTTCTAATTAGTTGTATAATAAACAAGCTTATAATTTTCTTAGTTGTATAACTCATTTTTTTATTCTTTTCTTATCCATTCTAGAAAAAATACGAATGAAATATTTTTATTATATACTTCTTTTCTAGATGAATCAAAGATTTAGTTTGTTTGGAATTATTGATTTTTCTTTGGAAAAAGAACCAACGGATTGGACTCATAATTCAAATAGAAGATGACGTTTTCTTTTTTTTTACTTAATGTTGAATGAAGCTTTGTCAATAAATGGCTAATAGAATTAGTGATTTAATTATTTGTTTCCTTGGCTTAAAAATCAATTTTTAAATTTTATCTAAATTTTGAAATAATAAATTTTTAAATAAAAAATTTAAAAAATTCATTTGATTTGTTCTAATTAGTATAAAACCATCATATGAGTTTCTTGAATTGGATGATAAAAAGATATGATTCTATATTTTGAATTATTTTATTTTTCTTTACAGAAAAACATTAAGCATATTGAATAAAAAGTCAAATCTTTAGCTTTTTCTTATTCATCCAAAATTTAAAAATTCAATAAGAAATCATTAAAAAGCATAAAAACCAAATTGTTCGAACAGAAAGCCAAAAAACACCACCTTACTGCTTTTTTTATTTTTATTTTTTTATTCAAATAATCATATCGGTGATTGACCAATAAAATGTCATTTGATGGGCAATGAGTTCACATCTCTCTTATTTTATATTAAAGGTTTGACCTATTGACCATCTTTTAGTAACCTTTTCCTTAACTATCTCTAATCTATTTTTTTAAGTTTCTTTATCATTTTATTTTTATTTTTCATTTTAATTATTTTAAACTTTCCAAAATAGACCTCTAAAAAAAAATCTTCCAAAAATATGCCATGGATGAGATGTGAAAGTTAGATTCTTACTTATATTTTTAGAAAAATAAATTTGGTACTTTCATAACAAAATTCCATCTTGGTCTAATGTTTTTCTTCACAACTTAATTGGTATTAAATAACTTAAAATCATATATTATTAAGTTATCAAATTTGATTGGACTCGGCTTTGATTTAACCACCCACTATTAAATTGTTAATGACGACTTACAAGTTAATGATAAGTAAAATTTACAAATGAAATATTATTTAATTTAAATCCAACTTTTTATTTTCATCGATATCTGTGATCCCTTCATTTCTTTTCTCTTTATATTTAAAAAAATATTTTTCAAAATTAAACATTAAACACACAAGTAAAGTTATAAAAAAATCTTTTGTTTTATTTAAACCAAAAAATAAAGAATATCTTATAGGTTTTTGTGTGGAAAACCACTACGGCTGGTAAAAACTTAGGATTTGATTATTTGCCTTTTCTTCTAATTTATATATTTATAAAACATTATTATAAACTCTATCGCACATGTAGGCATGCTTAGTTCACACATTTTTAAAACTATTTTATACTCTCAAAAAATAAAAGAAAAACACGAGACACGTTCCTGCCTTCTTCCTTGTGTTATAGCCTAAAGGGATCGGATCTAGGTTTGTGTTTAACAAAGTGTATATTATCATTGAGTGAAGTTTCCTGTTGATGTAAGCAATAATCCCTTGATCCCTGTGCAAACCATTTAGCAAAGATTGTTATGTAACAAGAAACCTAGCAATAATCAGTTGGTTACATTTGTACGATAGAACCGAAAAAAAAAGGATTATTGAGAATATAAAATAAGAAACCCCCTCTAGCTTAGAAGATTTTAAGCAGTGCTCCTGCTTGTTGATTTTTTTTACATAACAATCTTTACTAAATGGTTATTTCACTGGGGATCAAGGATTATTGCTTACATCAACAGAAACTTCACTCAATTGATAATAGCTGTGTAATACACTTGTTAAACACAAACCTACGTCTATTCCTTTTTGGAAACCTAGCAAAAAGTACAAACTTATTTATCCAAAAGAGAACACGAACAACATTTATACCTTGTATAACCATAGGCCCTATTATATAAATGTGTATGAATTAGTACTTAATTTTTACCCATAAAAAAAATGAATTAGGCCAATGAAGTAAAAAAACAGGTAGAAAAACATGTTTGAGTATATTATGCACAGAAACACACGTAGAGCAGAAAGCAAAGGAGATATGATAGACCACAAATTCATCAAGTCTACTGTTTCTATCAGGTGCAAGCATGTACAATATATATGACCCAAAGTATTATCGCCTGATGCCCTGAGAACATTCAGAACACCCATGGAGAATGGATGCACACTGGAAGTACACTTCATTATACATTCTCCTATAACTAACCTCCACACTTGGTTGTTTGTAGCCATGCAAACTAGTGTGGTTCCAGGAAAAGTTCTCTTTCCTTCTATAAAAATGTTATGTTCTCTCTTGTTTTGTGTTAAAACCAAAAAAATAATAATAATAATAATGATGAACGAATTGGTTCTCTTTTTCTCTCTGAGTTGTTCTTCACTTCTTGAATCTCAATATGGTATCAGAGCTCCAGGAACCATCAATGGCTTCCATCGTGTCTACTCCTCTTCAAAAACATTCATCCTCTTTCACTGAAGTTCCCTTTACCTTCTTACACTTGCTCCTGTGGTGTTCGATTAGATCGTCAAATTCTGCTCTACAGTCGAGATATGGATAGGAAGAATTTCTTCTCTCAGTGCACAAATTCAAACCAGAGCAGTTTCTTTCTTCTTCAGCATCTTCTGTAGATCAGATCTAAGATCAGCCTACCTCTCCAGCACCAGAACAGGTATTAGTCAATCTTGCTTTTCTTCAATGGACACACTTGGACCAATTTCTTCTTAGTTGATTCTCTTCCATCTCTGAACCGATGCTTGGGCATGTGATTCAATGCACATTTGCTTCTGGTATTTGGAAACTCTTAGAACAATTGTTTGCCACTAAATCTAAGGCCTGACATCTCATATCTGACTTCTTTTGCAAACCACAAAGAAAGGAACCCCTTGCTCACCCCTGGAGGAATAATATATCCTCAAAATGAAATCTCTTGCTCACGAACTGATGAGTGTTGGCCAAATTATACCGTATGAGGAATTAGTCCTTTACATTTTAGGTGGCCTTAGCTCTGAGTATGAGTCAGTCATTGTAAATCTGTCATCTAAGGACTCTGTTACTCTTCCTGAGGCTCACTTCATGCTTCAAGCTCATGAGCTTCGCTTAGAACAATTCAATTCCTCCACTGGTTTGGAGGTGTCTCATGCTACAGCTCATCTTTCACTAAAGAATCATTCTTCAGCACCTGATCGCCCACTACTTGATTCTCATTATCCATCACGGGGACATTATACTCCAGGATACCGTGGGCGCGATCCTAGAGGTCGTTCTTATTTCCCTGGCCAAGGTTCATATGGATCTCTTCTCAAATTACTCTGCCAGATTTGTGGATGAGCAGGACACTCTGCTCTTAAGTGTTTCCACAGGTTTGATCTTCTCTACAGCAATCCTCAGACCACTGCTGGTGTTCCCTGCTAGTACTCTACCATGGAGCCATTTCACAGGGTTCCACAGTCCTTCTCGATCCACTTTCATTCCTCTAGCTCAGGACTCTTGTTACAACACCAAGTCTTCCTCCCGATGATGCCTGGTATTTGACAGTGGAGCTTCACACCCCCACACTGGCAATCTCGATGTCACTACCATTGACACTAAGGCTACTTATCATGGCTGGCTCCAGCTCCCTTAACTGAAGAGCACACATAGGTAATTCATACATCCCTACACCTCGACCACTACAACTCAAAAATATCTTACTAGTACCAGCTCAAGAAAAAATTTGATCGGCATATCACAATTCTTACCTTACATAACAATGTACTTTTGTGGAATTTGATGTTCCTCATGTTGCTATGTTATGACACAAAAGCTACCATGACATCCTGGTTCAGGGCAGGTTATCTAATGGATTGTACCAGATTGATGTCTCTCCAAAGTCAACTCAGCCTCCACATTGCACTCTCACCACTGCTCCTGCTATTCCAGCCTCCATTGCTGACATATCCACACAATGTATATAATGCATGTTGTTGTTGCTTGCTGATGTGTTCCCTTGGTTCTAATTTCCTCTCTTCTACGGTTTGATTCCAGCCAATCAACCACATGTGAAGCCTCCCCTTTCTCCCCCAACTGATAATGTTACAGCAACTCTTCAAATGAAGACAACACTCACAACGCAGTTCCCATACCTATAAGAGGAGAGAGCCAAACAAACCAAAAAGAGCCTTTCATAGACTTTCGCAAATAAACAAATGAAGATTTAAATTATAAAGAAATGTCTCAATTTCTTGTCGGAACAAGCTCTAATATCATATTAACCAATCAATTATCTTAAAAACTCAAGCTTATAAAGTTTTAGTTTAATATAAATACAATACCTCTTAACACTAGTGGAGCAAACATGTTTTCAGAGGAGCAACGTCCCTTAAAAAGTCTACCTTCCAATTACAATTAGGTTTAACATTAACTATTCCTTTGCCCCCAACATTTCTGGTTCCGCGAAGTGCCTCTTAATAATGATATAATTAAAAATATAGAAAAATTAATTTTTAGGGTTTATAAACAAAATTTTGTTTTACAAATCATTATCTAAAAAATGATTTTTTTAAAACATATTTCAGAGTAGGCATGCAAGGAAGAATGGTATATGAGAGAAGGCATGTAATAGGAAAGGAAAGAATCAAGAAAGAGGGTTACCCTACATTTTTCTCACAGACCACAGCGTCACCAAGGAAGAATAAATAAATATATGAGGGGGATTTTAAATTTAGATAAAATCAAAACACTGCATGCATCCATATGTCTCATAATTATAAGAGGAGAGCCAAACAAACTAAAAAAGAGCCTTTCATAGACTTTCGCAAAAAACAAATGAAGATTTAAATTATAAAGTATTGCAACTGTTGCATGCATCAGTTACTTACTTCCCTCTGCTTTGTTTCTAGTGGAACCATGTAAAATCCTAAGTAAGCCACATCAAATGTCATTTCTACTATCTTTAAAGACATCTCATCCTCCTACAGCCTGTACGCATACAGACTTATGGGGTCCTTCTCCACATATATCTTCTGAAGGCTATCGCTACTATATCTCCTCCTTTGTGCCATTTTTGTGTGGATCTATCCCCTACAGCTCAAGTCTGACACCACTGATACTGTTCTTCACTATGTTAATATGGTTGAAAGACAATTTGAGCACAAACTCAAATGCTTTTAAACTGACTATGGAGGGGAATATCGGCATGTCATACCATTACTCCATAAACGTGGTATTGAAGTGAGACACCCCTACCCTCATACACACCAACAACATGGTCGGGTAGAGCGGAAACACCGACACATTGCTGATCTTGGCTTCACCCTCCTTACAAAAGCATCTATGCCTTTAACTTACTGGTGGGAGGCCTTCACTTCTGCAGTGTACCTCATCACCACCTTCCTACAACAGTGTTACATAGCAAATCACCCCTTTGAGCTATTGTTTCACCACAATAGCAACCTAATCCAGCTTGTTTCCTCAAAAATTCAGTGTGCTAAATTCATACCTTCGCCCATACAAATGCGACACAAGCCCAATTTCGTTTTCCTTGTGTGTATGTTTGGGAAATAGCTCCAAGCACAAGGGTTATATGTCTTCACCCATCTGTATCGTGTGTATATTGTCAGATCGTGGCCTCAATGAATCCCACTTCTATACCCATTTATTCTCCTTCTCCTCCGCTCCTTCAACCTCATCCCCTACTCCTGCGCATTCTCACGCATTTCCACCTAACCTTCTCAGTCATGCATCTCCCCCTTGCTCCTTCCCTGTCTCGATCCCTCCCAAATTCCCTCCCTTACTCCCTCATTCCCTAGCTATTTCCTTCCTTCTTCTTTCTCCTAATACTAACTTGGTGCCTCTCGGGCTGTTCATACGCCTCTCCCACACCTTCCCGCCGTCTCGCTTCCCGGTAAATTCATTCCGCTCTCGTCATCCCCATGCAAAACTTAAGGTTCAAGCCTGCTTTACTCTCAAGCCTCTTAGGGTGCTTGACTCACGCCCGCTCTCTCCCATACACCGGTGAACCTTCCTCTCGTTTCAGGCACTCCTCCTACTCCCCATTGGCTTCGTACATGGGCTTGAATATGACGCTCCCTCCCTTCCGAAATAGCACTACATGGGAGGATTGCTCCTTCCCGATCCCCACGTTTAAACACCTCAGCAATAAATTAAATGGATTTTTTCGTGATTAAGGCCAAGGCCGATATACCTTCTTGGTCGCTATAAGGTCGTGGCTAGCAGCTGGCGGGATTTGCGAACAAAACACTCTTGGCGTGACTCTTTCTGACACTCTCTTCAACCCATTGTTAAAGCCTCTATAATCCGTGATAATTCTAATTATCATAAAGGACTACAATGGGAAATACACCACATTGATGTCAACAACACATTTCTAAACGGGGATCACAAGAAACAAAGAATTATGTCTAACTCGAAGGGCCTCGTGACCCTCCAACTTACTCATGTATGTGCTCGCCCATTAATTAGGAGTGGATTTAAACAAGCCCTTAGGGGCTTGGCTTTGATAAACGCAAATTCACTCTCCACCGTCAGGTTTCTATTGCCTATTTGGACCCCTCCAGGCTTTCCCTCATTTACCTAATTAGCTCACTGATGTTTCTATGGTATACATAGACAGACTCATCACTGTGGAGATGATTCTCGCTCTATATCTCGCCTCATTCTATGATCTCGACCTTGGGCCAACCCTCAAGAACCTTGGTCCTATACAGATACTTTCTTGCCTTGAGGTTGAATCACTCCTCATGTGCCTTCTCATCTTCTACCCAATCCAAGTATGCACTTGATCTTCTTCATGCTGAAAATTTCAATATGCTTGATGCTAAACCCAACAAGATCCCCATTCTGGTCCCTAACCTAAGCTCGCTCGAATGACTGTACCCCGGGCTTCTAACTATCCCTCCATCGCAAAGACTATCAAGTGTCTTGCAACATTTTGACTAATAATTCCGCCCGACATTCTACGTTAGCAACCGAGCCAATTCTTCACTCCCACCATGGGTCAGCTTTGATGGCTTGCAGCAGTCCCACGCCACTCAGGTCCTCGTTTTGGTCTATCTTTCCAAATTCGATCCCATCCTCAACCTCATATTCTCAAATGCCAATCAGGTCTCGCAATGTTGATGATCTAAGTCTATGAGGCCTAGGTCTTCGGGGGCAAACCTCATCACATGGAGTTCACAGAAATAGTTTGTTGCTACATGCTCCGAGCACCGAGTCTGACACGCTCTCGCTTCAGCCTACCACGTGAATCTATTTGGATCTCAACAACTTCTTACATAACTCGTTTCTATTCGAGTGGCACCACCCTCTTTCACTGTGTGAAGCAATCTGTGCACAAGCCCCACCATACCAACCCCTGCATCATGCCTCACTAAACACATTGAACTTGATGTCCACTACATTCTGACTTAGTTGGGCGCCTGTTAAAATTGAAGTGCGCTATGTGTCTCCTCTTCATCAACCACTGACATTCTACCAAGTTCCTCCATTATTCGCCACTTTTTCTGTTGTCTTCAAGCTTAACGTGAACCCTCCCCACTCAAATATGGCAGCTGTTGAGAACATTCTAGAATACCCATGAGAATGATGCACTTCCAATCAATTCATACATTCTATTCTAGAATACCCTATGGAGAATGATGACGACCATCGACAACATTATAATCAACTCCATAACAGTCGGTCGGTCACAACCACTGGTTCCATAAGTTCCATTATCAAAACAATCTTCCGGCTTCGTGTTAAACCAAAAAATAAAATGATAATGATGAATGAATTGGTTCTTTATTCTCTCCGAGTCGTTTCACCCGCAACTCAACAACACCAATCTACATAAAAATATGCCAATTCCGACAACCTTAGTATCTATTAGTGTTTAGTGGCAAACCTTGTCAGGATTAATTGTCCAATCCTTCAAGTAGGACAAAAGCTTCAATGCATCTGAGAAAGGTAACGCCTACATAAACAAATGCTTCTAGTCAGAAAGTCAACGATTCAATGATAGTAATCTGAATAAAATACAGTGCTTTACATAATAATGATGCAGGAAGAGAAATTGTGTGGCTTCTTCTCGCTACTTAACTGTCAATTTACTCATATTGGGCAAAACGGTCTAGCCAGGACATTTGTTTAAAAATAAATAAATAAATAAAACACAAGTCAAATGGTCAGATTTTAATCAGATTTACTCTTCTTTCCTCTTTGAAGGGAAAAAAAGAAGTAAAATCTCTTTAATGCAAAATAGAAGATGGTTTTTTTTTAGTTCCACCAACCAGATAACATTTAAACCCCTTACTTTAGAGCAGAAAGGCATGGATAATGCTTACATACCAGTAATGTCTGCTCCATATCATTAGCATAAACATTTGAGAGTGCACGAAGAACAAAATCTAATGGAGAGAGACCAAGCATTAAAACATTTGGTTGGAAGTCAACAACTTTCCTTTCTTTCTCCTCCTGAAAATTACAAAGCCAAATACAGTAACTCACAATGGTAGATACATGGTATCAACTTATGAGTCTCCTTGTAAATTTAAATTGAAGAAGAGATTTCCCAAAGTGTTACCATAGTTCATGACAAAGACACCAAAATCCTTCTTCCTTTATTCGCCTTATCTAATCAACCAATATTTCATGAAGTAAAAATAAATTACAAGCAAGACACAAGTACCTAAAATTTGACATTTTTTCAAAAAAATTGTACCTTTTGAAAACAGTTACATATTTGAATCACAAAAACAGCAGCTTTGTGGAAGGAACTGAAAATCAATGTCTTATAATCAGAACTTGTATCCAATTTGTTTAAATATTTTTACAATTTTCTCTTCTCTACTGAACAAACCTCAACGTTTTCCAACATTTGCCTCAAATATAGGCCATGTTTGAAAATCCAATATATGGGAACTTATGCTGAACTTCACACAAGCATATTAAAAATCCACCACCAACATGGGAGACCTTATGCTTGATTCTATGAACTTGGTACAAAAGTAGGACTATTCCTTTTGGTTTGCACTTTGTACAATCAAAAAGTTATTCCAAGGGTTCATAAAAAAAGAGAATATCCTTTGGTATTGAGGGAAAAATAGACGCTACTAAGCTTGTCACGAGCTCATGGAGCTTCCTTTGCCATACAAGGTCTTTTATTTGCATATCAGATGAACATTGCATGAAATAATAAAGCCTGTAACCCTGCTAAAGTAGAAAAATAGAGTTATTTTCGTTTTCCGTACGGGTAGGCCTTTTCATATCTAATCGGGTGTAGGAACCACTTCTTCGATGCAATGATAGCCATTGAAATCCTAATCATGTTCATTTTCATAGTTGAATTGAAGGTTTCCTCATAATTTATCCAATATTCTTGAGCAAAGCCTTTTGCTACAAATTAGTTTGTACCTTTGGAAATAAATAAATAAGGAATCATTTTCTCAGATCTACAACTACTCTTCCACATCCACTTGTTTCAGACTGGATTGCTTTCTACTGGGCATTTTGAGAGGTAAATCTCAATTAGTTTGACTTTGGAAATGCACTAAAACGGGCTAACAGGGTTCACCTATCTAATGGAAAAAGAGTCCAATATTAGGTAGAACATGTTTATACATATTTTTTTGGTGTACCCAATCTAAAGAATAAAAAGTGGCAATTGTATATTCTATAAAAAAAAAATAGATAGAATATATAACTAGACAACTCTACTAAAGCATGAGCAGAACACCTTTGTTCTAAAGGCCTAGCAGGTAAGTGAGTTCCCTTTTTTCGAATGCAGTCCTTTTCTATCCCCTTGACTAATATATTGCATTTTTCTCAGCATTGACAACTATTACAGGAGGATGTGATGCCACCCCCTCGGGCAATTTAGGTTGTGATGGTATTGGCTGAAGCAGAATGTAGTCACAACCCTAGCTTCATGCTTTTCTTAACTGCTCTTAACCACAAGAGGAGCTACCAAATAATGTATTTGAAGAATGTTGACATCTCATAAAGAAAACAAGGGTTTTTTTTATACAGGTAATTGTAAAGAGCCTTAAAACCATGAAGAGAACAAGGGTTAATGCTCCTCAAACACCATCGGATGGATTCATGGCCTAAGGTTGGGAATCTTTAGCAGCCATGACTAGAATGCCTACTAATATCATCATCATACACAGAAGTTCTTAAATTTGGTGCATGTCCTCCGACACGCATATGTTTAAATATGAGTTACAAAAGTTAGAGGAGAAAACAAGACAAAACAATGATTTCACTAGGAGAAGTTCACAACAAAAATAAGCCACTTCTAATGGTTTTCCACATGCAATTTTCATATTTATTACAAATAAAAAAACCTAAAATCTATGATATAACCATGACTGCTGAGGAAGGATTGCAGCTATTTTCCTACTGTTTTGCTTGGACAAGCATACACATGGCAAAACAATACCATTGCTCAACATTTTATAGGCATATTAAGATTTTAGACTCATTAACTAATTTAGAATTAAAGAGGATATGTTTATAACAAGATGTTTGTAAATACGCCCAACTCATCCTTTGCTATGTCTAAAGCATCGATGTTTGAGTTAGCGTGACAGTGTTTCTTCGAAGCTCTTTGCCAGCTAAGGCCATAGCTCCCTTCCTCTGGAAGTTCTTTCTTGGGGCATACATGTTTTCAAATGCATTGTTCAAGTCAGACTCGAACATTTGTTCTAGTCTTTTTTTCTTTCTTCCTGCAATGTCAGATAGCATTTTCTTGTTTTAACATCAGTCACACCCTAATTATTTTGTGATTAAATTAAAATTTAGTGTGATATAACATCCATGTTTCAATGCCCAAATACCGCCCTAACCAATTCCACACTCAATAAAAAGGGCTCTTCAAGCATTTATCCCAACGGTGAATGGAACGGTCATGCGATCCCGAGACAATAAAATCACCATGATTGTTGGATTGACGCACACCAAACCTCTACATGATGCCCCTCAAGGGTTAAAAGCCGAACTTATCAGCATCCCAAGATTTTTATGAGGCTTATCTTTCCGACACCAACACATAATGAGTATTGAAATTGCAGCCATAACACTACTATAAAATGGTTATTAGGAAATTCACAATTTCTAAGTAACAATTGATAACATCATACAAAATATAAACAATATTAAATCTTATATTTTCCTTTTAAATATGAGGCACCTATCAGCATGAGCAAAAATAGATTTATGGCAATCACCAAAATCCAAACCCCAAATCTTCAAATTTTTGTCTGTAGAACCAGTAACAAGCAAAGCTCCATCTGATGAAATATCCATGCATAAAGCACGTAGCTGTGACCACATAAGGACAGGAAATTTTAAAGGAATCCATAAAAAAAAAAACCTAGAAAAATGATTACGATAAATGTGTCAAGATGGTTACAAGAAATCTCAAAGCAATAGCTGTACCATTTCTATAATCCACAGCAATCTCCGTTACCAAGATTTAGAAACTCAGGGATGAAAAAAAAATCACAAGAACAAAATTACATTTACATGATCCTTTCTCTATGGACTTCCCAATAATCTAATCCAAACAATCCTAAACTGCACATTACCAAATAATTTTTAACAAGAAACAATTTAGAATTTAAAATGCTCAATCCAACTCCACCATGCCAACCAGTCCAAAGCTAAACCATATACTAGCTTGATTTGTACCTTCTCACTAACAATGATAAAAATTTGTAATCATAAGATTTAGCTATATAAAGGGTAAAGAAGCTATCTTTACCTTTTACTGTACAATCCAACAATGCAGCGGGGATATATTTAGCATCTGGACTTAACAGCAACTACTTGAACATCATTCATTTCATAGTCCTTACATGAGATACCATTAAAGGCTTGGAATGCTGTAAATTGTATTGCACAGAATTAGTCTCCCTACCGTCCACATAACTAATACAACAGTTGCAATTACCACTAAGGAGAACATAGAGCATATTTCAAATTAGAATTCTATGGTTTTTCAACACATAGTCTATACAGAAAGACAATTTACAACTGTAACTAAAAAAGACAATTGAAAAGGCTGCATGTGAATTCACATAAAATATTCTTATGGTTATTTTTTACTGTATACATATATATCAAGCTGTACATGCACTTAATGAGATAATGTTTGACCTCTAGTGTATAAGATGAAGAGCATCTCATGAGGTTAAGCAATATTCTTAAGATGAGGCTACTCACTATTGCTTGATATTCCTTAGTCATTATCTCCAATATGGTATTATGCTTCAGAGCAGGACACATCTCAAAATAGTAGTCATATAACAAGAATTTTAAGGTCTACCAAGTATGAGATATATGAACAAGTAAATCCACAACAAAATAAGAGAGAGTTTAAAGAATAAAGAACACACTTGATTTGGTTGCTGTGTGTATTGATATTCTCAAAACTCTACTTCTTGATCTTCATTTCCTGTGACAAAGCCGTCTCCATCTGGAATTGTTGCACCGATCGAACAAAGCCACCATGAGCTTTGACTACACTCAAGTGTCACCCATGTCACAATTTCTATAGTCCCACATTAACCAAGACTTGATCTGAATCTCACTACATTTTTTTATGATAGATAAAAGCAAATTATATTAATCCACCAAAGGAGACCAGAAGGCCCAAAGTATGCAGGAGATATACAATAGGGCCCCCAACAAAGGGAAGCAAGGAAAAGAGAACACCTACCCACCCACAACAAAAACCAGAGAAATCAATTACAGCCCACCCAAGTCAAAAAGTCTACCAAAGACCTTGGTCTCTCAACACTATGCAAGTTGACTCAAGACCAAAGATTACAAAGAAAGTAGACTTCATCCTATTAATTTGAAATAATCACATTCTCAAAAATCAGCCAGTTTTCCCGCCATATTGTCCAAAAATGCAAAGGGGCTACCATCCAAGCCTTTACGCCGCTTCCCACAAAAGAACCACATGCCAAGACAATAAAGTCTCCTTCACAGTAAGAGGAACCATGCCAAAACAATAGTCTCCTTCACAGTAAGAGGAACCATGCTAAAACAATAGAGTCTCCTTCATAAGAAGAGAGGAAACACCTAGCTAACACCAAATAGCTAAAAGTAAATGCTAGGAGAATCTTAGCCTTTGAACAATGGAGAAACAGATATCAATCGTTTCTTCCCTTCCCACAAAGGAACTCATCACTCTATTAGCCAACGCTCTTCCTTCTTTAGTTGGTCAAGAGTATTGATACTTCACCCCAAGAAGCTTCCTATGCAAAGAAGCCAACTTTTGTGGACACTCAAGGATTCTAAACCAAACGTAGTGAAAAAGAAAATCCCTTAATGGGCCAAAGCAAAAGTAAAATTTTCACCGAAAACAACCATCAACAAAGTGTTGTCCGAGGCCAAGTGTAACACTTCAAACATCATAATTGTCCCTAAAGCTCAATGAAGTGTTTTGTACTTGAACCGTCAATAGAATAAATTTCCAATAAATTATTGTTCAAAGATAGTGCTAAAGATGCAAGAGAGCTCTTTGGAGTGACCGGACAGAAAGAAACAAAACAAATTTTCTTGCTAGCTCGTAGCATGGTAGCTTAAAAATATTCAATCACAAAGTAGTGGATGAGCTTTCTTTCCCCTCGTTGAAGGATTAACATCCCCATTCACATCAACTGCCTCTTTTACAAACTTCTTCTCCTTCTGGTGAATTCTTCGTTTTGCTTTACGTTTAGATTCTATCTCATCCAGTACACGTAAAATCTCTACTATCTTCCCTGCCACTTGACAAGCCAACAGATTTCCAGACTTGTTGAATCTCACAGTGGCAACCCTATCCTTGCTTTGTCGCTGAATTTCACCAAACAGCGTTAAAAATTCCCATTTGTTTTGCACAAATGAATTTTCACTGCCCACAAACTTCAGTCCATTTAACTTCACCGTAGATCTCTCATCCACCAAGCTTCTTCATGCTTTTATGGTGTAAACCCGAGTTCTGGTTTCGTTAACCAAGATACCTTTCCTCTGTGATCAATGTCTATGGACCAAATTTCGCAGTGATGAGCACTAATTATCAGATGCAATGTCAGTTTCAAGATCCCAAACCCAAATTTGTCTCGATGATATTACCTGGTGCTCAAGGGCTACTCAATTCCATTAAAATGCCTAGCTTCGCATGAGGTGTAGGAGTGAGGCACTCAAAATCGTCTCACTCGCAACTTCACTAAAGTAAGCCCTTCCTCCTTCTCTCTTTCTCCTTCTTCCTTCTTCTCCTCTTTTTTTTTTTTGCTTTTCGTCGCCGAAGATGGAGAAAAGTTGTCGAGAAGAGGAGTGCCGTTGCTCGAGAACATAAGAAGCTCCATGTCGTGAAGAAGAGGAGGGAACTTAGTTTCCGAGACCCCAACCCAAAACGACGCTATTTTGGGCCGGTCTCGTATTTTTTTAAAAATCTAAACACCCCAAAACGCACTCATTTCTGGGCCTTGTTTTTTTTTAAAATACACCCAAAACGAAGTCGCTTGGCTTCCAAGAATAAAAACGACGTTGTTTTGTGCATCTCGAAATTCTAAGCTCAAAAACCCCTCAAATATTAATTTTCAAAGTCGATTGAAGGAAAGAAGAAGAAGAAGACTCAAGAGGTATTTTTTTTTTCATTTTCCTATTTTTATCAGGAAAAAATTCTAAAAAAAAGTAGAGAAACATTCCCTTAAAATTCTTAAAAACAAGGAAAAAAAAGTTTCAAAAAACTTTGAAAAAAAAAAATAGGAAATTTTTAGAAAATTAATGTACAAAATAGCGAAAACAAATTATGAAATAATTAGAACAAAAATTTAAAAGATTTTTAGTCGTTTGGGCAAACATTGAATATAAGCTTATAATTCTTATAGATTTGTAGACAATTAGATATCATTTTTATTTACATTAGTTAAGGTGCGCTCACATAAAAAAAAAGCCTACGTCTCAAATGCGCCTTGCTGGCCACCCAAGCAGGGTGCTTCTCGCGCCCCTAAGTAACTCTCTGGCCTTTAAATGAAAATCAAGCACAATTGCTCTTGTGTGCTTGCATTTTAAAAAAAAAAAACTCAAAAACAACAAATATTCTATAAAAAGTTCTAAGAACAACTCCATTTCAAAGAAGGCAAGGCATGCATTTTCTGTTGTTTCATAAAGACAACATTAATTAGACATTTGCGATAATTTTTACAACTAAATTATTTTGTAAAACTAAGAGTATTTATTGATCCCAAAATAATTGATCAATAATCAACGACGCAATAAATACATTACAAAATACAAACTTTATCAACAAAAGATATCAATCAGATTTGTATAAAAACATACTCTATAATGTAGATCCAAATTTTTGGCTACCATTATCTCCAAAATCAAGAAGCGATGAAATCACAAAGAGTTAAGGTTAGCATAGCTCTTTTGTGTACCGATTCTTTTCCCTCGCTGTCTTTTCTTTCCTTCGAATGTTACCTTAGTTTTGTATTGAATGAGGTCATCCGATTCACATATTCATTTGAGCATTTTTAGCTTTTTTTTTTGGGGGCATTCATTATTCAAGGTAAGCTTCCAATCTTTTGCACCTTAACGCCCATAATAATCGTAAACAAAGGTCTGCTCAATGGTACTCGATAAAGCAAATACAACTTTCTAAAAGAAATAAAATGTAAACTAGTTTATGTGATTAATATGGAAACAAGCACACTTTTCGTCGGTAAAATATAAGTGATTGGCGCTTATTAGAGAGTTCGGGCTTCCTAATCTATGTATGTATGTTATGCACAAGTGCTATTATGGCAAATGTAAACCCACTTCCACGCAGAACTTTGATCATGGAATGCCGCCGCAAGCCCGTTGCCTGCAGGTACCGCCTAGGTATAATTTGATCGTATGTGCTCCTATCCAAGCCACTATGTTCACCCCAACCCCATGTTCCTTATCAATTGTCGAGTCACAAGGATAACGAGAACAAAATAACAAGTTAAAATGTAATAATGACATGACAAAAAATAAAAAAGAATAGAGTTGTATGATATTAAATGAAACAAACATAATCAGCTCGTTACTGTGTGGCCGAGCGCTCACCTACCGCAATCCGCACAACCTTGACCCATCCAGACTCAGACACCGTAGCTTCTCCTCTCGATTCTTCTTCCGCCATGAAGACATGCGAATGAATCAAGGTGCGCCAATTGATAACAAAAATTTATTTCTTAACGTGAATGTTGTACTTGATAATATCTTAACATGGAGCATCAAATAGTCTTCGTAAAATCTTCCCCTCGTCATATAGTTATTTTTCTTTATGTTTTTTTTTTCTTTTCAGCGTCTGATGGTTCGCACATACATTGTTATAACAATGGATTTCAAAACTATGACATTCTTTCGTAATTTAATTCATGAGATCTATTATCCAACTTATCTAAATGCATTGGGTATTACCGCATAAATGCTTCACCGTGCTTCCTTTCGAGGATCACCAAGGATCGCATGGTGGTTGCCACCAAGCATAAACACTCCTCCACCTCGTTAACATATCCTAACTGCTTGGGTTACAATTCATTAGCATGTTCTAACTCAAAGAGAAGAAAAATAAAAGTAATTTTCCACAAAGGGCAATGCCAACACAAGACACACTGGTTATATCGATAGATTCCATCCAAGAGTGAACTGATGAAGCACAAAGATGAAGGAAGGCGCCATGACTGAATGATCCAAGTACCGCCAAATCCTCTTCCCCCAGTGTACAAATGCCCGTCACTCAGGAGGAGGCAATCGTGATATCACTAAATAATCAATAGATGAAGAAGACTTAATGAGGTAGACAATATTAATAACCCCGCAATCCACTGCTATATCATGGCTAGATCTAGCAGCATTTTATAGTGACATGTTCTTCTATGAGCTTTTTCGTGTGGGATTTGGTATTAATGAACAAAAACAAATGAGTATTACGTATTGATGGATGATTCAGGTAGGATGTTTTATGCTAAAATAAAGTTTGTTTCTATGATTAAAATCACAAGTCCAATACGCCCTACCGCATAAGGTTTCACTAGTGATCCCCTATCAATACTAATGTGATTTCAACGCTTCAAGTCCAACAAAGAGAGTTCGGGGTGCACTTATCGATATGATATTATCCACATGGAAACACCTGGCACTGACACGCTTCGCATCCAACCACTATATATTGTGTCTCCCGAAAGACCCAGCATCGATCGATCCTTAACTAAATACTTGACCCCATATAGAAAAACATCAAACAATGAGGCCAACCAAATAAGAATGAAGCAAGATGTCATACAATATCCAAAAATTCTTTGCCACACCACCATATACAAGTAAAACTATTTAAGTGAAATCGCTAGTGTTCATCGCTTCCCGATACTTGTATTTTTAATTTTATACTTCTTCCACTATGCACTACACCCTTTCAAGCAGGATTTTGAGACACTATAGAAATAATTGGTATCACATGCAAAGTGTACCACCAATCCAAATAAATGCTAATTCATCTAGTTAAAGAATGATTGTGTCACACAACTTGCATCATTTTGAGTTTATTGTTTCAGAGTTTATCATTGCCATTGCACTCGTAAGCTCCATAAGAAGTTCTATTTTACTCTTGTCTGGGCGAGTTATACAAGAAGTTAAAAGAACTATGATGTCCGAGATAATGACAATGATGATACAATGAACTAGAAAGAACATATTAGCGAATCCAAAGGATCTAGAAACCCACCCCTATGGAGCAATTTTACACTAAGAACAATGCAACCAACAATACTTAAAGGTGACTCTAGTTAGGCATTTACCTTCATCAAGACTAGTGAATGGCGCATACCACATGCATCCGATCAACATGCTGAATCGAAGTAGAAACTTTAGTGGAGAGCAATGTGAGTTGCAATCACTATGCTCAAATGAACCGTCCCCCAAGTGAATGTGCACCTGTCTAAACAAAGATAAGTGATCGAGAAAACAAATTTTGAGACCATGAGGGTAAAAACACTAAGGCATCCAAACAATTGAAATGTAAGATGCAAAAGAAATTCCAATTAGAAAGATCATCAAAATTATAGAAAATTCATACCCATCCACTTTTTGTTTTTTTAGAAAAAGGTAGTGGTTAAAGAATCTATCCAAATACTGCTATCATCAAGCAATAACATTCAAGTCCCAACTTCCTAGCCATTAGAGAGAGAGAGAACTCCAAACAAAGCCGTAGAGTGGTTCCCATCCAAATAGTAAAACATGAGTTATAACAAGACTTCCAACGACTTGACATGTTTTGGCCTGAGGATGCCAACCATATCCCCATGACCCAAATTTCGACCATGTGCCTCTTCCACCACCTTTCCATCTACAAATATTGCATACATATAAGCAAACATTAGACCCACTCATGGCGCACTATATATAGAGAGAGGGAGAGAGAGAGAGACCTATGGTCAAGGCAAGAACACCCACCGTGCAAGGAGAGATGGGTCTAAACTGATAAAGAAAGAGAGGGAGCTAAGAGGAGTCGAGGTAGTTGTCTATCTCAAGCCCTGGTCGTGCCTAGCGCTTCCACTCCAGTTCGCACCTGTATTTCTTCTTCTTCTTCTTGTATCTCTTTCGCTTCTTCCATCGCTTCCTATTCTTCACTATTATTTGTCCCCACCACTAACTGTGGCTGCTTCTCCAACTCCAACATCCAAATATGGTCAGGATCTTACCCAAATCTAATACAACCCATCAAATTATATAAATGTCACTATAAAATTCTGATTTAAATGCCTTGTAAAAGGAAGACACATGTTACTTTAATTACGCACTTGTACATCATTTTTTTTTTTTTGAAAATAATCGGTTTCTGTATATCATATGACATTGAAAAAATGACCTAATCGTGATCGTTAAATTATTAATTTGTTAACATAATGAATCCAACAAAGGTGAACCATATTGGAAGACAAAATAGCTTCCTCCTAATTGAAACCATTTTAATTATGATGTAATCCTGCTTTAGCTATCCATGTTATTGATCAATGTGCCAGAATGTAAATATTGTATGGAAGATAGATAATACGCGAAAAAAAAAAAGGTGCAATAATCGAAAAGAGGCATCAAATTATAAGAGTTTGCAATAAAATTACCTCGAGAATAACATAAAGAACTTTGTATGCCTTTTTCGACTAAACCTCACTATCCCGTAAGGTGATTTAGGAACATATTGGCCCTAAATTCTGCTCTGAACAACACACACACAGAGCCAATGCAAAAGTCAGGCTTGTTTTGACCAATATGCTATATTAATATCAGTGGAAGTATATACGTAATGCAAAAAAAAAGGTATAGAAACATGGATCAAGTAATAAAGTTTGTAATAAAAATTACTCCCAAGGAATAATAGAAAAGAACTTTGTATGTCTTTGACCAAACCTTCATCATCCTTTGATTCTAGAACATTATGCCCTCTCTATTCTGTGTGGAACACATACACACATCTAAGTCAAAAGTCAGGCCCTCAAGAAGATAAAGGAAGGAAGCGAGGCTGCAAATGTATCATAGTTGTGCGCATTTAACACTCATTTAACAGTAAACAGTTATTACTAAATATTCACTTTTTACCTCGACTTGCAACGGGCGCTGTTTAACTATTTGAGTCACACTGTTAGATTCAACTTTTGGATTTGTACAGATTCTTTCCTTTTCCATATTTGTAACTACTTCCAACATGTCTTGATCATCGAATGTTCCAAAACTAACGAGTACTCTTAAAACCTTATTGCATTTTTCATTGTGATTTTCATTACATAATTTAAATAAGAGCATTAGTCCCCTCCTCTTTGATGGCTTCATTTTTTATATATGATGCACTTAACACTATCAAAGTCTTAGTTTTTATCTTCCTAATGGCTTACACACATCAAGTTTTCAACATTTACCAAGAATACTATGGCACCAAATCCAACAATGGCATTTCATATGACCATTGGACTCAACCTCCTATTTTGGTAGATTCTTATATCTACTAGATTCTATAACCCTCTGGTTCCTAACAATACAATGCAATAATACATGATAGACCCTATCATTTGACATATCTCAAGGGCAATGGACGTGAGGTTCAAAGGCAGGTGTGAAGAGCAAGTGAGGGAAGATTTGTTAGTTATTTTGAGTTTCTATTAGTAGGGAGTCGGTGGTCGGCAGGACAGTTTTGTGGTGAGTGTGAGACTGTAATGGAGTTTCGAATTACTTCCCTATTCTGTACGCATAATCCAGTTTACCCATTCTCAATTGAGAATCCATCATCTGGTATCAGATAATCGTGTTTGGAAACTGATGGCTAAAAAAATTAGATGGAAGAATCGAAGTTATGGAGGAGAATGAGTGATGTTCATGGAGATAGCTTCGATGAAAGGGGATTGCAAAGATTGGGTCCTCTTGAAGAACAAGTAGACCTTCTATGTTTAAAAATAATCACTACTAGAGGATAGAGAGATGTTGCAGAAATTGGAAAACCTCGAGAAGGCACACGGAGAATTGTATGAAGGATAAGGGTCCCATTCTGAAAATACCAAAATCTGCTGAAACTGCTAGGTCTGAAGAGTTCCAAAGCCTCCATCCCATGGGAAGAACCTGCTCTGGTTACTGGAAATTTGAATAAAGTAAACCGAAGTAGGCATTTCGAGGAGCCTAATCCTCCCTCTTGACTCGCAATTTGATAGCAACTGAAAATTGCATTTCCTTTCATAATCATGAGAATAAATAGATGGATAACTAGACTTAGTCAAATGACCACTAAAAACTGAACTACCCCACAAAATAGGCAAGGACTATGCCAACAACTACCCCACTACCGATAACACTGATAATCCCACTACCCTCTCCACTTGGCCACATGGCCCATTATGTAACTGAAATAACATAAATTAAACGCAATAACAATAAAAATTATGCCATAACTTGGAACAAACCCTTAATAACTAGAGTTTCATAACAGAACCGAAGGAGGTTTCTATGCCAGAAGAGAGCCTTCAACCACCGAAGATAAGCGAGATCGACATCATAATGAAATGAAGGAAGTAGGATAGAAGCACTACACGGCGCTTAGAGATTCATCTTCAAAAGGCTGGAACCCAGAGGGATTTTTATATGGAGCGATTTTTCCTAGGGCACGGACGACAAGGGGAAGAAAGCAGTTAGTTTCAATGCGAGGATGGTAGGCGACCCAGTTACTATACTGGGGTGAGTTGGAAACACGCTCTCTATACGCTTCCACAGATGTACAATAAGGCACTTCTAGTCAATTTCTATCGCTCCAAGATGGTTCAGTTCGGGATTATCCACGAGCCTTCGAAAGTTCAGAAGAAGAGCAATAGAGGCATGTGCTAGAGGGATCCAAGAGATATTCATTAATGGCCTTAAACCAGATATCAGAGTCGTGGTAAGAATGATGAAGCCGGCGGAGCCGGAGGATGAAATCTTGCTCAAAGTTGAAGGAAGGAATGCGTACAGCCAAAGGAAACAATGGGGGGCCTGCTGCTGGCCGCAGGGAACATGGGCTCAGCCCACTCGTCTATTCTTCCTGGACCGCGAGGCCTATCCCATTCATACCAGCCATTGGCCCACCCAATTCCAAGGCCAGCCCATTTTCATACATAGGCTAGTTTTTATTAAACCCATACCTGCAATCTACACAAGACCCCGACCAACACTTCCTTCAAACCCTAATTTGAACTTTCCTTCCAACCAAGGTGTCACTGTGGACAAGTCCAAAATTGAGAGGTGATGTTACATTCAGTCCATTCCTACCTCAAAAGAATTGTGCGGTTTTGGGATTAATTTTGATTATTATCACATTATTGCACAATACTACAGCATGCTACATTGACAATTATTGGAATAAAAGACAGTTTCAAGATATCGCATCTGCACTCACAGATCAAGCATATATATATCAATGCTCCTATATATAAAATTATATAATTTAAAATATTTAAGTTTAAAAAATTTTATTTTATGAGATTTTATTTAGAAAACTAAAATAAAAACATAAATATAATTTTTCACCTTAGTATTTTCCCAAAGAACTTCAAATGGTCGTATACAATATTTCAAACATTGGAGATAAAATATATTAGTGTTAATAATATTTTATAATTAAAAAAAAGTGTTCTCCATATTGTTGAGAACAAAAAATAATTTTAAAAAACTGTAACAAAAGGCCCTGGACTTCCGATTCAGGCTATGAGGTAGGATATGAATATAAGATTAAGATTATTTCTTTAGAGAGGAGGCAGAAGGCAAGGGAAGGTAGTATGAGCCACTGACCATAAATGCAGATAAAGACGTTTTCTTCACAGAGAACATATTAAAACACCAAATCAATAAGATCGGGAGTCCAAAATTGCCTAAGAAAGATTTAATCAAAACTTAGAGATTACATCATAGCTTTCTTTCTTGTCATTTTCTTAAAATATTCTCTATTTTTCTTTTTCATCTGATCAATCATCAAACCATGGCTGCTTTAATGTACTAATTTGCTTCAGACGACACTAGACAACTTGTCTTGACGCATTGTTTTCGCCCACTCATTTGCTAACAAATTGCTACCCATACGGCTAGATGCTGGGTTAACTCATGCTATAAATATCTGCAAGAATAAACTCGCATCGGGCGAATAATCCCATACACGCTTTCACAGAAGCTTCCTCAACTTTGATGTAAGGCCACCATCTACATTTATACCATATTAAAACGCATAGCTGGGGCGTTTTTTATAAAATCAACAGCCAATTCTCTACTTCATGCATAGTATTTACAAGAGCAGCCCTAGAAGATTCTACTTATAACTCTCATTCTTTCATACTCTTCCACACAAGTGCGAATTTCTTCTAAATATTTTGAATTTCCATACGGAGGTCTCTCCAAGTTTCTGTAATCTTCCAACCTCCCACATCTCATTTATTTATTCTTTATCTTTTTATATATGTAACAAAGATTAATTTGTTTCATTTTTTTGACATAGTATTTGATTATTATATTTTATAAATTAATATAGAAAACAATACACTAATCCATACATAAGTAATATAGATCTTCATATGTCTACTTTGTTTATTTCTTTCTATCTAAATATAAAATAATATGTATTTTATATTATTATATATTTCTTCTTAGTTTTTCTAAATAATAGTTAAAACAATACTTCAAGTTGAACCCTAGCCCCTCCTATTTCTGTGTGCCTCTTCATGTCTTTCAAGTAATAAGGAGTGGTTAATTTTTTAACCATTATTTTCCTTAAATCACCAATCTATATGTCTTTCAAAATTTATTTCATTAAAGGCTCTTCCACATAGATTTGAATTTTTTTTGTAATTTTATCAATCACTTGTTTGGATATGCGATTGTATCGTCTTTTTGCATTTAATAATGCATTTTTACTTCTCATGACCTTACTAGTATATATATATGAGAGATTCAAATGACAAAACATATTTGTTAAAAAACCCTTATTGCTATTAATTTTTTATAGGTTTTTTTGGGAAAATCCTTCTCACAGAATACTTTCAAAATTTTATTTTGTAATTTTTTGTTTTATATCCATTCATGCATAGTTTCTATTATATTCTAAATAATTATCAACTAGATGTATATTTATTTAGTTATTTTAGTTTATATATTATTATGTCCCTTATATAATTTTATCATTTTATAATTTAGTCAAAAAAATAGCATGTGAGACTTTTCTGTTAAAGTCCTATAGCTTATTACTACATGAGATTTTATAATGGTTTCAAAGATTTTCTCCCATATTTTTTTTTTATATTTCCATTGCTTTTGGATTCTTAATAATAATACTTGGTTTAATTTAAAACATTGTAATTAACTGGTTGGAAATTACTATTACCCTTCCCTCACATAAAATACATTGGTGGACTTCAATAAATGAATTCCTTCCACTCCAAACCAAGAGTACTCACTAAGTCATAATTAAAATATAAATCACAACTTACTACCAATCGGCCTTAACAAGAGAAAAACAATCTGAGTAAACACATTTTAATCAATTTGTTCACATAGACCCTTGAGGGCTAGTTCAAGTGGTAAAGGAATGGGATGAACATACGTAAGAATGGACTGATGAAGACCTAGAATTATTACTTATAAAAGGGCAAAATCTGTAATTTCTGCATTAAATCAGAATTTCGGTTAAAAATCCAAAATTTATTCTCAGATCTTAGATGATGAAATGATTTTAATTGAATCAATGAATCAGTTTAATGAATTTAGAATCTTAGATACTGAGTTTGATGTTGTGGCATCGCTGTCAAAATAAACGATTTTCTGATGCGACTAAACAGATATTACACGCATCTATATGCCATATTATATAACATTTTTCCTAAAAACTGACTACCAGATAGCAACGAACACTGCAA
This sequence comes from Tetrastigma voinierianum, assembly GCA_016808115.1. Lineage (NCBI taxonomy): Eukaryota > Viridiplantae > Streptophyta > Magnoliopsida > Vitales > Vitaceae > Tetrastigma > Tetrastigma voinierianum. The sequence continues at coordinate 104,149 of JAEQBH010004639.1, forward strand.
TCGTAAACGGCTGGATAATGCCACTTTAAAATCATTTTTAAACGACACAAGACAAAAGCGACACACATTTCTTCCAATTCAAAAGTAAGGAAAACGTGAAAGGGGGAGAAAAGGTCCAGTAGGAACAGTGTGATTCTATGAGAGAGTTTCTTCTCTCTAAATACGGTACGATCCGACCGGCCTACAGCTTTCTATTATGCGAGAGGCTGCTCTCACGCGGGAGAGGGCTTCACTGTGTGGCATCGGGATTTGAGTTTCTCAACTCCGGTGAGGTATGGTGCCAGCCATAAAGCATTGCTAAGAACATTGCAAATGTTTGAGTCGAGGTCGGGAGGCCAAGCCGACGCCCCAAACCCAGGATCAATTGATATGACTTTTAAATTCAGACATGCAGCCGCGGATCGCCACGCTTCGGTGTTAACAAGCTATAGGCAATCAGTGTATTTGCTTCCGATGATGCTTAGTCGAAATGCGAGTTCCTGTAGCGAACCGACATGAATTGATGAGTTGATGGAACCATAAACCCAGTAGGTTTTGACTGTCATAGGAATAGCACACGAAAAATATATTTTTAGCAAGATGCTATTGACGAAATGATTCAAGAACAAGCCAAGTACATCATGATAGCTTAAAAAACAAATAATTTTACGTATGAAATGAGAATTTTTTACATGACATGATTGTGAATGATTTGGCTTCTGTAAATATATGCATACATTTATATATTTAGTATGTGAATTATAATGTATCGGGATTATTGTTACGCATTCCATACGCACCTGAACACCCTAGACTATAGAGTTAAAAAAGGAGATGAGTCTAGAGAAAATGGTCTCTGTGAGGGCTGTCTAAAATGTTAATTTATCCGAGAGGATTGTCTAACTAAAATATCAATCGTCAGAGACTTACCAATTGGATATACACACTGGAGAAGAGTCCACAAATAAGAACAACGGCCGAGATCGACCCAATTGATATATATACATCTGAGGGTTGTCCACAAACAAATAAACATAATAATTTACACGAGGCCTAGGCGAGTGTGAGAGTCACGAGGCTCTACCTTGAATGTGTGTTATTTTGGCTACTGCACCGCACCTCTAGGTGGAGAGTACACTTTAAAGTGATTCCACTCATCGAGCATTAGCTCACCCCGTCGAGGGAACATATTTTCTGTGTACAGGAGCGACCCAGGAGATGACCGCCCCAGGCCGTAGTTTAGAAGAAAAGTCGGATTGTATTTCTGATTTATCTATACATGTATTAGAATTCTCTAATTTTAATATATGTGTTGTATAAGAGCAAATATTTGAACTCTTAGAACTATTGGATGTAGTTGGATTCATAGTTGGTATGTTTTTATGGGTATTGCTTATCGGGCCTAAGTGACCGCTTTACTCATGTCGTGATCATATTGATATATGTTGGGTGAGTGATGATTTAAGGCCCAAGTGGCCATTATTTACTCCGCCTTAGTTGTCTATGAGACCCTCACAGGTCATTGACCTGTCAGATGTGTTAGGATTAAGGGTAGAGCCCTCGTACAGCAGCGGAGACTCTACTCCACCTTTCAAGTGGGCGTCGTAACCCGAGTACATCCATCAGATTCCGCAGTTGACGAAAGTAGTCAACGGACCCCCGGGCTTGAAGGCCACAATCGAATCCAAAACAAAGTACTATAATGTAATATATAAAGTACCTTCAGGTGAAACGGACTGAGAGGGTGGAGGAAGCCAAATATGAGTGATTCCAACAATATTTTTTACAAACACCTATAATTTTTATCAAAGAAAATAAGCTCTAACAAATTATAAATAAGCTCCAAAACATACCCTATATATATATATATATATATGATAGAGGAGTAAACTTGATCATAAGCTGCCAGCAAGGACCACTTCAAAGAAGAAAATCCGATGGGAGCCTCGAGGCCTCAGTGGCCCATCCAAAGGGCCACATCCCTTTGGAAAAATGCCTCAAAAGAATATATTTTTTTTTTGGAAGAGTTACAAGAAGCCTCAGCCATAGTTTGAGCTTTTACCATTAGATATGGATTTTTATCACTTTTTGTGTATGGCATTCACAAAAGAGATGTCGAATATTTTGATCAAATGGCTGAAAAGCTCAAACTTATATAAGCCTGGTTTTTTTCAAATTAAACTATTCTTTTCTTTCTCTTGAAAGACTTATAGTGGGACACAACGATCAATAAATATTTCTATTATTATTATTATTTTCTTCTTGAGAGAGAATGAGACAATGGGGACAAAGGCTAGGTGGACGTTTTTTTTATTATTATTGCCACATATTATTATTTTTCTTTATCTTGGGAGGACTAATACAAAGAGAAGCGGGCTAGAAATCTTAGGGAAAATGAGGATGGTCCTGGATGGGAGGGAGAAGGAGAGAAGAGACCCACCACCACCGTGGAAGATTTAAATTTTGTGGTCCGGAGAAAAAAATATTTCTTCGCTTTTTTTTTTATTATTTGATTTTGCGTTTCATTGCTACCAATTCATCAATTGCCTTATTTATCGCTTAATGATGACTACATGATATGATGCTCAGATGCGCCATTATCAGGATTCAAATGTTTTTTTTATAAGAATAGGTCACTTAATACATGTGTGTGAATTAAATTTGCTCTACTATGCGTTAAGCGCACGCTGCTGTATACAAGTACAAAGTAGTGAGGGAGTTATCGCTCCCACGAGGAATGAGCCTGGTTATACCAATTTAATTTAGTCTTACTCTCTCATTCGAATGACTTAAAATTGTTTATGATTTAATTAAACTAAAAGTAAAAAAATGTATAAAAGAAAATACTTCAGTGGTTTCGATTGCCACCTAGCTACATCCAAAGATGTTTTCGCAAAATCATTTAATGGTTTTCGTAGCCTTTATTGATGACAAGTTAATCTTAATGTGAATGCTCGCATCTCTCTCGAAAGCATCGACACCCTATCATCCTAAGAGCAGGTCATATCAAGATCTCCGCCTCAAACCCTAGGAACTCTAAGAGGATGCATTTCACACGACCTCAATGCCACGTAATAAACCACAATATCTCTACTCTATGATTGATTATACGAAATCTTATTCATGTCCCTAGGGTTTATCATCTCTCGATCTCAAAACCATAGCCTAAGCATGCTTATGTTGATCAAGTACAAGCATGGAATTAGAATGGAGATAAGACATTCACACAGCAAAGAAACTAAATTAAATAAATTAAAACTAAAATTAACTACGGTCTGTAGCAAAGTTACATCAAACCCTAGAAACCAATCTAAAACATTCTAAAAGGAAAACAAGGAAAACAAAGAAAAGGAAGAGAAAACTAGGGCGTAACGATGGCAGCACACTTCCCTGATCTCTTAGCTTCTGCAAGCCGTTCAAACCTCTAGGCTCTCCTCCCCAAGAGCCCTAAGGTGTCTCCACGCCTATCTCTCTTTCTCCCCTCCAAAAGCTCCCCAATTATGTCTCCCGAGGTCCCATTTATAGCCCCCCACTCAAATCCCCTTAGATGGACCTGAAACAAAAATAGGGCTCATATTCGTCAGCTCACGCTGGTGCGTGAAACTCCACGCTGGTGCGTGTGAGCACCAGAAAATCACCTCGGGCACGCTAGGTGTAGGATCCACGCAAACGCGCAGCAGACCGTGTTGCTTTATCTCTTCTTGTCTTTGAACGGCCATAACTCTCACCCGAACTCCGACCGCACATTCTCGACTCTACGAAGATCTTGAAGTCAGGAATCCATAAATACTAAGAATAGCTCCATCAGATGTCATTTTATAAATTAAAATGCACTAGAATAGAACTGGGTTGGTTGCTGTGTTCTGCGGTCGCTTCCCTTGTTTTTGCCCGAATTTCCCGAGTGTGATTTCATCCTGATTCGAATTGAGTGATCTTGGTCTCGTTGGAAAGCTTGTAAAGTCTAGAATGTAGCTTCGGGTAGTTTGGACATTGATTTCCCCATTAATACAGAAAACTGGAAAGGTCAAATCTGCTGTGCTTTATTTGCTGATTTTCCAATTTTTCGCTGTGCTCCGCCCAAATTCTCACCGCCCGCCAAATGGATCATCTAATCATAAATATGAACATTTAGAGCAATAGGACACTTATTTGACATAAAAACATTACTAAAACTATGCAAAGATTAGGTTTGTAATGAGTATTTTATATACTCATTACACCCCCAAACTTAAATTCTTGCTTGTCCCCAAGCAAGAGACTGACTCTAAACAAAGCAAAAATTGAAAATAACATGAACTAACTAACAATGAGATAAGTGTGATAACAAGATGCTAAATGGAAGAGTCGCTATGAACACAATTTATCAATATGAGCACTTTCAACCAAAATTTAGGGTCCTTAAATTTTTAAATTTTCTAAAGAACATGACCAAGCAAAGCATGGTGAGCAAAGAAAGTCAACCTCCAAGTCTCAATGACCTTCCTAAGGAGTCTAATCTCGCGTGACAGCATGATCTCGAAAGTGTATAGCAAGGTCTTAGCACCCCAAACTTAAGCTCAACTCAATTGCTCGAAAGCTAACAAAGAAAGGATAGGAACGCGACCCTTTTATTTAGACCTAAAGCATCTAAAGATTACTTAAGTACCTCAAAACGAAAGAAAACCAAAGCACAAGAAGTTTTATGAGTGTTCCCGTAGCGGGATATATTGGTGACTCTCACCGCGATAAGGGCACCGGCATTCAATTCCCTTCAAACTTCACCCCAAACACTCAACTCAAACTCAAAGGCTCAGGTTGTGGAATGATCCATCTTCTGGTCCCATGTAGCAGGCAAGAAGTGTCAATGACTCCCTGGCCAACAGTCAAAGTATTAGGTTTTGAAAGGCCCTTCGACTTGTCTGGGATTCGATTGATGGATCCTACTTATTCTATTCACAACTTTTGACATTTTCTTTTCTTTGTTTTCTGTTTTTTTTTTTAATTTTATAATTGAAAGTGATTTTAGCTCAATGGCAATCCTCTTGCAAAGGTGTCCCATCACCTGTGGTTAGAATCTTCCTTAAGGCTAGTTGAATTCAAGACAAAAGGGTTTTGAACCAAGGTATACAAAGGAGACCAGTCATGCAGATAGATCTCCCTTGAGAAATAGTTTCTTGAAGCACAAGAGAGGTGACTAAGCTAAGTCACCCATACCAAGCAAGCACACAATTCCAAATCATTTACAAACATAAGGGTCAAATCCATTTTACTATTGCTCTTTTTCAAATGTTTGTGTTCAAAATGACCTTCTATTAGCTAACAAGGCATCAAACTTACTCATATGAGATACAAAACAACCAAAGGAAAGAACGAAAAGCACATGCAAATAACAACCCAACAACTAGTGTTCACCTCAAGTCCTAGATCAATTAAATGCATAAGTATCTATGAAAGAATTTAGCCCATTTCACTCAGTGCCACAATTCCTCAAAACAATCATTCATACATCAACCGTATTGTCATCATAGCATGAACAAACATCCTCCAAAACACACAACCAAAGCAAGTGTAATAATATAATTCCTCATCCCACATCACCCCAAAACTTAGCCGGAACACTACCCCCAATAAGACATGAAATTACAAAATATAAGAGATGTACTTCCCTAAGGGTGAGGGTGAAATGGCTCCCATGGTTGCAATGCTGGAGGTGGATCCGTGGTGTTTAGGTGCCGAAGGAGGAGGCCTAGCGTTTAGCCCTTGTAAAACCGAAATCACACCAAGAAGCGGAACAAGATCAAAGCAAGAGACTTTATTCAAAAGAAAAATTATAACAAAATAAGACAAGAAATGAAGGAAAAGAAAACATTACTAATATTGGGTTGCCTCCCAAGAAGTCGTTTATGTTTTAGAGTCCAAATTAGACTCAACTAACCACGGAATGGATGATGATCCAATCCTCCAATCTCGCCCCTAAGAAGAGAATTTGTGCTCGTAGTCAGTTTGAGCACATAGTTTTGAAGGCCGGCATGCTCTCAAGGGATCTAGGAGCTTTCTTCCCTCGATGTCATTCATATTTATTTAATGTCCCTCCACCTCTAAGATGTAGGGTTCTCGTCTCATTGTTCAACTCATGCATCTCCCCCCAAACAGTCATCTCCATAATTGTTTCAACTTCCTCTTTCTTTTCTTGCGGCTCCGGAGAAGTTGATTCTTTCTCTTCCTCAACAATCACATGTGGCTTCTTGGCATCCATCTCTTCTCTATGTTGCTCTCCAACTTCGTTGGCAATACTCAAGGTGAAAGCTTCATAATGCTCTAACTCTTCTTCTTTTGGGTTCGCCTCAAGAGGAACAGTGTATCTCCACATGTTGTTCTTCTAAGAGCAACTTAATATTTATCTGCCGTACTCCACTCCCTAAGTCGAAATGCTTGGTTTCGAATTTGTGTTGTTTGGCTCTGAAGGATTGTTGTTTGGCTCTTGAAAGATTACTCGTCTCATCCATGACTCAAGTATGTGAGATTGCAAATTGTGCTAATGTCTCCTCAAGATGCATTCTCTTTGACAAGCGACCGTCTCAAATTAACTTTGACCAATTCTTCCAGTGCTTCTTCAAGTTTTGCCTTTTTTTCTTGTGAAGGTTAGGGAACATTGAAATTTGAGTTCCATAAGAGGTGTGGGTGAGGTTGCCATCTCGAATTGTATGTGTTCAAGTACAGGCTACCCCCATACTAAACTTGCTCCATATGCATGTACGAGTTCCATGGTTGACTTGCCACCCTTTGTTGAAGTTGTATTATTTGTGGCTGTTAAGATAGAGGGTGGTTTGAGTTGTTAAGTTGTTGATAGCATCCATTGCTACTCAAGCTCTCGCAAGACACAAAACAAGAAAACAAATAAATAAAATCAAAGTAAAATAATTAAATAAAATAAAACTAAAAATAAACTACCTATATCCAAAATAGAGTCAAAGTATTTCGAATCAATATTAATAGCTACACTCATTCCCCGACAACGGTGCCAAACTCTAATAGGGCCACGAGCCACATGCAGTGTGAATTAAATTCGCCTACTACGCAAGTGCACGCGTCGCATACAAGTAATAAAGTAGAGTGAGTTATCGTTCTACGAGGAATGAACCTATTAAGTACCAATTTAATTTAGTCTTACTCTATTCTAATGACTTAAAAATTGTTTATGATTTAATTAAACTAAAAAGTAAAAATGTATAAAAGAAAATACTAGGTTTCGATTTCACCTAGCTACATCCAAGGATGTTTCAAAATCATTAAATGGTTTTCAGAGCCTTTATTGATGATTGTGTTATCTACGTAAATGTCGATCTCTCTCGAGCATCGACACCCTATCCTAAGAGCAGGTCATATTGCATCTCTGCCTCAAACCCTAGAACTCTAAGATGCATTAGTATCAACCCTCAATGCCACGTATAAAACCACAGTATTCTACTCTATGATTGATCATACGAATCTTATTCATGTCCCTAGGGCTTATCATCTCGATCTCAAAACCATAGCTCAAGCATGCCTATGTTGATCAAGTACAAGCATGGAATTAGAATGGAGATAAGACATTCAATATCAAGAAAAGAAACCGAATTAAATAATTAAAACTAAAATTAATCCATGGTCTCAGAAAGTAAAGTTACATCAAAACCCTAGAACCACCCAAAACATTCTAAAAGGAAAACAAGGAAAAACAAAGAAAGGGAAGAGAAAACTAGGGCGTAATGATGGCCAGCGCTATCTCCTCGATCTCTCGTTGTAGCTTGCAAGCCAGTTTTCAACCTCTAGCTCTTCCTCCCAAGAGCCCTAAGGAGTCTCCACGCCTATCTCTCTTTCTCCCCACCAAAAGCTCCCCAATTATGTCTCCCGAGGTCCCATTTATAGCCCCCCACTCAAATCCCCTTGGATGGGCCTTGAAATAAACAAAAATAGGGCTCATATTCGTCGCCCATGCTGGTGCGTGGATGTGACGCCCCTTACCCGACCCGACCTCGCTTGGGCGGATCCGAACCAGTCCGGATGCCACTAAAAATCACTCAAAATCCCCACTAAAATCATATCTTGCGGAAGATTACGAAATTGGCAAGCCCATAAACATTTACATTTAACAAAAATCCATTTACAATGTAGGCATCCAAGCCTTTCCAAAATGATTTACAAAAAAATACATGTTCAAGATTCAAATATTTATACAAAATATCCATATCAAAAAGAACACATGAAATGAGTGCACATGCTCCGGGAGCACAATTCCAGATTTCTTTTCTTATGACTGACGCCCTCGATCTTGGGTCCGCTATCGATCACTATCTATCACTTGGCATTCGCGTATTGGTAACAATACGCCTAAGCATTTTCATGCTTAGTGGTTCTATACAATCCATTCTCGCCTACTAAATCAATTCATGCAATTTAATAATTCGTAACTTTCAATCTTTTGGATGATCAATATAAATACATTACATACTTTGTTATATATATACAATAAATTATACCATTGATCATTCCATAAATACATTTTCATAATCAATATTTCACAATCTCAAATCAATTCAAATATGCCTCACAAATTCAATTTAGTTCGACATTCAATCCACTCAAAATCAATTCAGCTTTATAAAAAATCAATTCAGTTATGCTAATCAATCTCGGTGTTGTCAATCACTAGCTTATGCCAATCAATCTCGCTTATGCCCATCAAGGCTATGCCCTTAATCTAATTTAACCTATGTCTTCGATATACGTGTGATATTGAGTCACCTATGACGGTCTCACTGGATCACAGCCGGTATCACATGGTTTTATAACACGCACGGTCCCGCTTGGCTGCTGACTCCGGTTATAAACAATCAAATAGTGAACACTACCGATACGGTCCTACTGGTCACATCGGAGTGACACATCAATGGGCCAAGACGTTATTTGACCCTATTATATAATTAATCTATCCTTAATGCGAAATAAACGGTTAACATTCTATTAAGGGCGCCTAAACTTTATAGCAAAATATAGTACAATATGTACGCTTGTATAAACAGCTTATTTTCAATAATCATGCAATTTTTATATGCAAACATTTCACAATCACTTCTCAAATCAATTAAATCAATTCAATATGCTTTAGAACAAACATGCAAAAACTTGAAATGAGGAATAGAGTTGGTAGAACAAACCCAAAAATATTTGAATCCTTGATTCCAATCCTTGGAATCTCAATCACGCTATTTTCCTCCGGTCACGGGTCTCCTTATTCCAAAACCATTAAAGAACAATATTATTCAAGTGTACTAGTGGGTTTTGGTTAGATTGATTTTCGGAGTTTAATATGAGTTCCAATTTAAACATTCTATATGTAGATCGATTCTTGACTCAATGGGCTTTCCATAGAGTGCAAGAACACTCGAATCGGAGTCTGACGTAGGAGCTAGGACCTTCCGGCTGGAGGTCATACACACAATCCCGAATCGACGAGCAGACCCGGAACTGGACGAGCTGTCTACTACCCTACCAAACATATTCTATACTCCTCAGAATATTAATGTATTCTTGACTCAATGGCTTCTTTCCATAGAGTCCAAGAACACCCAAATCGAGTTCAACGAAGGGAGATATGACCTTCCGGGTTGGAGGTCATGTGTAGTCAACTTTGACGAGCCGATTCGAACCGACGAGCCGCACGTGGCGACGAGCTCTACCAAACACCTCAGTCTGACATTTAACATCCTCCTCAGGCATATGAATGTATTATTGACTCCATGGGCTTTCCATAGAGTCCAAGAACACCCAAATCGGAGTTCAAACGAAGGAGATATGACCTTCCAAAGTTGGAGGTCATGCGTAGTCAACTTCGACGCAGTCGACCAACCGACGAAAGCACCGCTTGGATCCACCACCGCTTGATCACCACCGGTTGGACGACCACTCATTTGACGACCACCGCTGATTCACCACCGTTGGACAACCACTCATTTGACGACCACCGCTTGACGACACCGCTTGGACTCCATCACCGCTTGACTCCACCACACCGCTTGACCCACAATCGCTTGACCCACCCTCACCGCTTCTGACCCACCCTGGGCTTGACGACCACCGCCTTGACGACCAACGCTTGACCCACACTATTTGATCTAATCACTCTTCGACCGACCCTGGGCTTGACGACTGAGCCTCTGATCGACCCTGGCTTGACGACCGGTTTGACGCACCACCGACCCATTTGATCGCTCGCAGTAAAAAGACCATAACTTGGTCTACGTGGTCCGAATTAAGAAATTCAAAAGCCTAACATCAAGTCCCATTGATGGGCGGCACTTAACAGTAGCTGATTTATCGCAAATTCTCTTTATATTTCTGATCCAAAACCTGTTCTAAGGCACGCTAGTTGACCGAATCGACAAACCGACCGACCAGATTTAGCCGGGGCTGACCTCATTAAAAGGACTATAACTTAGTCTACAGAGGTCCAAATCGAGAAATTCAAAGCCTAACATCAAGCCAATCGATGTGGCTACAATTTACTGAAGGACGCACTACCAATTTCCCTTCACTGCACTCCAAAAATCAGCTCTAAAGTTCAGTTAGCCGCGCACTACCACAATGGCAAACTCTTCCCATGGTTTAAAAATGCAACCAAACTTTCCCCTATACATAACTACCCAACAACTTAGGGTAGAAGAAGACCAAGTAGAGAAGACCCACTACGGAGTTTGTCGAAGTCCCTGGGCTCGGCCTCTACTAGCTCTTGTCACTAGGAAGGACTCTGCTTCACCGAGACCTATGGAGCCTGATCGTTTAGCAAATCTAGAGAGAAGGTGGTTTCTCTAGCTTTCCCTTTTCTCTATTTTTATTTTCTTACGGATCACTTAATCGTACTCTTTAAAAGGAGGAAGCTTCCTCCTCTTTCCTACATGCCACATGTCATTTCCTTGATTTTTTTTTCCTTTTACTCATTTATTTCTCCTAATATCACTTAGACATATATATAAACTTATTTACACTGACCCTTTGGGTCCCCATTTTACAATTTCTATATTTTCTTTTTCACTTGGGTTCATTTCGATTCAACAATCATCTAATCAACATTAAAAAAATTTTAAAAATACCCAAGTTGCCCAATCTATACCCTAATATATAATACCTTTTATTATAAAAATTTTAGGGTATTTTTGGGTGTTACAACTCTCCCCATTTAATAAAATTTCGGTCCCGAAATTACCTTTTAGTCAAATTAGCCATGGATACCGTCGCCGCATCGCTTCTCTACTTCCTGAAGTGGCTCTTCCATTCTATGGTTTCACAAAGACTTCGACTAACTAATCTTCTTATTCCGTAATCTTTCACTTCCCGAGCCAAAATCTTTACCGGCTCTTCTTCATGTCAAATCTGGCCTCACCAATCTGTTCGAAGAGACTACATGTGACGGTCCGACGGTACCTCCAGCATGGACACGTGAAACACATCATGGGATCTTTTCCAAGTCCGGAGTAATGCCAATCAGATGCCAATCGGTCCCACTTTCAATCACTCATGGGCCAATAAATCTAGGGCTCAACTTGCCCTTTTCCCAAATCATCACCTCTCTTCCAAGGCGATACTTCAAAACACCTTTCGCCGATCTCATATCGATCATCTTTTCTTTCATGTCGGCATATGATTTCGTTTATCGCTGGCCACCTTCAATCTCTCTAATCATTTTCACTTTTTCTTCAGCCTCTTGTATCAAGCTCCACAATCACTTTTCACTCAATTCCGTCCAACACACAGGTTCTACATTTTCTCCCATATAAAGCCTCATAAGGCGCCATTCCAATACTTCATTGAAACCGCTTGTTGTACACAAATTCAACTAAAGCAATGTGTTGATCCCAACTACACCCTTCAAGGTCGATCACACAACCCCAACATCTTCCAGACCGATCACTCTCCTCTAGATTGTCCATCCGTTTACGGGTGGAACGCTGTACTGAAATTCGGGGCCAAGCGCCCAAGGCCTCTTGCAATTCTTCCCTAAAATTCGAAGTAAACCTCGATCTTTATTCAAATAATGGATATAGGAATCTCATGTAACCGAACTATTTCCTTGATATACAGCCCCGCTTAGCTTGTCAAGTGAATAGTCCGTTTCACCGTAGGAAGTGAGTCGACTGAAGACTGATCTACTACGACCCAAACTCGAGCGTCATGCCTTCTCCCCGCCAATGGTAACCCAACCACAAATCCATGGTGATTCGGTCCATTTCCACTCCTAAGACTTAATAGGTCGCAATAACTCGAAGGAACTTGATGCTCGCTTTATTCTTTGACACACCAAACACTTGGCTGTACCCCGACATCCTTTTCATCCCACCACCCGTAATGACATTTTTAAACTTCGACATCTTGCTACCGGATGGATAGTGTAAAGATCCACTATGTGCCTCAAGTATGGATTTCTCAATCATTGCACTGGTACACAAACCCGATCCTTATAATACAACACTCCATTTTCGTTTCACTCGTGAACTCGCTTCTTACCATTTCTAACTGATTATTATGGCAACAATTTTTCTTTCTTCTTTTCCTTTGTGCTCTAGCACTTGATTCAACAAACTCGATTCTCGCGACGTCACACTACAGCACCATCACATATAATGACAAATGGGCATTCAACGCTCAAAGCGTTTGTATTGACTTTCTACTTAAAGCATCGGCCACTACATTGGCCTTTCCCTAGTGATAATCAATTACGCAGCTCATAATCTTTATCAGCTCCATCCACTGCCTCGCTGCTTCTCGCTGTGAGGGCAAATACTTAAGACTCTTATGATCAAGCAGATGAAACACTTCTCCTCCATACAACACGTCTCCACCAGCGCAAATACAATTGCGCTAATTCCAAATCATGCGTGGTAGTTCCTTTCATGGCTTCAACTTTCTCAAGCATAGGCTACCACTTTACCCTTGCATTAGGACACATCCAAGTCCATTTAGCGACATCACTAAAAATCACATATTCTCTACCGGCCTGCTATAAGAACCGGAGCCTCGGTTAAGAATGCTTTCAACTTATCGAAACTTTTGACATTTTCACTCCATTCACTTTGCATCTCGAGCAATCTCGGCCATCTACGCAAATATAGAAAACCCTTAACGACCTTCTGTAGTATCCCGCTAGTCCCAGAAACTACGCACTTCCTAATACTTTGTGCGGCTTCCATTCAACAACCACTTCTATTTTCTTTGGATCTACTGATTCCTTCTTTCGATACTATATGCCCAAGAAAGGACACTTCATTCCTTCCAAACCCATACTTGCTCGCTTGCATACACCGCTTTTCTCAAAGTCTCTAACACTACTCTAAGGTGTGTGTCATGACTATCCTGATCTTTTGAATACACAAGAATGTCGTCTATGAACACTACGACAAACTGATCCACATACGGTCGGAAAACACGATTCATTAGGTCCATGAACGCCGCTGGAGCATTTGTCAATCCAAACGGTATTACAGCGAACTCATAATGTCCATCGCATCCTAAACGCCCCGCCTTATGCACACATCGATATCTTTAATTCAACTGATGGTACTGTGACGTTAGTCAATCTTAAAAAGATACTTGCACCTTTAATTGGTCAAACAAATCATCAATTTCCGGGTAACGGATACTTATTCTTTATCGTTAACTTGTTCAATTGTTTGTAATCAATACATAGCCGAAGTGTACCATCTTTCTTTTTAACAAAAAGCACGGGAGCTCCCCATGGTGATACACTTGGTCTAATAAACCCTTTTTCTAGTAGTTCTGCAACCGCACTTCAATTCCTTAATTTCAGTGGAGCCATTCGCACGGTAATGATGCCGTGTGACACCCGGTACAACGCCAATAGCAAACTCAATCTCCCTGGCGTGGGGTAACTCGTAACTCTTCCGAAACACATCCGAAAGTCGCTAATGTAGGGATATCGGATACTAGGCCTTGCCTTCACTATATCAATCACATAAGCCAAGTAGGCTTCACATCCTTCCGTACTCATTGTTTTAGCAAAGCATGCGCATATCACATTATGGGATGATTTATCTCACCGATGAAGTGCCATTTCATCTTCATTCGTGTCTTTAAGGTTACTTTCATTCTACAATCGACTATTGCTTGATGCCTGACAACCAGTCCATCCCCAATATCACATCAAACTCCCGCCAAGGATAACTCAATCAAATCTCTCCAAAATTCATACTGTATTTTGATGGGACAATCTTTATAGACTCGTCTACACAACACTATGGCCAAGCGGGTTCGTCACCAAGATGTCATACTCGCTTCACTTCTCGGCAATTTACCTGCTAGTATGTCGCGACATATGTATGAATGAGTCGATCCTGGATCTATCAATGCATGCATAATAGTATCAGTTAGGTAAATTACCGACTATCACATCCGGAGCGTCAGATCTTCCACGTTTCATTGCATATGCCCAGCCGGAGCATGACCATCTGCTCACCCAAAGTTTGTGTCCCCTGTCCTAACACTCCTAAGTGATGCAACACCTTATTGCCTTTGTAACACTAAAGCCGCAGAATTTCGCCCCGTGGTGCTATAAATGAACGAGCTCTAGGACAATCTCTTGCTCTATGCTCTTTGGATCCACAAATCAAACAAGCACCTGTAAGTCTCCAACATTCTCCTTTATGATTTCTCCCACAATGGGGGCAATGGGGAGCAACTGGTCCCTCTGTAAGGACCTCCCCGTACTCAACTCGATGGTGCCGGTAGAGTAGTATTCTACCTATATTCGCAGGCTATAGCCATTGGAACCCTATGGTCCCCTTTAATTTCTTTTCCTTTGGCTGCTGTTGTACTGATCGACCGGATTTTTCTTTCCTCGTCTTTTATCCTTCTCTTTTCCTCTTTCTTTACTTCACATTCAATGCACATGTCACAATTTCGAGAAATTCTCATGGCAAAATGTCGTGACATGGGCTCGAATATGTATCATTAAGGCCGTCTTCAAACCTACGACACTTTTCTCTTCCCCTCACTCACAAGTATCTCGAGCATTTGCTCAACCGTGTGAATTCTCTTTGATATTCCGCCACACTCATCCGCTTTTGCTTCGACATAGAAACTCTCGTCTCATGTTGTTCGATAAATGCGACTCCACATAATGTTTCTTATCCATCCAAGAAGAACTCCCATGCTCGCTCTCTCCGATGGTGCGGTCCCGGGCCACCGAAACTCCACCACCTGCTTCCCATCCTCGAAGTAATGAGGTCGCACATTCCACCTTCTCTTCGCCTGTGCAATGCATTTGCATAAGCATTCGCTTCGGCTTCTCTCGAAATAATTTTCTCACATAGAAGGCTCATCCTTCTTCCCCATAAAAACTTGGCTGTGTCTGCATTCTTGCCATTCTCTCAATGGCTGATCGCTCAGAGCAATTGGTACCGGGTTGCCCTGGGCTGCAATGCCTGAATCCAGTCGCCGGGAGGATGACCCATAGTAAATTCTCCCGCCACTTGTCTCCGTTCATTCATTGAGGGCATGGATGCGCTTGCCCACCTTCCACACTAGCAGATCTGTCGGCGAGTCCCCGGTCATCCTCTCGACCATGGGAAGCCGAATCAGTCCATGCTTATCCTATTAAGACCAGCAAGATCCGGGCTACGAGTCATGTCATCCTTTATACGCAAACGAAATGCATGTTAAACACAATTTCAAAATCAAGTACAAACAATTAAAAATCATTTTGGTGTAAACCGCCTAAACCTAGGCTCGACACCAATAAAGCTGTGACGCCTCACCCATCTCCAACCCGCATTTGATCCGAACCAAACCTGATGCCACTAAAATCACCAAAATCACTCAAAATCATATCTTACTAAGCGATTACGAAATTGGGGCAAGCCCATAAACATTTACATTTAACAAAATCCATTTACACGAAGATCCAAGCCTTTTAAAAATGATTTACAAAAATAGATGTTCAAGATTCAAATTGTTTATACAAAATATCCATATCAAAAAGAAATACATGAAATGAGGGCACATGCCTACATTACCCAGATTTCTTTCTTTATGACTCCGACGCTCCCGATCTGGGTCTATTTCATCGATCACCATTCATCACTGCACCGCGCATCGGGTAAAACAATACGCTAAGCATTTTCATGCTTAAGGGTTCTATACAACCATTCCCGCCTAAATGCTTAAATCAATCACATGCAATTTAATAATCTTAACTTTCAATTCGGATGATCAATATAAATACATTGACATATATACTTTGTTATATATATAATAAATTATAGTTCATTGATCATCCCATAAATACATTTTCATAATCAATATTTCACAATCTAAATCAATTCAACATGCTCACAAATTCAATTTAGTTCCTCGATGATTCTTAATCCACTCTCGGTAAATCAATCTGGGCCTCAAAATCAATCTCAAGAGGCTTAATCAATTCGTGTCACACAACTTTATTATTTAAATCACCCAGCTTATGCTCATCATTCCAAGATGCTCTTAACGAATTTAACCTATGTCTTCGATATACAAAGATATCGAGTCACCAAGACGGGCCCCGCTGGGTCAAGAG
The DNA here is from genome assembly GCA_016808115.1 of Tetrastigma voinierianum. Taxonomy (NCBI): domain Eukaryota; kingdom Viridiplantae; phylum Streptophyta; class Magnoliopsida; order Vitales; family Vitaceae; genus Tetrastigma; species Tetrastigma voinierianum. Next base: position 120,713 of record JAEQBH010004639.1, read on the forward strand.
TCAGATCACATGGTTTTATAACACAGTACGGTCCCGCTGGGCTGCTGACTGGTTATAAATAATCAAATAGTGAACACTACCGATACGGTCCCGCTGGGCTGCTGATCGGAGTGACACATCAATAGTTCGCAGTACTGTTATTTGACCCTATTGGTATACCAATCTATCCTTAATGCGAAATAAACTGTTAACATTCTATTATGCGTTCAAATCCTTTTATAGCAAAATATAGTACAATATACGCTGTATAAATCAGCTTTATTTTCACAATCACATAATTTTATATGCAAACATTTCACAATCACTTTTCTAAATCAATTAAATCAATTCAATATGCTTTTAGAACAAACATGCAAAAACTTGAAACGAGGAATAGGAGTTGGTAGAACAAACCCAAAATATTTGACCTTGATCCCAATCCTGGAATCTCAATCGCGCCTTGCTTTTCCCTCCTCGTTTACCCTATTCCAAAACCATTAAAGAACAATATTATTCAAGTACTAGTGGTTTTGGTTAGGATTGGATTGAGTTTAATATGAGTTCCAATTTAAACATTCTATATGTAGATGGATTCTTGACTCAATGGGGTTTTCCATAGAGTAAGAACACTGACCGAGTTCGACGTAGGAGTTAGGACCTCCGGAAGTTGGAGGTCATACACAACAACTGGACCGACGAGCAGACCTGAACTGGACGAGCTCGTCTTACCACCCGGTCAAACATATTCTATACCTCAGAATATTAATGTATTATTGACTCAATGGGCTTTCCATAGAGTCCAAGAACACCCAATCGGAGTTCAACGAAGGAGATATGACCTTCCGGCTGGTGTCATGTGTACTAACTTGACGAGCCGACTAACCGACGAGTCATGACTGGCTGGGATGAGCTCAGTCAACACCTCAGTCTAACATCTAACATCCTCCTCAAGATAAGGAATGTATTCTTTGACTCCATGGATTTTATAGAGTCCAAGAACACCCAAATCGGAGTTCAAAACGAAGAGATATGACCTTCAAGTTGGAGGTCATGCGTAGTCAACTTTGACGGTCGTAATCTAAACCGACGAGCAATCGCTTGACGAGCAATCGCTTGATCTACCACCGCTGACGACCACCGTTGGACGACCACCATTTGACAACCCTGGCTCTGACACCAACGCTTGACGCACTAAACGCTTGGACGACACTATTTGATCTAATTACTCTTGACGACTTCGATTGACGACTCCTGCTTTGACGACCACTCACCCATTTGACTATGTTCAGAGTAAAGATTCATAACTTGGTCTACAGAAGTCCGAATTAAGAAATTCAAAGCCTAACATCAATTTCATTGATGTGGCCAATTTCACAGAAGGACTTACTGCCAAATTCTTCTTTATTTCTGATCCAAAATTCCGTTCTAAGGTACGGCTAGTTGACCCGAATCGACAACCGAATTCTAATTAGATTTAGTCATTGACCTCATTAAAAGGACTATAACTTAGCTTACAGAGGTCCAAATCGAGAAATCTAAAAGCCTAACATCAAGCCACGATGTGGCTACAATTTACTGTGATGACGCACCACCAATTTCCTCTTATTTCGTACCCAAAAATCAGCCTCTAAGGTTCGGCTAGGTCACAAGACTACCACAATGTACAGCCTTCTAATGGTTTAAAATGCAACTAAACTTCCCTAAGTGCCGGCAATCCACCCAACAACCTAAAAAGGTAAGAAGACCAAGTAGAGAAGACCTACCTCACGCTTATCGAAGTCCCCTGCCCGGTCTCTACTTGTAGCTCTTGTCACTAGGAAGGACTTCCTTCGTGCTTCACGGAGACCTATGGTTCGATCACTGGAAAATCTAGAGAGAAGGTGAGCCTCTCTCTAACTTTTCCTTAACTATTTTTCTTTCTTATGGATCACTCTTAATCGTACTTTTAAAAAGGAGGAAGCTTCCTCCCTCTTCCTACATGCCATGTCATTTCCCTTGATTTTTTTTTCCTTTACTCATTTATTTCCTAATATCACTTAGACATATAAACTATTACAATTGACCCATGGGTCCCATTTTACAATTTCTTATATTTTCTTTTCCTGCTCATTTCTCGGATTCAACAATCATCTAATCAACATTAAAAATTTTAAAATACCCAAGTTGACTCAATTATACCCGAAATATAATAATTTTTATTATAAAAATCTTAGGGTATTTTTGGGGTGTACATAGTTGGAAATCCTACGTGCGCGCGAAAGCTCTAGAAATCACTCGGGCACGCTAGGGCGAGGATCCACGCAACGCGTGGTAGATCATGGTTTCGCTTTATCTCTTCTTGTCTTTGAACGGTCATAACTCTCTCAACTCGAACTCCGAATTCGTACATTCTTAGACTCTACGGAGTTCAGTCAGGAATCCATACATACTCAAGAACAGCTCCATCAAATGTCATTTTATAAATTTAAAATGCACTAGAATAGAACTGCTGGTTGTCGTGGTTCTCGCAGTCGCTTCCTTGTTTTTGCTTTGACTTCGAAAGTGCGCATTCCCATCCCATTCCGAATTGAGGATATTGGTCTTGTTGGAAAGCTTAGAAGTCTAGAATGTAGTTTTGTGTAGTTTGGAGTTTCATTTGATTTCCCATTAATACAGAAAACTGAAAGGTCAAATCTGTTGTGCTCTATTTGTCGATTTTCCAATTTTTTCATTGTGTCTTCGCTCCAATTGCAGACCGCCCCGCCAAATGGATCATCTAATCATAATATATCATTTAGAGCAATAAAGACACTTATTTGACATAAAAACTGACGCCCCAAAAACCCGGGGTCCGTTTGATCACCGTCAACCTGCTGAATACCAGTGGATGCTCAAGCTACCGTATCACTGCCTGAAAACGCATAGTCTCCTTTGGTGTATCGAGCCTTACCCAGATACAAACCTGTAATATAACCTATCCCAATATCAATCACCTGATACAAATATGGATAAAAACGGCCTTTTGGGCCCATACTACAATATTCTTCACAATATATATATATCCAACTATCCAACCATAGTTTAAGAGTTCAAATATTTCTCTTATACAACATATATTAAAATACTAAAATCCTCAATACATGTATTCCAAAACCATCAAAGCACAACCTGCTTTTCAAAATCGGCTCCTAAAATGAGCCGTCCCTCGAGCGCCCTCGCACTCAAAAAATATATAATCCTCGACAGCAGCGAGCTAACGCTCGCAGCTGAATCACCCCAAGTGGGCCACTCTCCACCTAAGTGCATATGCAATGCTCCAAAATAAACACACACTCAAGTAAATACGTGATCCTACTGGTCGTCTACACGACACCCCATGTCACGAAAGTCCTCACTAACTCACTCACACTTGCCTAAGCCATTTAAGGAGAAAATAATCATTTTCAAAACAAAACCCGTTTGTTCTTGAAAATATACCACCGAATTATTCCCAGAAAAAGCAGGATCACCCTCCGGTGAATTGGCTCTTCCGTGAGCTTCTCCGAACATGGTCCTCATCCAAATGATCCGTTGGCCCATCTCCTGCAACCCAATTCTCCATCATCCTCGCGGAAATTCCTCACAACCATGTCCGTTTACAAACCATGTCATGCACTCACACCTAACTTCTAGGTTACCTGCATATGAAATGCATTATGCCATTTTCAAAACCATTTATACACATAGTCAATAGCTACATTTTCAATCAACTACACTCATACATAATCTTAACACATCAAACATCACCCAAATTTAACTCACTTGAGCAATTCACAATCTCATCTCCAATGACATACACAATTATATTCCACATAATTGTGACCTCATGTTAACACATCAAGCATTAACCTATTAATTTCTTTGATCAACCAACTCCCCAAATTCGCTCACTTGAGCAATTTATAATATCATCTCTTAACCTATCTATTTCACACATACCAAGGTTTTCATTCTTTTCAACAATTTAATCCATTAACATATGTGGATTCGCTGTCCAATTCACACAAACCCTGGATTGATTTTTAATAGCTCCCAAAACAGAGACAGTAGCTGTCCGCAGCCCACACGTCCAACTGACGAATTCCACCTTTTGAAACCAATTTCCTTGGCCATCTCCGCCTCATACAAACCAACACACAATTTATTCAATAAATTATCACCACAACCATAATACCGTGCAGCAGCCCTCACGGTCACCGATTTCACAAATGGGTTTCAATACTTAAATTACCCGGGTCCCACAAGCTGTGACCGATCAAACGGCCGCCTGGGTCATTCCTGTTCAACCAAAAACATATAACTCTTAAAACAAAGCCGTAAAACCCAAGTAGGAGAAATCCTTACCTCTTGAGCTCATTAAAAACTCACAATCCCTGAGTCCACACGTAGTCCTGCTCCGCTGTGAGAACGCTTTTCTTTCTACCCGAAGACCGCCGACCGGCTGATCGCCTGTATTTCTAGAGAGAAGTGTTCCTCTCTCTCTAAAAAGCTCTAAAATGGCTACTGGAAAATCAAAATCTGTTCTACGTTTTTGGCTTTCGCTTTTAATTTGGCAAGACACTATTCTCTATTTTGTCATTTTCTAACTTAAACAACTTCAAATTCATTTCGTCCCTTCGCTTCCCGGGATTCGATATCTCGACACTATTTCGACCATTCCATTTTCATCGCTTTCTCTACTCATACCACTTATGGCAATATGAAAGATTTGTTATACGGATTTTCGTCAGATCTAAAATAATTTTTACAAGACCAACGCGATGCTCGAAGAAATGGTAAATCGATCATTTCCCGAATTCGACGAAATTCTATTGCTAGCTAGATTTTGCGAGATTCATTCCAACGTGAACCGCTTGTCATCCCGAGATCTAGAGAATAAATACTTAATTTTTAACTAAAATTACAATTCGTAATCGAAATTACGATTCGCCTTTTCCGTAAATTGAAATTTTTCTGTCTTACAAAACATTACTAAAACTATGAAAAGATTAGGCTTGTAATGAGTATTTTATATACTGATTATAGTATAGAAACCCATATTTTGTATTATTTTCTATGGGTTTTTAGTTGATTGCATTGTATGAGTTTCATTGACTCATTGCTATTCTCATTTTGATTCCCTTGATACGGTGCTCTCTTAATATTCTAATTTAATTGATGACATTTAATAATTCTAAATATTTAACTACTCTTCCATGTTAATTATTGGAGGCTTATATAATCAAGGTTAATTAATTGTTTGAGGATGACTGTGACGCCCCAAAACCGGGGTGTCCGTTGACTACCCGTCAACCCGCCGGAATCTACACGCCTCGCAGCCACGGCATACATCCGAAAATGGCCACATGGGGCCTATACATCCATACTCATCGAGAATAATCAACTATATTCTTATAGTTTCCATGCCTCGTTATACCAAAAGATTTATACATATTTACAAAATATTTACTCGTGTCACACTTCGCTCTCTTCTCAAAAGCCACCCTCATCAAGGCATCATCCCCTCGATAGTCCCCGCACCGAAAGGGGTCCTACGATCGGGTGAGCAAAGCCCAAGAGAGGAGTTTTCCTACAAGGGTTACTCCCCACCTAAAATGCATATGCAATGGCATATATAAACAATCAATCACATTCCATACAATTATTTACTATTATATGAAATGTCTATATTATGCATGAGATGCAACCCCTCATGCTCACGACCCGAGTCCCAACCGACTCCCTCACACCTAGAATGCCAAGTATGAATAAAACTAGTCACACACCATGACTAAACCATTGGAAACCCTCCAATTTTAATTATCAAATTCTTTTTTTCCTTTATTTTGTGGGCTACTGATTTTTGCTTACACCGTAGGGACGCCGGCACTTTTCAACATTTTCATGAACTTACATCACGATTCATGTCTAACCGTGAATAACATTTGGGATTTCACCTGGGATCTACCCCCAACTTTGCTCCGCCCAAAACATGTAATTTATCATTTCACCATTTTACACTTCGTGAATCTCTACCTTGGACTTTGTCCCATTTTTCCCGAGTTCACGACCCATTCACCAACACCGGTGAATAAACCTTTCCCTGCACCCACACCCGACCTGACGCGATGTGACCGTGCATATGAAATACATGATGCCAATGCATTTTCCCTCATGTTACATGCATGAATGAGCACTACATGAAACATTTACATACCATGGACAATTATAATTTATACATATAAACTACCTCCATGCAACCCATGTTAATACATCAAAGAGCATGCATCAACATCACATTTTCCACACACTGCATGTCATTCAAGCAAGCAATAACACACAATTAGGTCGCCAACTTGGGACCATTCAACAGGGTACCTCACAGCCCCTTAGCAAACATGAACCATTTTGGTTCCAATCCTTATCATCACATCAAACAACCATGACACCTAGAAACTTTCAGTTTCTAGTTCAAACCCTAACTCCCACGCCTGATCGTGAAACTCTGGCCACAACCATACCCTTTAATCCCAAAGCTTAACCACTTGGCTACTCCCATGCTTGAACCCCTACCATTATAAAGCCTTTAGGCAAAGTAAACCAAGTAGGAAAATATCCTACCTCTTGAGTTTGTCGAACTCCAATCTTTTGGTGTCCACATCGCATCTCACCCAAGGTGCACCAACTTTAGTACTCGAACTGTCGAACGTCGACCGCCCGAAACCCGGAAAATCCTTCCTTTCCCTTTCCTCCTTTCTCCTTTTCCTCCCTTTTCTCTCTACGAATTCTTTTCTCTTTGTTCCTTCTTCCTTTCTTTTCCTTCCTCTCGCTTTCTTTCCTTTTTTCTCATTTCTCATCTCACATCTCTCTTTTCACTTTCTCTATTTTCTTCTCCTTGTCAATCTCTCCCATTTCGATGAGCATTGACCGTGGCGGTCAAAAATGAGGCAATTCTCCTCATACTCTTGGCCCCCATGCGCCATCAATTTTCCATCTTTATTCCTTATTTCTTTATTTCTCTTTACGACATCATCAACCACACGGCCTACGCTAACCATTGATCCATTTCCCACACACATGCTAATTGCAGCCTTTCCTTTGGTGCCAAGTGTCACTCTCATGGTTACGTGGCATCCCCCAACCTTCGCTTACGCTGGCCATCCTAGTACACCCCACTAAAAACATGAAATCACGACCACCTTCTAATCCAACGAACCGACGTAGAGCTAAATTTGTAATTTACTTCAACAGAAGTCCGTCAGCTATCCGGGAGATCTAAAATTCGGATTTTCAACCTAAATTACTTATATTTTACCCTTTCTCCAAACTCTTGATTTTTTCCTGAGTTCTCACAATTACCTTTTTAATAAGTGTTAATTGTTTTAGGATAGCCTTGTATGTAATTAGTGTTAATTGTTTTAGGATGATTTATTAATGATCATTATTATCTAAATGCATTAATTAAATAATAATTGATTGTTGGACTTATTTAATATTCAATAATAATGTTTGAGACAATTGCTAGACGGGCTATTGACTTGAAGCTCTAGCCTCAAGGATAGATTATCCACATATCTTTCATTAATTTGTCTATTTGACATTTTCTTCATTTGAGGCCATGTCACTTTGCCCACCTGTCACATGGCATGGCATGTCTCAAAGCCTGCCAACTCTCACCATTCTTTTGACATTCTTCCATTTTGTTTCTTATCTAATTGTTTTACAAGTTTCTTTCTTTTAAATGTCAAAATAAGTTTTCAAAATAAATAAAAATTTGCAAATGGAGGGAATGAACTCTAAACCTATGCTTACAAATGGTAAAGAGCTTAACCTTGGACTGAAAGTTATTTTGTATTAAGATTCTACCCCTTTAAATAATATATCCCCAGTTTCGTTTCTTCCCTTCTAAAGTTGTCCTCTCCAATTATGACTTTCAATAAATTCCTTTTTTTTTCTTACTATTTTATTTAATTTTATTTATTCAAATCAATAATTTTTTTTCTCTCCAAGATTTATTTGTTATATTTTCAAAACCTCATTTTTTATTTTGTTTAATTAACAAAAATGACTTTCTTTTTTTTAATATAATATGATTAATTCCATGGTTCCAAATAAATGGAATTTTTTATGGAAATAATCATAAATAAATAAATGGGCCTCGAGTAGGTTCCCCACATTTCATGGATTATTTTAATGAATAATTTGATATCTGATCTATAACTTAATTTCTAATTGATTTTGAATATTTTGCATTTTATTATTGTACTAATATGATTTTCTATTGATAACGTTTCCTTATTACTACATGTACATATTTCTTCCCTTTAATTTTGTCCTTTATTCACCAACCGCATAATTTATTGGTATCTGTAATTAATTGATTAATAGAGACCCGACTTTAAGGGGCTTAGAGAGGTGTTACGGCTCACCACCGTATCTTCTTAATAGGTAACATGACCTTCAAATTTGGACTCGATTTTTTCAGATTCACTTTTATCATGAAATATATTTAAGATTTTTCTTCTTATTTTGTTTTCCCTTTTAAAATAAAACAAAAATAAATGGTAATTCCAAACTGTTTTTATTTTTTATTTTTTTTTCCAAATATAAAAACGAATCTCGTCTGTCATGGGAGAAATGCATGATAGCTCGAAAATGAGAGGTCTGGAGGGCCATATCTTCATGATTGAGAATTCCAAGATTTTGGCCCTATAAATGAAAATACTTGGATGAGTTTATGCTTATAAACATGGTAGTTGAAAAAAGTCTTTGAAAAAGTCTGCACAGAGGCAGAAATGAGACTCAATTATTTATGGCTTGTAAATTGTAACTTGTAAGCAGCTTCTAGAAAGTATCAAATAAAATTATAAATATATTTTCATACTTAGATTGTCTTATAAAAATATCAATTAAATTAAATATATTTTTTTAAAGTCTATCACTTTTACAATGTAGTAATCTACAATTATTAGGACTCTCGAACCCTCCTCCTCTAACAAATTGAGCTATGCATGTGGACTAGAAAATTAAATATAATTAAAACTATTTAAAAACTAATAAAGTTTTAATTTATTTAATCTTTGTTTATGAATAAGTTAAAATAAATTAAATTGTTTTGAATAAAACATATAATTATTTATAAAATTTTAAAATTTTTAATATTTTCTTATTTTCTTGTATTTAGAAGAAGAGAAAAAGAAATAGCTACAATGGTCCTTTCTAACCAGTTGGTTGCCATTTTTGAACGGTTCACACGCCAAACAGTTGGCATCAATCATTAATCACACTTGCAACTTGTTAATATAATTTTCTTCACTCCTTCCGCTCCCAATTTTGCTTTTTTTTTCTCCACTTTCCATCCAACTCATCTTTTTACTTTGAATCTTTGCCATTTTTCTATTTTTATTTTCTTATTTATTAAAAGTGTACAATTTATTGAATAAATAAATACAATTTCAATTGATTAAATGAATAATGGTAATAAAATTGCTTGGAAAGTAAAATATATATTTATAAAATTACATCATTTTGAAATTATTTTATTATAAAAAAACTAAGGCATGATTTATCAACTCAAAATTAGAAAAAGAATCATCATTCTTTTTACAACATTATGAAACCTATTATTTATATGTTTAATAAAGTAAAAAAAGTTATAATAAAATAAACAAATGTAGATCAATTCAAAATTAGAAAACAAATAATCATACTAAGAACATCATTCTTCTTATGCGTGAATGCTTGAACTTCATCCCATTCTCGATTGAGGGACACTCATGGAATTTGGCGGTCTTGAAAAAATGTTATATTATTCTTTATTTTATTTTCAAAATCAAAACTCCAAAAAATTGTTCTATTATCCTTTATTTTGAATAGTAAGAAAAATCTACAAAATACCAACAAGACTGAACTCAATGATGACTAGCATTCAACAGAAGAGAAAGCCAATAATTCCTAATGACTAACAAAAAAGAATGCAGTTTAAATGCCTAAGCTACAAGATGATGAATAAGATCACCCACGAAGAAAGAACATGAAAATCCAATGAGCATAGCAAAATCAAGGTAAAGGTGTTATAACAAAGACACCGTCAATGACAATACAACCCTTAACTATCAATCATCCATGAACCGAATCTCGGGGAACACCCCCTACTAACTGAGACAAAGATATTCCTCTTGTAATTTTAAGCTCCTATTAGCCTACCATCAATCTAATAGACTTATTTGACCGAAGGCCCTAGAGAAAAAATAAACTCCATCGATACACAGGTTTCTAGACAAATTTGAGGTTTCCAACTTATTTTGTCAAATGTATTCTTACCATATGAATGTTGCATTAAAATCAATTTGATGTTGGGCCTCTTTGATTCCTTAATGTTCCCAAACTTGAGAAAAGAGAAGAAAACTCAAAAAGCTAAATATAGGATCCGACATCCTCTCAGATATAACACCTACCACGCTAAATAATCTCTGTGGTTTAAATATTTATGCCATCTAGCATGCATAAAAAAAAAGATGAAAAGTGTATTAATAATCATAACAATAATACACCTCTTTTGTTTATAGGCACATAAACACCAACACCATTACTCTTTAGCATTCACAGGGGTCCTCATGAACCATTTACTTTCTGATAAAGATAGATGAAAGCAAATTTGAAGGAGTTGTAACCGTAAAGCAATTTTAGACATATAATTGATTAAGCAGTTGTTATCGTAAATATGAGGTACAAAATCGCATTAAATTGATACATATGAAACTGTTTCGTCCCCCGCCATAGGATGCTAACCTTGGAATTCTATTATCGCTGGAATATCAATTTTACCGATTCCAAAGGCATATCACATTCGAATCCCGCACAAAGTTTAAGCACCATCATTAAGTACAATTTCGTATAGAAGAACTTTTATATCTAACACATCATACTTGAGGAGGTGATAATTTCAAAATTTGATGAGAAACGACTCGTAATGGACTTGAGCTGGATGAAGCAAAATTTCCAAGGGACTGCTCAATCATGATCTTCAATTTCTATTTACAGCCTACGGAGCTCGTAAATTTCTTCAAGCAACTCAGACAATGATATTAAGAATCCATATGTTAAGGGGGCAAATGAATTCAATTAAGACTACTTTTCTTTATTGCTTTACTCATTAAAGAAATAGCTATGGTTGAAAACAAGTTTGCATGGGTAATTTCCAGACGCCCCAAACTCAGTCCGTTGACTCAATTCACAACCTCAAGGAATACAAGTGGAGGCTCAAGCACCTCGACGCCACTTTTAGAAAATCGAGTAGAGTCTCCTTGTACCTGGGAGCTCTTCCCGTGATACAAAACTTGTCTAAACCTCATATCATGTCCCAAAACAAAGGCAATATACCAAATATATATATCCAATACGACTACTGGGGTCAAGCAAACAATTCAATATGCATACCACACCATGAATCTAACTCAATCCTCTCTCTATAGTTACAAGAGTTACAATATTTTCACTTTAAACCATACATATTAAACTTAAAGAGTTCTAATACATGTAAAATCACCAGCCATCCCGAAGGTTTTCTTCTAGAACTCACCTCAGACGAGCCGCCTCTCGCACGCCCCCGTGACTGCAGTGGGGTCCCACGACTCAGGGTGAGCCTAATGCTCGCAGGAGAATCGCCCTAAGGGGGCTACTCACCACCCAAGTGCAAAGGTAATGTTCCACTTAAACACACATTCAAGCAACGTACGATCCACTAATGTCTACATGACCAACTCGCATCCCCGAGTCCTCACATCACTCTCTCACACTCGCTAAGCCTCGTATGAGAACATTGTTTTAAACAAAGCTATTTGTTATCAATTGTGGACTACCCTCCGATATAATTAGTGGACCGTCTCCGATGTTATATTTAGTAGACTACCCTCCGAGATATATCAATTGGGTCGTCTCCGACGATTGATATTATGTGTGACTAATCCGATGTATAATAATTCGGGGCCGCTCGACAATTGATATTTTTAGTATGGACTACCCTCCATCATTATTATTATTAGACTACCTCAATCCATTTTCTTGGGACTCATCTCACGACTCACTCCCTATAGTCCTAGGGTGTTCCAACAGGATATGGAATGCATATATGCATTCCACAAGATAATCACATGCAAATATATAAACGTGAATATACTCCGCATAATCCAAATCACACAATCATGTTATGTAATTACAACTCATACATCGAAATTAGCTCACTGGGCTAATGATCAAACACACGAGCACCCGAATTGAATCACACACGACCAAACACATTTCACACAAAATATTTCTTTTGAGTCACTATTCCTAGCGAACAAAGAACCTAGGCTTTACTGGGCTCAAACACACAACTTTTCATTCATCGGCTCACTTTGTGAACTCCAGATTTCACGGCTATCTCGACCCACCTTAAATCAAGGTATGATTTTAATGCATAATTGCTACACAAACAGCCCACTAAAATTCCTCCGGACTGTCACGCTGGAATCCAAAAAATTCTCAAAATTCTTCCACAATTTCGGGGTCCCATGTTCGTGGGACCGATAAACGGCCCCCACTTACTTCTAAACCAACCAATACTTGGTTTATTACAATTTTGGTGAAATGAAACACCCAAACAAATTTCTCACGGTTACGGCTCAAACATTGGTTTCCAAAATTTTATCAATTCGGTCCCAAGGTCAGACCGATCAAACGGCCGCCTGGGCCTCATACTCAACCGAAACATTGAAAACACTTGTTACGAATAAAAACTCAAGTAAGCAGAACCCTACCTCAAGGAGTTTGAAGAAACTTCCTAACCGTACCCACGCTAGTTCTCTCCGCGTAGCCAGCTTCTCCCTCTTATGATCGAAGATCACGACTCATTGATTCAAGTATTTCTAGAGAAGTTTCCTCTCTCTAAAAGAATTCCTCTCAAAATTAGCCACTGATCCCCAATTTTCATTCTCACGTTTTTCCTCTTGGTTTAATGAAGAAGACCAACACTATACATCTTTGTCCTTTAGTGACTTAAACTTTTCTAAAACGACCACATGCCCCCTATTTCCTGTATTTGATATTCCCAGACTATCTCTACCATCCATTTTCATCATTTCCTCTATTCATACCACTCATGGCACATGAGTACGTGTTATATGTGACTCAGAGCATCGAATTCGTTTTACGGCACCCAAACGAGATGCCTCAAAACGTGTCGACTGACCGCTCCCTAATTCGACGAAATTTTACGCAAGCAACAGATTTCGCGAGACAATTCCAACTATGGAAATCGCTTTCATCATCCAAGATCTAGAGAATAATTCGATTTTTAACCGAAATTACAATTTTCAGAATCGAATTACGATTTTGCCCTTATTCCATAAATCGAATTTCTCGGTCTTACATTCTCCTTCAGCGAATTTCGTCCCGAAATTCAGGACAATCACCATCACCACATGCATATAACGCAAGACTCTACCATGCATGTAAACAACCATTTAATCTTAACGACTAAATTACGCACTTCATCCATAAACAAGCATGATAGCGGGCCCGCATTGTGTCCTCGCGCTCCCACGTAATTTCTCTTACTCCATAGTGCCTCCATAGTACCAACACTAGAATTTCACGGTTTTGCGCTTGCAAAACCCATCACTTCGCTATCGACAATGCACACCGGTCCCTCCTCGAAGGTCCCATCCGTGTCAACCTCATCCGCCCTCAATCCACCACATGAGCCGGATCTCGAGTATATTTCTGAGCATGGAGATGAAACACCTCGTGATGACTCATCATGCCAGGGCGATAACGCCCAACCGGTACTCTACTTGTGCCCATCCTCTCGAGTATCTCGGGAAGGTCTAATGAATCTCTACGGAGCAGCTTCCCACGCTCGTCGAACCTCGGGATCACCCTCTTAGGAATCACCTTCAAGGAACGTGATCACCAACCTCGAACTCTAAGGGTCGACAGAACTGCGATAACTCTCTCCTCGTCTACCAGCCGTGAGAAGACGCTGTCACATCAAGCCTCACCTTCTCCGAGGTGTCTCTAATCGATCAGACCGTTGATGGAACCTCTCCCCACTCGTCCAACATAAATCTGGACCCGCATGGCCTCCCATATAGTGCCTCATACGGTGCCATCCGTATACTCGCCCGAGCAATCGCTGTCAGAGGCGACCTACTAAGGGCAAATGCTCCTCTACTCCTATGACCTAGACATACCACAACAGGTCCTCTAATACATGTATATAATCCCGCACAACGATAACCCTACACAACCCTTACTTGGTGTGTAAACGCTGACCTTCCCAAGGTCACAATCACTGACAATCCAATGGACTGTCAACTTAGTCCATGTCATGAATGACATCCATATACCGAGCCCTTGCCGGCCCAACAACACCCAATGTAATCTCCAAGGGGTATCCAAATCTCGAGTCACTCCCGACTCCTATCACTCAACTCTAAGTCTATGTGATACTCGACCATGCCATTTCTGCAATATAATTCTTTCTACACACTTCAAGCCTATTACATTCTCACGTAAATTCGATATCTCCCCCGGTCTCTTACACTTAACTCCAGGATTCTCACCGAGGGGATTTACTTGAGCCCTTTGTTTTGCCCCACACACTCTAATTACTCACATTTCCCGAATCGAACTAAGAGTCTTCATTGGACGAGTCTCAAAGATAAACTCAACCCTCACTCACCAAGAGTGGTGAATGACCGTACCATGCACCCATACCTGACTCGACGCGATGTTACCGTGCACACGAACGTAATTATGCCATACTGTGACACCCACTCCCGGGTCCACCCTGAGCAGAATCTCAGAGATCTCTCACTCATAATCCCGACATATCAGGTCAACTCTCACCCTACACCCTAGGAAGAACATCTTATACTCTGGCTTCTAAAGCTTTAACCTAAGCCCAAATCCAATGCCGCGGTCGTAGTATAACAACCTCAAGCATATCTCACCATCGACAACCCGATGGCCGTCATCTCATCCATGTCAAGCCTCCGATTAATCAACAACCAATGTCTACCACCCTAAGGTCCACCACGCTCAAGGCGCAACTCCTGATCTGTCCCCCGACTCGACCCACACTCCGCCCCTCCGCCTATCTCGCGTGTTGGCCGGGAGTGCTTGTATAGCACCCTCGAAACCCGAACCGGTTCCTCCACCCATACTGTGGTGTGGAGGAATGAACCGCATACTCTCCTCGTCCCACAGCCTAACTCGAGATCGCATTGTCCCAAAGTCTTGGGGATCCCTGGTCTCTAGGGCAATCCCACCATGCTCAATCCCGCCCTAGTCCTAAATCCAGTGTGAAGCGTAGTTCCTCTCGCCTTCCCGAACCAAGAAAGCTAGTCCTCCCTTCAAGTACCAACACCGTATCCCGAGTGTTCTAAGTATCCTCGATCTCTCTCTCTCATGGTGGGGCCTTGACCGTGGAGTCCATTGTCGTAAGGTGAAATCTACGATCACGCCTGAATGGAATGACTTGGCCCATTCTCGAATGCGTACGGCGATCGAAACTCGTATCTCGAAGCCCGGTGGCGCCTCGGCTCATCGGCTGCGCCGACCTTCTGGGTTGATACCGACACTCTGTGAGACGCCACGTGTCTAAAAATCCGCCTCGATGGCGAACTACCGCCTTCTTGAACTTGGCGTCTGGTGATGGTCTCTCGACAAGCGTAGCGTCCTCAAGTGATACCTCATGCTCCACATCGTGGGAGTAGATCGAATGTCATCCACGAAAACCACGACAAGCTGATCTAAATGGTTAGAATATCCTATGCATGAGATCCATGAATGTTGTTGAGCGCGTTCGTCGTCAGAAGGGCATCACGAATGGCTTCAAAGATGCCCATAGCGTCTAGCGTTGTCTTAGGGATATTTGTATCCACTAATTCTCGGTGATGGTAACCGGTCAGAAGATTTATCTTGGAGTAGACTCGCTCTCTATTAATCGAAACAAATCGTCGATCCTGGTAATGGAGTGGAATTCTTGATCAACTACATTGGCCTTCATTGTCAATGCGATCGAAGGTCTTGTCCTTCTTCTTCGCAAATAGAGGCGGAGCACCTAAATGGTGAAGTGTAACAGATCCCGATAAACCACGTCGATAGCTCTTGTAAGCTGGACCACGAGGTTCTGTAACTTCAATGGTGCCATCTATGCGGAGTCATAGAGATGCACGAAGTGCGGTGTGGCTTCGTCTGAAGTCTCTTGCCTCTATGGAAATGATCCGGGTAAGCTCATACGGAAAAACATCCATAATCGTACGGTACTCGAGGTAGATCCGAATGCAGTCTCTGTAAACTCTCCCAGGGTAAGGCTCGCTAGCCAACAGCTAATTATCCTGACTCTTGGACTTCGTATACTATCTGGGCGCGAAATGTCATGTGCTTGTCCCCTGAGTACCACACAGTGCGAGTCACGTGTGTAGGCGTAACCCTCCTACGGCTCTGTCGATGCTGACCTGTGGTGTGCGATCATCCCAGGGATGACATCGAGACTCGACATGTCCCGGTGATCCTCGGGGTCCCTTTGTGAGTGGGGAGTCCTGAGTCTCACAACTTCGTAACCTCGACATATCATCCTATGCTCACCACACAATCCACAGGGAGAACTCATATACAAGGCTCCTCTAAGGTCTCTGGGGTCCTTGCCCATTTCTGTTGGGCCTCGCTCTCTAACTAGACCTTGAGCTAGTGCAATGGACCGTGGGAGGTAGTCTACACTGTCCTACAACGCCTTCTCGTCTACGTAAACCCCGATAGTGCCACCATCGGATCTCACTCTGTGAATGTCGGAGGATGATGCACTCTAACCTACGGAGGTTACTAGGATCTTCTGATACACTGTGCTATGCTAGCACCGTAGATAGCGGCTGGCATGCCTCTATCTGACCTCGATCGCGAGTCTGGCGTCGAGCAAGTGGTGCTGACGGTGCCGTGGGCGTCCTCTCGTCTTTTCTCGTCTAGCCATCATCACGGTTCAATGGCACATTCGATTTCAGTCGGGATCTCAGGGGCACAAGCACATGCGAGACCCAGCTGTAAATCTGCATAATGGTGCCATATGCGTTGTCCTTGCATTTACGAGGTAATGCAAACCAATTAATTATACATTTAAAATATTTTATCGACAAAAATTTCATTTTGAAAATTTCATTTTTGAAAATTTCATTTTTTTGAAAATTACACAATATATTTATTATATTTTATTTTATTTGATTTTTAAAAAAAAAAAAAAAAATTTGAAATTCTTTGTTCCACGGTTAGTGGTCAACGTTCACTCACGGATTCTTGTTCCTCGGGTTAATGTTCACTTGAATTTACTATTCTGAGATTCGCATTCACGAGTTTCTTTATTCACGGTTTCTTTGTTCAGTTCTTATTCGTCACAATACAAAAATTGTGTGCAACCGCAATTCTCTTGCACTCTTGCATTGCAATGATTTTCGGCTTCCTTCATGCGATACACTCTTGTATATTGGTATTTTAATTTCCTTTCTGGCCCTTGAGTCACAATACAATCCCTCCTACCTTGTCTGATATAGCCTTCCAACTTTGCAATACAATTTTGTATTTGCAAATCAACCTAGACTATTCTGCTGCAATGCAATTCAAAGCTACTCAAAGTCTTCTTCTCTCTGATAAAAATATTGTATTGCGACCTGAGAAAACGACCCTCAATTCTCTTCTTCTCTGCAATACAATTTCTATTATTGCAATACAAAACCTGTTATCACAATATAACAATTTTGTTTTTTCTAAGAGCAATATAATCCGGCCTTGCGATACAATTTTTTCTAATATAATTTGGGCGTAATAACTTGATTCTACCTGACAAATTTTTCATTATAAATATATATATATATTTTTCATTATTTCAGTATTGAAAAATCATTAAAAAAATAACCACCTTTTTTTTTCATTATAAATATATATATATATATATATATATTTCATTATTTCAGTATTGGAAAAATCATTAAAAATATACACTATTTTTTTTTCATTTTCATAATACTCAGAATAAATTTATAAAAATTTCTTTTTGCACCATTTCTTCAATTTTCCAACATGAAACCTTAGAAAATTGTTCTCACCTCTTAAACCCAATAAATTTATAAAATTTATTTTCTTTAATATCTTTCGGTTTACCTTGTAAAACTCTGAAATTTTTTTCATTAGTCTGGAAAATGGTCCACGAGGAATTTTGCTCAAAAGCCTCTTCATACAGAACACTAACCTAAGTGTTCAACCTCAAATTTAGTAAAATTTGATTTCATTATCAATAAACCAAATGATTTCTAAAAAAATTATTTCTTTTATTTTATCCTTCAGTTTACACCTTTGTAAACTCCCGAAGTTGTTTTCCAACAGATGTGCTAACCACTTAAGCACCTGACATTTCTAACACAAACGACATGGTATACACACCATTCAGTCAACTTCATGTTCACACAATAATTCGCTTTAGTCGCACAGTACATCAAACCGCATTGCATGCGGTGTCACTGGTTTGTCTTGTGATTTCTGGGTAACCAATACCTTTTACTTAACATCGAGGCCACCTAGTGGTGATGTTCTTACATGATACCGGCTGAAGCCCGAGCCTCGATCTCTGGGTTTCCATATGCATACTCTACATCAAACCACCCAGTGGTGATGGATCTGACAGGCTCGCAGGTGACCGATATCACATAGGCTGATCTGTATGTGTGGCCGGGGGTCGGGTTGATGCCGTCGACATGAATACAAGTGGAGGTCGGGTTACTGAGCGCCACTTTTAGAAAATCGGGTAAGTCTCCTTTGTACGGGGAGCTCTTCATTATACAAGCTTGTCTAAAACGGCATATCACAATCTAACGAGTGCGATATAGTCGATATATATATCAATCTGACGTGGGCCGTAAACAATTCTCAATATGCATACCAACTATTAATCTAACTATATATCCTATAGTTACAAGAGTTCTGATATTTTCACTCTTAAACCATACATATATTAAACTTAAGAGTTCTAATACATGTAAAATCACTAACCACATCAGGCTTTCTTCTAGAACTTCGACCTCCCAGGACGAGCGTCTCCTCGCATGCTCCCTTTGTACTGTAAAGGGGTCCCACGACAATTGAGCTAATGCTCGATGGGAGAATCGCCTCGTGGGCTGCACTCGCCGCCTAAGTGCGGTCACGATGTTCAATTTAAACACACATTCAGCAAGTACATGATCCTACTTGAATGTCTACGCAACTGACTCAAATCAAGAGTCCTCAGAGAGCTCTCTCACACTTACTAAGCCTCGTATGAGAAACATTGTTTTTAACAAAGCTGTTGTTATAATTTGTGGACTACCCTCCGATATAAATAGTGGACCGTCTCAGATGTTATATTCGATGGACTACCCTCAGAGATATCAATTGGAGCGTCTCCAGACGATTGATATTATGTGTGGACTACCCTCAGATGTATATCAATTGGTAGTCTCAGATGATTGATATTTTTAGTATGGACTACCCTCAGATCATTATTATTATTAGACTACCCTCAGAACCATTTTCTCTAGACTCATCTCATGCACTCGCTCCTACAGTCCTAGAATTGTTCAAGTGCGTATGGAATGCATGTATGCCGGTTCAATATAATAGTCTAATCACATGCAAATATATAAACGTGAATATACTCGCATAATTCAAATCCACACAATCATGTTATGTAATTATTCAACTCATACATGAAATTAGCTCACTTGGGCTAATGATCAAACCACAAACAATTCGAGCTTGAATCACACACGACTAAACACATTTCACACAAAAAATATTTTTTTGTGTACTATTCCTATGAGCAGTAAAAACTAGGTTTTACGGTTTCAAACACACAACCATTCATCGGTTCACTTTGTGAACCGCATTTCTGACCATTCCGTGATTTCAATAAAGGCATGATTTTAATGCATAATTTCCACCTGAACAGCCCACTAAAATTACGGGTATCCTGACGATCAAAAATTCTCAAAAAATTTTCCACAATTTTGAATCTATGTTACGGGGATGGAGTAACAACCTACACATTAAACCAACCAATACTTGGACATTACAATTTTAGTGAATGGAAACACCTGGCTTGACCCCTCACGGTTACGGCTCGACATTTTGGTTTCCAAAAATTCCTATCGGTCGATTACGAGGTTTGGGGCCAGATCATGGCCCGGATTGGCTCATCTCACTTAGAAACATTGAAAAACACTTAAGAAGGAATAAAGCTGAGTAGGGGAGAAAGCACTTACCTCAAGGAGATTTGAAGAAACTTCATCCAGGGTACTACGAAGCCTCTCCACGTAGAGGCGGAGTTCTCCTCTTTGAAGGCTGCAGACGGTTTGGATGCTTGTGTAGCTACAGAGAAGTTTAACATAAAAGTGCCGAAATGGCCTCTTTGGATCCCAATTTTCTCATTCTCGCGTTTTCCTCTTTTGGTTTATTGAAGAAGACCAACCTTATGCATCTTTGTCCTTTAGTGACTTAAACTTTTCTAAAATGAGTTATGTCGCGTCATTTCGATTTGATAATGACTATCTCGGCCATCCATTTTCATCATTTATCTACTCATACCACTCATGGCACATGAGTACGTGTTATATGTGACTTTCGTCGCATCGAAAATCATTTCTGACTGGCTTGCGATGCCTTGAAAGCGTGCGAGCAGACGGTCTCGAATTTGGCCAATTTCACGTGCTAGCTAGGTTTCGCGAGGCGATTCCGCAGTGAAATTTGTTTCATCATCAGAGATAAGATCTAGAGAATTAATTCCGATTTTTAACCAAAATTACAATTTCAGAATCGAAATTACGATTTTGCCCTTCTTATTCCGCAAATCGAATCTCTGCCCATAATTGATTTAAAAGGTAAAAACATACTCCATAAAAATCGAGCTCATCAAATCATGCATATTTGACCAACATATGAAATAACATCTAATATGAGAAAACTCAGAAAAGAAAAACAAAAAAAAAGAAAACAAACAAACAACAAAACAAAATAATAGGCAAACACATAATACTCACTCATGCATTCTAGTAATTTTACCTAAATATAGTAAATAGTTGATTCAATGTGAGTTGGTAGAAACAACACTCGATTAAAATAGGAGCAATTATAGAAGATATTCCACTTTTGAAGCATATATATAATCGAATCTTTAATGAGCAAATGACCTAACTAAAAGTTCTACTAAAAGAATTTTTATGCAATTAGAGCCCTAAAATTTTCACCAACCATACATCACATTTAAAGATGAAAATAAAAGTGTAAAATTATATTTTTTTAACATGCATGTACGTGAAGAACTTATGCTTTTTTATAACTTAAACTACTCAAGTTCCGGGTTTGATCTTATGTTTCTAACCGAACTCCAGATAAAATAGCATATGGTTACAAATTGACTTTCATTTCAGAAGGTACAAGTTGCATGAATGAGAAATAAAACCTTTGGGATTCCCATTTCTTGAATCTCATCGGGCTCATTGATTTTTGCTTCATCTTAAGAGCTGATGAGATTGCATCTTGTTTCTTCAACTCGAAACCCGAAATGCAAAATATTATATTATAAGACATAAAATTACCATTGTAAGGATGGGGAGGAATTCCCCTGCTTTCACATGTGTTTATCTCGCACTATCATTAGGAAGTGGAAGAAATACTTGCAAGGTCATGCTTCAAATTCTCCTCAATATCTTTCAAACAATCTAAGAAAAATAATTTAAGTTATGACCTTAGCTTACAAAATACTTAGGTATGAACAAAAGCGACACGCAAACTTTCTTATTTCAATTCCAAAAGTTTATACTGTAATGTTGTTTAAGAACTGATATTAGAACTTGTGACCACCTCATTTCAACCTTAAATAATAAAATAAGTCTTAAAATGAATCAAGGAACCCTAAATAGCAAGAGAATCGGAAACAAGTCACCACCTATGTTATTCGTATAAAGAAGAATTATTCGCTTAAAACCTTTAAATAATCCAAATTTTGTAAATATAAACTTTCCCCTGTTTTTCTTGAAAAGTAATCCATCTTGAAAAATGCCCTTTTTTCCATTTCATGTTTTTATATGTATTCTATGAAAAAAAAGGTTATTTTTATATGAAAATAAGGACATTAAGCCAAAAAAAAGGTCAAAAGTTGATGAATGATCAAATTTTTTAAACTGGATTTTCAAATGTCTTAATCAAATCACCTTATAAAGAAATGGCTGACATGAACTAAAAAAGTTTTGATGATGTACCTGGTGGCTGATGAATGAGTTTAGAGCTTCAAATTAATTGATGTTAGATTCCCTCGATGTTTTATGATGTGGTTATGTTCTGCGTCATCTCCCCTTCGCTTAAGATCAAAAGGATACAGTTATCATCCTTAATACAATAAATTCAATACAATGAGAAACATGAACTAACCGAACTGAGTCTTTCATGTGTCCGCCGCAAAATCATTGTATGGAAAATGTGTGGTCAGAGCTGACCTGTATTTATTTAGAAGTTTCTTTAGTTGTTTCAACATCAAGCATGACCAATGACATTTAGACACGATGATGAACTATGGGAAGGAAATTTTGTCAATTGAAATTCTAAAATTGAATAGATGCCGGGTACAAGCAGCAATTAATGAGTGCGATCGAAAAATTGCAATACCAATGAGATGATTATATATATATATAGCATATATATATATATATATATATATATATATATATATATATATATATATATATATATATATATATATATATGAAATTCATCAAACTAGGGCACCGACACAACAACACGAGACAACAAATAAAACAATCAAGCAAGTATAATTCAAAAGGAAAAAATGCGAAAAGCCTTATGTCGAGAGAAGAGCATAATCGATCGACCTTATCACCTAAAATCTCAAGAATGAAACGAAAATCTAAACCAACTAAGACCTACACAAGCAATTAAAAGCACAAACCAACATCACAACGGTAGTTTAAAAAAAATAGAAAGTGCGGCTAAGATCTTCACACTGGGATTAGTTTCATTAGAACTATACAACTCTTTCATGACTATTCATTGATTAATTATCCCTACTTGAATTTGTAGTGGACTAGACAAGTTTCTCAAGCAAAGAAAACTAGAGAGTTTGCATTGGGCTAAATCCAAATCCAACACCCCCACCCCTATTTAATTCAAAATTTCAAAAGAAAAACTAATAAAATTCAAAATTCAAACTCAATTCGAGAATCACCAAATTTTCTCAAGTAAGAAAAAAGCTAGGTTTTCATTACGAAACTAAAGAAAAAAAAATAAACAAGATACTCAAAGCAGAGATTAGCTTTAGAGTAGTTGGTCGATGTCAAAGCTTTCTCCGATGATCTCGCCGGTCTCTGAACTCAAAGCCCGACACGCTTGATCTCGCCTCCCGAAACCGAAAAACAAGAGAGATGATCAAAAGAGAGAAGGCAGGGAAACATTTGAAGCATGCATGTACTCTATGGTAAAAGCAAAATCCACGTGTCAATCGGATTGCCTGCGCTAGGTTCTAACACTATCGTGTCCATTCGCCGCTATACAAAGAAAGGTTCCAGATTTTACTCCAACTATATAATGTATGTAGTAAGGTTCAACTAATTCTCAAGTTAAAAGGTTGAACAAAATTTTCTACCGCATTAATTCAATAAACGGGCAATAGGAATTTTTAGTTAGAAATTTGATAACCCCGGCTAAAGTTATGCCATAATCTTCAGAATGTATAATGTTAGGAAGTTTCCCTTTATCCTGTGGATGATAACACTCTACTACGTAAACAACGTCATCGTTGTATCTCATGGGATTACGGGGTCAAAAAGACAAACACCCACTACGAGGCCAAATAGAATACACCCCCACATCGGGCCACATGGATCGCCTGGCCCATTTTGTAATCGCATTCGCCCAACCATTATAAATATCATTCGTCTGGGTCCAAGGGGCCCTCGTGGCTTTGAATCACACAACTAAGCCAGCAGAGCCTATACTTATTAAATGACAAAAAGTTTCTCCCTTTATCCGATATAGATGTGAAACTTTCTAACAATTCAAGAAGAAAAATTTAAGAAATGACCTTAGCTTACAAAATACGTACTTAGGTATGAACAAAGCGATTACCTACAAACTTTCTTCTCTTCTTCCAATTCCAAAAGTTTACACTCATAATGTTGTTTAAGAGCTGATATATTAGAACTAAGGAACAAAATATCGGTAATTACGGATATATCGGTACTTGGATTTTATGGAAATATCGGTAAAATATAGGTGGATATTTTGACAAAAATATCGATAAAGCGAAAATTAACAAAAATACTTTGAAATTCATGGAAATACATTGTTGAACTATAAAAAAGACATAAATAAGCAAATATACACTTGTTAAAGACAATATTCATTATAATTTATTGAGAAATTATATTACAATAGCCTTTTAAAACCAAAATGAAGACCGATGTGGCTCCATTACATTATATGATGAAGACAATATTCATACCAAGACATGGTGTTCTGATAATATTGCTTGTAACTTCGAACATGCCATGCATAAATGTTTTGAAACCTTCAAAACCAAGATCTTCAAAATATTAAGAAGTCACAAAGAAAAAATGATTCGATAGTCAAATGAGCTGATGCTGGATGATTTGTAATGATATTGTATTATTTTAGTATTTATAGAATTTTTCGAGTAAAACCCATCGATTGTCAAAAGCATTGTGATTTCATTCTACCTGTTGGATTTTATTTTGGTTGTAATCAATCGCTGATTATCATATATCCATTGAAAACCACCTGGAATCAAGTAGATCAAGCTTCAAATTTAAAATCAATCAATAAAAAAATAGTCGCTGGATGCTTTTAAAAAAGCTGATTTAAATATGGACCATTTGATCAAAGCAGGAATAATCTTGCCTATCGGATCGCTGGTCAAGAAGTCAAAATCTGGGCCACCCATATATCCGAAATATCTACAAAATCCGCCACCCATATCCGGGAGCATTCGAGATCCTTACCAATATTTCCGATATATCTCCAATATTTTATAGATATTTTCCTGAAATTTCCAACTCACACGCGCATGATGTACACGCTCGATATTTCGTCGAAATATCGATATTTTTCGATATTTCGCCGAAATATCGACGATTTTCCCAATATTTTGTCTAACCAACTTTCTTGCTAGGTACATCGCGGTCGATACCGGCCAATATTTGATATTTCCTACGATATATCGACCGACATTTCCGATTTTTGCCTTGATTAGAACTTAGATCACCTCATTTCAACCTAACACAAAATAAGTTCAAAATGAACCAAGGAACCCAAATAGAAAGAGAATGGGAAAATGTCACCACCTACGTAGAGGTGCGATTAGTATAAAGAAGAATTATTTCGCCGAAAACCTTAAATAATCCAAATTTTGTAAATATAAACTTTCCCCTGCTTTTCTTGAAAAGTAATCATCTTGGCAAAAATGCTCTTTTTCCATTTCTCATGTTTTATATGTATTCTATGAAAAAAGGATTATTCTATATGAAAATAAGGACATTTTTATCAAAATAAGGTCAAAAGTTGATGAATGATCAAATTTTCGAAATTGGATTTTCAAAAGTCTTAATCAAATCACCGTATAAAGAAATGGTTGACATGAACTAAAAAAGTTTAGATGATGTACCTGGTAGCTGATGAATGAGTTTAGAGCTTCAAATCAGTGTTACATTCCCTCGATCTTTTATGGTGTGGTTCCTCCTCACTGATTATGTTCGCATCATCAACCCTTCTCTTAACATTTTCTACTTGATCCGTTGTCACCAAAAATTTCAAGAAGATTCAAGAACATGGGCATATGGCTGTCTTCATCATCTTGGCTAATGTGAGATGCTCTTCGCAGTATATAAGATGGAACCTACACTCTTTCACTTCCACTTTACCATGAAACGTAGCCTTCAAATGCTCCATCCATTTGACCAATACTTATTGGCCAATAGCAACCTTTGGATAATATGCCACCCACACTCTATTTGATTCACCGCCAACAAAACGGCAGCATAAATAATCGTGCATAGACGAGAATTCATCCATTGGCGATGGGAGATCATCTAGAACTTTAGATCGATGACCATGGAAATTAGCCACATTTTAAACGACAAGGATTTTTCATAGCGCTTGAAATGAGTTTCTGGAAAAACAGAAAGATACTGCAAATCCTAAGAAGTCGCTCTTCCGTACCAACTCATAGGAAACTCTATTTTATTTGAGATTCTTTCTTCTCGGGCTTATCCACTCCGACTCTCGCCATATCCGTGAATTAAAACCTAAGGATCCCGACCGACATTAACCCCATGAACCCAAGGACCTCCCGCACTCCAATGAATATAGAAACTTTTCCTTAAAAACCATCAAATAAAATACATGGAGCGAACCCTTTACAATCCTTAACATATATTTAGAAAAATAACGCTGGCTTAAGTGGTAATTTTTTTTTTTTTTTTTTTCAAACACTTAGATTTTTCTTAAAATCGTCGAGCTTCGCTTTTCGACTCTCTCCCAAATTTACAAATACCGCATAAGCATTTAAAACACTCTAATTTTCCACTTTTCAACTTCCGTTTTTAGGACTCTCGTCCACAACTCAATCAACACAATATATACCATATACATTTATTCATTTCAATCATCAAAACATTCAAAACTTCTTCAATTCCATGCACGCTTTATAAAAAGACTGGGCCTGTCGACCCTACCGACCGCCTAAGTAGTTCCTTTTCAAAATATATCCATATATGCATATATACATGACAAATTATTCGACATATAAAATATGCAAACTATTTATACAACGCAGCTCACATGCTGGCTGCCTTCTCGATGGCTCGACTAACGCACAGAGGATACTCTACCGCACTGCCTTGAATCCCAAAATATTTTGGAAACATATGGAAAAGAATGAGCTAAAGGAGTCAAATGGAGTGTGTACATTTTCATTAAGATAACAATTTCAGTATATATCAAAATAATACATACTTATACAATTAAAATCAATTTATGCCTTAAACTTTCTTTTCAAAGTAATACATACTTATACAATTAAAAATCCATTTATGCCTTAAAATTCTATTTATTTATTTCTTTCTTCTTTCTTTCTTTTCCGATGGAACCCGTGGAATAAACACACCGAATAGCCGGCAATCGACTAAGTGAGGGACATTCACATTTCAACATAACCACTACGCTCATGAGAAACTCACGCTCAGATGGTTCCAAATTACAAGACCTTTATCACGCAAGGATATTACTTAGACACCCACTCCCTCCCGCTAAGAACCCATAACTTTACCCTCTAAACCTTACACGCTGCGATTTCTACGATATCGCTATAATGCTTATAGATGTGCTCACATAAAAAATCAATCACACAATCATCATGTTATGTAATTACGCATTTCATCACATCGAAATTAGCTCGCATGGGCTAATGGTCAAACACGAGCAATTCGACTTGAACCACTCGACCAAACATATTAATTCACGAAATATTGTGAACACTATTCCCTGAATAGTGAAACCCGGTTACTATTATGGAAAAATCAATTAATCGCTGGCTCACTTTGTGACCCGACTCACGGCCATTCCCGGGCTCCATATCAAGTATTATTTAACACATAATCTCCAATCCCATGATCGCACAAACAGTCCGTGACCGCACCCGCCTCCGTTTGAGGTTCCAAAATTATAACACTGATCCCAAGATTTAAGACTGATCAAACGGCGCCACTACCATTCAACTCAAACATTCACAAAGTACTTAAACGAAGAATAAACCCAAACCCAAGTAGGAGAAACCTCTCACCTCCTGAGCTCAAAACTCCCCAACCGGACTCACAAGAAGTCTTCCTCGCGCAGAGCGCCTTTCCTTGGTCCCCGAAGATCGCACTATCTGATCTCCTACAATCCTGGGAGCAGGCGAGACGCCTCCTCACTAAAAATGAATTCTCCTTGGCTACTGGTTCTCTTCTCCTTTGCTTTTCACGTTTCCCCCCTTTTTGCATTTGAGAAGACAAACACTATTCAGTGTTTTGTCTTTTTCTCACTTAAACTTTTCCATAATACCAATTATGTCCTTTTTCCCGCTACATTCAGACTATCTCTAGCCGGTCCATTTTCATCATTTACCTACGCCAATTTATAAAGACATGAGTATTTATATACGCGACTCTGGTCATGATCGGTAAGGCGACAAGACTAACTCGGCGACGCTCTGTGGGACGGTAAATCTGAATCGTCCCTGACCTGACGAAATTTACGTAAGAAGCAGATTTCACGAGACGATTCCAACCCGTGAAATCCGCGCTTTCATTATCCAAGATCTAGAGAATAAATTCCATTTTTAACCGAAATTACACTCAGAATCGAAATTAATACTATTTTGCCATTTTTCCAAATATTGAATTTCAGTCTTACAAGCAATGTGGGAGAGAGATCGAGGATGCCCGTGAGCACTCAGGATGCGGTGTTGGTAGCAAGA
Source organism: Tetrastigma voinierianum (assembly GCA_016808115.1). NCBI lineage: Eukaryota > Viridiplantae > Streptophyta > Magnoliopsida > Vitales > Vitaceae > Tetrastigma > Tetrastigma voinierianum. The sequence goes on from JAEQBH010004639.1 coordinate 149,295, forward strand.
GGAGATCAGCCTCTTCTAGCTCTCTGGAAGAGGCGTAAGACTTCGCTTCACACGAGCTCTGTGACCGTGAGCCGGATCGAGCACGAGACCCGGATCAGCCTGCAGACAAAAAGATCCCCGTGACTCGGGATAGCAGTCCCCAGCTATCAGAACATGAGTGTATATCGGCTCATTCCCTCCACACCCTAGTATGGGTCGAGGAACCAGCCGCTGGTTTATACAAGACTCCCAATAGCACAAATAGCCAAAGGGCCAGAGCGCTGGTCAAAGTCAGGACAAATCGTGAGTTGCGTTAGCCTAAGCGCAAGGTGAATCTCTAGGGTGGTAAACCTATTGGTTGTTGATGTCGCTTGACATGGATGAGTCGATGCCCATCGGGTTGTCGCACCGAGACCTTAGCCGGCGCCACATACCCGGCATACTCGATTCGGGGCTTAGAGGTTAAGGCCTCTAGCATGTGTATGTATGTTCTTCCCTAGGATGTAGGTGAGAGTTGATCTGATAGGGCTCAGATATGAGCGTGAGATCTCCGAGATTCGTCATGGTGGACCCCGATCGGGTGTCACAAGAGGGCATTATCAAGGCTTCAGATGCACGACATAACACGCATCGAGCCTGGGGCGCGGTGCACAGGAGTGGTCATTCACCACTCTTGGTGAGTGTGAGCCAGCTCGTCTTTTTAGACTACGTCTAATGAAGACTCATACCGGACCAGAAATGAAGAGTAATTAGCAGGTTGGCAAAGCAAAAGTGGGGCCGTTAATCCCCTAAGGTGAGAATCCGGAGTTAAAGTGTAGCAGACCTGATAGCTGCATCTCGACTTCGTGTGAATATAAGAGCTCGGGCGTGCTTCAAGAGTTATGTAATCGAGATGAAAACAACACACGTTGTCGAGACTAGAGTCGAAAGTGATGAGGAGTCGGAGTGACTCGAGATTCGATACCTTCGCAATCGTGATCGGGTGTTGTCGAGCCCCAAGTATGCCCTAGATATGGATGCCTAAGTACATGACATGGACTAGGTTGATACCCATTGATTGTCATGATTAGACCTTGGAAGGTCAACGCTTACACACAAAGCAAGGGTCAGGTAGGTCGCACGTCAGGTGGATTATATACAAAAAGGAGAGGACGGGCCATGAAAGCATACGTCTGCCTTCATAAGGATAGAGGAGCATTTTTAGTGGAATTCGCTTTACAACACAGCTTATCGTGCGAAAGATACAAAATGGCACCATATGAGGCATTGTATAGAGGCCATGTAGATTATCAAGATGATTAAACCGAGGTGGGAAGAGATTCCATCACGGTCCCCATTTATTAGGAGACACCTCGAGAAGGCGAGCTTGAAACGACAAATTGCCTTCACCGCTTTAGACGACGTAAGAGCCATATGCAGATGTACGACGACCCCAGAGTCTCGAGGTCAGATCACGTTTCTGAAGGCGGCTTCCAAGAGAGGATAATGTCTCAAAGGACCCGGAAGCCGAGGTTTATCGGGCCTTCGAGATACTCGAGAGGGCAGTGGATGTAGCCAGATTCATTGGTTTTTACCGCCCACATGTCGTGTCCACGAGGTGTTTCCCACGCTCCACAGTCCGAAGATACGCCAGATCTGTACCTACGTGACGGACGACAGATCGAGCCGACATCGATGGACCTTCGAGGAGGACCAAGATGTATTTTGATACGCGATCGCCAAGGACGCAGCACGCGAGGCCGCGAGGGTGCTACGGGCGACTATGGGGTGGAGAGGAGCCCACGTGGGAGCGAGGACACGATGCGTCACATCCCTTCGCTTAGGATGAAGGTACGAGTTTAGTCGCTTAATAATTAAATGACGAAGCCATGCACGGTAGAATGCACTTTATGATATGCATGTGCTGTGTCAGGATTGTCCTGAATCTCCCTCGGTGACGAATTTTTTAAGGAGGGAGAATAAGACCCGAGAAATTCCAATTTCGGAAAAAGGGTAAAATCGCAATTTCTGCTACAAAATTGTAATTGATTAAAATCCAAAATTTATTCTCTAGATCTCTACGACGAAACTGATTTCAATCGCTAAACTTGCCTCGCAAAATCGAAGAAGAACGCCATTTCACACCCGAGATAGTTCGGAATTTGCACGCGCCGAGGCATCGCTGCGCCGTGAACGATATTCGACGCGATAAAATCACATATAACACGACTCGCCGCGCCATGCTGCATGAGCAGAGAAATGACGGAAATGGACGATCAATAAATGTAGGTCAAATCAGAAAAGAAGCGGACGTGAGATGTCATTTTGGAAATTTTAAATGAAGAAAAGACAAATGTAGACAAATGTCATCTTCTTCAAAAAGAAAGACCAAAACATGTCAGAGAAGAATGGGAGGATGCGTAATGGGTTTGCTCTCTTCATTTTGTGAGAGAGAAGGTGCTCATTATCTCTAGATTGCGGGTTAATCCGACCATCGAAATTTTCTAGCAAGGCGAAAGTTCGCTCTACGCCGAGGCCTACGCTAAAGGGCCAGGTTTTAGCAGTTTCACTAATCCCAGAGGTAGGGGTTTCTCCCTACTACTTTATTCTTTATTTAAGTACTTTGTTACTGTTTGAGCCGAATGAGCCTGAGGGGTCAAGTTGGATTTCCTGGCCCCAAATATCGGGACCGACCGTTATAATTTTTGAAACCCAATGGTGGCACTGCGGATCGGCCCACTACAATCAAGGAGCACTGTGCATTTATGTGTTAATGCATGCTTGAGGTGTATGAGGCCTTTAAATGGTCAGAACTGGCTCACTCGCTCGAACCGACGACGGCGATTTGTCGAGAATAGTAACCGAGGCTCTACTCATTCCCGAGAATAGTGTTCATACAAAATAATTTCATAAATAACGCGTTTTACGAAATACTACAAAATCTCTGACCGACCGTTATAGACTTTAAACCCAACGTGCAGTACTCCCGTGACTCCGGCCCACTACTGAATTATTATAATCATGCATTTATGTGTTAATGCATGCTGATGTGTATGAGGCCTAAACGTGGAAATTCGGTTCACTATGAACCGATGATCAGTGATTTGTCGCAGAATAGTAACCGAGGGTTTCAATTGGTCCCGAGAATAGTGTTCACAAAATAATTTTCAGAAATAATGCCTGGCCTGTTTATCCAAGTCAATCGTCAGATTTTGATCAATAGTCCAAGTGAGCTAATTTCGCGTATAAATGCGAATTATATAATACGACGGTGGTGATTTGAATTATGTGAATATACGTACGATTATATATTCAGACGTGTTATGTAATCAAATTGACCAAGATCATGATTCCATATGACTTCAGACTTATGACATAGATGAGTGCATGAGGTAATTCTTTCGAGAGAATGGTCTTATGGGTTGTCTAAAAATAATGAATTGGAGGGTAGTCCAAACAAAATATCAAACGCCGAGTCGAATCTAACTGATATACACTGAGAACTGATACACACATCAACGGCCTGGAGATCACCAATTGATATATACACTCCGGAGGGTCATTCACAAACAAATAAAACTATGGGTTCGCACGTGACTTGTGGGCAAAGTGTGAGGAGTCATGGAGACCCTGTGGCACCAGATGATCGGGCTAGACATCCGGGCAGGATCACGACGATTTGAATGTGCTGTTTTCATCGTGGAGCATCGGTATATGCACCAGTGGAGAGTGCCTCACTCTGCGCGATTCCACTCATCGAAGATTAACTCACCCTATCGGCGGATATTATTTTTCTCGTGCACAAAGTGGCGAGGAGACGGCTCATCCTAGAGATTGAGTTTTTGTAAGAGTTCTAATGCCATTCACGGTTTTACATGTAATAGAATCTCTAGTATTTTAATATATGTTGTATAAGAGTAACTTGAATCCTGAAACCATTGGATATAGTCGGGTTTATATTGATGATGAGTATTAGGTATGGGCCCAAGAGGCTTTTACTCGTGATATAGATATCATGTGATTGATGTCATCAGGGATGCGTTATACATACTGTATGAAATCCCTTACAAAGGAGACTCCCGCCCCGATTCGTGAGAAATGGGGTCACCCGACATTCACGAGCAGCTCACGCAGTCGACAGTAGTCAACTGACTTCCTGGATTTGGGGCCACAAACTTGGTATCATGCATTTCTTGTTTCTTATCATATTATTTGCTCTCGATTTATATTTTCAAGGCGACTCTATTTCTGCGTAGCTTCCTTTGTTTTTTCTCTTGTATTTTCCTTTATTTTTCTGGATTGGCTAAAAGTAAATCTTGGTTTGAATTAAAGACTGCGGAACTCGAATCCAAAATGTAGCCTATTCGGATTCTTGGTGTTGTGAAACACGAACAGCTGTATTCTTGAAACCTAGCAGACTCATCAAGGTGCCACGATTAATTAAAGTCACCTGCACATGCTTCAAGTGTATTTGTTTAATAATACTTGTGTGTAGATGACTTAAAACTAAAAGTGCCTGGCAGATGTCAGAGTGACCACACAACGATTTCCATGTTTCGAACTCACTGTGAATATTTCATGATTCATATTCCTCATTTTATATGATAAATGCCCAGGGAGACTCCTGGGCTTGAAAATGACATGATTCACTTATCGAGTTTGAAGCTCAATCTCGAGTCTGCTTAAGTCGAGTTCGGCCCGAGCTCAAGCTCGAGATTTAGTCAGAGCCTGAGCCGAATTCGAGCCTCGAGTTGAGGTTCAGCCCAGCCTCAACTAACTCCGGTACTTTGCCGAGCCTAACCGAACTCCAACCTTTAACTCTCCGTGATCATTAAAGAGACACCTAGACTGTGGCTTTAACAACTAGATATAGCTACAAACACTAGACATAACGGTCTTAGCTGGTAGGGTATGGTTCGCTAACCCAACTGCAGACAAAATAAAAACTAATCGTCAGGTTTTTGGTTTGTTATTTATATAAATAAAAAGCCTAAACTACATTATAGTTAACCAAATATTCTGCTAACTATATATTGGTTTTTTGGTCTATCTTATTTCTATTTTTGCCCACCCCTAGTTTTAGCAACTCTAAAGTAATTATTGATTGTTACAATAAAAAAAAAGTAGTTTAATTAGTTCAATTATTCTTATAATTGAGGATATCTTGAGGCTTGCTTAAAATCTAACCATTTACAATTGTTTTCATATTTATCGAGGAATGAACAAAACAATATATAGTTAATTTTAAGAAAGATATTTGTAATACTCATTCAAATATTTGGTAATTAGAATTTATTAGATAAAAAAATTGTCTTTAAAATTACTATGGATCCTGTTTTAATTGTATTTGTAAAATTCCTACGTAGTATTTTTCACAAAAAAAAAGGACATGTTTTAAAATTTACGCACATCAATTTAGTGCATTAGTAAAAATAATTTACTATTATTTTAAAAATTGATTGATGTTAGTAAAGTGTAAAATTTTACTTTGTCGAATAAATAAATACAATTTCAATGGATGAATGAATCATGATAATAAAATTGTGTGAAAAGTAAAAATATATATTTATAAAAATTATATAAATTTCAAATTATTTTATTATAAAAAACTAGGTGCGCTATGCCTCCTGCAATCATGAACCGTTCAGCATTGGGAAAACCATGTTGACCAAAAATAGTGGGGTTGATCGTAGGGTGGGAGATGAAGGGAGACGTACTCACGAGATGGATCTGGACCCTCCAATCGAAGTCACTTCTTTTCAACTCCCGAGGTCCTTGTCTCTAAGTGGTGGTGGTGGGCACCTACAGTCTTCCACTTGTTTCGTAAGATAAGACGACGTGTTAATTAAAGTGTCAGACTTTTTCTCCTAAAGTCTCAGTTTATTACTTACTGTACATAAGATGTTGTGGTCGGGTTTCAAATATTTTCTCCCCATTTTTTTTAATTTCTATTTTCCTCAGCTGCTGAAGATTATTTGACACTGGCATTTGGTTTAATGTAAACATATTGTAAATTAATCATGGGTTGGAACATGATTCTACCCCGGACATAATATTGATAATTGGTAGGAGGACTTTGTGCACCTTATTTGTCGTCTAATAAAAGCGTGTGTGCGTGTGGAAAGAAGCATATTCTTTGAAAATGAATTGCTAGTTTTTTCTTTCTTTTTCTTCCATATATATATATATATGAATCTATAGCTTTTCATCATGATCTCTACATCCAACTCAATTAATCTAAAAACATCCAATGAGAAGATTGCAGGCTTCTGTGAACCATCATAAATCAATACTAACTGAATCAAATTTCTGTAATCATTTCGTGATTTAAAGTTCTTATTCTCGACTGCTCAATCCTCCCATGCTAACTTCTATCTTTATTTCCCATTCCCTTTGAGCTTGTCTATCTTTAAATATGTCAGTTAGTATTCAAAGCCATAATTCTTTCACTCCAACCAAGAGTACTCGGGTCATATTCCAAATTATAAATCGAACTTTGACACTACAATCGCCCTTCAACAAAGAGAAAAACACCCTAAGACTACCTTAATTAATCTTGTCTCACATACGCCCTCGATGGGCCCGACTTCTGCCGATAGCACGGACGGCACCCTGACTGGGATCCAAAACAAAGTGATTACAAACGTAATATACAAACATACGCCTTACTCACTCCGCCCACTCACACCCGTTCCATGACCCAACATTGAAATCTACTTTTATTTTGTATATATATAATATATGTTTTAGAGATTTCAATGTATACATTGAAATCAGCACCGAATTTGAGAAATAGAAGGTAGCAATCGATGAAAGTTTCGAGATTTCCTCGACCTGTGTCTGCCTCCTAAACTCACTATATATTTTTTAGGGGAGAATTATTCACTTTTGACCACACGTGCTTCCTTGACAAATCAAATTAATTCTACGGTCTTTTTACTTGAGTTTAAAGTAAAAACAATTTATTTTTGTGTATACATGGTGACTTCTTTTCAAAATATTCATAAAATAAATTTTTTATTTTTAAAACCAGATTTTACAATCATGGCTTTTAAAATTAACTTTAAACCGTATTCACCAACCGTAGATTTTTACAGAACTTTAAAACCACATTTACTACCAGGTTTTAAGGTTAATTTTCACCAAATGTGGTTTTTAAAAGAAAAAAAAAGAAAAAAATGTTTTGTGAATATTTGGAAAAGAGATGTCATTTTTTTTTTCTAAAAATGAATTACTTTTACATTAAACTCCTTTTCCTCGTTTCTCCTGAGTTTTGTCATCGAATAATTTTTAGCTTTTATAGCAATTATAGCTTCTTGAAAATAGATTCAACGTCATGTTTGCAGATGAAAGCCTCTATGGAAATGGTTGGTTTGAGCTTTCATCCCATCAGATAAGAGAGGTGTTTTTTTTTTTATAAAGGTAGTTCTTTCTTTTCTTTCTTTTAATTCTCTCCAATATTCATCCAAACACCAACATATTTCTTCCTCCCCATGAGTAGAATAATTATTTTTCAAAGGATGATAAACTAGTTTTTTTAATAACAAGTAATAGTTTCTTTTTTGATATGTTTTATAGAAACACAAAATATTAGTGATTTTTTTTTGTTTAATGCTATTATATTTTAATTTTTTATAGTTAGAAACCTAGTTTGTTTCTTTTTGTATATGATTATAGAGAAATTGGATTAAAATGGACTAATCCCAAAAATATTTGCAAGAATGATCTCTTATATTACTAATGATGCCCAAAAACTCAGGCCCATTGACTACTCACAACCTGCGGGATCTATATCGTCTCAGATTACAGACGCATAATTCGAATAAAACGCTACTTAGCTCCCGTGATCAACACCCATCAAATATATACCAAACTATATTCCAATAGTTCATGAGTTATAACATTTCTCATCAAAAACAACCAACCAACTATCTCATATAGTTCAAGATCTATAATTCTAATACATATTATCCAAAAACATCAATGCAACCAAGTTTCTTCAAAATTGGTCTGCAAGAGCCGTCTTACTCGACTCCCACATCTGCAAAAAATGTTCCCTCGGCGGGGGTGAGCATCGTCAGGTAGTGGAATCACCCTAAATGGGTTATATCACCCTAAATTGCATATCTGATGCTCCAATTTAAACACACACTCAAGTAAATGCGTGATCTGGCAAATACACCCATTCCATGTCTAGAGTCCTCACAAACTCCTCACACTTTACTAAGCCGTGTAGCAGAAAATATCATTTCAAAACAAAAACGTTCTGAAAATAAAACTACCGGATCGGTAAAGTTGGAATCTACCCTCGCCAGATGTTGGAGAACTTCGAGTAGTCCGTGGTGATGATAGATGATGTTGATATGGCACCACCTCTTCACCACCTTACCATTACCTTCCCATGAGATAGTCCTCATCCGAAATGATCCCAGCCTGGGTGTCTCAGGCCCATTCTCGGGAAAAATCATCTGACCAAAAGTGCTGCAAATCATGTTTCATTTTAGAAAAACTCGTGTCATGCACTCACCTAATTTCTAGGATACGATTGAAATGCGTATGCCATTTCAGCCATTTTTATACCGATATATATAATATGTATATTCTCGATTTTACAATCGCGGCTACGTATAATTAATGATATCAACCATCCTGCCCAAATTAGCTCATGGAGCAAATCACCGATCTCATCTCCAATGGCCCTTACACAATTATATTCCATATAATTGAGCAAATCACAATTTTATCTCCAATGACGTATACACACAATTATATTCCATATAATTGAGTAAATCATAATTTCATTTCCAATGGCCTATACACACAATTATATTCCATATAATTGTGACATCATGTTAATACACGGATTCATGCATTATAACATATCCGTTTCCACACAAATCAAGCCATTCTATTCATCAATTTCAAGCACCCGACAAATGGACGTTTTGGTCCATTTCACACAAACGGGGCTTGAGCTACAGTCCCAACGGCTGCAGACGCCCGCTCTCTAACCTCGGTTCTTCTTTGCTTGGAACTAAATTCACATCATTTCTGGTCTCCTATATAAAAACACAATTTAATGCTTAATTTATACAATTGCCCAAGCTTGAGTCCGTGGACTATCACTAGTTTCGAATGAGCTCCCTGATTCAACAATTACGGTCCCAGTTTGGGACCGATCAAGCTTTCGGCACCACTCCACGGCCTCAATCAACTCAAGCATCATAAACACACTTAAGCAGAAAGGGTGAAACAAGTAGGATAAACCTGTCTCATGGAGTTTGTCGAAACTCCTAAAACGGGCAGCGTGAGTCTCTGGAGTAGAGCAACTTCGTTCTTGCTCGAAAGATTCCAGCACGGTTGGATTAGCGGAAATGCAGAAGTCCGCTCTCACTAAAATCACCATTTTCATGCTTACTTTGCATGATTTCGTTCTCCCCACGTTTTGGTCTCGATTTGAAGATAGGAGATATTGGCTGTTGGATTTTTGTCTTATTATCATTTAAAATTTCCAAAATTCCCCATCTTGTCTTTGTCACTATTTGACATAACAATCTCGTGTCTGTTTAATCATCTCTCTGCTAAATGCGACATGTGTCACATGATGCGTATTATAGGTGACTTTAGCATCACGTATTTGTTTATGGCACCGTCTGCGATGCGGCGAAGCGTGCAAATTATTGTCTTGAAGTGTGAGTCGACTTGTTAGCTAGATTTCGTGAGGCGATTCAACGGTGAAATCCGTTTCATCGTCGAGATCTAGAAAAATTTTGGATTTTCTTAGAAATACGATTTGCCTTTCTTAGGAAAAATTGGAATTTTCTGGGTCTCGCATTCTCCCCTCCTTAAAAGAATTTCATCTGAAATTCCATGCACACACGCATCGACCACGTGCATATGTAGCCTCGCGACTCGAGGCAGGTGTCGGGTATGACAACTTGACTGGGTCCCAGTGTGACAACCGATGGCTGTCGACTCATCCATGTCGAGAATGACATCAACACCCCGATACGTCTACCACCTGAGTCCACCATGAAGCGAATCTTGAGATCATGACTCGCGATCTACCGACACATTGCTGACTCTACTTCATCCTAGGGAAGAATTTTCTGCATCATATTACGGCTTTCTAAAGAAGCGCGGCATATCTTAAAAACTTATCACACAAGATCGTTAATGAATGAACGCCAGATCATGTAGTATATTTTGGTTGGGATATGTTTGTTGTGAGTATTAATCATACGGGAGCCTGATGACCATTTTACTCATTTTAATTGTATATATGGACCTGTGGCCGTATTGAGCTTGTTTGAGACGAGTTTTGTATTTAGGTAGAGCTCTAGTACAAGGAGATTCTGCTCGATTTTTAGGTAGTGGTGTCGGGTTACTTGACATCACAGTATTGCGGGTTGATGGGTTGTCAACGGACACCTCGGTTTTGGGGCGTCACAACTAATCTTGAAAATGTCAATATTTTAAACAAAAATACCCTTGAACGTAGAAAACAAATTCACCACATTATAACTACATTTTTATGGACATTTTTGTCTAAAAAGATGTTTTTTATATCTTTTTTGCATTTTAACTTTTTGGATTTTGTCTGTTTGAATCGGATATCCTTTTATTATATACCATCAATTGCTTGTCTCCTTAATTATGCTATATATAATTTATTTGTGATGAGATGTGTATAATTAGTGTTTGCGGAAGCCATGGTTGTTCCAAGAAGATAGAGATTCAAAAGCTTGATTCCATTTCTAGGTTGGGAGGCGAGAGTATAGCTTAGGATTTAATTTGAGAAAGGTATGAAGACTTTCATTTGAGAACATTAACTTCTTGTCATTATGTTTGCTCCTCTAGAAAAATATAAAATAAATGGCATTATCTGCCGCTCCCATTGTCGAGGTAGTCATGCCGTTTGACACCTCCAATATGATGGCAACAGGAACTTGTTTGAAGGACCTCAAGTCCTCTATAAACATAGTAGCGACTGAGGGCTGCAGTGGGCGTTTCACGAGGTCCTACTCTTGTGCCCGGCGGTGGAAGCCTCTTCGTGACCTCTCACCATTCTACAACCAAACAGAACGAGATGAGGATCAGCAAAAGACAAAAGAAATCCCTCTGGAAGTTTAACAACTGCGACAAAACCTAGAACCCTTGCATCGAATGATGTTACTTTTCCTTGAAGAAACGAGAACTTTAGACCCAATACTCAACAAACAAAACCTGAAAAACACAAAAGGAGATACGAACTAATTTTTATAAAAAAAAAAAAACTCACCTGAAAATTGAAAGTTGTGAAGGGATCTCCGATAATTCCTTCCAAATAACAGTTCGTAGGATCACAGGAGAAAGGAATTTGCAGTAGGTAAAGCTTTGAGGGGAAAGCCTTGGGCGACCACATATAGGGTAACATCAGCAGGCGCATTAAATGGTCGGGACATCATGCGGCTAGCGAGCATCGTTGAGAAAGCGTGTGTTGTGTCACGCACTTTATATTCAAACGCACTTCACCTTGTAGTGCGTTCAATGTCGCATTAATTCTCTGATCCTTTCAACTTTCCTCGAGTTTAGAACGGCGTATTTCCTTAGCGAAAAACCTGAACCTTCAGGCGAGGAAAAGAAGGCATTGTAATTGCCATGGTCTTTGGGCCTGAACCTACCACTACTCGATGGGCCGGGGCCGGCAGCCCACATTGTGAAACTATTTAAGCCCACTTACTGTATTAAGACCAGGAGGGACTATCTAGATGGGAAAGTCTTGAAGCACGTCTGAGAAAGTCAGGGTATCTTCCCACGGACTAGCTTCAGGGTGGCCTGTCTAGAGTTTTAAGTCTCCCAGTCGGCCATCCTATCGCATATGGGAAGTCCGTTATGGATAAGTACATGAAAGTGGAAAATATGCAAAAGAGATATTTATCAGTGAGTTTCCAAGATTCCAAATCCCTTATTTCTCGGAAGGTTAATCCTTAATAGGAATAGAGAGGTTTTATCTCTAAAGTAAGAATTTTATCTAAAATTGAAGATTTTATCCCTAAAATTAGAGATTTTATTCCTAAGAGTAGGGAAAGATTAACGAACCACGCCACATAAATCGGAAAGATGTACATGAGGTAAGGGCATTAAAAGTGTGTAAAACTCTCTTAACTGTATAAATCTTTTCTTTGACTTAATCATCAGGTGACTAACATATCATTTGTCGGATCACCTTTTGAAGTTATTGTTGCGACAACGTGCGGAAGGATCGGGACGATCGAGTAACTACGAACTGTGACATCGAGGAGGAAGGCAAGACATCCAGGGAAGGAAGGGGTCCCCGTGGGGACATTTTATTACATCGTAACAAAATGCTTAGTTGTAAAAAAAAAAAACTTTCTCTTTCTTTCTTCCTTTTGTTTTTTCCTTTCCTTTTCCTCAGACATCAAGGAGCTTGATAGCGCCCATTCTTCTGATTAACATTTCGCCTTATAACGTCATTAAGAACATGTCCTCTACTCACAAATTTATATTTTAATAGAAAATTTCAATAATTCTTAACGATTTAAAAAAACAATTTAAGAAATAAATTTGTATGAAATCTTATCTTTTGAAAATAATCAAAATCAATGAATTTTCTCTTTGACTAATGGCTTCTTTCACATTAAAAAGTAAACCTTCTTTTCGGCCTTCAACAATATAGTATTGTAGTAGTAAAACTTTCATCTTTTCTTCACATAATTTTCTTTTTAGTCTTTAGTTAATTTGATATTTGTCAGATATAAGTAAGCATTCTTGGATATAGTCCTTGTTGTTTGGACTCTGGTGAGGTGAGTCCGGACTTTAGTATGGTGTGTTCGGACTCAGTTCCTGAAGTTGGGATGGTGTCCACGTTCGGACTTTGTGAGGGCAGCCTAGACTTTGTGGGGGCAGTTCGAACTCTATTGTGTGATGAATACGTATTAGCCAGATAAAAAATATATGTAGCAAAATAAAAGCACACACAATCTTTTACGTGGTTAGACAACCTACCTACGCCCATCTTGGTTGTGCCTAGATGCAAGGATTTCCACTAGTATGATTCAAAGTTTACAATCAGTCTTATGTGGTACGCGACTCTCTCTCTCTCTCTATCCACAACCCTTCTTGAAATCTAATCTCCTAGTGAAATTTAGAATGAACTCCCTCTATTCCCCTCTCTACAGAATGGCACACCCATAACGCACAATACATTAAAATAAGATGAAGAATATAAATACCATCATATTTTCACATAAGGTGAAAGGCTTTTAACGTGTAATACCTCAATCGAGTATCTGCACTCCACACTTCTTCATCACGTCCGGGACGAATCTCATTCTTCTTCAAGATCAGTTGTAGAATTCGGGTTGAGCAACAGCTTGGTATAGCCTTGGAATCTTGATAGGACAGATCATTATCTAATGACTCCATATCCTATATTCAGCACAAGTATCGTATCGTGCCCCCGCCCAGCACAGAGCGAAAGAAGGCATGACACGGGAACTGAGACTCCTTAGCCCGCCACTTTTAAGACATTGGTGGGCCCATTTCTATAAACAAATCCATATATCATAATATAACATGTAAAACTACCACCGTAGTGGTGTTTAAAATGTCCTATATATACATGCTTTAGTCCCATTTACTTGTATTTATACAAACTCCACTATTACAAAAAACTTTTAAATTTACATTCCAAAACGAAAAATCAAAACCTATATTAGGTGAACTCCTCTAAATTATCACGCCCCTACCCCCGCCTGGGAGAAGAGAGAGAGTGCGGCACGGGACTAGGACTCCTTATCCTGCTTTTCTAACATTGGTGGGCCCATTTCAGTCATATATGACAAGACTGAGCCGGATACCTCGGATTTCTGGGTGGTCAGCAGTAAAGTCCTTTATCAAATCCTAGGGAAGATACGATGAGACCCCTTTGTAAGGAGGAGTAACCTGTATTAATTTAATACCCAATTATCGTATATATATAAACATGACAATTATAAATGAGGTCTCATAAAAGTTGTCTGAATATCGGAGCGTTAAGTATTGTGGATTTAGGGGTACAAGTGAAATGAATAAGTCAATACAGAGCCTGAAATAGATAGGCGATAGAGTACGACGGTGTGAGCGGGGAGGAGCGGCCGTCCGTCGGCAGCAATGGGCCCTCTGTTGTGCGGACCTGAGAGACGATTTAAAACAATAATGTGAGATAATAAATCTCGGTGAGTAGCATAGTTTATAAGGAAAATAACATTTTTATATTTTCAATAGTTGCTCCTCTTAAAACCTTCCGTTCGCTCTTTGTAAAGTTCCCACGTTTAGAAACATTTCACAAAACCAACTTTTACCCCAAGTCAACATATGCAAATGTGCTCCACAAATGATGATACCAATCTTAAGAAAACCAAAATGCGCACTTTGTACAACATAGCATGGCTTGTAAAACATGTATAGCCATCAAGTAATAAAATAACTTTGAAATGTTGAAAATCATGAGTATTTTAAATAGTTATACTATATTTAGAAAACAACAATGTCCATACCACATACCCATCATAAGCAGTCGATGGCGAGCCTCGACAAGCCCGACAACTAATGAACACATTAGTTACCGACCATCACGTGGCAACTAACAAACCTCGGTGGGCAGGCCATCACGTGGCAACTAACAAACCTCCAGGTAGACCCGGCCATCACGTGGCACTAACAAACCTCCGGGCAAGCCCGACCATCACGTGGCACCTAATAAACCTCCGGGTAAACCTGGCCATCACGTGGCACCTAATAAACCTCCGGGTAAACTTGGCCATCACGTGGCACTAACAAACCTCCCGAAGATGAAACACGGCCATCACGTGGCACTAACAAACCTCCAGTGAACACGTCGTCACGTGTCCTCCTAATAAACCTCGGGTAACGGCCATCCGCGTGGCAACTAATAAACCTCGAATGAAGCCACGCCATCCACGTGGCAGCAATATAACCATTCCTTTCTCACGTAACGCTTTCGACAATATTGAAGTATTGAAGTCGATCCACCGTCTCAGATCACTTTTTTAAATCGATAGTTTTTTCAAGATAGTTTACAACCTCAATCCATGTACCCAAAATATCCTATTACCATGGAGCTTTCATCCCACGAACTTCGGTACAACTTCCAAGCGGTTAAAATATTGACAAAATTCACATGAAATGATAACTTGTTTTATGAGACCGATAATCATTTGCATGCAACCAACCATTTGATCAAGCAGTATATGTAAAATATTTAATCACACCATAGATATATCAATATAATAACCCAAATCATTTTAAAAACATATAAACCTCACAGACTACGAGCCTTTCAGTCTGTTCCCTTGCTGAGATCGTCTCTGGCCGTGAGTGCTTGTAATATAAATAAAATACCACTTGGCTCCAATAATTGAACCAGCGACATTGGGATATCCTGGGCCTTAGAATAACTTTAGAACTATGAGACCATCCAAATTGAACTCTGACAGGCCCAATTACACAGTGTGCCTATGGGCGGAAATACCTAAAGTGGGGCTTTTCACTGAGAGGAGCTAATTTCTCGAAGTGAACAGTCGATAATTCTAAAAACATCGATTTCACTAATCAACTTCAATTTTGTCAATTTGACCAGTGGTACTCTATTTCAGTCCCAACTACATTAATTACGAAACAACCTAAAATGGAAAACTAACAGCGACATTAAAATTTACAAACCACATATCAATGGAAGCCAGACCAGGAACACATCAGTAGCCTCACCTTGGTCCCAAAGGTTCTTTGTGGTGGCGAGCTTCGATCAACGATTATTGAATTTGTTTTTATTAGAGTATCTTTCAAACGGTGATGAATCTGGAGGAGAGAAAGGACCACGGAAATGAGTTCAAAGGGTCCCAAAAATAGTGGAAAGGCTATGGGGTGGCCTGAAGCGGCCGGAAATGGCCCAGAAAAATCGAAAGTACCGGTGACCCGGTGGTGTGTAGCCTTTCGCCCGGCACGATCGGCGGCTTGGCTACGGTTGGCCGTGAAATTTCACTGCCGGCTTCGTCTAGATGTCCTCCTCCAATCTGTCCAGCTCATGTACAGTGATAGTGGCCGGTGGTGCCTCGTTTGGTCCAATCTCCCACGGCTCGCAAATAGTCCAAAATGACTGACTTTCGGGTCCTGGTTTGGAAGGGAGCTTCTCTGGGGTTTGGAGTTCAAATGGTGTTTTTTTTTTTTTTTTTTTTGGGGGGCTAGGGTTTCATTGGCATCAAGGATTATGTTTATGAGCTAAGGGTAAACTTTCGGGTAGGGTGAAGACAGTTTGGACATTGTTAAGCTCTTGCCATTTGAACTTCTTAGGGGTCATAACTTTTTATCTAGTAAGTCGGATTTGGGCGTTCCACCGGTCTATGAACTGTATCGACGAGGCCTACAAAATTGGTGTCTTGGTAAACCCAAATTATTCATCATTAAGTCCTTTGGTCAACCTACTAAGTGTTGGTCAAACCTAGTCAAATTTAGTCAAACTTAGTCAAACTTGGTCAAACGTGTTGCAAACTTGTATTATTTGGTACGGGTTATTACATATAAATCATAATATGATATTGACATGACTTAAATCCATAAATTCCTCCATAATGACATAAATTGTAATACTACCACCATAGTGGTGTTTAAGTGTCGCTACGTATTTCACGATCGAATTTACTTATACTTACACAAGATGTACTATCTCTAAAATATTACATTTACATTACAAAATAGAATAAAAAACCTACATACGATGGACTTCTAATGCGGTGTTGGCCCTGGCGAATGCGGAATGCCACGAATATCCTCTTCAGTACCTACATGGATGAAATACCCGTGCTAAGCTTATGGCTTAGTGGGAAACATATAACATATATATGACCACTTGGGGTGGTCCACATACATATAACAAAATGGATATAACAGAGTTGACGTATAACATAATTCTATAACAGAGTTTTCATGTAGCATAATTCTTATAACAGGGTTTTCATATCTCCCGTAGGAGTTGAAGCAGTCTTGTACAAAAGGTATCCCGTGAGTATTATAGAAAATAACTAATTCCTTATGCTTTCTTATTATTCATTTTGGTTGTCATATAAATGTTTTACATATATAGACCCGATAATAATGAATGAGATGGACCTGACACAATAGGTACCGAAGGAGTGCAGTGCGATCTTAAACGACGTGCGCGCACGTAATAAAAGTCTTAGAAGCACTACGGTGCGTAACGCTTGAATAGAGAGTGCCCAGAAGCACTAAACGAGACGTGCTGCTTGCGTAGCAATGAAGTGTCGTAGCACTAGCAGGAGTGCCAAAACACAGATCAGAGGTGCCTATTCATTTGCTATTCGGTCTTAAGTAGGCATACAATTATATGTATTACTAAGCTTGTTATATTGTTCTTAATCACATTAGCAAATAAGGGTAAGAAACATTGTCCACCCATTCGCTTTGCCTCGGTGGTGAGGTACAGAGCATTTTTCATATAACTTTTATACATATACGGACCCTTTCATTCACTTATTAGGATCCTCAATTAATCTAATTTTATGCCTACTTATCTTCCATTGAAAGTCCAAACAAAAGAGTAACAAATTCTAGAATGAACCAAAGAAAGAACAAAACTAGAACTATTGCTACGCCTAGGCCGAGCATAATGTTAGTCAAGATGGTTCTCGGGCTACGCCTAGGTGGAGCATAATGTTGGTCATAGTGACCTTCGCCTGGGCGAAGACCTCCGCCTAGGCGAGCACTCCTACTCCTAGGCGGAGCGGTGTCGGGCTGAAACAGAAAATGTGGCATTTTGCCCTTTTTCACCAGAAGATTTACAACCAAAAACAAAACAAACCAAAACAAAACATCAAAACCAAACTCAAACCAACCAAAACACATTTATGGATGAGCTAGGGTTCTACTAACCCAAACATAGACAAAGAGTGAGTTAGTATGATTTCCTAACCTTGATCTTCTTAACTTAGACAAACTTCTCCCTTTCTTCACTTCTTCTCTTGAACAAGGCTAGATCTCCAAAGCAATTGAAGAAATCACCCGAAAGGCTTCTCTTTACTCAAAACGTGTATGCCTTTTATCCCAAAATGAAAAATATCTTCTCCTCAATCCATAGACCAAATTTTGTTCTTATCCCTCATTTTGATATAAGACCTTGTTTGGCTCATCACATTTTGGCTTAAATTCTCTTTTTTAGATTAATTCCTTAGCCTTTGCATTTGGTGCTTTATCTTTCTATTATTTGCAAATCAACTTATCATATTTCTACAATACCATATCATCTTCTTATGTTATGACCTTTAGGTCCTTAATGTGACATTTTACCGATTTACCCATATTGCTAATTTCGAAAAATGAAATTTCACTTATATTATACCTTTAAACATGTAATAAGCGCTATGGTATAATTCGAAATTATTACAATCCTCTTAAGAATAGAATCTTGATTTGTTTCTAGTTCTATTTTGATAGCTTAGATGATTGGATCTTCATGATTTGATCTTTATTCATCTGCCTAAATGATCTCAGGCTAATCGGTTACTTGCTCCCCAAGTACCTTGGCCTCCAAGGTTCCAGAATTGATTTACGTCCCACATTAGTTCCTACTATGTCTAGACTTCTTCCAGGGACGTGATGTTTAACCCATCAAATCTTCCTCAAATTTCATCTTCTAATAAGTCATCTTCTTGTAGTATACTTGAGACAAAGATATTGACCATATGAAAACCCAACTGGTTCCAAATCTAGTTTCATAGTTTGGATGATCAATTTGGAAGACTCTCCATTATCTGTGAATCTTTGATAAATCCTAGTTTATTTTGATGCTTCTTCCCCAAAGTTGAGAAGACAGGAAAGTACTCTCTTAGTAGAGTCCCTATGCCCATTCTAACTCGGTCGGCTGGGTCCAAGGCGAGTCCTATTCAACGAATCTTTCCTAAATCATGATTCTTGTTGCATCAAACCATGGTATAGTCAAGTGAACAAGCTCCTTCTTATTTGCATTATCCGTAGGATCGGAAAGAAGTCTAGAGCTCTTCTATTTCTTCCTTCCAATTACCTTGGGCTCCAAGAGTCCTAGATCAGGTCCAAACATAGTCTTGACTCTCTCGTGACTAGCACGTCTCTGCCCTAGTCCGGACATAGGACTGGTTCTAGGGACTTCATGTTTAAACCTTCAAATCTTCATCAAACTTGGACTTTGAAGTAGACATCTTCTTGTAAAACACTAGGGACAAAGATAGTACCAATTCTAAACCCTACATTATCAAGTAACAAAAAGTTACTACCATTTACTCCAAAAGCCCGCCATGTTCTTGAATAATTCAAGCTTATAAATATTGTGAAGAAATTATGAACATTGATGTTAAGAAAAGTCATCTCCTTTTCTTCATTTATTTTCTATTCTAGATTCTAGATGATAAGAAAAAATTTCGAAACAATTATTTCTCATGATTGAATAAGAAAACTATTATATTTTCTTATTATAATCTTTTCTTAGAGAAAAATGATTTTATTTTTGTTTAAATTACGTGATAATATATAATTAGAATATAATGGAAAACTATTAGTCTATTTAGCAAAGTATAGGAATATGAACATCCCAATACTGTAAGTCATAATTATAATTATAAAAATTAATAAAATGAATAGAAAAAGTAAATGAAATTAGACTATACTTTTAAATTTGTCATTTATTTTATCCTTACTAGTTAATTGATGTGATGCGTCTCTATATGTGACATTTCAAATGATATGACTAACTTCAAAGAAAAATTACTATCTTCATATACATGTGATATTTTATTTTTCTAGTTTGTTCTCTTCTTTGAGCATTCAACAATATGTTTTTTCTATTTCTAGATTTGTTTTCTTCCTGTTTTCTTCATTTTTCTCCATCCTTATGGGTCGCTCGTCTATAAGCATCTTCGTTTGTTATTAAATTATTCAAACGATAATATTATTATATAAGAGGAATTTATTAACAGAATCGCTAAGAAAATAGAAAGGCATAATCTAACAAAAGTTGGAGAAGGTAGGTGGATCAATGACCTTCTAAATAATTTTGCAAATGTGATTTTTTTATCTTTTGACATTAACAATAGTGGGTTTAAACCTGAGAGGATGAAGCCGAACAGAAAGAGGATCTTGTGATGATGGGTGTGAAGGGAGAAGATGAGAATTTTCCCGCCGTAGTTGATAAGGTTTTCCATTATTAATAAGAAAACATTAAAATAAATTTCTATTAAAAATAAAGGAGAAATACTAGCTCACCATCATGCATTATTTTCAAACGAGAAGAATTAAATATTTTTAGTCTTAAAAGAAATTTGTAGAGGTACAAGTATTAATAATATTGGCTCCAAAAGACCGCAAGTAATTATTTTAAAATTTTGAAAAGATAAAGGGGTTCTTCCATGGAAAACTATTGCCATAATTTTTATTAAATAATTATTACAATCAACTTTAATTATAACATAAATAAATAAAATTTTCAAATTGTTTCGTGTGGGGTTCTTCTGTAATGAATGATGGCACCCATATGTAGCTGTGGGAGGTTTTCAATAAATCTTATGGAAATGCAACTTTGGTATGTGAATTGCACCAATGAGTGATATGTTTAAAT
The DNA here is from genome assembly GCA_016808115.1 of Tetrastigma voinierianum. NCBI lineage: Eukaryota > Viridiplantae > Streptophyta > Magnoliopsida > Vitales > Vitaceae > Tetrastigma > Tetrastigma voinierianum. The sequence goes on from JAEQBH010004639.1 coordinate 169,915, forward strand.
ATTAATATTGAACGAAACGAACTCCAAGGTTATTTTCCACCAATATTATAAAATAAAGACTGCCAAACCCACTTGCCTTTGAAAAATATATCTACAAAAGAAAGAATTTTACGATGACTTACGAAAATTATATAGATTACATGACCTAAATTCAGATAATCACTATCGCACCTGAATGTTATGTATTAAAAAATACATTGATGTTAATTGGTAAAGCAAGGCAAGCTCTAACAAGTTTCTTAATTTTTTTAATTCATTTTTCACTCTCTTTTTAGATATATATATATATATATATATATATATATATATATATATATAACTAGCCATCCAGAAAAAATTGCTAAATTGAAACCCAGTAAAGACCTTGCCAATTTAGTCTATTTAATCTGAGAGTTAGATAAAGTAGGCCACAACAATTTCTAAATAATTACACATTCTCTCTCATGCCACATTAATCTTCTCCAGATTAATTTGCTCCTCTTCCATTAATTCTTTTTATTATTAATCAAATCCTGAGAGTCCTTTAGTCAAAAAGATCAAATCATCTATATCTATCATCTGCAAGTCAAATTCATTGGATCCCTTAGAATTGTTTAGTTGAAAGAAGCTAGCAGCTAGCAATAGTGATTGACAACTTACGACATGAACAATATAGTAAGACTTGAAGCATGGCGGTCCAAAATCTTTTTCATAGCATCGGATGTCAATGGAAAATAAGGTCCACCGGAAAAGCACAATCTAGAATATAAAACACGGTACAACAATTAGAACATACAGATGGTAAACAAAACAAAAGACTAAATATGAAGGGTATACGCATCCATGGACAAGCATGATGCTTCATTTTCTGTTTTCTGAGTCATATTCCAGTGTTCACATCATGATGCCTACAATGCTTCCCCCTGCTCAAGTAGCGGGCACAATATACCGGCGTAAATGGTCATGATTGTATTAGACTTAGCCAGATTATCTCACGCCTGTTAAATATATATATATATATATATTTTTAAACCATAAATTTTATTTGAGAGACTTATTTCTTTAAGATTCTCGTCTTGATCCCGGTGGATACAAAATTTTAAAGATTTTGGGACTGATCTAGACTGTTTCCCGAAACTTAATTCATTTTTATTGAGGCTTTTCAAAGTTAGAAAAATTAAAAATAACTTTTAAGATCGATTTTTCAAAAACTTTTTTTGAATAAATATTTTTAGTTGTTTTAAATTAAAATAAAAATGTTATCAACTTGTCTTATATTAATATGAGTTAAATTTTGGTTTAGAATTGTAAACAAAATTGTAACTTTAAATGAATTAAAAATGAATAGTTTTAGTTGAATTAAGTCTTCGATATTTCTTGAAATATAATTTGTAAAGGCAGAAAATTAGAATTTTTTTCGAAAGGGCAAAATGGTCATTCGGTGAAATCGAGGGTACCGTCTCCGGATGACGAATGGATTTCACCGTTGGAATGCGATGCCATTGAAATCTGGCTACCGTTGAATTTGGTCGAATTAGAAATAATCGAATTTCCGCGTTTCGAATGTGGTGCGTAAGTGGGTTTGAGACACATGTGTGATGTGACAAGGGAAATGCTGTACATGTACCCGTGTGACATATGTTGCGTAGTAGAGGATGAGATGGATGGTGAGATTGTCAGTGTCCAAACTTAATCGAAAAGGACAGATGAGAATTTTGCAAATGTTAATGAGAATAGACAAAAGCAAATAGTGTTCATCTTCTCGAAGCGGAACAAATCGGAGTGGGCTGGATTTTGGTTTTTAGAGAGAAGGAGCTCCTTCTCTCACAGATTTCGACCATTCGGACCCAGTCGGTTCTCGACGAAGCAAGAAGCAAAGTTGTTCTATGCAGCGAGGGCTACGCGTGGACACCGATTTGGTGGAGATTCAGAAGCGACTCAAGAGGTAGGATCTTTCCTCTTGTGTTATTCTTTGGTTAGAACCATGTAAATGATTGGGGAGGTTGAGGGCTGTGGATTAGCCGTGTTCTGGAGTCTCAGGCTTTGAGCGAATGGAGAAAATCTCCGTTGTTGTGACGTGAGCAGTCTTAAGCAGGGTTCCTTGTTCACGTGAATAGTGACGTGATTTTCTTGGTAGTAATGTGTGTTGTAAGTGATTCAAAATGAATTGCTTGTGTTTACTAATTAGCCCATGTGAGCTAATCTTGGTGTTATTGATGTGAATTTAATAACATGATTTGTTTGAATTAATTATGTTAATATATATACATGTGAATATATTAGCATGAATGTGTTGAGATTGGCATCATGCATTCCATATGCACTGGGGCACCCTAGAATATTAGGAGTGAGTGCATGACATGAAATTAAAAGAAAAACCAAAACGTTTGTGAAAGGAAGATTTTAGAAGAATTGTCTTGGAGAGTGGTCAACGGATCGCCGGATGAGGACCGTGTTTGTTTCGGAGCGTTATCGGCAATTTGCCTCGGAGGGTAGTCGATATATTTACCAAATCTGTTAGTGAGTTTTTCGAATAAGCTTTTGTTTTGGCGGATATTTACTAGCATTCAACTTATGCATATGTGAAGTCGGTGAGGACTCGTGAGATGAGATTGGTCATGTAGAGCGCATTCGAATAGGTTCGAATGAAATTGGCTTGAATGTGATTGTTTGTATGACATGTGCATGAGTGGGAATGCTTGTGTAAGAAATTATCACTATTGGGTTTTCCTCACCCTGTTGAGGGATCACTATTTTAGGTATAGGGAGTGTACAGGAGGACGGTGTTCACTAGACGCCGCGTTTAGAAGAAAGCCCAGGGATTATGGCTTTGGTAGAGACTTTATATAACATGTATTAAATTGTACATTTTAATATGTTGAATTAAGTGAATTATTAACTCTTGAACTATTGTATATAGTTGATGAATTTTGTAGTGTCACGGGGGCCCAGAAGTGGCCATTTTTGCTCGCATGTGGACCTGTGGTCATTAGTATTTGTTTGGGACAGGTTGTATTTGGGTAGAGCTCCGTGCAAAGGCTTTGCTCGATTTTTTTAGTGGTGTCGGGTTACCCACGACATCACATTATTCATGAGTTGTGAGTTTGTCAACGGACCGAGTTTTTGGGGCGTCACATAATTTGAATGGGCCTAAAATCTTAAAATGAAGTTTGATATTGAGGGTTTTCGACCTTTCTTTCAACATCCTTTTAAAAGTAATTTATACATTATTTGCCTTCCCACATTTTTCATATTAATGCTTTATACTATGTAGAATGAGCAAGTTGTGACCCACATTTTGTCATGACTCTATCGATGTCAAAGTCAAGCTTTGTCTTATCTCATTTTCCTTTTTTCCAAGTGTTGGAGTATCATTATTGGCAAAACCTATGTCAAAAATAAAATCCATGAAGTACTTTAGCTATTGACGTAGTAGATGTTGCAGCGACTCATGTAACTCATCATCCAGAGTTGTTTGTGTCTCACATGTTGTGAGAATAGGAAGGTGAACCTTACCTTAGTTAGGCTAGCGCATTGGAAAGATTCTCAGAATCAAGCGAATATTAGAAAATTTGGTTCTATCCTTTGCATATTGTAGGAAGTATAAAGTATATTATTTTATATTAAGATCAACAAAAATCTCGACAATAGGAGATCTCATATATAGGAGCCTAGATGGAAATTATGCTCCATGAATAAGGAAGGATATCAACCAGTGATGATAAGCACATAAAACGGTTTTGGAAAAAAGTGGATTTCGTCAAAATAAAGATTCTCATCTTAAAGGAATGTTAGAGACATTTGGAGCTCATCGATTAAGCATGAGAGGATTTCAGTGTTTTTTGCAAAAAAGAACAGCTGTAGTACTATAGGAAACCTTGATGGTGAGGAGTACATTTACTCCACTTAGGATAGAGTGATTGGGCACTAATGAACCCAGATGCATATAGGAAAGAAGGGAAGCTTATTTTAATGTTTCTTTATAGGATAGTTAGCAGAGGACGACTGTGAGAAAGGGGAGCCTTGTCTCACTTAAGTCTAACATGTAACCTAATTGATATATAGTAAAACGTCTTACATCTGAAGCTCTGACCCCCGCAGACATAGAGCAATTGTTGAACTATAACAATCGCCCTCACAGTGTGTGTGCATAATCTTTCCCTATCTTCTTACTTATTACCTATTAACTCTATACTGCGCACATCATAAGAGTTAATTATACATAACTCGAAAGTGTCTCTGGTGATGCGAGGATCTCTTAAACCACTGTCACCAACAAACAATCATTAAATTTTTCTGTGAAAATTTTTCAATTCAAGTCAGTCGAAGCTTTAAAAATGTTCCCCATGATATGGACCCTTGATGTTTTCCACTTTCACCTAATATTGACATTTATTTTTCAGTTTCATCTAATTTAATTAACCACATACCAATACGAATATACAAAAAAAATACACAGCTTCCCTCTAAAAATAGTTTTTATATCATATTAAACTAGTAGCTCTTTTAAAGTCTAAGCTTGTACTTAATAAAGTACAATAATTAGGCATTTTGAAATAATTAAAGTGTGTAATCTAATATTTCATGGATTTCTATGCTCTAATGACGGAATTTAATTGTCAAGAAATTAGGTTTAGTATTAATGTTACTAGTAGTTGATCATTAATTTTAAGCTAACAAATGTAAATTTTTTGTTTAATTAGTTAATTATTTAAAAATAGGTTTTTTTTATATCATATTAAGCTACTAACTCTTTTAAGTCTAGCTACGTGAGTTAACAAAGTACATTAATTAGGCATTTTGAAATAATTAAAAGTGTGTAATCTAATATTTCATGGACTTCTATCCTCTATTGATGGAGATTTAGTGAGACCACCCTTTTTTTAATTGAGTTGGAATTTTATTTTATTTTTCATTCTAAATAAAGACAAATTATTAGGAATCCTCTAGCATGAAACTTTGTGTTCTTTGGGCATATCTAATAGACATAAATGAAAAAAATTATATATTTAATTAGTTTATATTTCATCGAAAGAAAAGAAAAACTTAAAAACCTTTGTCTCTTCATGATGTTTCAAATGAAAGGAATTTTACCGTGTTGGAAACTCCTAATCTATAAGTTACTAGATCTATTGACTCATAGAAGTCAAGTTCAAGGACACTAAATGTTCAAGAAGTTAAATTGTTCCAAAACAATCATCCCACATAAAAACAAAATATCCAAGAATACTGGAATTGATAAAATTGCTTAGAATTTTGTGGATGACAAACAAAATGAATAAGAAAAGTAATCAATCAATATATATAAATTGATAGGAAGACATGAGTTCAAACATTGAGTTAATTAATTCTAGATTTTACATATTTATTAATAGTATAGAACAGAAGTAGAGATGGTGTAGATATTAGAATAAGGAGTATTCCAGATAATACCTTTTGAGTTTGTTGAATGTATTATTTCTAAGAATAATAAAATCTTTGTTACTTTTCATTTGGTAGTTAAATATAAATTTCCACTTGAGAAATTTAGGGCTCGTTGACTACAATGAAATAAATATGTAAATAATTTTGTCAGCTTCTTCAGAAAGAAGCATCTAAATTGCTTTATCATGGAGGAAACTCTAAAAAAGGACCATCATATTAATAAAAACAAATTAAGTAGTAAACACTTTTCCATGTTATGATAGGTGTTTTCTTATATATTCTTACATTATATTTCAATATTTTCGAAAATTCATCCAAGTCACTTGTCTATTTATTTTTATTTTTTTATTTTTATGCTATATTCTTTAATCCTTTAAATTATTAACCATTTTATAATTGTTTATGGATTTACTTATCACATTAACATCAATAAAGTTCCAAGTATGTGTATGAACTAACAACATACTATGATTAGGATATTTTGAAATAACTAAAATACTTTGTGAAACCTATCTGATGGTCGTTGATAGCACAATGCGTAGCCTTCTCGATCGGGGGTCTTGTTGACAACCCGTCAGCAGCGGAATGCTTGTGGATGTTGAGTAGCACGGCAGCTCATAAATCGAGCGAGAAGTGCTCGCACTGTGCGGGAGGTCTGCCGTCTGAAACTGTTAAACAATTATCAAAGACCTGGGTCATGTGCGAGTAAAAATGGCCTTTGGGGCCCGTCGTAAATCTTCGCAAAATTATATTTATATCACCAAATAGTTGAAGTTATTACAATACTCTTAGCAAAGCGTATGTCAATTTAAGTTTAATACATGTAAGACCCTGAGAAAAATTCCAATTTTGGAATAAAGGCAAATAAATAATTTTGATTACAAAATTGTAATTACGGTTAAAAATCTAAGTAATTAATTCTCTAGATCTCCGGATGATGAGAAACGGATTGCACCGTTGGGTAGTGCCATGAAATCTGAATTATGCGTAAAATTTAGCAATTTCTTTGAGATGATCGGTCGACGCGTTTTCGAGGCATCGCATTTGGTCAGTAAATGCGTTTAAAGCTGCGACAAAGGCATATAACGTATGCTTCCGTATGCGTAAGTGGTATGGTAAAAATGATGAAAAGCGACGTATGACGGTGCTGAATGGCCGAAAATGAGAAGAAGAAAGAATTGAATGATTGATAGGTTAAGTAGACAGAAGGCGAAAAAATTTATAGTGGCTTTTCTTCTCCTTAGCAAAAGAAAAACGTCGAGGGCATTCAGTGGAGATGCAGTGGCGCCATTTTGGAAACTTGCAGAAGAGGTGTGCTTCTCTCTAGAATCTGGGAATCAGTAGTCGTGGGCCAAGACGAAGAATGTTCTACGCGAGAGCGAGGCTGCGCGTGGACCGGGTTTGAAGTTTTGACAGCTCGGTAGGATTTTCTCCTAACGTGTTTATTCTCTCATTTTAAGGGTTTTAGATGTTTCGGTTAGTTTGAGCGGGGCAGGGCAGTTTGATGGAATCCCAAAGCATAGGACCGGGTGTGGGAGTACTCTTGGGATTTTTGGGTTGGCGTGTTGCTTGAGAGCTGAAGTGGGCTGTTTGTGTGGAATTGGCATTAAAATGCATGCTTGAGATGATGAGGCCGGGGAATGGGCACGACGATGCAGTACTAAAACATGGGACAGTGTTAGAATTTTGAGGCCGGTGGGCAATCTGAACCTAGCTGACAATTTGTATGGGTCTTTGTGATAATTTATTCAATAAATTATGCTTTAGTGTTTATGAGACCGGTAATGGGTAAATTCGGTTCCAAAAAGTGAAGCCGAGATTGGACAGAAGTGGGCTGCCCGTGGGCGACCTTCTTTGGGATACGAGGCTGTGCTTGATCCGAGGTTTATGTGAAATAACAAAGGTCCATGTTTCGGCATTGAGGTGTGTGAATTGAATGGCGGTAGGTGTGAAATTAATTTGGAAGTTGGTGATCGAAAGAATTGTGGAGTTGTGTGAGGTGTTAACACAATGACTTGCAATTATGTGGATTAGAATTGTGTTGCGTAAGCCATTGGTGATGATTATGATTTGCTCAAGTGAGCTAGATTGGGTGATGATTGAAGTGTGGAGATTACATGTGTGTAATTGTAGTTTATTGAAAATATGCATATTGTCATATTGTAAATGATTTTGAAAATGGCATAATGCATTTTCATATATGCGCTGGTAGCCTAGAATTGGGGTGTGAGTGCATGACAGGTATTTTGTAAAAGCGGATATGGTTGCGAAAAGGAATTTCACGAATGATTGGGAGGAGTGAGTTGGGAGATGAGCCAACGGATCATTTCGGATGAGACCATGGCTTGTTTTTGGAGAAGCTCGCAACCAATTCACCTAGGAGGAGTAGTCCCATATTTATCTAGAATATTTACGGTAGTATATTTTCAGAACAAAGTTTTGTTTGAAAATGATTATTTTCTCATGCATGGCAGAGCGAGTGTGGGTGAGTCGGTGAGGAGGCTCGTGACATGGGGTAATCATGTAGACATTCAAGTAGGATCATGTATTTACTTGAGTGTGTGTTTACTTTGGAACATTGCCTTGCACTTGAAGTTGTGAAGTAGCACTTGGGCGATTCTCCTCTTGAGCTTTATTTCGCCGTCGATGGGACCCCCACCTTATTTCGGTACGGAGCGCTCGAGAAGACAATTCATTTTTGAAAGATGCCGGTTCATGATTTTGATGGTTTTGGACATAACATGTATTAGACTTGTAGATGTTAATATATGTTTTGTATAAAGAGAAGGTAAATCAACTATGTAATTATTGGGAGATAATTGGAGAATAGTTGTGATATGTGTTTTTATGAACGTGGTTTATGGGCCCGAGGCGTTTTATCCATATTTGTATATATTGCATATATTGGGTTGTTTGGGACGGGATATGCGGGTTTGTGGTGGGTAGAGCTCCCGTAAAGACTACTTGATTTTCTGAGTGGCGTTGGGTAACCCGACCTCCACTTGTATTAGCGGAGTTGTGGGTAGTCAACGGACCCCGGGTTTTGGGCGTCACGGCAGTATCGGGCTTAGGTTTATAAATACCTAGAGCTTAGTGTCGATAAGCTGGGTATACGATTACCTAGGGCTTGAGGGACTTGGGTCTAGGCCACGGGTCTTAGAATGTGGAGTATAGGTGTGTAAGAATATGGAAATGTGACACCCTTTCTCCGTCCAGGCAGGTGGCGGAGTCGAACCATCCGGGATAACACGATACCACTAATGTGACCTTGACCTGTTATAGGATGTCAAAGTGAGGTCCTCTTTTATCATACTTATAACCCTTTACACTTGCATAATCATATAATGTTAAACAATTAACTTGTATTACGATACGTAGCGGATTACAAAATATATATACAAGCTCCAAATATGGAAATGTTCAGCATTTACAATATTTACATTGGTTTACAAAAATTTCATATACAAAATAGACCTAAGGAGTCTTCCCGGTGGGCACCTATTGATGTGTGGCCTTTATTTGTGATGTGTGATTGTCGTCTCTGGACTCCTCTCTTACCGTACCTACAGTTGTGTTTCACAGTGCTGACTTTACGCTTGGTGGAATTAATACACATGAATGACTCTATGAGGGTCATTACCTTCTATACAAATGCATATAACATATATAGCATGTCTGATTCTTGTCATTCTCATATATATATATATATATATATATATATACTTTTCATAATCAGTTTCATTTCTTATCATCTTCCATATACTTTTCATGTCAACGTACTTCTTCTTATTCTTGTGGTGTATCTTGTCATCACCTGTGATCTTTATTCTTCCATATCATTATCATGTATTCTCTACATTTCCTTTGCATATATAAATCAATTTCTTTTATGTTTCATGTGCATAGGCTTAGAAGTAGATACAGGAAACTATAATCCCATGACCGAAGTGCCTATCTTCCTTGTATGGCTTAGTGGTCACTTGAGAGACCGGAATGACATAATATAATACTCTTGAAGGTATCATCCTTTGTTCGAACGGTGACTATCCATGAGGGCCGGCGTGGTGACCCTTTCGGGGCCACCGTGATCCAAGCGGGATCTATCTCATCATTGGCGGGGCCGGAATATCAGAACATGCAGACTTATTTTTTTTTTCCCTAATAGGCCTTGCCCATCTGTCACTGAGGTTAGCGGACAATCAATATGTATTTTATGTTCAGTATATATATCTCATATTCCCGAATAATTATTGTCATTCGGTAATCATATGAGATATATATACAATCAGTTATTCATATCTTTACATTTTTCATACTTCATTATATTATAAATAACTATGTACACTGTATACTTATGAGCTATTTATGAATTCTGTAGGCGTTCATAATACAAATAACTATGGTTACCTGTACTGCCTACTGTTTTCCGTGTTTTCTGGAACTAATATGAGTTCAATCTTATCAAACTGTCTATTGATGAATTCTTGACTCAATGGGCTTTCCATGAGTCCAGAACACCAAATCGGAGTTCAAGCGAAGATGACCTTAAGTTGGAGGTCATGCGCGATTAGTCTTGACGAGGCGGCCTGGGCGACGAGCTACACTGAAGTGACGGCTCAGTCTAACACCTCTGTCTGACATCTAATATCTTAACGGGCATATGGATGGATTCTTGACTCAATGGGCTTTCCATAGAGTCGAACGCAAATCGGAGTTCAAGCGAAGGAGATATGACCTTCGGTTGGAGGTCATGCGCAGTCAGTCTTGACGAGCTGACCTGAACTGACGAGCTGCACTGAAGTGACGAGCTCAGTCTAACACCTCAGTCTGACATCTAATATCTTCCTCAGGCATATGGATGGATTCTTGACTCAATGGGCTTTCCATGAGTCTAAGAACATAATCGGAGTTCGAGGGCGAAGGAGATATGACCTTAGAGTTGGAGGTCATGCGCAGTCGATCTTGACGAGCTGACACAGGCGACAACTTCCTTTGAAGTAATGAGCTCAGTCTAACACCTCGTTCTGACATCTAATATCTTCCTCAGGCATATGGATGGATTCTTGACTCAATGGGCTTTCCATAGAGTCAGAACATAAATAGGTTCAGGCGAAGGAGATATGACCTTCAGTTGGTCATGCGCAGTCGGTCTTGACAGGCGGCCTGGAGCGACGAGCTGCACTGAAGTGACGAGCTCCAGTCTAACACCTTAATTACGACGTAATATCTTCCTCCGGGCATATGGATCGTTCTTAGCGACTCAATGGGCTTTCATAGGGTCAAGAACGCCCCAAATCGGAGTTCGGGCGAGAAGGAGATATGACCTTCGGTTGGAGGTCGTGCGGTCGATCTTGACAGTGAGCTATTGATGTGACGACCTCTGGGGGGATCGACGGCCCTGCGGTGGGACGACCTCTCTGAAGGACCCGGCGAGCCTTTGGGACGGCGACCTCTACGAGTGCTGGCGGCCTCTGGGCGACCTCTTGATGCCTGTGACCTCTGATTGCTGGCGACCTGCATGACGACCTGCATGGGCGGCTCGCACCCATTTGGCTGTTCGGTAAAGATCATAACTTGGTCTAGGGTCGAATTAAGAAATTCAAAGCCTAACATCAAGTTCCTTGGTGCTGCAATTCTAAGAAGGACTTTCTTCCAAATTCTCTTTATTTCTGGTTCAAAAACTCGTTCTAATGTCCGGCTAGTTGACCGGGTGCGGTGACCCTACCCAGTTTAAATGGGGTGACCTCGATGAGACCATAACTTAGTCTACAGAGGTCCGTCATTTTCAGCTTTATATCAAGGTTTGTTGACGACGCTGGTGCAGGACTCTTCTGAGAATAATGCTGTATTTCTGACCATAAACCCGATTTCAAGGATCGACTCTTGCATATGATGCGACAATAGGTGCAGGTTCAGCACGCTAGACCCTTCTCAAACACACTTTAAGACTAGCAAAGCTCTTCTCAGCTCAACCCACTACAGAAAATGAGTTTAGGAGTTCCCAAACCATACCTGTACACAAGATGAAGGTTCTAAACCATGTATCCATACCAAAATCATACCAATACTCAATTTAGTAATTCCCATACAACGAAGACATGTATCGTACTCGAATTTAGTAGTTCCATACTTTGTAATCTTCTTCTTCTTCTTCTTCTTCCTTTCTTCTCTCTTGTCGTATTCTTTGCCACTTTATAAGACGAAAATAAGATATTTAACAGTGCTTTATCATCTATTGATCTTGTCACTTTTTATTTTACTTTGGTCCTCACGACTCTTATAATATTTGCAAATCAATTTATAATATTTTCTGATAGCGCCGAATCTTCTTTATTATTTGTAATTTAACTATGCATATTCCTACTTCGTTTTTATCTTTTATTTTATTCGAATAAACGTATCGCATTTCACGTTTATTATACCCAAACATGTTGTAGCTGTTAGGGTATAATTTGAAGTCAGACTCTCCCCAGCAAGAATTTTAGTCCTCGAATTCATCACTGATCGAGTTGAGATCTTGTACTTTCCTCAATTGTGAGCTCCCAAGTAGCTTCTTCTTTCTCTGAGTAGTGTTTGCTGAGAACTCCATAATCGTACTTGTTAACATTTGTTTCACCTCGCATTGAGAATGATCTTTGGCTCCTCATCCTTATGACAAATCTTTATTGTACTTGTGTTCTTACTAGCTGGTAGTATGTGACTGTGGAAGCGATATCAGGCTTGTGACACATGAAACACATCGTGTAATTTGGCCCAGGCTACGTAGGAGTGCCAATCGATAATACGGGACGATACGTTCCCAAAATCTCATATGGCCCACATGAACCTTGGACTGTTGCCTTTACATGCAGCCTGAATTTTTCACCTCCCATGGTGATGAAGACCTTGTCCCCACTTTATGTTCAATATCTCTCCTCTTTAGGTTAGCATACCACTTTTGTCGATCACTAGCCTTTAACCTCTGCGAATAACTTGTACTTTCTCTTACGTATCTTTTACTATGTACGGACCTATCGGTTTACCTTTCCATTCAGTGCAGTCGACACACGGGAGTTCTGTTTAAAGACCATACAAAGCTTCATGTATGGTGCCATACCAATGTGACTGAAAACTATTGTTATAGGCAAATTCCATCAATGGAATATACCTATCCCAACTTCCTGAAAATTCCATAACACAACCTCGAAGCATATCTTCGAGTACCTGAATCAATCTCTCTGACTGTCCATCTGTTTGCGGATGGAATGCCGTGCTAAATTCAGCAGTGCTGGCATTGTAATTCCTTCCCGAACCTTGATGTAAATCGGATCTCTATCGACACAATAGACAACGGCACACCATACTGTCCTTTTAATCTCATCTACATATAACTCAGCTAGTCGATCCATAGCATAGTCAATCTTTGGCCCAGTATAAAATGGCGAACTTTGTGAACTATCTCTGATCGCATACGAGTCATGTTTTTTGTTGTGTGAGAAAACGAAACACAAAATCCATGATGTTATCCCACTTCATTGAGGAGTGGAGGATTTAACAAACTGTTGGCACTTGGTGTTGACTTTGACTGGCGACCGCGTCGACATAGACACATATTGGTCACATCTCTTTTCATTCCTTTCCACGATAAAACTTTTTAAGTCTGGTACATCTTATTCCCTCGGATGCATGGTAAATACCGCATTATGAGCACTCAAATAACAGCTTTTTCTTTAGCTCTTTATCATACGCACATAATCTATTACGGAAATACAAACCCGCTTCTTTCTCTAAAACTGGTCTTGTCTGCATCTCTAACCATGTAAATTTTTACCTTAACTCTTCTGTCATTTTACTGCGCATCTATAATCATTTGCTTTAAAGCAGGTTGCGCTTCTAATTGAGCTAACAGCTCTATCATCTCACCTAATCTCCAATCAGCATCTTTGTAGTGACATTGCTACCACTGTCTTTCGGCTTAAAGCATCGGCTACTATATTAGCCTTTCAGGGATGGTAATCTATGATGCAATCATAATCCTTTAATAACTCTAACCACCTCCGCTGTCTCCAAATTTAACTCTTTCTGAGTTAACAGAGTATGAACTCTTATGATCGATGTAAATTCTACACTTTTCCACGTATAAGTAATTATTAAGCCTGTATATTTTTAAAGCAAACACTACATGACTAACTCTGGAGTCGTAGTGGATAATTTTGTTCATGTGGCTTCAGCTATGCGGACGCATGAAAGCCACTACTTTCCCATCTTGCATTAATACATCCTAAACCAATGCATGAAGCATCACTATACAAGGTATACTCTTTTCCGGAGTAATTGCGTGTCATGCTAGTGTAACCGGCATCCTTTCAGCTATTCCAAAAGCTGATACGACATTTGTACGTCGCTCAAACTTTATTCCTCTTTGAGTAACGGTGACGGAGCTGACCGAAAGAAGCCTCTCACAAATCTTCTATGTGTAGCTAAACCTAAAAACTTCTCACCTCGATTACAGTTTGGTGATTTCCAGCCTGACCGCTTCTGATGCTTGAGATCGGCTCTTATACCCTCTGACGAACCTGTGTAGCTAAGAATGAGACTTCCTTTGGCAATCACATTTTGCTGAGCTTAGCATATAACTATTTACTACTCTTAACGTCTCTAAGACTATTCTCAGAAGTGTTGTTCATGTTCTGTGCATCCTTAGAATACACTAGGATGTCATCAATAAAAAACCACAACAAATTGATCCATAGAATTGGAAAACCCTATTCATCAAATCAATGAATGCTATCGGTGCATTAGTCGCTTGAATGGCATGACCAAAACTCATAATGACCATATCGGGTTCTAAATGCAGTCTTCGACACATCTCCTTCCTTTACCCTCAGCGATAATACGATCGCAGTCACATCTTGACGCGCTCGCTGTTGATCCAAAGATCTTCAATTCTCGGCGATGGGTACTTGTTTTTTCCTTTGTCACCTTATTAATGCTGCCGATGTCGTGCACATCCGTAGAGAGTGCCATCTTTCTTTTCACAAATAAAACGGAGTGCACCCGAGGGGACACCTTTGAGTCGGATAAATCCTTTATCTAAAAGTTCTTGCAATTGACTCTTTAACTCTTTGACTCAGATTTAGACCATCTGTCTGATTGCCCATGACATAGGGGCTGACTAAGTACAATTTCTGGCCTAAGTCCACCTCTCATGTGGAATGCTGGTAACTCTTAGGGAATACATCTGGAAATTCCCTTACTCTTGGGATCTTTTCTGCATCAACTTGACCTCTTGGGTCGAGTATCAAAGCAAGAATGTCTCACATCCTTTCCTCGCTAATTCTCTAGCTTGCATAGTGGAGATGACATTAGACGTACCGCTTGGTCAATGCGGCACTATTACCGGTTTGGTGAGGAGCATTTCCAACTACTGCGATCTTTTGTCACAATCACGATAGCTGGTGTAGACAGCAATCATTCTGAGATAAGTGAAACTCTGGAATGATAGGTTATCCATCTGACGCAGAAACTCTGGTTTGTATAACAGTAGGGCAATTTAAGCTATGTGCTATTCACTAACGTTGTGCCCCAGCGGACTAGTTACATGCATGTCATATGCTAATTTCTCCTTGCTGGTACTTTGTCGAATACATGCTCCATGCACATATGAATGAGTAGATCGGTCCCGATCAATGCATGCATCTCTATATCATATAAAGAAAGCCCTTGCCCGCTATGGCAGGAGCATTACGTCCTCACGAGCCTTCATGTGTTTGCGTGTTGGTCTTTGTAGGCATAGGGCGATCTTGTTTAGACACTGCTGCCTCATAGTCTCTATCTTTGAGATGGGCCACTGTGACCCTACCGTCACGAGTCGGAAGTGAGTGCTGCGAGATCTTCCTGCGCCACTTCATGGTGGCTGTTCATCCCCTAACTCGGGGACAACGTGCTTTCAGATGCTCCAAGGCTACAGAAAACACCCTCCTGTCAATATCAAACTCCCGGAATGCCTTTTGCAGCGTAGGGGCATTCGAATTTCTCCTGTCCCCTTGAAGCACACTCTACTTGTACTCGTGTTACATTGGACCTTTGCCTTCTACCCCTCGACGGAACTATATTCGATTGAGTGGAGACTCTCTAACTCTTTTTCCTAGGAGACAGCTCCTGAAAACTTCTTCTTTTGAAATCTTTCTTTGTTGCTCGTTCTAGTCTCTCTACTTTCATTGCGGCTTGGACAGTGATAAAAATCCCTTTGTTTGGAGAGAAGTCATAGGTGCCAAATACCTCTTGATGGAATCATGCGGTCCATCCTCAAATTGCCTACACCCAGAAATACCTCGGTGAGGACAATTAAGTGCATATTTACCTAAGATAGGCTAAATTCTTTTTCATATTCGATACCAGATAAGCTCCTTTGCTAAATTTAGGAAGCTATTTCCACTTGGAATCTATACATCTCGGTAACATACTTTGTCTGAATTCTTGGACAAAAGAATTTATGTCTGAGGACTTGGAGATCCTTGGACTTTTAGTACTAGTTTCCCGCAATCATATGCCTCGCCTATGATAGTGGCGCACATGATGCTCTGATCGGGAGGACATCTAACCTCTTCTAATACTCTATCTAGCTTTTCTAACGAGAGTCGGCTTTCACGACTCTTCCATGCTCGACCCATGGAGATTTCCTGCTCCATGTCTTCTTCTTGTGTCTATTGGAGCTTTAGGAGCGGTGATCTATCTAAAACCCCGGACCATGTCTTCAGATCTTCTCGGCAAGGCTTAGTGGGTTCGTGGGTACGTACTGCGAAGGTTCGAGAAGGCGTAACCCTTGTTCCCTTAGGTTAACACTCTCAGCGGCTTCTTCGGGACGATCCATCTATACAAAACACAAGGACATCCACATCAGGCCAACACATTACTAAACACAAGCTTTTCTATCTTATATATTTACTATTCGAGCCACCTAAACCTAGGCTTTTCGAGAAAGCATACAACACAGAGCTCACGATACCACTAGCGTGACACCCTTTCTCGATCCGACCCGATTGGCGGGTCGAACCAGAATCGAGGATGCTTTCTGATACCACTAGTTGTG
The DNA here is from genome assembly GCA_016808115.1 of Tetrastigma voinierianum. Lineage (NCBI taxonomy): Eukaryota > Viridiplantae > Streptophyta > Magnoliopsida > Vitales > Vitaceae > Tetrastigma > Tetrastigma voinierianum. The sequence goes on from JAEQBH010004639.1 coordinate 186,389, forward strand.
GCGTGACTCGGCATAGGATGTCAGTGAGGTCACTCTTTTTATCATACTTATAACCTTTACACTTATAATCATATAATGTTAAACAATTAACATATTACGATACATGTGACGGATTACAAAATATATACAAGCTCCAGATCTTGAAATGTTCAGCATTTACAATATTTACATTGGTTTTACAAAATTTCCTTATACAAAATAGACCTAAGGTCTTCGGTGGGCTTTTATTGATGTGTGGCCTTTGGCTGGCGATGTGAATTGTCACGTCCTCTGGTTTCCTCTTACGCCTTACAGTTGAACGTGCTAGCTTTGCAACTTAGTGGGAATTAATACACATGAATGACCTCTATTAAGGGTCATCACACTTCTATACAAATGCATATAACACATATAGCATGTACAGATTCTTGTCATTTCTCATATATATATATATATATATATATATATATATATATATATATACTTTTCATAATCAGTTTCATTTCTTATCATCTTCCATATACTTTTCATGTCAACTTGTACTTTACTTCTTATTCTTGTAACTGTATACTGTCATCACATAGCAGTGCTATGCTTCTCATATCATGTCATGTATTCTCTACATTTCCTTTGCATATACCCGTCAATTTCTTTTTATGTTTCATGTCTGCATAAACCTTAGAAGTGGATACAAGAAACTATAATCCATGAGGGCCCGAAGGCGCTATATTCCTTTGTATGAAAACGGTGGTCCGTGAGAGCAGGAGCGCAATATAATATCGCCCGGTATCATCGCTGTTCGAGCGGTGACTATCCATGAGGGCGGAGTCTTGTGGTGACCCTTCCCGGGGCCAGTGATCCAAGCGGGATCTGTCTCCGCCGACCCAAGCGGGGCCGGAATGTCGAGAACTTGTATCTTTGCGAGACTTATTTTTCCTAATAGGCATGTACATCTAACTCCCTCTACGGGTTCTAAGCAGACAATCAATATGTATGTTCGAGTATATATCTCATATTCTAGAATAATTATTGTCATTCGGTAATCATATGAGATATATATACAATCGATTATTCATATCTTTACATTTTTCATACTTCATTATATGCATAAATAACTATGCTTACACTTTGTATACTTATGAGCTATTTATGAATTCATAATGGCGTTCATAATACAAACCAACTATGATTTACCTGTACTGCCTACTGTTTTCCGTGTTTTCTGGAACTAATGAGTTCCAATATTATCAAGCTATCTATTGATGAATTCTTGACTCAATAGGCTTTCCATAGAGTCCAAGAACACCCAATCGGAGTTCAAGCGAAGGAGATATGACCTTAAGTTGGAGGTCATGCGCGGTCGATCTTGACGGTGACGAAGCGACGAGCTACACTGAAGTGATGAGCTCAGTCTAACACCTCTGTCTGACATCTAATATCTTCTTCAGGCATATGGATGGATTGTGACTCCAGTGGGCTTTCCATGGGGTCAGAACACCAAATCGGAGTTCAAGCGAAGGAGATATGACCTTAAGTTGGAGGTCATGTGCGGTCGTCTTGACGAGGCGGCACGAAGCGACGACTGCACTGAAGTGACGAGCTCAGTCTAACACCTCGGTCTGACATGTATCTTCCTCAGGCATATGGATGATTCTTGACTCAATGGGCTTTCCCATAGAGTCTAAGAAAACCAAATCGGAGTTGAGACGAAGAAGATATGACCTTCAGTTGGAGGTCATGCGCGGTCGATCTTGACGAGCTGAGCTCTTCGAGATCTGACGACTGCGGATCGGCGCTGACCTACGAGTCGGACGACCTCTGGGACCTGGCTTGACCTCTTGAGACGACCTCTTCGGGACTGACGACCTCTGATTGCCTGACAACCTCTACGAGACGACCTCTTCAGTACTACGACGACCTCTGATGCACAGCGACCTCTATGGCGACCTCTATGGCTGACTCGCACCCATTTTATTTATTCGGAAGTAAAATCATAACGGTCTACGGAGTCGGAGTAAGAAATTAAAGCCTAACATCAGGATTCCTTGATGTGGCTGCAATTTCTAAGAAGGACTTAACTTCCAAATTCTCTTTATTTTTGGTTCAAGAAACTCGTTCTAAGGTCCGGCTAGTTGACCGGGTGGCAGACGACCTACCAGATTTAAATGGGCTGACCTCGGTAAAGGACCATAACTTGGTCTACAGAGGTCCAAATCGAGAAATTCAGCCTAAATCAGGATTCATTGATGTGTTTACAATTTACTAGAAGGACTCACTTCTGAAATCTATTATTTCTGACCATAAACCAGTTCTAGATCCGGCTACTGCATGTGTGTGTCGACAATAGGGAATTTGCAGGTTCAACTTGCAACTAGACCCTTCTCAAACACATATTTAGGAGCCTTAAAGCTCTTCTCAACTCAACCCTACAGAAAATGAGTTTAGGGTTCCCAAACCCACCTACCATTACCTGAATGAAAGGTTAATATGTATCATTACCGAAATCATACGATACTCAATTTAGTAATTCCATACAACCCCGAAGACATGTATCATTACTCGGAATTTAGTAGTTAATGCTGTAATCTTCTTATGTAACCTTGCTCTTAACTTGTCCGTATTTGCTCTCCACTTTCCCAGACCAAATAAGATATTTCTTTTTAATTCTTTATCGCTATATTGATCTTATCCCTTTTATTTTACTTTGGTCGCCGACTCTTTATAATATTTGCAAATCAATTTATAATATTTTACAATAGCCTCCGTCTTCTTTATTATTTGTAATTTTAACTTATGTATTCTCTTTCGTTTTATCTTTATTTTATTAGAATAAATATGCTGACTACGTTTATTATACTGAACATGTTATAAGCGTTAGAGGTATAATTTGAGGTGATACGAAATCTATGGGTGAGGAATTTGGGCTTAGGCCATGGTGAGTGAGAACATCACCACTAGGTGTGGTTTGATGATGTTGAGTTTAGGTATGGGATTACCTAGGAGAAAATCGCGGGACAAAACTAGGACACTATTACGTGTGTTGATGTGTTTGTGTGATTTTGTGAATTATTTAGTGTTTGGAGTGTGATTGTGTGTATAAAATGGTTGTAAAGTGTTATAATGTTGTGTGCTTGGTGATTAGCACATAGATGAGTTAAGGAAATATTAGAAAAATATTTAGTGAGTACAGTGTACAAAAAAGCGGAAAAGAAAGATGAAAGAATAAATTTTATAAATTGATTTGGCCTATTAGGTGATGAAAATAATTTTCTAAGTTGGAAAAATTGAAAGAAAAAATAAATTTTGATAAATTTATTGGAAGGATTGAAGAAAATGGAAGAAAATAAATTTTTATAAATTTATTTGAGTGGAGAAAGAATACCGTGGAAAAGTGGAAAAGAAAATAAATTTATAAATTTATTTGGTTATGGGATGAGAAAAATAATTTTCTAGGATTTTACAAGGTGTAAAATTGAAGAAAAATAGAAAATAAATTTTGTAAATTTATTTGAGTGTAAGAGAATGGAAAAAAAATGATTTTGTGATTTTTTTGTGATTTTCCATTTCTTTGGAAATAATGAAAAAAATTAATTTAATTAAGTGAAAAAAAACGAAAAAAAAAAATTTAGTGCGAAAATTTGATGGGCTCTTTGCCACATTTGTATTGCAAGATGGATAAATTGGCTTAGAATTGTATTCTGTCTGGAGTTTTATATTGCAGAGAAGAAAGCTTTGAAGGCAAGATTGTATTGCAAGGTTCAGGTTGTATTGCAATATTGGCTGCTGGGGGGCTGGATTGTGTCGCAATACAGTTCTTGTGTGTGAGAGGCAAGGCAGGACTGTGTGTCTGATCCTTGTGTGATACGACAAGGAGCATGGGCGGCGGGCGGCGCGCCTTAGTGGCGGCCCAGAGCGGCGTGCGTCTTTGGCGTGCGAAGCGCCTTGGCCCCGCGTCTTTGGCTTGGCTGGCGGCAAGCGCCTTGGCAGAAGCGCCTTGGCGGCGGCTTGCAACATGGCCTTTATGAAAGCGCAGCGCGAGCGCGCGCCGACAGGAGCTGGCGGGGCCGCCGTGAAGCGGCAGCGGCGGCGGCCGGGCGCGCCGCGAGCGCGGGCCGAGGGCGCCTTGAGGCCGGCAGTACCAGGCGGCTTTGTCTTGGCGCTGGTGTGCGCCGTGGAGCGGGTTGGGTGTTTAGTGCACACGACTCAGTTTGGCCTGGTTTGACTCATTATTTTCTGATGCTAAATGGACCTTTGTTCATCTCCAAATTTTTGAAAAAAAAAAAAAAATTAAAATATTTTAAATTAAATAAAAAATCAAATAAATTTTTATAAAATTCTCGAAAAATAAATTTTCAAAAATAAATTTTGAAAATAAAAATTTTGTTGAAAACAATAATTTAAATGCAAAATTGATTGTAGTATACAACGAGTTATGTGTATGATTAGTGTCTCGAGCGTGGTTATGCCTTAGAATCTTTGCATTTTGGATTAACTACCATTTGGGAAATGGTGATTTAACAGCGGTGGTTAAATGCAGTATATGCATGGTGTAATGCATATGGGAAGGGATGTAGACTTAGGTGTCGAGTTACATACAGTACTTCAACCATCTCTATGACTCGCATAGGATGGCACGATTGAGTTGCGGGGAACTTCGAGTCGATTACAGGACTATTGGACAGAGGTTTTATGGCAAGGCACTTCACCATGAGGCGCTCGGTTCTATTTGCGAAGAAAAGCTGAACCCTTATTGTTTTTGTTGACTATAAGCGATGGAGCGGTTATGATGATCGAAATCGGTACCTATTACCGAGGATTGATGATTTATTTGACCAGTTGAGAGGAGCGCGAGTCTACCCCAAGATAGACCTTCGCGCTGGTTACCATCAGTTGAGGGTTAGGGATACGGATATCCCTAAGACAGCGTTTAGGACGCGTTATGGGCACTATGAGTTACAGTGATGCCCTTCGGATTGACGAATGCGCCAGCAACATTCATGGATCTCATGCATAGGGTGTTCCAACCTTATCTAGATCAGTTTGTCGTAGTCTTCGTGGATGACATCTTGATCTACTCCCAATCAGAGTGAGGGCATGAGTATCATTTGAGGATTGTTTCTTAGGTTGTTAAGAGACCATCGAGTTGTACGCTAAGTTCGATAAGTTCGAGTTTTGGCTTCTTGGAGTGAGATTTTTGGGGCGCGTGGTGTCGGCACCGAAGTGTCCGTGGCCTAGAGAAGGATGAGCGGTGATGAGTTGGGAGAGACGAATGTCAATCTTCAAGATACATAGTTTATTGGGATTGGTACGGGTATTCTGAGAGACATGAGGAGAATGAAATTTGAAGTTGTCCATTCAAGAAAGGATCGTAGGACTTCGCCTACGGGACATGGACTCCATGGTTGGGACAGCACGACCGTAGAGAGAGGGTGAGATACTTGGAACACTTTCGGGATGCGGTGTTGTGGCTCAAGGAGAGATGGGTTTTCTCTAGTTGAGGGGGCGAAGACACGCTGCGCTAGTTTCGGGACTAGGGCGGGTTGAGCATGGTGATGGGATTTCCCCCGGAGATGAGGGATCCCATGACTTTGAGACAATCCAGGTCCGGTGCCGTAGGACGGGAGAGACACGGTTCATTCCTCCGCTCCCCCAATGCAGGTCGAGAACCGGAGTTTAGTTTCGGGGTTATACAAGCACTGATAACACAAATAGGTCGGAAGGGGGCCGGAGTGTGGGTCGAGTCGAGGACGGATCGAGAGTTGCGCATCGGGCGTGGTGGACCTTAGGGTGGTAAACATGTTGGTTGTTGATTGTCAGGCTTGACATGGATGAGATGACAACCATCGGGTTATCAGTAATGGAGACCTTAGCCGGGTCATCATACCCGACATGGTCTTGGAGTTAGGTAAGGTTACATATGCACATGGTTGGATGTGTATGTGCGTAGAATTTCGGGACGAAATTCCTTTTAAGGAGGGGAGAATGTAAGACCCGAGAAATTCCAATTTCTGGAATAAGGGCAAAATCGTAATTTTGATTACAAAATTGTAATTACGGTTAAATCCGTAATTAATTCTATAGATCTCCGGATGACGAAGCAGTTGCACCGTTGGAATAGTCTCGCGAAATCTAGTTAGCATAAAATTTCGCAATTTCTTTGGGAGCGGTCGGAGTCGACACGTTTTCGAGCATCGCATTTAGTCTTAAATGTCGTTCCGATCTTGACAGCGCATATAACATGTATTCATGTACCATAAGTGGTATGAGTAGAAATGATGATGAAAGAACGGGCGTAGAGCGGTCTTGGGAATGTCAAAAATGGTGAAAGAAGAAAATTAATCAATTAAATGGGATTAAGTGAACTAGAAGACAAACGGCTACGATGGCCTTCTTCTCATAAAGCAAAAGAAAAACGTGAGGGCATTCGGTGGAGATGCGGTGAGGCGCCATTTTGGAGAGCTTTTAGAGAGAGTGTCAGCTACTCTCTAGAATCTGGAGATCGGCCGTCGCGGGCTTCGGGACGAAGGAGAAATGTTCTCTGTGGAGCGAGCTGCGCATGGCGATGGACCCGGAGTTTGAGTTTTGACAACTCAGAGGTAGGATTTCTCCTACTTGTGTTTTATTCCCATTTTAAGAGGATTTTTCGATGTTTCGGTTAGTTGGCCGTGAGGTCGTTTGATCGGTCCCAACATGGGCCGGTGTGAGGCCTGTGGGATTTTGGGTTGGCGTGGCCTTGGGCGAAGTGGGCTGTTTGTGTGGGGTGGCATTAAATGCATGCTTGAGATGATAAAGGCGGGAATGGGCAGCTTGATGCGGCCTGAAGCTTATGGGGCCAAAAGTGTTAGAGAATTTTTGGGAGCGATTTGGGCAATCTGAACCTTCATTACGGACTGTTATGGAGTCTTTTGTGATAATTTATTCAATAAATTATGCTTTGGTGTTTATGAGGCCGTGTGGGTAAATTCGGTTCCAAAAGTGAAACGGTGAACAGTGGGGCGCAGTGGGCCGACCCTTCTTTGCGGGATCTGGGGCTGTTAAGCAGTCCGGGTTTGTGTGAAATGGCCATAAGGTCCATGTGTTTCGACGTGAAATTGTGTGAATTGAATGGCTTGGTAGGTGTAGAAATTAATTTGGAGGTTGGTCGATCAAAGAATTATTGGGTTAATGCTTGAGGTGTTAACCTGACCTTGATCATATGGAATTAAATTGTGTTGTAAGCCATTAGTGATGATTATGATTTGCTCCAAGTGAGCTGGGTGGGTGATGATTGAAGTGTGGAATTACATGTGTAATTGTAGTTTATTGAAAATATGCATATTGTCATATTGTGTAAATGATTTTGAAAATGGCATAATGCATTTTCATATGCGCTTTGAGTAACTTTAAATTAGGTGTGAGTGCATGTGGCGTATTTTTGTAAAAGCGGATATGGTTGCGAAAGGAATTTCACGGGATGATATTAGGAGGTGGGATTGGGAGATGGGCAACGGATCATTCGGATGAGGACCATGGCGTTCGGAGGAAGCTCACCAACCAATTCTGCCTCGGAGGGTAGTCCCGTATTTGTCTTAGAATATTTCGGTAGTATATTTTCAAGAACAAAAGTTTTTTGTTTTGAAAATGATTATTTTCTCATACATGGCTTAGGCAAGTGTGGTGAGTCGGTGGACTCGTGACATGGGAGTAATCATGTAGACATTCAAGTAGGATCATGTATTTACTTGAGTGTGTGTTTACTTTGAGCGTGCGCTGCAGCAGGTGGTGATGGCATAGGCGGTCTCTGTTTAGTGCGGCGATCGTGGGACTGTATTCCCGGTACGGGGAGCGCTCGAAGACAATTCATTTGAAGATGCCGGGTTCATGATTTTGATGGTTTGGACATAACATGTATTAGACTTGTAGATGTTAATATATGTTTGCATAAAAGTGAAATCAACTATGTAATTATTGGGAGATAAGCTGGAGAATAGTTGTGATATGTGTTTTTATGAGCATTGATTTGTGATGAGGCGTTTTTATCTTTTGTTTGTATATATTGCATATATTGGGTACATTTGGGGCGGGATATGCGGGTTTTGTATGGTGGGTAGAGCTCCCAGTGCAAGGAGACTGCCTTGATTTTCTAAAGTGGCGTCGATAACCCGACCTCCACTTGTATTCAGGGTTGGCGAGGTGATCAACGGACCGTGGTTTTGGGGCGTCTGTCTGTGTTCTGCAAAGCGAATCTCATGTGGCGGCACTTGCGGCGCAAGTGAGCGTCATCATATGCTTATTTCGCATGCGAAATAGTGATCGCCGACGGGAGTGGTAGCCCGATAGTGATAATTTCCTACATTGGGTTACTCCGCTAAGTGCACATGTCGCCTTAAATAATCACACTCAAGTAAATACATGATCCTACTTGAATGTCTACATACTTGTCCATGTCTCGAGTCCTCTGACTCCTCACACATGCCTAAGCCAAATGCGAGTAAAAATACGATTTTCAAAACAAGCTTTTGTTTCGAAAACTTACTATTGAGTTTCGGTAAAATTTGTTAGACGACCCTCAGAGGCTAATGTTGGATAACCCTCAGAAACAATTCATGGGCCTCCGGCGTGGTGTTGGACAATCTCCCAACACAATTCTCAGGAGAAAATCTTGGTCGAATTTCCTTTCCTGAACATTTTTCGTTTTTGTTTTAACTTCGTAAATCTTATTTCATGTCCCCCAATATTAGGTTCTTGCAGGTGCGTATGGTACACGTATGCCAATTCCAAAATATTCATGCTAATATATTTTTCATGTATATATTAACATAATTAAATTCACATAATTCATGTTATTCAATTCACAATCAATAACACCAAAATTAGCTCACATGGGCTAATAACAATCCAAGCAATTCATTTTGAATCACGACGACACAAAATCACCTGTAAAATCACGTGAGCAGTGGGAAACCCTCGGGTCGGCACGGTTCACGGCCACACCTGTGGGATTTTCTCTGCTCGGTTCAGAGTGTTTGAGACTAGTACAATAAATCAAACCTCAGAATATCACTAACAACTATGGATGTAGTAAAAGAATAACACAAGTAGGAGACCCTACTATGTGGAGTTGTCGGAACTCCGCAGGCTCGGTGTCCTGCATTGGCCCTGCCGCGTAAACCGACTTTGCATCTTCAGCTGATCGAACCAAGGAAACGACGGGAAATCTAGAAAATTTATCTCTTTCTCTCTCTGAAACTGAAATCCGTGCCTTGCGATTTATTGCTTCCCAAATGAAAGAAGAAAACTATTTGCTTTTTGTCTTATTCATTTAACCTTTTCAAAAATTCCCATTGTGTCCTTAAGTTTTGGAATTTTGACACATGGCTTAATCTAAGCCATTCATTCCCCAAATCTCACTAATCATGAAACATGTGTCACATGATTGCATGTAATGGGTGACTTTGTCGCGTCACATGTCTCTCTGGCGGATTTCTTGACGCGGAAGCGGCGATGCGTGGCGCGATGGTACATTTGTATCGGAATTTGTGAGAAGTGGCGTGGTAGCTGAATTTGAGGCGATTCCAATGGTGAAGCCGTTTCATCATCGAGCTAGAAAAATTTCAGATTTTGACCAAGAAGTACCATTTTACCGTTTTTCGAGAAAAATTGGAACACCGCCTGGTTTACATCAATGACACAGTGAAAACAAGTGGGTGTTGAGTAACGATGCCACACCATCATCCGCATTTCTTGGGATCATAATTTAACAAATCATTAGTCTATAACGTGCGGGAAGCATATCACGATCAACCTGTATAACAATACATCACGCGATACGAATGTTTGTACGCTAACTATGTATTTGATATGTTTTTGAGTTCAATTATACACTCTATTACAAAATGATATATTAAAACGTCGTTCTAATATACATATAAAACATGGTCCCAACCGCATACGCTTTCTTCATGTGTCTTGGTTTAGTGCGGAGTTAGATTTGCTGCCTGTTGTACTTGAAAGAAGTCTCACGGCCCAAGTTAGCAAAGCCTGTGCGATAATCTCCTGGAGTTACTCCCCACCTAAGTGCTCATACGTGATCAAACTAACCGTACGTCAGTGAAAATGCGCATGAATGTCGTATGTCATGCATAGAATGTCTTCATGCCCATATCTGACTCACTCCTGGAAACTCCTCACACATGCATATGCCAGAGTGTGACAATGGATCGTGTGGTACCAATGACACACATATCTTAGACCCGCTAGGTTCACCGGTGCCGATACGAAGTGCCGATGGGCAACTAATCTCGAGTCAATCAACTCCTCTCACACAACTCAAAGCTTATGTAATTACTGTGTGTCTTATTTTAGGCAACGGAACTTTTTTAAGTGCCGTGGTCTCTTACATGTTCCGAGCTTTTCACCTGGGGATTAACGACCTTAACTTGCTCTGCTTGACACATTAATTATGCTTTGAGCGAGTAGTCATTTTATTAGATGTCGTCTAAATGCGAGCTCACTATCCATTCACCAACACGTGATGGATGACCATACCCATGCACACTTAATATGATGATGTGTATTGCATATGCAATGCGGTATGCGACATAGTATTACATGTCTCGATTCGATTATCAAGCAATGACGCTGAAAGCGGTGTATTTCATTCAACATGTCATTCCATGCTTAAGTGATTAGCGCACTTAGTGCAACAATCAATTTTTTAGAAAATACGTGAGCATAACATGACATTCATAGGCATATGGTCAGATTTTAGACTCAAAGAGCTTTCCATAGAGTGCAGGCGTATGAATCGAGGTTTTGGGCCGAGAAAGTTATGGCGAAGTAAAGTTTGAAAGGCCTCTCATGAATAGTCGGACCTGGCCGGACCGGACACGGTAGGACAAACCTGCCGGGACGGACCCTAGGACAAGCCTAGCCGAACATACCTGGCCGGACAAACCTAGCCGGGGACAAACCTGGCGGAAACCTGGTTGGACAGACTGGCCGGGCGGACCTGGCGGAAAGACCCGTAGGATGGAGCTGGCCAAGAGACTTTGCCACTCGGGTCATTCCGGAGTAAGCAGACCATAACTTGGGCTATAAAGGTCGTTGGGTAATTCAAGCCTAACATCAAGTTCACCGTGCGGCTACAATTGTTTGAGGGACACATTGCTAAATTCCTTTGTTTCCACCAAAACTAGTCTAAAGTCGACTGTGCGTAGGATCAAACTAAGGCGACTTCCATAGTTCAAAATGAGGCAAACATCCCCCTTGGGGCAAGACACAACCCTTAAGATAGAAAATAACCAAAGTAGAAGAAGACTGCCTCTTGGAAGCATAGGATTTGCTCTAGGAAGTCCGTGGACATATAAACCGAAACCCTTGATTTCCTAATATTCACTTGAATCCTCTTTGCAAATCTCATGTTTTTTGGTACCCCACGGCATTAACCTTTGTCGGCAGATGATCTTTAGTTCTTGGCAGAAGCAGGCCGTCGATCTCCGTGAATCGTGAGAGAAGTTGAGTTTCTCTCTTTTCTTTCCCTCTTTATGCAGCTTATCCTCTACTACCGTGTTCTCCTCATTGAATTTACATTGGGATAAAAGTCAGTGGGACACTCACATCTAGCCACCTGCCTTTCCTGTAGCTACCAGTTTGCTGTCTGCTTATCCATAACTTTTGATTTCTTTCTATCAAGTGGTGACACATGTGCACATAGGTCCCATGAACTTGTGTTTGACTTGCTCTTCATTTTGACACGTGGCTCGATGTGAGCCACTCAACAAGTGCCTCGAGAAAAATGTGGTGAAGTAGTCTCGGAATCCGACAAGGTCGATGGGGTAGCTAGATTTTGCTAGAATTTTCTAGAGTCAGTTTCATCGTCAGAATCTAGAAAAATTTCAGATTTTTCGCATTGAAAGTATCGTTTTACCATTTCTCGAAAAATTGAATTTTCTCGGGTTTACATTCTTCCATAAAGAATTTACGTCTGAAATTCCACATTCACATCGACTCATGCATATGCAATGTGCACTATCTCATCTGTAAACTAGCCATTTAATTACTAACCAACTAAGCTGCGTACCTTCGTCCCTAAACAAGAAGGGATAGGTGGCCCGCATCGTGTCGTCGCTCTCCCATGTTACCTCCTGTACTCCACGGTGTTGCCATAGCACTTTCACTAGCTTCACGGTCTTGCGTCGCAAAAGCAGTCGACTATCCATGATAGGCCTTTGGTCCCTCATCGAAAGGTCCCATATGTGTCAACGATAATCTGCTCCGATCCCTTTACATGGTGCGGATGCGGGTGTACGATGGGAGCATGGAGGCGTGGAACACCTCATGAACACGGACATACTAGCGGTAATGCCTGCACGTGCGGTTGCCTCTTGTGCCAGCCCTCTCGGAGTATCTCGAAGGGCCCAATGAACTTATAACGACGGCTTCCCAGCTTCTTAGGACTTGACCACACTCCTCTCTTAGGCATCACCTTGAAAATGTGATCACCCACTCGAACTCTAGAGGTCGGCACGTCCTTTGTCAACGTGGCTCTTTTGTTGACTCTAGCGGTGAAGACTCTTCCATTATTAAACCCTTCTCCGAGGTGTCTCTAATCAGATCTGGACTAGTGATGGGGCTCTCTCCCAACCTTGTCCAACAAATCAGTGAACGACATGGCCTCCCATACAAAGACTCATAGGGTGTCATCTGTATACTCACTTGATAACTGTTATTGTAGGTGAATTTCACTAAGGGTAGGTGCTCCTCCCAACTACCCTTATGATTCAGGACACATGCTCGCGACATGTCCTCTCGCGCTTTGTATGGTCCTCTCCGATTGACCATCTATATGTGAGTGAGCGATGCTGTCATGTCGCGTCCCGTGGCCTTTTGGAAGCTCTTCCGAAGTGGAGCGTCATCTGGGATCTCTATCGAGCACTATGGACAACGGCACTCCATGTAGCGGACAATATCTCGAATATACAATCTGAATTCCTCGGTGTGAAAGGTCATCCTTGCGACTAAAATGTCTTGGAGCTTAGTGAATGGTCCACATCATACCGCGTCTATGTCTCGCGGTGTCAGGTAGCCGATGGGTCATAAAATCCATCGTGATGTGCTCACTTCCACTCGGCCACACTCAATGGTACGGAAGCCAACCTGTATTACGGTGCTCGACCTTAACCTGGCGACATGTGAGCATCATTGAACAAAAGTCCGACGTTTCTCTTCGTCGCTCTAGTAGTGCGGCGGCGAATCCTGATACATCTTCATTACTTACTGGATACCTGATAAATCGGGAGCAATGGAACTCCCCCGAGGATCTCCTCCCGGATCGATCGACTTAGAACCACTACCATCCTCTATACTGAAGACACCATGATGTGGATGGTCGACCTTCGTCTGTACTGACCTGCCGGTCCTGATGGACACTATCTGCGTCTTGCCTGGGACTCGATCACTCTTGCTCAATAGGGATAGGCGTAGCTACGGACTCCCAAAGTACCACTGAGCACCTTGTTATCTTTATTATTCCAAAGCGTCCACAATCTCGAGCATCTTCCACTCCTGGAAAGATATACTAACCAATGCTCACAGCTGACTTAGATTAGTGTCGTATACATTTTCATACCAGGTGGTAATGCAAAGTGAAGTCGTAATCCTTTAAATACTCCATCTATCTACATTGCCTTATGTTGAGGTCCCGCTGCGTGAAGATGTACCTCCCGGACTTTTGTGGATGCGAATACATTTCAGAATTGTTCGCCGTATAGGTAGTGGTATTAAATCTTGAGCAAAGACTATGGCCGCCAACTCCATGTCGTGTGTGGGGTAGTTCTGCTCATGATTCTTCAACATACGGGAACCATAAGCTACTACCCTCCCAGACTGCATCAGAACGCATCCCAGTCCATCCTTGAGCGTCTGTCTGCTGTTACCTCTGCCCCCTCTCTGGGACTATCAGAATAACAGCTGAAGTAAGCCTCTTCTTCAATTCCTGGAATGCCTTCTCGCACCGGTCATTCCACTTGAACATGACCTCCTTTCGGGTTAGTCTCGTCATAGGTGTTGCTAGTCGGGAGAAATCCTCGATGAACCTCATGTGTTGCCACACTTGATCCATGAAACTGTATCTCGAAGGCCCGACATACGACCTCTCCCAATTCATCCTGGCCTGCGACCTTCGAGGTCACGTATGCACGAAGCCGACACCACGTGCCTCGAAGTACCTCAATATGCCAAACTCACACTTCTTTGAACTTAGCGTACGGTGATGGTATATAGAAATAAGCGACCCTCGGAATGATCCTGTGTCTCCATAAGTTGGGAGTAGATCAAAATTTCATTCATAAAGACCACGCGACAAGCGATCCGGATAGGGTTGGAATACCTATGCATGAAGATCCATGAAGACGCGGCTCATTCGTTAATCGAAGGGCATCGTCATAAACTCAAGGAGTGCCGTACCGCGTCTTTGTTTGTTGTCTTGAGATATACGCACTCCCTATGTAACACCTCGAAATATACCCCAGTTGTTTTATGCATGTTTGGGTATAATAAAAGTAAAGTATATTTTTGAATAAAAGACATGTGAGAAAAATAAAATAAGCAAAACTCGGAATTACACGAATATAAGGGTAAGTGGTAATTTACCACTTTAGGACAGGTCATAAGCTCGAAGATTGTATGCCAAAGTAGAGTATAAGCAATAAGTTGAAATACAAATGAAATGAAGATAAGGGACAAATAATAAATAAAGGAAGGAAAAATCAATAAATAAGGATGAGATAAGACCGAAAATGGCTCGTTTGGTCTTGAAAGGGAAGCAACGTAAAGATGAAGGAAGAGAAAGAAGAAAGAAGAGAAGAAGAGAAGGCAGGTATGGAATACGAGTTTTGTATGGATTTTAAAGCAGAGTGTATGGATTTCCATGGAATTGTGTATGGATAGTAGCTTGTCCTCGAACCTAGGGTTTTGTTAGGATTTCATCCCTAACCTAGATATTGAAAGTAGGGTTGGTAAAACCCTTTAAATTATATAAGAAAAGTATGAAATCCTCCTTTGAGGTTGGATTCATGGTTTTATTTGCAAGTAATTGAGTTTGGGTTTAAAACAAGCCTAACTAATCTTTATGTTTAGTTTTATGTATAGGTTATGACCCATATTAGACTTGTTTTGGGAGTATTAATTGTGATAGGTTTTTAGTAGATAGAATGAGGAAGGGTATGGAAGAAAAGTGGTGAAAAGGAAAAAATGCCATTTAAGGCGGAGTTTTAAAGTGACTAGTCTTGGTACCGGACGGGGTGGTACGGTACCAGCGTCTGAACCAAATGGTACGGTACCATCGAAGTGGTACTAGTACCACTCACGGAACAGTCGATGTGGTACGGTCCCAGTGATGCTTGGTACCCTTTGCTCCCTATGACTTTAATTTCTTGTATTTTGACATTTTAAGTCCTAATTCATACACCAATATTATAGGAACCTAGTGAATGACTAATGGGGGTTGAATAGTGTCTTAGAGTTTGATGTGGGCAAACTTAATGCCCTATGATAAAATATAATTTATATGATAAGAGTCTGCTATAAATACAAGTATATGTATAAGTTGGCTATATGAAAAAGCATAATTATAAGAGATATGAAAGCTAAATAATGAATATCTCATAAGTATACATGATAACAGTAGTTATTCATGTATAGGAGATATCTTTTTAATATATGAAAGATTAATAAGAAAACATAATAATGTTTTAATATACACTATACTGACCGGAGTAGTTTGATGTATAGGCATGCCTATAGGGATACAGTTGCTACAACATACAGTTTACAGATATCAAGGGCCCGTTTGGGTAAATGACATAGATCCCGTTTGGATCATTATAGCGGCATCGTTTGGGTCATACATAGATCGTTGTCTCGTACAGTGATAGTACCTTAGGGTACATACAGATAGGGATCACTGCCTCGTACAGTGATAGTACCTTAGTACATAAAGTTCTTCCTGTATCCACTTCTAAGGTATTAGCAGGCATGAAACATAAAAGAAATTAACAAGTATATGCAAATGAAATGTATATAGTATATGACATGATATGAGAAGCATAGCATTGCTATGTGATGATAGTATAGTTACAAACGAAAGTAAATTGTAAAATAATCACGAAAAGTCTAGCAAGAAATATGATAAAAATGAAGTATGATAATACGAATAAGGATGATACATGTATAAAGTATATCTATAAATGATATGTGCAATCATGAATAGGCATGTGTATATGAAAAATGAATATTAAAGTATTGATATGCATGTGTTTAAAGTGTGATGACCTTAATAAGAATTCGTCCGTATGTATTAATTCAACTTTAAGCTATAAACATACGGGTGTTTCATCAGGTGTAGGTATAGAAAGAGGAAGCAGGAGGATAGGACAATCTATATCAACGAGTGAGAGTCAACACATCAATAGGTGCCCACTGGAAGACCATATGGTCTAATGTATATGTAGTTTTGTTTCTTTTGCAAACAATGTAAATATTGTAAATGTTGAACACTTCCATATATGGAGCTTGTATATATTTTATAATCCAATGCTACAGAATATAGTAAAATTTAAATGTTTAACATGATATGGCTAAACAAGCTTAAAGGTCACAATTTAGAGGTATCAGAGCCCCAACTGGGGGCATCACAATAGAGTGGCATTCCGGATCCGGTTCGGACCCGCCGATCGGGTCAGATTGGAGAAGGGGCGTCACACCCCAACTCTCAACTGATGGTAACCGGTGCGAAGGTCTATCTTGGAGTATACTCTCACCCCTCTCAGCTGATCAAATAAGTCATCAATCCTCAATAATGGATACCGATTCTTGATCGTAGCCCTGTCCAACTGTCGGTAGTCAATGCACAGTCGAAGGGTCTTGTCTTTCTTCTTGAAAACAAAACCGGGCGCCCGTAGTGAAGTCTTTCGGTCTAATGAATCCCTTGTCCGGCCCAACTCTTGTATCACGGACCTTGAGTTCCTACTTGACTCAGCGGTACCATCCTATGCGGGGTCATAGAGATGGGCGGCGTGCCGGGTGTAGCTCAATACGAGAATCTGTCAGCCTGCCCGGAGTAATCCGGTGGCTCGTCAGAAAATACATTCTTGTACTCCTGAATTTTGAGGGAGATCCCCAGAGATCCTGTCTCACTCGTCCTCCAGTGAAGCTAGCCAATAATCAATTTGTCCAGGTGCCATTTGGAATTGTACAAGGTCTAGGGAAAAGCATCGTGCTTGTCCCCTTGAAACGTAACACGAGTGTCGTCCTATGTGTAGGCGGTAACCCTCCTACGCTCACAATCGATAACGACTCGGTATGCCATCAACCAGTCCATTCCAAGCATGACATCGAACTCTAACATGTCCATGATCCTGTGGGTCAACGTAGTCGATCCTCGAGAGATCTAACTCATAACCCTAGACATATCATATCCACACTCACCCTAGTCCCTAGGGAGAACTTACATATAGGGACTTCTCCGAGGTCTCGACACCACAAGCCCGACTCTCGCACACATGATGCGGCGATGAATGAGTGTGATGTGCGAATTAAATAATATTGCCCATAGGCGAGATAACATAAACATACCACAGCCCTTAGTTAAGCGATGCTGGCTCTCTGGTTGGTGGTGTGATGCGTAGACACACACTGAACCCCTGATGTCTGCTATGGGCCTATCCTCTGCCTGCCCATTACCCCTTGGCCTCTCTGAGTATGTGCTCTTGAGAAGGTGCTTTATGCGGCACCTAAAGGGACAAATCTTTGGTTCCTTTGACGTGCGGGAACATGGAAAGAATAAAGCGTATTCCTTTTTGTCCACGTGGCGTAGGTTGACTATCTGACCACAGGATCCTTGCCTGCAGAAATCTGCGTCGAATATACTGGTGATGGGTGAGTAATAGGTCACAATCGGACTAACTAGAAACTTTAATTAGGGCTGCCGGCACGATAAGCGCGACCATACGAAACCTCGTGAACTAGAAGCCTTCGGCTTCTTTTCGAGCTCTGAAGAAGGCAGACTCCTCCTTCCTCTTGGTATTTGCGTCTCGGATGCTGGTCGTCTATCTCTATGTCATAGTCATCTGACCATGGATTCCATGTCTGGAATCCCTGATCTGCCTTGGATGGACAACTAACCCCATTCTGAGCCTTCTAAGCGCCCAGCCCGTATCGCGGTGCGTGATCATGAAGCCCGGAAATGGGGGAAATTTGGCCCTGCAGACTGGCCACGTGCTCCGTTCTTGTCATCGTTCCTTCTTGATTTATAGGAACTCTTGAGGCCTTTGCATGTCTTAGTAGTTTGGAAAATACTTGCCCATGAAGAGCTCATGGAACTCACCCTTGCGTCATTGCCTCTGGTCACACTAGAGGTCTTAACTGTATCAAGCCACTTGGGACTCACCTCTTATTTAGAATGCATTTAGTGCGATCCCAGTCATCGGGGTGATCTCACCGCCTCAGTATCTTCTCGATCTCTGAGTTGATGAGTACCGCCTGTGGGATCCTCTCCCCTGTGAATGTCGGAGGATGATGGGTCTTAAACCTCGGAGGTTATGACCTCCTTGACCCCATTTGCCTTAGCTGTGCGATGGCGGAAACTCTGCCTGTGGCGGCACTCCACGAAGGCCTATTGGTAAAAAACTATTGGTACTTGGCTAGCACCTCGTGGGCTGACCTCACGATCAGCCCTCAGACTTGCCACTACACATGTCAAACCGTGACAAAGTTATTAAGAAATTTCCACCTCGAGTCTAACTAGTGGTGCACATGTTGTGTATCTGATTGGTCAATTCCGTTTTCCTGTTCACTTTGTTTTCCAGGCCCCTAGGTGTGTTTTCTAACCTAGTGTTCCATGCAATTTATCATGTAAATGTTCTCGTATCCACATATCACACATCAATTCATCAAAATGCATAATGAATATGATCTAAACCGTGCCCCATCAGTCCTGGAATGTTCATATACCTAAGCTGCGATACCGAAACTGTGAAGTGGTGTGAAACGATATGGATACCCACGCAGCTCCCTAGGTGATAGTTTGCTGAAGCACAATACAAGCTGTGGAGCTCTATATCACAGGGTGGTTGACTGAGTCGACACTGAAAACAAGCGGGTGTCGAATACTTAGAATCGTATCATTGTCCCATTTCGGGATCCATGGTGCTAAAAATAGAAACGAGAGTCTCCTCTGTGCACGAGAAGCTATCTGATCAGCTTGTATATGATACATCATGACTACAGAATACTATGCATGTGACTGTGTATTGATATACTTACCCGGCGTTCGATTATACACTATTACAAATAGTCTCATTAAAAACTGATCGTTCTAATATCACATGCTCCTGAAGCATGGTCAAGCCAGTAGGCTTTCTTCGTATGCTGGTCTGAATGCGAGGTTAGGCGCACACTGCTTTAGCCGTCTTTATTCATATGAATATTATTCAGTAAGGTGGGTTGTCTAACATTATGTCTTGTGGGAGGCCACCGAGGTCATCTCCGCAAGGGGAGTGGTCTTTTAGTTGATCCTTAGGAGCTATTCTCGAAGATGTGTATTTTGAAAGGGGTATGGGGTTGTGGTTGGTTGATTGAGTAGTGGTCATGTAGACTATTTTAAAACAAGAAGATGATTGATGGGGTTCTGGGTTCCTCACTATTGATGGTCAATCCCACCTCTTATTTTATAATCTCATCTAAGAACCATTGATGAATGGTCTTGACGAATATTTTTTCTTTAAACGCTCTTTTAGAGGAATGAAAAGCGATCGGGAATGTTAAACCTTTATTATCATTAAGTGAGATCTTTAGCTTGCATTTGTCAGTACAGCGTGTATTGAGGATCTCTCATTCTACGTTGTTAAGGATACTTAACTAAGGTTTTATAAGAGTTTCTACCAGTGCTTAACATCCTGATCGTTTGAAGTATAAAGAGGAATTGAGGTTGTGCTGGATTTAGGTGAGTTTCCCAGTTAGAACCCCGACGCAAAGGTTTAGAACTTCATTGAGGTATGGCGGTCATAGTGATGAGAAATTATTCATAAAGGAACTTGAAGTCAAACTTCAATTTCAAAACCAAATATTAAAAAACACAGAAATCACCCAAAGAAAGCAGGTTGTGTGATCCTTGAAAAGGTTACGAACTTGAAATCCAAAATGCACAGTGAAGTCTTCAACCCTACTCTCTATAAGCTTTAGCCTAAGTATGAAGAACACTCTTTTATGAAAAGCAAACCTTAGGTCAAGCGCCTTCTCACACTTTCCCAGCTGGCTTTTATACCCTTTTCCATTGTGATCTCGGGTTGATGGTTGAAGGGCGATCGTACCCTTGCGTCGAATGGTATTCACTATCCAATTCTCACTTAAATCTTACATGTCGTCTTGTCTGAGTTAATCTTGTCATGAAGATGCAGGTTAATGCAGTCTTTAATGTATGTGTGTGCGATGTGAGTTAGGCTTGATGCCAGTGCAGGTTAGCGTTGTTGAATTAAGCTTGGGTGTATCGATCTGAGTTTGAGGCGAATCTGAGTACCCACTTGCCTCACACTTGTTTCCCGACATTGTTGCACTTCGAAACTTCACTAAGCGGTTTATATCATCCTCGATGATCATATTAACTCTGGACATGAGCACTTGTAACAGTATGTATGAAACACAGAAAAACACATCTCAAGTCGAAGCAAAACAATTAAAAAGTACCTATTCTTATACAAAATGTAGGCAAAGTATGACCTGAAATTAATAATTCTGATATAATTATTGCTCTTTTATGTATTCAACACACCCCGAACGCATCTTTCTAGTCCTAACGAGATTTAAGCCCCAGTGACACTTCTTTGAGTTGTGATTTCAATAATCATGGGTGCGAGTTAAGCTGTAAGTTTCTGGCGAAATTAAACATAGTACTTAAACTTTGACATAGTGTACTTTTAGAGTGGCAGGCTTAATTAAAACCAAAGAGCTAGTCTGAGCGATGAACATAACAACAAACTATCTGAAAACCAAAGCTATTCATATAAAGGACATGGAATTGAGAAAAGAAAAAGGCATAAATACGAAACCTTGAAACTAAAATAGAACGATATTATAGAGACAACGATTTAACATAACCATGCGACTACTATGCATAAAAGTCAAGGAACATTAACCTGTTGCAATCAAAGAGGTCTTTAAAAACCTGCGACCGTAGGCTACAAAATAGGCGATATAGGCAAAGTAGATTGTTGCGTGACATGGTGATGAAATTAAGTTGTGGCCCTTAACATTATATTTGTAAAATACCAGGACAATATGTTTTATTCTATATTTTGAAGCTATAAAGTTATTATATCAAAACTCTTTATATAATAATGGAAAGTTGTATATATTGGAAGAAAAATATAAATGAGTCACTGTCAGATGGGATTGACAGTGGACATTGATGTTGATCAGCAGCCATGATATTCGATGGGTTGTCAACAGGACCCCGAGGGTTGAGCATCATAGCTTAGTATCAAGGCATAGGTTAATGATTACCTAGGGCTGGGGTGGGGTGTCCACCCTGAGTAATTTTAGGATATTAGCTTGTCATGGCGATATCGGAGTTAGGTATCTGGATACCTAGGATTAGTGGGCATAGGTGGAACCGACATTGTGTTGCATTGATTTCTTTATTGATTTAATATGTTTCACGGAATGTATTGTGGTTTGTATGAATCGTGTGTATAGAGATTGAAGAACACTAAGGGATTGCCGAATGTAAGCTTCTTTAGGGGTTAGAAAATGAATAAGCATGATTAGTAGAATAGTTATTTATTAGTGTTTGGCATTATGTCTGCCGTATGTGATAAATGAAAGGAGAATCTCAAATTGCTATCTTAACTTGTATAGATGGCAAGTCAAGGCGAATGTTAAATTAGATCACGGGCGTGTAAATGCAAGCTCAGCCGATCTGGGGCATTTGTGGAGCGATGGGCATTGTTACCACCATTGCATAGACTAGTGTAGTTGCGGTCGGGGAGGGGCGGTGACCTCGAGAGGTTCAGGCGCATCTCCTCCACATTCGAAGGGAGGGACTGTGGTGGGCGACCATTGTTTACAGTGAGTAGAAGTTTTGGGGCTGTAGGTGCAGCCGATGTGACACGGATTCGTGCGGCGACATTTCGACTAAAGGTGTGAATCAAGTATGGTGGGATTGGTGGCCTCAGGGTTGAGGCCATGATGGCTGAGATTTTTTGAGGCTCTTTATGGTAAGTTTTCCGACATCGGTGGGTAGGCTCGAGTTCTAGGTTGGGGCGTGCTGGATCACGTAGTACTCGAATACAGGGTTAAGTTCTAAAAATCAAACCACGTTTGAGATGATTATATGGCATTTACAAATATGGCGGTCGAAATTTGAGGATGGTTTGAAGTTGTCCATCCGGTAGGTGCGGGACTTCTCCTTGCAGGATATGGACTACTGGTCGGCCTGCTATGGTATAGAGAAGAGATTGATGATGCGGGAGCGTCGAGGATGTGAGTTCTAGTGAGAAGAGGAAGGGGAGGATCATCCGCTTCGCCAGGCTTGAGGAAGAGCCCGAGAGAACATATTCCTGAGGGCGTCGATCTGAAATTTCAATTATCGGAGCCCCGAGAGCCGGGGGCAAAGGTGTTAGCCGGGCGGGTTGATTATATGCTACCATTGTAATGCTTTGGACTGTGTGAGACGGGTTGCCCTGTTAGGGATCCTAGAGTTATGGGACACACGATTTCGGGCTGAGTCAGGCATTCAGAACCATAGTTGTTCCTTCACCCAAGTGGGCGGAGGACGTTTGAGCTGAGTCTTGTGAGGTGCATTCTCGATCTGGTTTGCATGGAGGCGGTATGGGTCGGCGGGGCCAGGCCACATCTTTGGCACTTCGGGGGACTGGGGGCGTGTTTGTGCCATGAGTGCCGGGCGAGCTGTAGCGGGTTAATTGACGGGGTATGTTTTGTTATCCGCTGTGGGCGAATGTTGATTATGGTGCATCGCATTCATTTATTGTTGCATCATGTGGAGGTTAGGCTTGAGGTCGAGATGGAGAAGCCAGTTGTATGTGAAACTCTCCCTCGGGCTAGGGTGAGTGCTCAGTGGATATCGTGATTGTGAGTTGAGATCTCTCAGGGATTCTACTCCCTGCCGATTAGTTCGAGTCATGGACATGGTGAGTTTGATGTCATCCTCGGGATGGACTTGTTGATGGAACTCTTAGGGTCATCATCGGTCGATCGTGGAAGAGTTACACTACACAAGATCGTCATGTTATGTTTGAGGGGGGATAAACCTGATCTTTGCCACCCGGTATTATGAGTCAGTGATACTGGATAGTTGAGGTTAGGTATGTCTTCTGAGATGAGGTGAGATGAAATGGGACGTGGTCTACCTCTGGTAGTTTACCGTCTGAAGATGTTTTTGAGGATGAGTTATCGAGGATTACCTGGGGATGTAGACTTGTCATCGAGTTACATCTGGCTTGACGGCTGACTATGACTCCCACATGGGGATGGCCTTGGTTGAGTTATAGGAACTGAGAGTCCCATTCATAGGAATTGTTAGACCAGGGTTCGATGAACTTCAGCACTTCACCTTAGGATGCTCCAGTTTTGTTCTGAAGAAAGAATAAGACCCTTTGATTGTGTATTGACTACGAATGATTTAACAAGGGTTACGATCGAGAATCGATATCCTTTACCAGGGGATTGATGGTATGTTGTTCGATTAGGAGAACCGCGAGTCTACTCGAGATAGACCTTACGCAGATTATCATCGATTGAGGGTTGAGAGCGAGACATCCACAAGAGCGATGTTCGGGGATCTTTGTATGGGCATTTAGGTTCATCGTGATGCCTTTCGGTTCAACGAATGCGCGGTAATCATTCATGGACCTCATGCTTAAGTTGTTCGACCACTATCCCGAATCGGTTGTGGTGGTCTTTGTTGGCCAAATCTTGATCTTCTCCCGGTCGGAGGAGGAGCATGAGGATCATTGAGGATTGTTCTCAGACCTCGAGAGGCATCGGTTATATCACGGATTTAAAGTAAGTCACGAGTTTGGCTTCTTGAGGTGAGATTTTTAGGGCATGTAGTGTCGACAGTTATCTCTGTGGACCAGGTAGAAGTGTCGGCGATTATGAGTTGGGAGATGCAAAGTCGAGTTTTGAGATATCTGGTTTTCTTGGGATTAGCGGGAGTATAGGAGGTTCATTGAGGACTTCTCTATTAAGTGCCCACATATAGTTGACCAGGAAGAGTCAGGGTTTAGTGGGATGACTTGTGTGTGGCTTGTTCCGGGAGTGAAAAGGAGGTGACCGATTCTGTGCGATCATCTCGAAGGGCCAGATGTACATATCTGCGATGTAAGATGGAGTAGGATGTGTTTTTGATGCGGTCGGAGGTTGTAGTAACATGAGTTCAGACAATTTGAAGAACCACGGCGAAACACCCCTTACGTGATATGGAGGCTGGTGACCGTAGTCTTTGCCTTAAAATTGGCGCCACTATTTGTAAAATTAGCGGTTTGAGAGTTTTTCAAACCCTGAAAGTCACGGTTGAGGTTTTCAAACCCTGAGTCTGAAGTACATCTTTACAGTGAGGACCTCGACATGAGCGAGCGGATGGATGGAGTATCACGGAGAGTTATGACTACTTTGCATTAACATGCCTTGGTAAAGCGAATGTAGTCATTTGATCTTTAACAGTTGGAAGTCGGGAGTATTGGCTAGTGTAGCTTCCACCAGGTGGTAGATGCTTGAGATTGTGGGACGGTTTGAATCTGCCGATATAGTGATCAAGCTACGAGTGCTAGGAGTTTGGTGGCTCATGGCTTTCTATTGGCGAGTGATTGAGTCGGGGATAGGACCGCCCGAGGAGTTGGTATCCATCGGGGGATAAGGGTGCGATTGGAAGATTACGGTGATAAAGTTTGGGCCATTCACCTGAAAAGCTGATCTTGGTATAGGGACGGTTGGGTTCCCAAGTTAGCCGGTGAGAGAGAGAGAAGATACTTCGAGAGTTCAGCTGCTCGGTTCGCGGTGCGTGGGTGAGGTGTCGATAGGCGAGTGCCGAGCGGCCTGAAGCGTTTTTGGTGAATATGCGTGCTAACATCGCTAGGGTGGTGTGGCCAGTGAAGTTTAGTCGTCTTAGTACTGACGAAAAAATAGGTGGCCAACCACGACCCGTGGCATGGATTATTCGTGCCTTGCCGGTGGGTGGGTGCGATGGGTGGGTGCGTGGGCCTTGCACATGGGCCATGCACGTGGTAGTGCTTGTGGGCCGTGCCAATGGAGTGCATGCTTGTAGGGCGTGCTAATGGGCTATGATAGTGGACTCTGTTTTTTTCAAAAATATTAATTTCTAAGTAAAATATATTTTATTTTCGTTATATAAATATTAGTTTTTATTGTAAAGATATAAAAATATAATTTTTAATTTAGTATTTAAATTAAAATAACAAATAAATTTAAAATATTGGAATATAAAAATAAAAATAATAAACTATTTTATTGATTTTTCATAATACATGAAAAATAATGAGAATAAAAGTGAGAATTGCATCAGTATGTAGTTTGAGCACATCTGACTAGGTTGGCACCTACACTATCGATCTGCCGTACTCACTTTTAGAAATAGGTACATCTCCATAAATAAAATAAACATGCAACATAAAATTTTGAAAATTTTGTCTTCATGCTGAACTTATTCATCTTTAATTGCCATCGTAATCTCAAAATCAACTTGTTTTGGGTTGGATCCATTATCAACTTCTCAAAGCGTTCTTGCGTATTCATCTTCCTCTTTTGAAGTCTAAGCGTGCATCTTGATCCTTCAAACATATTAAAACTTCAGAGCATCTAAATGCGAAAGTCTTGTCCTTCTTTCTCAGTATATACGCACAATAGAAAAAGTGAGTTCGATGCTATAGTAGACAGGTGGAAATTTATTAGATCATGTGCCATTTTAGATAACCACGAAAAGTGGATTCATGAAGTTTCCTCATTCATTATCAAAATATTTTATTTTCATTAGGTGATAAGTATGAAACGATGTCAGTGTCTAAATATTTTGAAAGATCATACCTACTTGAAAGACCAATTTGTCATTTTCCCTTATTAATTGCTTTAAAGGATCATTTCCAATGTAGATAAGTGTAGCAGTTGAAAGACACTATCATATTTATTTTGGTAATATTTATATAAATTGTTTTAATTGTTCATATATATGTGACCCTCTACGTTAGTGGATTTGGTTCAACCACAACAAAGTATGTAATTTAAAATGTTTTCTACACCTTGACTTTAACTCTTGGATCCATCCTGGCTTGACTAATGAAAAAAATGGTGGAATAGTCTTCTATATTTCAAATTTTGTTTCCATCTTTTCACATATTGAGAAAAAAAATGTTATCTCTATTTTTTTTAAACAAATCACTTATTTTGCAAATAAATCTAAGTGTTATGTAAGATGTGGGTGTCTATGACAAAACACATATCTGTTGCTTCATAAAAAACCTTTAAAATGTAAGCGTAAACTGTTCCCGATCATTTGAAATTATTTATTTCACCTATTTTAGTATTGACAAAATACGGTATTACGTTTTCATATGTTTCACAAGATTTAACATTAGGTATGTAGAATTCAAGCGATGAGGGACATCACGATGATTTTGAAACCCCGAGCCTTGAGATTTACATAAATCACTAAATTCTTGTTTTATTTTACTCGTACTACAACAAATAATTTAAAGTAAATCGAATAGCGGTATTGAAGGAGATATTAATTTTAAACCATCTTGAACTATTAAAATTAATTATATGACAAACACATCTCATGAACATCTCTTTTTGTGGATAGTTCTAATTGGTTTTACAAATACAAATCTATTACTGGTATTATTTGAAGCATTATCAAATGTAATACTAAAATTTTATTAACTATGTCATACTCTTTAAAAACACTTGTTATACATTCATATATGTTAGGCCCATCATGAGGATGACACTATGGGCGAAACCTGATACTTTTTGTGTAATTCCTTTTCGTATCCCCATATAATGTGATGTGCAGCATGCAAAAAGGATCAAATGCCTGTAGTATATATCGAAGTCACGAGATAAAAACACTGTTATAATTAGATTAATTATTTGTATTATTTGTTTTTTACTTTTATAATTTTTATTATATCATTTCGAAGTAGTCTTAGGAATTCTTTTACAAGGGCAGTTTGTAAATCTTCATTATAACTAAAACTCTGTAGGATCTTGGGTAAATCCCAAGGAAGATTCATACTAGCTATAAGTTTACAAATTTTCTCCTTGCTCCGTTCATGATTATACATAAAGGGTTTCATTGAAGAAGATCTACTTTGACTTATTTGAGATTAGCAGAGATTACAATGCACCATGTTTTTGGTACATTGTTGGCATGTCCTTGAAGTGAGGCAGTGCCATACTAGCTTTGTATATATTTTTACAATATTTTCATTGTGCTACATTTTCTACACTCTCTTTTTTGAATTTTCTTTATTTATTGTAGTAAAGTGATTCCAAACTAAAGAAGTGGATTTACTAACCTAGGTTTTCACCATGTTCGAGTGAAGAAGGGGCCGGATTGAGGGTTACTAATTAGAGTGCGATTCTCCTCATATTGAAGCAGTTAAATTAATACATTCATTGAAATGCAAAAATTAAGGTTTTGACTTGCATCTAATGTGGGGATCCCATTTTTATTTTGAAAAAAAAAATGAAGAAAGAAAATAATAAATAAATATAGGACTAAAAAAACAAATAAAATAACTAAATATAAATACCTAGGCCTTGTGATGATAGAACTATTAGAATTACCCCAAAGGAGCTTGTTAATTGATGCACACTTGTGGAGAGTAAGTAATTTAAATTCTTGAATTTAGACACTTGTAAATTGTTAAATAAAAACTTGAGAAATAGTAAACAATGTCTGAAAAGATGAGAATAGAAAGTGGGTGAAAAGAAATAAAATAGAATGTATTTATAGGAAATCATTGAAAATCAATTCACTATTTACCATAAAACTAGCTTGGTTTTATAGTTGTTGAGAGGGTATTTTGAGTATTTGATATACAAATATTTTAAAAAACTCAGTTATTGACTTATTTACCTTAAAACTAAACAGTTATATAAATTGTTGGGAGGGTATTATAGACATTTGTATTATAACATATATAAAGATCATTATTAGGTTACCTTTTTACCCTCAAACTAACCGTATATAGTTGTTGGGAGGAGCATTTTATAAATTTGATAAAGAAAGTAACAAAATTCAAATCATTTTCATTGGAAACTGATGGCTTGCCACGATGGGTGCCGCGGTGAGTTGGCATGATGGGGTATGCGATGGGAGGTACGGCATGATGGTGACGCGGTGAGGTGACGATGGTGCAGACGTGGTATACGATGGCGCTGCGTTGAAATTTGTATTGCGACGCGATGAAATTTGCGCGGTGGCACGATGGGCCATTTCTAAAACGCGGTGCTGGCGGCTCACGTGTTGTGCCGGCCAAAGGCCCCCGCTGCAATGCCGGGCGGCCACGACCACGACCGCATTTATTATAATGGGGCGACGTATTGCGAAAATGGACCGGCCGCGACCCGTTTAAACCTCACACATCAGTGGCATGATGTACCATGATGTTCATCGCGTGTGTCGGCAGGATGAGACGGTTGGAATTTCATTCGATGGTGTCTCCACGTGCCGGCCGGTAAAGGTTTGGTACCAGAGGCCCGGTAGCTACTCGGCCATTGAAGTGTAGTGGAAATGGGAACATGTCCGCGATGGACTTCCGAGCTCACCTGTGACGATGCGGAAGCCGCGATCGATATGGGTGATAGTGGACCGACTCACTAAGTCCGGCACGTTTTAGTGGCTGTGGATGACCTTCTACTTGGAGGAATTCTCTGGTTGTATATATCTACGAAGATAATTAAATTTTACATGGAGTGTCAGTCTGTTGTATCGAGACGAGAGATTCGAGGTTTTAGGCTCACTTTTGGAAGAGCTTCGAGAGGGCGTGGGCACACGGGTTGATGATGAGTGCTGCGTTCATCCTGAAGCGGATGGTCGATCAGGGAGGACCATCCCAGGTGTGAAGGGCATCTTTGCGGGCATACGTCTTGGATCTTTAAAGTAATTTGGAGGAACTTTATTTTCCCTTGGTAGAGTTATTTACAGCAACGGTTGTCGGGTGAGTATACGGATGAGCGCCTATGGTAGTATGGGAGGCCGTGTCGATGTCGATATGTTGAATGAAGGTGAGGAGAGGCCACTTCACGGTCGGATTGATCGGAGACGCCTACCAGCGAAGGAATGGACTTGATAAGGAGGCGTCTTCTCATGGCTCAAGCGAACGCAAGGGTTCTGTGGACGGGTGGCGTCGACCTCTGGGGTTGACGGTGACCATGTCTTCCCCGAAGGTGGTGATGCTAGGGAATGGTCGGATTTGGCGACGGGTAAAGTGTCGTCGAGATTTGTGGACCCTTAGAGATGCTCGAGAGGTAGAGCCACGGTGCATATCGGTTGGCATTACCACCCTAGTTTGTCGGTGTCCATGAGGTGTTTAGTGTTTTCATGCGCTCGGGTGGTACACTCTGATCAGAGCTCATGTGTGGATTAGGATAGGCTGGCCAGATTGTCTGAATGGGACCTTGAAGGAGGACCGATGCGTGTATTATGGGCCGGTAGAAGCGGGTTTAAGTCAGATCGTGGTAGTGAAATTAATATGGCAACAATTGGAGTAGAGGCGATATAGGAACATGAGGACATGATGGGTGCGGTTATTCACTTCTGTTGGGGGCCAGTCGTGGTTAGTCATGTAATGATAAATAAAATAGTATTGCATATGCATAAGACATGAGTGTATATGTGTATATGAATTCGAGGCGAAATTCTTAACTTTTTAATGGGAGATAATGTGGCTTGGATAAATTTGAAAATTTAAACAGTGAAATGTATAAGCTCTATAATGCGGGTTGAAAACTACGGAAGTTTTCTAGATCTCGGATGACAAAACGGACCTAACCGTTAGGTTCGTCATGAAATTTAGTTTCTTAAGCAGTTTGTTGAATTGAGATAATTAGAGATTTCATTTCTAGGCAACGAGTTTTGGGTGATAGCAGAAGCCATGTGAGTGACACATATGGCAAGCCATGTGTCGAAAATATGCATGTATAAGTAGGGATGTTCGTAGAAAGGAGGAGGGGAAAGGAAAAGAAATGGAGAAAATAAGAGAAAAAGGAAAGAAGAAAAGAAGAAAAATAGGAAAGAAAGAAAAGAAGGGGGGAAAGGAAGGAAAGGAAGAATCCGTGGTAAGTAGGCAGGACATGAAAGAATCATAATTGTCTTCCTGAGAAATTAAGTTTCCTCCTTACTCAGGTTCATTTCACGCTAGGGGTTGTGTAGGGGCTAACGATTTCGCCTACTTAAGGAGCAGAATATTTCTTCGTGTGATATGTTTTTGGTTGTGGGATAGTCATGGACCAGTATATGAGTTCTGGGACCGCCGAGGGCTATACGACATCACCAGATTTGAAGCGAAATCTAGAATTTGAATGCGACGGGGTATGCGATTTACCCGACAAAGACTAACTTCGCAATGACTATAATCTTTTCTGCCCCAACTTCGATTAGGTATTTCGACTTCTACCTAAATCGTTGAGTCTAGGAATTTAAAAAGATGAAGTGCTTAGCCAAACCGTACCTGTGGAGTCACAGTCACGTGACACCATGAACAAATTGGCTCGCCCAAAACTCGTTTCTAACCCAAGTTGTATTTGAAATGCTCACGCATATGGCTTGAGTAGGAAATTTCATGTTGAATTTTTGTGTGATATTTATAAAAGTTGGAATTTCTAGACTAAGTCTAGATTTTTCCGAGGCCATATTTATGGCCGGTAATGGCTCATGTGTGTTATTACTGTAAATTGAATAATATGTTAATGTGTGAAATTATGTGATATATGTGGGATAAAAATGAAAATAATTATATGCATTAAACATAATTTATCCATGACACTTGATATGTAATGTGTGATTTATATGTTGTGATGACAATTTAGTGTACATGTAGCATGAAATGGACATGCAATGATACTTGCATTGTATCATAAGGTACGCATGATATGGTGTGAGTGCATGGAAATGATGGACCTTATGTTCGGGGTTCATGGTACATCAAGAATGCAAATGATTCTCGAGATCAGTTTCATTATCTATCTATTCCATCTATCTATATATATATATATATATATATCTCGAGCCTGGTCTTTACTAGAGAAAGAAGTAGTTTTTTGTGAGATTTTGTCCATGTGACTTCTCGTAGACTCCACCAAAGTATGTATCGGAGATTGTCCACGCATTTCTGAGGTCGACTAAAGTATTGGATCTGAGACTCCGTCTGTTAATTATATTTCTGAGACTGGCCCACAAAAATAAAACAAACGATTATCGGAAAGGGGCGTGGATGGAACGTCATGACTAAGCCACACTTGGCATATGCATGTAAGGGAACTGAGGACTCTGATCGGGTCATGATTATCGATCTATTCATGACATGCGTGCATTAAGGTCAGATTGTGGTAACCGACATTGCATGTGCACTTATGTGAGTAGCCCCATAGATATATATCTACCGGGCTTTGCTCACCCCGTCAGGATCACCCTTTCGTGTATATGAGAGATGACGCTCCTTTCGAGGCCGTGAGTATGAAGAGAGCCGTCAGGGCCTTGAACACTTATGTTTGTAAAATATATCGACAATTTGTTTTGATATATTTTGGGCTTGTAAAAGAGTTGTAAATCAAACTCTTGTATAAAATATGGGAAGTTGTGGCATTTGCAAGAAAAATATGTAGAAATGAGTCCATGTGAACGGGATTTGATTTCACAGACACTTTGATCATCCACGCCCATGAATATTCGGTCACGGGTTGTCAATCGATTCTCGGTTGGAGCGTCACACTTATGGTAGAGACTGGATCAACAAAGTGTGCTAACTAGTAAGAATTTTTAGTACTATTCTCTTCTTCTTTTCTAAAAGTCGTAACTTGATCATTTGAAGTCCAAATTTAGTAAATGAAGGCTCTTTGGAAAGCTTGAGAAATCTATTATCCATAAATACAAAGATTGGAGCCATGGGAGGTCATATACAGCTAAAAATATCAAAATATAGTAGTTGCTACTGCTTGGTGGAAATAAAGTGATTTTTATACTTTTTCGCCTATATCGCTTCAATGCTTTGGATTTGGTCCTAATTGGCGTATAGGAATGAAAAACAAAGGTTAAACACTTATTAATATCATAAAAATCTATGAAATACTAACCAAAATATTGGGATAAAATGAGTATAAAATATACTCATCATCATCCAGGATTCCAAAGATTAAATATGGGTATCCTAAAGTCATCTTGGTGGCGTTTGACTCAGCAAGTCTCAAGATGTGTTTGAACACCATTTTGCCAAGGTAGAGCTTCTTCTTGAACAGGTTGAGAGACATCAGTTGGAGCAACTTGTGAAGCAACATCTACACGGGAACACCTAAAAAACTTCCTCAACTCTCCGCTTCTTTCTTTTTCCTTTCCTTTTTTTTAAAGGAGAGAAAGGTATCAAAGAACATATAGGCTCTTTAGTTTCTTCCTTCCATTTGCCTTGGGCTCCAAGAGTCTAAAATTGATTGGAGTCCCTACTAGCTTAACTAAGTAGGGACAAACAAATTTTAAACATCGAAAACAATTTTCACAAAAATATTTATTAGCAAAATGCAATTTAAAATTGTCTCAATATATGTTCAATGCTATAAGGAAATGTAAACTTTGTTATAAAACATATTTAACTTTTTTGTTACTATTATTGATTAGATTGGGAGTTTGGATAATTATGAGTTTTTTTTTTTGAAGAGGATACATATATATATATATATATATATATATATATATATATATATATATTAAATGATATTTTACTTTATGTTTTATATATGAAATTGAACAATAAAGATAAAAATAAATGTATTAATATTAAGTACAAGAACAATTCAAAAAAAAAAAAACTATAAGAAAAAAAAAAGCTTTAATCACATCATTTTGGCTGGGTTCATTAAAATTTATAACTAAAAATACATATTACCATGTTTATTTAATTTAGATCCAATGGTCACGTTAATCTGAAATTCGTTAACTGCTATGAAAGTCCAATAGATACATTTCTTTGGACCTCACTATCTGGCCCTAAATCTTGCTCCCTTTTCTTCCTACTCTCGATCTCTCCTTTAAGAAATGTAAGATCTTCAACAAACACCTCTTCAGCATCCAGAATAATAGATCGGGATAGCATGATACTTCCATCCCACATCATTCCATGTAAGAAAGGTGACAGATTTGCCCGACTTCAAAGTCCACCTATCAGTTAATCTTCGGGCTAGCTATTCCATCGGGCCTGGGTACCTATCATCGTGCTTTTATCGAGTCTGGGTGTACTATGAGAGGCCACCGAAAAGTGCATATCAAGAGGCTTACCCCACACCCAGCGTCGTTGGGCGAATGCCAGCCAAAGTGCGAGCCACCCGCAGTCGAACGCCGCTCGTGACGTCCTAAGCCACAGATAACGATACGACCTCGCTTCACTCCGGTTGTTCTCAACCCAAAATACTAGCCTTACAGCTTAACTCCATCGTTTCAAGATTTCACTCTCATACTTTCATGGGAATCGACATGATCAGACGTTATTTCGAGTAGGGCTTCTGCCTCCGAAGAGGATCACAAAGAGTTTGCATTTCTTCGTCCTGCCTTTGGTGAGGTTGATTAAACTCTTCAAACCAAGTTCAGCAAGGTATCTTCTCTCTCATTTTCTCTTTCTAAGAGACAAGGGCCTGATTTTTATGTTCTAGCGAGGGCTTTGTGCTGATTTTTTTTTTCCAAGGTTATGGACTAAGGTTTGATAAGCGATCATCGGTATTTATTTGGGTCCATTTCGTTAGTGAAAAAATGTGAGAAATGGAATAGAACTAATGTTTGGTGTGGTGTGCTTGGCAAAACCACATGGATTTGAATTTATGTTAAGGGCTTAGTCTAGCTATGGGATTATGGGAGCTTGAAAGAGCATTCTTGCCAGCAAAGGTCAATTTATGTCTTTTCTTTTCTTTTATATTTTTTCCTCCCTCATTCAATTGCCTCTATGTTGGTTGACTGTTTGCTTTTCTCAGATACAACACGATGCAACATTTACGATTGTAAGTTTTGTGCTTTTCTTCTATATTTTTCTTTTCATCGTAAATATCTCCCAAAGTAACTAACAGATTTTCAAAAGACTGCACCTTTTAATTCACCTTTTAATTCACCTTTGTTCTCTTTTGCAGAGACTCTGGTGGTCCTCTATCTTAGGTTATTGGAAGCCAGTAAAGTTCAACTTTCTCTCTAGGTTCCTTGACTTCCGCTGGTTTTTATGAAGGAATGAGTAAAATTGTGTGTTGTTCTAGGGTTTATGAATTGGTTCATGTAATTTCGTCCTCATGACCCAACTCCTCATACCCTTCCATTTTCATTTCTTTCTTTGACTATAGTGTGACTAATGCTGGTTCAATTTCGGAATTACAATCTTTGCATCAAAAATAAAAAATTATTTGAAAGAAGTGAGAAGCTTGATGTTTAATAAGATAAAGGAATTTTTTATTCCAATATCGTGATAGTAGATAAAAGGCCTCAACTTGGTTGTCTTTTTTCAATAGTCTTTTATAATCATGGATATTAGGAACAACTTATAAAATTATACATACATACATGGAATTTTCTATAACAATTCAACCTAAATTGTGATTGCCCATTTAGGAGTTTTGATGAACGTTTATTTTCAAACTGGAAAGTCAGTGTGTATTTTGATTTTTGTCTCTAGTACTCGTTTTCACTCGAGATTGCAGTACACGGCTTTACTGCTGCCAACTTCTCCCGTTCAGTAAGTGATGGTGTGGACCTGTCTTGATTTTCAATGGGTAGGACACAATGATCCTCTAAGTTCCAACTGAGCAATAGTAAAGTTTGAGGTTTGCTGTAACTTTTCACTATTATCATACTTTAAGCATAGTTTCCTTTTTCCTTTTTCTTTTTACTGATGAGAAGCATCGGTTTCATGTTCAAGTCCATTTGCTGATTATAGATGTCTAAGTCCAGTTATTATGCAGCATGTTCATCCAATTAATTATGATGGTCTCCATTAGCAGAGATCATGGAATGGGTTTCCAATGACTTGTAGATACATGGGCATGTACTAGAAAAAGTTTTTAAATAAGTTGTTGAAGTAATTTCAATAGTGTGTTAAAATTCCTGTTGTGTAGTGGAACTTTCATGATAGCATGGTAGCTTTTGAAGCAAGAATCTCAATTTTGCAGCGAAAATGACCACAATTTCAATTAAGCGACTTATATCTTCTGCCAATCCTGGAATGCTACTTTCTTAAGGCAAAGTAATTATAAATGTTAACTGTAGTTCCTATAAGATTTCACCAACTTCAAGTTTGTCCTACTTTCAGCTTAGTATGTAAATAGAACATGATCTCTGCTTTTATCTAAATGGCTAATGTTCAATTGTTTCAAATTTGTTGCCTCTAAAGCAGATAGATTTGGGCCAGCATTCCTCTTATCATAGGCTGATTTTACATCATGTATAGGAGTTATCTATTGTTAAGTTTAGGTGGTGAGGTGTCATGAGATTCGTGAAAAATTATAGAAGAAAAGAAATTATTATAGCTTTTTATACTTGAGTTTTCATTAGTTGGGACCTAAGAAAGAAATGATTCACTTATAAAAAAAGAAAAAATAATTGATTGACTTTATTTATTTCTCTTTTTTCTTCCACTTTTCATTTTCCTTCTATATTTTCGTGAAGCCACCTGTATCCTAAAAAGAATTCCTAGAAAGAACGTTACACTACAAGATTGTCTCGAGCTTAGTGGACGTTAGGCCTTGCTTAGGGTTCCATGTATGCTTGTCATGAAGTAGAACTCATGGGATCCATTGCAAGAAGTAACTAAATTGGGTATTTATGAGGTTTTATATTTGTTTATTTACTTTATTGTAAGAATATTAAAATTGCTTTACTTCTAGATATAAGTACTTTTTGTACAATATTTCATCTTTGTATGTATTTTGTTTTCAACTACCTTACTGCATCTTTGCATGATGCTTTGTGCAGGTTACACTAGAGAAGTTACATCTTCTTTAAGAGAGAATTATCAAACAAGAAAATTGAAGGTAAATCATTCTGCTACCATTGGAGAATGTCAGAGGCAAAAAGAATATCCCAGATGGTAGTTCTTTTTTCTACCTTCCTGTTTTTCTATTGACCTTTTCTGTCTATAACAATTACCTCAACAGGCGAGGCGCACTTGGAAAGTGCTTTCGGAACTGTTGTGCTTAGTGACCACTATAGTATTTCAAGCAAATTAATTTTGAGAAGTAAAAAAAATGTAAATTAATTGTGATGTACACTTGAATAGCCAGAACATCTAACTAGGCTTGTTCTTTAATCCATCTCATCTTTCCCACCCACAAAATAGTTTCTTGTAGTCTCATGAAATAAATAGGAAGATATTTAAATTCATCACTCCATTCAAAATTTGGGTAAAGTAAATTGAAAGACAACCTACGGTGAGGCCATATTTATTTAAAAGATGACTTATGTTTTAGCAGCTCTGAAGTATTTCCATGATATACTATAAACAAAAATGAGAACTGAGTTGTTAAAAAATGAACATGCAGGAAATGAAAAGTTGCGATACCCTTGAGGATAAATTTAAAATTTAAAATATTTTGAATTGGGGTGGGGTTAACTAATGGTCACTGGTTAGAGTCCCTTTAGGGTCACTACAGGTTTTACACGACTATAAACTTTGCACCAAATGTAGATTATTCGAGACGTGCGTAGTTCTAATCTGCACATCTACTTCGCTATTAATAAAAATAAAAA
The DNA here is from genome assembly GCA_016808115.1 of Tetrastigma voinierianum. Classification (NCBI taxonomy): domain Eukaryota; kingdom Viridiplantae; phylum Streptophyta; class Magnoliopsida; order Vitales; family Vitaceae; genus Tetrastigma; species Tetrastigma voinierianum. The sequence goes on from JAEQBH010004639.1 coordinate 223,368, forward strand.
TAAAAATAAAAAATGGCACCGGCTTTTCTTAGATTGCATCCTACAATGAATGTATGCAGGACTATTAAAAACTCTTGGAAGATAAATAGACCCATTTGGAGATAATCAGTTGAGAAATGAAAGATATTGTTGATATTCATTGATGGAGGAAATTTGATTTCATTATGTTGCATATGATTGGCTCTCCAATTTTCTAAGCTTTATCCATCACATCATAAGTGCTATCATACTTTTATGTACCAGCAATCCAATATGGATTTTAAAGTTTGTCCACCACTCATTTATAGAAATATATTTACTCTATGGACTCTACTCTTCCACTTGTTCTATATTTGAAGAACTTCCATGACAATGTAATGATGTTCATCGGTTAATTTCTATAGCTCCAAAGTGACAACTACTTTTGTTTTGTGATCATTATATCTATATTTAACAATGTTCATATGTATTGCTTATAATTAGTATTTTTCCAAAAAAGAAAAGAAATCAGTTTGTTAAATCTAAAGGTTAGAAGCATTATCTTTGTAGAATTTGCTTATTGTTATGGAGAAGATAAATGTAGGACTGAGGAATAAAGAGAAGGGAAACTTCTTCCACCAACATGAACTTGAATAACTCGAGTTGGGTATGTATTCTCTACAAATATTTCCCCATACGTCGTTATAATACATGGAAACTATGGAGCTACCAAGTGGTGATGTTGAAAGAAGCATTTTCCATAGATGATGCTAGGATGTCATGCACTGAAGCCTTCATTTCTATATCTAAACCAGGCAACTTTCCTTAAAAAGGAAACTGGCAATGTTGTATTACATCTCCTAATATTGCAAAATGATTGCAAGAGATCTCCCTTGGGAAAACAATTGTGCTAGCACCCAAGAGATGAAGCAAGTGATCCCAATACTTGGGTTGATCCTTGCATCTACAAATCATGAATTTGGATGAATGTAAAACAGGGACCGTGAGGGTTATGACTGCCCTTATTGCTAGTAAATTAATGTCATTGAATTTTAGTGAGGCAGTTCTGCTTGTACCTTGAACCATCTCATTGGATTGGGCTCAAGTTTGTCACTTCGGTGACATTTTTGTTCAATCACTGTAGGACATAAAGCTGAATTCCACTCTGCTGCTCCTTCTTATGCATGAATTATTAGTTGCGGAGGCGGTTGACAGTTCAATTTCCTATTAAGTACTATAGACGAGGAACTAAATTATAGCTATTGAGGAACCCATCATTGTTAGTTAGATATGTGCTACCATATCAAGCCAGAAATTTGTGCATGATTCTTGTATTCTAGCTCTGTAATTAATAGTATAGCTGTGTTGTAGCAGCTATATTATAGCTTCCTTATTTAGCCAAAGTAGCTGTATATATATCATATGTACAATTGGGTTGTAGCAGCTGTATTATAGCTTCCTTATTTAGCTAGAGTAGTTGTATATATCATTGTGTTGTAACTTCCTTATTTAGCTAGACTTAATTGTTGTAATTGCTAGAATTCAGCCTTGTTATACTCTATTAGCTTCTATATAATGAGCCTTGATTCAGAGTTTTAGAGTGTTTTACTTTGTTCCCCGGGTTATATCGGGCTCACAATGAGAGGTATTCAACTCTACTGACATGGTATCAAAGCCTTAATTAAGAGTTTTGTAGTGTTTTTTTGTTCCTCGGCTAAATTTTCTTTATTTCACTCTTTTGGAACTTTGGGTTAATACGAAGCTGCATTCGTGGGTTCTATTTGCTTTCTAGTCATTACTGCATTGCGTCAACTACAATGTTGATGTTTTTGTGTGTGTTTCACAGTAAAAATTATTCCACTAGGGAATTTCACTTCGATTTTGTCATGGAAAAGAACTACGGGCCACATCGACAGCGATCTAGCCCCTACTCGAAAGCCTACTAAACTAGCTCACTGGCAAGTCAAAGATGCTGTAGCCTATGACATGGATTTTAAAGATTGCTAACCGCCTAATTTTTTCAATCGAGCCATATAAGACGCCAAAGATATGTGGAGTATTTAAAGGTCTATAATCATGACAACACGTACCAAACATTTTCAATAAGAGTATGATATCGCGACTACTTCTCTGTGTGGCAATCTCTCCATTCAAGATTATTTCTCCGGATTTAAGAGCTTATGGGCTGAATTGACAGTTTATGCAAAGGTATTAAATCGTCTCTTCTTTATATTGTTCAAGAGGTTCATGAACAAAGCAAGAGAGATAAATTTATGATGAAACTATGTCCGGAATTTGAGGCAATTCCCTCCAATATGATGAATCGTGCTCCTTCTCCTTCTTTGGATGTGTGCTTTGGTGAATTACTTCGTGAAGAGCAGCACCTTGCAACACAAACTACTCTCTAACAAAACAACATACTGATAATGCACTTCAAGCATGCAGCTACGGGAGAGGGCGCGTAAATATGCAATACCCCAATGTTATTACTACAAGGAATACAAACATATTGTTGCTAACTATGTAAAGAAATCTTGCAACTATTTCAAGAAGCCTAGGCACATTATCAAAGACTGCCCTACTCGTCCTTAGAATCGCCAAGCTAATGTTAATCAAGCTGTTGTTGGTAATCGTGCCGTTGGTTCAGAAGTTGCCGACAAATCGAAGACTTACTCCTCGAAATGGTTCAAGCAGGGATGATTATTTCCTCAAATTTTTAGTGGCTTCAAGGTAAGGGTAATTTACCATTTCATTTTCGACTATTGACACGTGCATCTTAATCATATGACTAGCTCCTTCACCCTCTTAGTAATGTTCATATCACGTAGCGCAACTAATATTTAGATTACTAATGGTACTCGCCATCCGTTCATGCTATCGGGGACATCAATTTTCCTCGTTAAAATGTCTTGTATCTCCTAAGTCGCCTACTACCTCATTTCAAGAGACAACTGTTGATAATAATTATAATGTTCAATTCTTTCTCATGATGGTTGTATTGTGTAGATCGTGTGTTCAAAAAATACTGAAAGGGGCCTAAAGTCGACGATTATTTCCTTCGTGACTTCCATTTCTAATTCATGTTCGCTCGTGACCATTGTAAACAAATAGATGGCATGGCACAAACGCTTAGGGTGATCCTAACTCTGTTGTTTTATCACATTTAGTAAACTTTGGTTTATTGGGTAATAAAGATCAATTTTCCTCTCATCTTTCTGATGATTGTTCAACATGCAAACCAGTAAGAGTAAGTCTCTTTTCTTTTTTTCCTTCATGGTAGTCGCGGTTTGAAAGTTACTTCTGATCGATCCATAGTGATGTGTGGCATTACTCCCGTTATATCTCATGCCAAATATAAATACTTTGTGACATTCATCGAATAATACAACAAATATACTGATTTATTTTTCTTCGTTTCAAATCGAGGTATTTTCTCTCGCTCTTCAAAAATTTGTCGCTTGTGTTGAGACTCAATTTTCTTCAAGAATCAAAGTGCTAAGATCTTATTCGGGTGGCGACTATATGTCTCAAGAATTTCATGATTTTCTTCAAAACAAGAGAATTGTTTCTCATCTCTCTTGCCCTTATAATTTTTAGCAAAATGGTGTCGCAACGTAAGAATCGCCACTGTTAGATGTTGTTAGAACTTTTATTGCTTCGAATCTTCTCGTTCCATCTACATTTTCTGGCCAAGTTTTAAGTACGATAATTCATTTAATTAATCGATTGCCTTCCCGTGTCTCGACTTGCATTCCTTATTATCGTTTTTATCATCAAGATCCCAACTATCTCGACATGCATACTGTCAGGTTTGTTTTGTCTATTCGCATCCCATGAACGCATAAACTTTCTGCTTAATCTATTAAATGTGCATTTATAAGGTATAGGCCTTCACACAAAGCGTTAGGTTTGTTACGATCCATTTCCAACAAATTTTTATTTCTAGCATGTTGTTTTTGAAAATCGGGCCATTCTTCTTTACTCATGTCGAGTCTTTCCATGTTCTTCCTAATTTGATGCTAAATTTAACAAAGATTTAAACCAAGGATTGTGTATGAATGACGACGTCCAACTTTGCCACTTCCTAAGCAAGACCCACATCGTGAGCCTGCTCCAATTCGATCATTCCACTCCGCACCACCTAACCCCATTTCGACGCTTCCGTGAGTCCGTCATCCTCTCGATCGTTATGGTTTTTCACATACATTTCTTCATACTACTGACCTCTATTCCCATACCCAAATGTTATTCAAAGGTTGTTAAACACGGTTAGTCGGGCGTGTGCAGCGCGCATTTAACTCGTGCCTGGGACAATCATACGGGATGTCAGTTTCAATGCCTCCTAATGATAAAGCCATTGGTTGTAAAATGATTTATTTGATTAAGCTTTGTTTTGATGGTACTCGACTATATGAATGGTTGGTTATCCTTGGTAACAAACAAGAGTATGGGGTCAACTATGAGTAGACTTTTGCTCCGGACGCCAAAATGACTACAATGCAAATGGTTATTTCTATTGCTATTTCACAGGGCTAGCCACTTCATCAGATGAATGTCAAAAATGCATTTCTTTATGGTGATCTCAAAGAAGATATTTACATGGTTCTCCCACTTGGTTTTTCATCCACCTTTTCTTCGGATGTATATAAGCTGAACCGATCTTTATATGGGTTGAAACAAGCTCCCTGGGCATGGTTTGATAAAGTCCGATCAACCCTGCTTTGCTTTTCTTTTAAGCAAAGCCAATATGACTCATCTTTGTTTCTATGTAAAATAACTACTGGTAATGTTATTCTCCTAGTTTATGTTGATGATATTGTCATTACTAGGACAGATTCTACATTGATTACCGCTGGGTAAAGAACATCTTCAGCTTCATCTCACATGAAGGATCTTGGTCCTCTTACTTATATCTTACAGTTCACCGATTCTACTGCATTTTTTTTTAAATCTACACAAGCACACATAGATTTGATTACTCGTTTGTCAGTGGTACTTCTTCTGATACCCATCGAAGTAAACACAGCATCAAAGTGAGAAGTGGATTTGCTTCCGATCATACTCAGTTCTTTGACCGCATTAGGCAACTCAACTATTCGACTATTACTCGCCTTGATATTTCCTTTGCAGTTCAACAGGTTAGTCAATTTATGCACACTCCTTGTCATCTTCACTTAGCTGTTGTTCGTCGTATTATTAAGCATCTTCATGGGACACCTAGCCGTGGATTATTCTTCCTAATTGGTTCTCCTCTTCGTCTTGTCGCTTACGTTGATGTCGAATGGCCTGGATAGTCCTAATACTGACGGTCCGTCCTGTAGTTGGTGCATGTTTTGGTGATTCTTTGATTTCTGGAAAAGTAAGAAGCAGGCTCGAGTCTCTAAATCTTCTATGGAACTGGCAAGGTAAATGTCCGTTGCATGTTCCGAGATCATTCTGGCTTTGTGGAATTCTATATGATCTTGGTTTTTCTCAACCTAATCCGACTCCACTCTATGTCGAACACTGCTATTCAAATCAAGCATCGATCCCGCATCATAAGCTCACAAAGCATATTGAGGTGAACTGTCATTCGATTCAGGAAACCTTGGACTCTCATATTATTTCTCTTCCCTATATCTCTACTACCCTCTAGATAGCTGATGTGTTTACTATAGCCATCGCACGACAAAGTCATTAGTTCTTTGTGTGAAAAATCGACAGCTTCTTAATCGAACAACATCAATTCCAGGTGGGGTGTCAACTAGATATGTAGCCGCCATATCAAGCTAGGAAATTTGTGCATGACTTGTATTCTAGGCCGTAATTAATAAAGGCAACTGTTGTAGCAAATGTAATATAGCTTCCTTATTTGAAGCTAGAGTAGCTGTATATATCAAACATACGCTTGTGTTGTAGCATTTGTATTATAGCTTCCTTTATTTAGCTAGAGTAGTCAGAGCATCATTTGTGTCAGAGCTTCCTTATTATTTAGCTAGACTTAATTGTTGTATAATCATTGAATTCAAAGATTGTTATACTCTATTTGCTTCTATATAATGAGAGGTAATCAATCCAATTGACAATCACACCCATCTTACTATCAATGTGAGCATGGTTTCCAAACTCCAATATTGAAATATCTTCTTTCTAGTTGTTCCCACTTTCAGATCATATAAAACCAAAAACCTGGTCATGTTCCTCTTTTAATTACTTGGTTGCAAACAACTGACTTTGAAGATAAATAATTTTAATCTGTCACTTTCGCAATATCTTAGGATGTTTTCTCAACATCATGAGATCCTTTTAGTATCCATGATTATATTATTACTTATTTTTAGTTTCTTTTGATTAATATTATCTCTTGAAAATGTTTCATCCTCTCTTGAATAATGTTTAGATCACTATGATCCTTATGTCTTTTATTAATATATTTTTCATTGCACTAAGAGGGTGTTTCTTTCTACAATTCATTTTGGGCACCCATCTCTATTTGGTGTATCAAACTGCATCTATGTTTGATGTATTATTGTAATTGAAAATAGCTTATATTGATAGTTTATGAATTGTCGCCACATTTCTATTAATGTTATATCTTTCTTATTAGGTATCTAAGAAATATAGCGAAAGGAAGAAGAAGTTAAAGAATTAGAGACCACCTTTTACATGTATTTTACAACTAAAGTTCATATATTATCTTAATTGAAAGTTTTTGAGTTGGTTTTTTTTTATATATATATTGAATTTCATAATTACTAGTAAGAGATTTATTCCATTTTGTTTTTATTATTAGAACTAGGTTATAATTTTATTTCATTATTTATTTATAGCTTTTAAATTAAATTATCACAAAATTTTAATTATTTGTTACATTTGAAATATAATTTTATTTATGTTAATGAAAGATATTATATATATATATATATATATATATATATATATATATACACACACACACTTTCAATTAGTGTGTTATTTATTTCTTTATTTAGTTAAAATAATAACTTAATTTCTAATAATGATCAGTTTGTTTAAAATTATTTAACAACGAAATTAAAATTTTCATCATCGTGATGGTCTAAAATTTTGCAACAATTTAACCTAACAAGAATTTTATAAATAAAAATAAATGTAATTTTTAGCAACAAAATTTTAAATATTCAACAACAAAATTTTGTCAAAAAAATGTTATTGTAGACAACAAACAAATTATAAATAATATAAGCTATTAGATGTGAACACTTATTTTGTTGCAAAAAAATTTTGCGACAAGGATAAGGCTACATTCTTGAAACCAAAATATTGTCGATGCAAAAAAATTTTTGTGACAAAATTAAATTTTTTGCAACAAAATAATTTCATCCCTATTTATCATATTTCTTGTAGTTCAACGTAGTCCTAATCCTCTCCAAGAACTTCATGTTTAAACCTTCAAATCTTCATCAAACTTGAACTTCGAAGTAGACATGCATCTTTTTGTAAAACACTAGGGATGAAGATAGTGCCAATTTTAAGCCCAACAGATAACATGTTGGAAAATAAACATTTACTACATTTCATGCCTCAAATATTCTCTTAAAACTACGTAGTATCAAGAGTATAGATTTACAAAATACTTTGATCTAATATTATTTCTTCATATTGTTGAACACAATAATTAGTTTTTGATGAGAAATCAGTAGGCCCATCCATATGAATGCAATATCGTGTCAAACTTGTGGTTGTAGACGATGTGATCATAGTTATTGAAGGAATTAATACCATGGTTCTCATGATACTCAAATCCATGGAAAAAGAAAGCCTCATTGCACCATCAGAAGCAATACTAAGGTAAACAATAAAATGTAAAGTGTGTGTGAGATCATTTAAAAAAAACATGAGAATAATTTGCAGTAGATGTGGTATGTAAATATTAATAATCTTTACCAAATGTATTGGTAAACATGAGAATAACACTTATTTTGTGAAATGTACTCTTAACGCATGAATGTTGCCATCAACTTGAAGTTGTACACTTTGATTCCTTAATAACCCTAAACTTGAGAAAAAGAGAATAAAACTAAAAAAAAAGAAGCTAAACATAGGATCTGATTATCCTTTTGTATATAACACAATCACATTTAAATAATCTAGAGGTTTAAGTATTTAGAAAGCATCTAAACCATGCATACAAAATAATAATAATAATAATAATAATAATGAGAAGTGTATTAATAATCATAAAAAAATAATGCATCTCATTTGTTTGTAGTCACATAAACAACTACACCATTACTCATTAGCATCACAGGGTCATAGTTAATAAAGAAGGAAGAAACACATTTATCGCCTTAGCTAATCGAGCAATTTCAAGGATAAAATAAAGAAAATCATTTTCATGAACCATTTACTTCCCATAAAGATAGAAGAAAGCAAATCTGAAGAAGTTGTTATCAAGGCAATCCAAAGGAGTTGTTATACTGCATAAATTCATAGGACAGTTTGGTCCCCGGTTTCTGATCATAGGATGCTCACCTGGAATTCTGTTACTCCAGGAATATGATCAATTTTACTGATTATCCAGAGTGTGTCACATTCCAAACCCTACACAAATTTAAGCATCACCATTAAATACAAAGCATACATGGCACATAAAAACTTTTATATCTAAAACATCATACATAAGGAGCTGATTTCAACAATTCGAGGAAAGAATGACCAGAGTGAACTTGATGGACTAAACAAAGTTTCCAAGGGGCTGTGTAATCATAAGCATCAATATCTCGTAGAGTTGATGGGAGCTCAGAGATTTCTTCAAGCAACTTGCAATGGCTGATATTAAGAATCCATATATGGAGTCACATATGTTAAGCAATTGAATTTAGAAAATGGCAGGAATTCAATTAAGACTACTCACTTTTTCTTCCTCTAACCATCATTCTTTTATTGCTTTACTCTTGAAAGAAATAGCTGTGGATAAAAACAAGTTGCATGAGTAACTGATTAAAAAGGTAAAAAACATACTCAGAAAAACTGAGATCATCTAGTCATCCATTATTTGACTAGATATGTAAAATAACATTTAATATGAAAAAAAAATCTTGCTAAAGAAAAAACATAAATAAGTAAATAATAGGCAAACACAAAATTCACGCACATTTAAGTGATTTCACTCAAATATATAAGTTAAGAGAGTTGATTCAATAGAGTTAGAAACAACACTTGGATTACAAATTTGAAGCAATTAAATAATATATTCCACTTTGAACCTCATACTTGAAGATTTAATGAGCAAATGACCTAACCAAAAATTTCTACTAAAAGAATGTTTAAGCAATTGTACCACTAAAATTTTCTTGAACTATAAATCAAGCATTTAAAGATGAAAACAAAGTGTAAAATATATATTTTCTTAATGAAGTATGTAAAGCTAAAGAACTTTTTCCTATGATGCTTTCTATAACCTAGACTGCTCAAGTTCTTATTTGATCTTATGTTGCAACTGAACCTAGATAAAATAGCATTGATGTTTAGAGAAAATTGACTTTCATTTTGTAAGCGGACAAGTTGCATGAATGAGAAATAAAACCTTTTAGATTTTATTATCTGAATCTCATCAGCCTCATCGGATTTTTGCTTGTCTTAAGAGTTGATGATTGGGCATCTTGTTTCTTGAACTCTGAAACCTGAAATCCAAAATATCATATTAAGGAGACATAAAATTACCATTATAAGGAGCAAAGGAATCTAGATTCACATGAGTTTGTAGTGTTCAGTTTTTTTGAAGGTGGGATTCTCTCCTTTAGTTTTTGGGCACTATTATCAAGAGGAAGAAATACTCTTGCAAGGTCATGCCCTCAACCTCAATCTCTTTCTAACAATTCACAAAAGGATAAGTGAAGCAAATTTAAGTAATGACCTTTTAGCTTACAAAATACTTACATGAACAAAGCAATTACCTACAAAGCTTTCTTCTCTTCTTTCAATTCCAGAAGTTTATACTCATAATGCTGTTTAAGAACTGATATATTAGAACTTGTAAACCACTTAATTTCAACCTTAAATAATAAAATGAACCAAGGATTTTCGTTAATGCAATGAACAAGGAACCAAGTCTTAGCCAACTAAAAGTTTGTAATATTTGAAAAGGTAGAAGAGCCCCAGAAAGGGTCATTAACCATGTATCTTACGTCAGCTAATGAAACCTTATTAAAAATGACAAGGGTAAAGTTGTAATTTTAATTGGTTATCTAAAGACATCTCTGCAAAAGATATATGAACAAATAGTGGATTCTAATCAATAGGGACTTAGATTAGAATTAAAAATTTCAATCATAATTTATTTACAATATTAAAGTTATTTTTATGAGCTAATTAAGTCCTTATTTTGTAATCTTCCATCATGTTATAATTATCTGATGTGCAATTTATTTGAGATTATTCAAAATATTTAAGATATTAAAAATAATCTACGAATTTTTTCAAGTAAAATCATGAAATTTTATAAACTTGAATAGTCTATCTAATTCTTGAAAATGGATACAATTCACTAAACTATTTTAGGAAGGGATGTAGCACTTTAGCAATACAGTGTGTGAGCTTAGGGAAGCCCTAAGTCAAAAAAATAACCATAAAATAATTCAATATCAAGGAAATATCTTGAGAATTTTAAAGAAAAATTAATAAGCATAAGGTCTCAAATATATAATTAATGTATTTAATTTTCCAGAACTTTATAAAAATCTCATTTTCATAACAAAAATAAAAGGATAAAATCATACATAATTGATTTACTCATAATTTAATTCACTCTCATCATCACAAAATTTAAAAAATAAATAAATAAATAAAAAATGTGAAACCTATGTATAGGTAACTATTATCTATTAACATGTTACTTTTAGAAAGAACGTGAAACAATAATGTTTGCAAAAACAAAAGTGTTATTTTAATACTGTTTCACAATCAAATGATTTTGAAAGTGAAAATTTTTGCAGTATGAAATATATTTTTATTTTCATTATTTATTTAATTTCTAAGCAAAATAAACCAACTGTTATTTTTATTCTTCCCCATTTTTGAAAAGACAAAAATGCCCTCTTTAATGTATTCTATGAAAAAATATATAGGTTAGTTTCTTTGTAAGAAAATAAGGACATTTTTGTATAATTTTAGAGATTGCTTTCAAAAGTTCTCAATCAAATCACACTATAAAAGAAAAATAATGGTTAAACATAACCAGAAATTTTGGTAATGTACCTGGTGGCTGATGAATGAGCTTTAGAGTTTCAAATTGGTGTTAGGTTCTCTCGATTTTATGTTGTGGTTCCTCGTCTGGTTATGTTCTATGTCATCACGCTTTCTCTTTACATCTTCTGCTTGGCTATGGTTATCTACATGATCTTGGTTATGTTGATAATCTTTGGAGTATATAGGATGGAAACCACGCTTGTTAGGTCCAGTCAGACTGTCAGAGTATAGAAGTGAAACACAGAATACAGAAAACACAATTCTCTTTGGGTGAGAATTCAACCAAAATTTTGATAATAACTTTTCTACCCATCCATTCTCTATCACAGTTTTATACACAATTTTATAACTGGAATTTTACAACTGATCTTGCATGCCCTAGTCTTTAAGAAACTCTCAACCCAAGTAACGTGTGGATTAGGCTCGAGGTCCTTTAGACCTTCTGGTTTATCATTGCCTCCCACTTGAAGTGGAGACTTGTCCTCGGTTCCATATTTGAAACTGATGTAGTAGGGACAGCACCAGATTCCTATGTGGCATCTTCCATAGGCGTTTCCATTTAATCAAGTGCTCTGCAACAAAGGTGTCACCCCTTTTGATCCATCCCGTATCCATGATGTATTGCGGCTCTGTTTGAATAATCCCATCATCAGTAATGGGGGCAGGTCTAGAGAACTTGTAATCGGTGACATGCCAACGAATGGTTTCAACAAAGAAAAGTGAAATACAAGATGGCGTGTCGTCAGGGAGCCAATTTATAAGCTACAGTACCCACTTCTCAATGATTGGAAAAGGCCCATAGTATTTACTTGCAAGTTTTTGACATGCACGCTTAAAAACCGACTGTTGGCGGTAAGGATGGACTTTAAGCAATACCAAATCGCTAATTTTAAAGTGAACCTATCGTCTTTTGACATTAGCAGTTTGCTTCATCCGATTAATGGCCATCTCCAGATTTTGTTTCAATCATTGCAGCAGCTCATCTCGAGTTAGTAGAGTTTCATTGACCTCATGGACAGGGGAATCTCCTCGGTTGTAAGTTGGAATTGGTGGAGGCAATTTCCATAAAAGCTTGATATGGTGTCATTTTCGTAGAGGCATGACAAGTGGTATTATACTGATTATTCAGCCCAAGCTAAATAGGTGCTCCATTTGCTTGGCCACTGATGAACAAAATAGCGTAAGTACGCTTCTTACATACTGATTAACAACTTTAGTTTGAAGTATCTGTTTGGGGATGGTAGGTCGAGCTGAGCGTTAATTTAGAACCTAACATTTTAAAGAATTTATGCTAAAAATTGCTCACAAAAACTGGATCTCTATCACTGATAATGGAGCGAGGCATACAATGAAGCTTAAATACATTCTCAATGAATTTCCTAGCCATTGTTTTGGCTGAAATGGATGAGTAAGTAGTAAGCAACTTGCTAAGTCGATCCACCACTACCAAATAGTGTCCTTTCCATTGAGTTGAGAAGTCCTTCAGTAAAATTTAAGGCTGATATCTTCCCCAATCCTGTGAAGGGACGGGGTAAGGTTGAAGTAATCCTATAGGATGCATTGTTTCAGCTTTTGTACGCTGACATACTTACATTTTAATATATACGTGGACATTCCTTTGTTCATGTGGAAAAAATAATAAAATTGTTGCTTTAATTTCTTGTAGGTACGTAAAACACCCGAGTGCCCACAAAGATTGGAATCATCGAATTCATGTAGGAGCTTAGAACGGATCACTGAATTTGCAGGTACTACTACTTGATCTTTGTAGAAAAGAAGTCATTGACGCCAACTGAAAGACCCTTGCAGGTTATCCATAGCTTGGGCTTTCATGTATGCAATGTATGCATCATTGTTACTAGCAACTCTAATCTCATCCCAAATTACCAGTAGCAAGATGAACAGAATGTATTATAGACTTCAGCCTTTCTAAATAAGGCATCAATGGATGAGCTTTCCTTCCCTGGTCTGTAGAAAATTTCATAGCCATATCCCAACAGTTTTGTTGCCCATCTTTGTTGTTCCTATGTAGCAACCTTCACTGTTCGGCTAAAGAATTTCAAACTGTTTTGATCTGTCAATATATAAAAATTTCTTACTGAGTAACATTAGGCCTTCATAGTAGAATAGCTTCCACAATGGCCAACATTTCTTTGGCATAAATAGACCAAGGTCGTTTGGTAAAACCTAAAGCTTTGCTCATGTAAGCAATCGGCTTGTGGTGTTGTGTAAGAACTGCCCCAATTCTTCGATGTGCATCCATTTCATAATAAATGGCTCATCAAAATTAGCATTGCTAAAGGGGTATGGTTGTCATGGCTTGCTTCAGTTTACAAAGGCTGCCTCTGCTTCATCTTTCCACTCAAATTTCCCTTTCTTTAATAAATTAGTGAGAGGTCTTGCTAATATTCCATATCCTTGTACAACTCATGTGAAAATTCCCCGTCAAACCAAGGAACTTCGTAGCTCAAGTAAGAATGTTAGACTGGCCGGGCCAAGCTTCACTGCATCCACCTTCTTAGGATCAACCTTGACTCCTTGAATGAGATTATATGTCCCAGATGCTCCAACTCTTTTTCCAAAAGCACACTTGCTTAGCTTTGACATAAAATTTATGTTGTTGCAGAATTTGTAAAGCTTGTTGTGAAGGGCGGTGAAGATGTTGCCCTATGTGACAGATCAATATATCATCAAAGAACACTTTAAAATGAACTCTGAGATGTGGGTTTAAAGAGTGCATCTTTATCACTTTGAAGGTGGAAGGTGTGTTGTACAAATTAAAATGGTATAACTAAGTATTCATAATGCCCATTATGAGTTCGAAATGCAGTCTTGAAACATCTGGGCGTATACTGATTTGGTGATATCCTCGCCAAGGTCTAATCCTCAGAAAGTATGAGCTCCATGTAACTCATCCAATATATCATCTATCACGGAATTGGAAAAGCCGTCTTGATAGTGGCACGCTGAGAGCTTCGTGAGTTCGTGCAAAATCTCCATGTTCCATCTTTTTCTTCACAAGTAAAATAAAGAAGATAAAGGACTAGTACTTGGTCAAATTAACCCGCATCCAACACTCGAACTTGTTTCTCAATTTTATCTTTTGAAAGTAGGCATAGCAATATGGTCTCACATTAATGGCTTCACCTTCTTTTAAGAGGAATGGTATGATCATTTTCATAGGTCGCTATAATGATTTCGACTCATCAAACACTTTAATATGATTTAATGACAACTTGCATATTGACGGACTTCTTCTAGTGACAATCGCTGTTTATTTGGGAAATAGAGTAAATACAAAACTCGCTTTTGTCGACAATCTTTTAGCTAAACTTTGAATGCTTGGTGGATTGGCATGGCTTTACCTTGGGGACTGCTCTTGTATCATTACCCCACATAAATGTCATGGTTAACCTCCTCCAATCACATAATACAAATCAAGAGTTTGAAGCCAACGTATTCCCAACACTAAATTCAACTCCACAATGGTAAAGAGAAATATCAAGTTAAAATTTGGTACCTTGAATATCAATCCAAATATTCTCGCTACTTCTTCTCAGAAGAGATTCGCTTCCCATTTGCCACTCAACAATAAACGGCCCGTATAGGCTTCACGTAGTCGCAAATTTCAAATTAGGGTCTCATTGACAAAGTTATGAGTAGACCCACTATCAATCAAGGCAATAAATTCCCGATTTCAAGCATAACTATAAAACTTAGGTACCCGAACTTTTTTTCGAAAAGGCAAACGTAAATTGCCATCACAGATTACGAAATGGACTACCATTGATTCGCCTCACAAAAATCCAATTACCTGCATTTAATTTCATATACCCTAGATAGTTGATTTTTCTACGCTTTTGAGTAATCGTGTCATGTGATCAAAACTAAATTTTTAAGAAAATTTTTGAAAGTTGGAAAAACAATCAATAAAATCATATAAAAATAATTTGAACTTAAACTGACAAAATAAATCGCTTTCGTGCAAAAAGGACCTAAGCAAGTGGTGGACACGTGACATGTGCAGATCTTTAAGATTAAAGATAAAGTGCTAGAAAATCGCATTTTTGGGGAGAAGATCTCATTTCCCGGTTTGGCAAGTGAGAGTATAGTGAGATAAGAGAAAAGCCTCAAGGCTTATTTCAACAACCTCGAGTTCCTGTTTAAAAATTGGTCCAACCAAGAATTAAAGTTCACCTCCTCTAAGAGGGCTACACACATGTACCAAAAACGAGGAATTTCACTGAAGATTCAAAGGAGCGTATCTGGGGAAATCAAAGGTTTTGACTTAGGAGGTGTCTGAGGCCCCCACCATTTCTACTACCCCAAGAGGTAAGGGTTCTTCCTACTTTGATTTTACTTCTACCTTATGGGCTGATTTTAGGGGCTGTTTGGACGGTTTTATTGCCTGTTTTTGGCCGCTCTAGGCTTGCATTAGGGCTATTTGGGAGTTGTTTAAGGTTGTTGACGCTTTATGGTCGCTTTATGGCCTCGTTAGTGCCCGCTTTGTGGCTCAGATAGGGGCTGTTTGGGAGTTGTTTACAAGGTGCTTTTAGATTGTTTTATACTGCTTTATGACCTTTGTGGCTTGTTTTCAGAGACTGTGAGAAAGAATGTTTTGGTTTCGTTTTGGAAAATACTTGAACCCTACCGCTTTTTGTGGGTTTAGCTGTGGCGGCCCGTTTGGTGTCTTGTATTAGGACTGCTTGGGGACCTGTTTAAGGGCCATTTGAAACTGTTTTTGGGTTGTTTCAGGTTTCCATTTTATGGCCTGCTTTTGTGACTCGTTTGGCTTTAAAATAGTGTGGGCTATATATATATATATATATATATATATTTTTTTTTTTTTCGCGGCATATGCAGCAGGTTACTCTTTTGGCCTTGGAGGTATGATTAAGGGCATACTTGATTTTGTAATGACATGCTTGGTTGTTGCTGTTGCTAGATAAAATGTTGATATAAAGTGTGTATTATGTTTACATCGGGAGGCGGTTCATTCGGGAGATTATATGCATATGATATGATTGCCTATGATACATGATGAAATGTGGGTGATTGAGGTTGTCCATGTGGCATTCATTACATATGTGATGATGATTCTTGACATGCAATAATACATTATACTGTATATGCAACAGGACATCGTGATCTCAAGTGGGTGGAGTGCATGCTGAGGGATCAAACAATCTACATTTATGATTTATAAGTGGTTCTGCATCATGAACTAAGTTCATCAGAGGTCACACGGTGTTTCATGACATGGAAAAACTTCAGGTCGTATAGTAAGAAGGGTCAGACACTCCCCGGGTGAGAGGACTGACATTAGTTCATACACCTCGACTACAAGTGAAAGTCCAAAAAGGTAGATAGATACAGCCATGGTGATTCCAAAATTTGCTACCTACAAAGACACATGGTTTTGTTTAAGAAAATGATCATTCGAGGTATCATCCAAACAAGTTTTGGTTTATAAACACATGATTTTTATTTCAAAGTGATCATTGATGTAATTCATCAATGACATATTTTATTACACATTGGTATTGCATTGTGTAAGGGGAGCCGTGAAGACTCTAAGGATGCATTCCAGTGAATTTCATCTCATTTCATAGTATGACATGTATATTTCTTCAAACCTAGAATTTGTATATTGTTACTTGGAATGTTGATGTGGAATATGAATTGTCGAATTTAACATTGCATGTGCACTTAGGTGGTAGCCTCTATAAGAATCACTCTACTGGGCGTGGCTCACCCTATATGGGAAAACATTTCAGGTGTGGGACATAGGCCAATGGACGGCTCTCATTCAAGCCGCAAGGGTATAGAAAGCCAATCAGGTTTACAACTCCTTTGTGAAAAATTTTCTTAAGTTAAACTAGTTTTTACATGTACTTTTTTGTAAGAGAGTTGTAATTAAATTATATGGACTATTTTTAAAAATAGCTCCTTGCATAGTTTTTATATGAATGTGGATAAATAAACTCACTGTAATAACTTTTTACTCATAAATGGACTTGGTGCGGTCATTGTGTTATATTGGGTCTTGGATATATGGTAATGTTATTATATATTGTACAGGTTGGGTTTCTTGATAGAACTCTGCATAAAAGGAGACTCCGATACAGCTTTTGTTAAATTGATCTCAAAAGAATGGGACTCAACGGTGTGGTATCGAGTTACACGATATCCACAAGCATTCTACGTTGATGAGTGATCAACGGACCCCGGATTTAGGGGTGCCCTGTATAACCTTAACTCATCGTACTAGGGGCAGCCCATCCCGTGAGTGCATGCAATGTTATCTCGTGTCCCTCCATTCCTTCTTCCTTTCAATAGGTAGTTTCTTCTCTTCGTGCTTTGATGAATTCACTTCCATTACTCGTGACATCATCTTGAACTATTCCCTTGCAGTATCATTAGTTGAGGAGCTTAACACTGCGGCTCTCGGGTTGAACTTATCACTACAATTAAGCACAACCCTTAAGCCCTTCTTTTTTGCATCTCATCCTAAGATAATATTTTGATAGTTGTTGAGCAGCTTCTGAATAGTCCTTTGGAGTTGCTTGATACCATAATGACCTTGACGGATTGGGCCTAATCATTCATCTCTATCATGAAACCCGGGCTATCTCTCATTTTGCCAGACTGACGTTTCCTTTCCATAGTTTGTGGCTTGAACATCTTGATTCCTATATTCTATTTCCGCCTTTAAGCCTGCCTGCATAAACGTTCCTACAAGTGCGCCTTTTGTGTCCAACTCGAAACTGATTCCTCAATCTTTTCAAATTCTTTTGATAATCCTCAAAGGTCTTGTTTGGCGAACTGACAGTTTTGGCACAAAATCTTCTGATTCCGAAGGTTCAAACTGTGATCTGACTTCATCTTCAAATATCTCCCAAGTAATTTGTTGCCTTTCTTTGTCAATTGCTAAGCCATTGTCACAACTGATTAGCTTCCCTTCAAAATGGAATGCAGCCAATCTAATATTTTAGTCTCAAAATTTCTTGAAAATAAAAGAATTGATTAACCTTGTTGAGCTTTGCAGTTTTGGAGGAAAATAGCTTGTAGTAGTCACCACTTTCTCGGTTGGTCCAGCTTGCGCCTTCACGGCTGAAGTTATGGTGGCTAGAGGAATCCCGTCAACTTAATAAAACGTCAGAAAGCCTCGCCATAGTCATCTCAAGTTGCTGCAATTTTATCAAGTAACCTGATCTCCGTTCATTGCATGCTGTCTTGCAATCCCCAAACTTTGCTTCCAATAATTCAACTCGTTTCCTTGTTATTGCCATCTATCATGCTCTGATACCAATGTTAGGTCCTAGTCATAGTATAGAAGTGCAACATAGAATATAGAAAACACAATTCTCTTCGGGTGAGAATTTAACCACAATTTTGATAATAACTTCTCTACCCATCCATACTCTCTCAAGCAGTATTGTACATAATTTCATAACTGAATTTACAACTAATCTTACATGGCCCTAGTCTTTAGGAAACTCTCAACCCAAAGTACTGTGGACTAGGTTTAGGTCCCATGACCTCCTGGGTTTATCAACACTCTTTCACTTTAATGCTTCTGAAGCCATGAAATGAAGCTGTAAAGTGTGTCCATTGATTGGAGCGATTTTCCTTCTCAGTAGCATCCTTGGGATAATATATAACCCACATTTGATCAGCTGATACTATCATCGGGCTATCATCATCATAGCAATCACACCAAAATCAAATGAGATTAAGTGTATACTTTTTATTGATATTTCTCGACAGTTAGACAACATCCTCGATTGCAACCTTCTTATATCTTCAGATTCTGGGCAGATATATATCGTCATATCTATCATCATAATATAGAATGATATACAAAAATAAAGCAAATCCTAACAAGTCATTATTTTCATACCAATTTTGAGGGAGCTTTATTGTTACTTCTCTTCCCATTCTTTGATTCCTCATCAATTCCAACAACAAATTATTTTCAAATCAATTATGAGGGAGCTTTATCGGTAGTTCATCACTTCCCATACTTCGATTCCTTATCACCTCAGAATTGTGACATTTAGGAATAATAATACTCATTCCTATGCCCATAAACTTGAAGCAATAACACGAATCATTTTCCTACACACAGATATTGTAATTATATATGTGAATCCATGGGTATATGGAAAATGAAAATGAAAATAAAGAAAGTCTGCTGCGAAATAATAAAAGAAACATTAAAATAATAGAATTTCCTATTAAAAATAAAGGAGTAGCTTCCACTAACTCATCATCATGCAATATTTTTCAAACGAGAAAATCAAATATTTAGTCTTAAAAGTAATTTGTGGGGTACAAGTATTAATAATACTGGCTCCAAAGACCGCAAGTTAATTATGTTAAAATTTTGAAAAGATTAAGGGGTCTTCCATGAAAAGCTATAGCCTTAATTTTTTTTTTAAATAACTATTACAATCAACTTTAATTACCAAGCTTATAAATAAATAAAATTTCAAATTGTTTTTGTGTGAGGTTCTTCTGTAATGAATGATGGCACCCATATGTAGCTGTGGGAGGTTTTCAATAAAATCTTATGAATGCAACTTTAGTGCATGTAGAGGTGCACCAATGGAAGTGATATGTTTAAATATTAATGTGAACAGAAACGAACTCCAGGTTATTTTCCACCAATATTATAAAATAAAGACTGCCAAACCCTTGCCTTTGAAAAATATATCTACAAAAGAATTTTGACCAAACACAAGAAAATTATATAGATTATGACCTAAAATTTTCAGATAATCACTACACCGCACCTTAATGTTATGTATGAAAAATACGTGATGTTAATTGGTAAAGCAAGGCAAGCTCTAACAAGTTTCTTAATTTTTTTTAATTCATTTCACTCTCTTTTTAGATATATATATATATATATATAACTAGCCATCAGAAAAGATTG
Organism: Tetrastigma voinierianum; assembly: GCA_016808115.1. Classification (NCBI taxonomy): domain Eukaryota; kingdom Viridiplantae; phylum Streptophyta; class Magnoliopsida; order Vitales; family Vitaceae; genus Tetrastigma; species Tetrastigma voinierianum. The sequence goes on from JAEQBH010004639.1 coordinate 243,475, forward strand.
CCCCAAATTGAAACCCAGTAAAGACCTTGCCAATTTAGTCCTATTTAATCAGGAGTTGAACAAAGTAGGCCACAGCAGAATTTCCTAAATAATTACATTCTCTCATACATTTCTGCAATCTTCTCAAATTAATTTGCTCCTCTTCATTAATTCTTTTTATTATTAATCAAATTACAGAGTCCCTTTAGTCAAAGATCAAATCATCTATATCTATCATCTGCAAGTCAAATTCATTTGGATCCCTTAGAATTGTTTAGTTGAAGAGAAGCTAGCAGCTAGCAATAGTGATTGACAGCAAGACATGAACAATACTTAGTAAGCCTTGAGAAGCATGGCCGGTCAGATTCTTTTTCATAGCATCGGATGTCAATTGAAAATGAGGTCCACCAGAAAGCACAATCTGAATATAAAACATGGTACAACAATTACAACATACAGCTGGTAAAACAAAACAAAAGACTATATATGAAGGGTATGTAGCATCCATGGACAAGCATGATGCTTCCATTTGCTGTTTTCTGAGTCATATTCTGTCATTCACATCATGATGCCTGCAATGCTTCCCCCTGCTCAAGTGGCAGGCACAATGCCGAGGTAAATGGTCATGGTTGTATTAGACTTGGCAGTTATCTCACGCCTATTAATTTTTTTTTAAAAAAAACCATAAAATTTTATTTGAGGAGACTTATTTCTTAAAGATTCTCATCCTAGATCCTAGTGGATACAAAATTTTAAAGATTTGGGACCCGATCTGAACTGTTTCGAAACTTAATTCATTTTTAGTGAGGCTTTTCAAAGTTAGAAAAATTAAAAATAACTTTTAAGATCGCTTTTTCAAAAACTTTTTTGAATAAATATTTTTTAGTTGTTTTTTAAAATAAAAATAAAAATATTATCAACTCGTCTTTTACTAATATGAGTTAAATCTTGGTTTAAATTGTATAAACAAAAATTGTTACTTTGAATGAATTAAAAATGAATAGTTTTTAGTTGAATTAAGTGCTGATATTTCATGAAATATAATTTGAATGCGCCTAAAATCTTTAAAGGAAGTTTGAAATTGAGGGTTTTCAACCTTTCTTACAACATCCTTTTTAAAGTAATTTGTACATTATCTGCCTTCCCACAATTTTCATATTAATGCTTTATATTATGTAGAATGAGCAAGTTGTGTCGATGTTAATTTGATATAGTTTATGAAGGAATTATATTCTGCAACTATATATAGGTTTTCTTCAAAAAATTCTTATCTTAACCATGTCCTTTTCGTTTTCCCCTGAAACTCATCGGATCATACACCATGGCGCTGAATCACGAAACATCACGGAACTCGGTTCTATTACAAAAATACATTTTTTACATGTAAAAAGCGGATATTTTATCCAAAACATTTTAAAATAAGCTGAATGAGCCCTGGCAGAGCCTAAGTCATCCTTTGAGCTCAAAACCAGTTTCCTCCCCACATTACTGAAAAATAATTCCCCACACAAGGTGAGCAATGCCCAGTAGAATGTTTTCCTATAAGGGTTACTCCTCCACCTAAAATGCACATGCAATGTCGTACATAAACATCAATCACATTTCATACAATTTATGCAACATTATATGAAATGTTCCCTATCAAGCATGAGATGCGACCACGCCGTACTTCCATGTGCGAAGTCGTAGACTACCCACACTGCGATTGCCAAGTGTGGAAGCCGGCCATCGGTAGTTAACTTGATGACTCGAGCCATTGGACAACCCTCCAATCTTTAATTTATCATTTCATGATTTTTTTTTGTAGACCCGCAGTTTTCAAGTTTTCATAGTATGACGCCACACGCCTTTACGCATTTTGCGAACTTACGTCGCGAGTTAAGTATGCAGCAGTGAATAACATTTGGGTCTTTCACCAGGGGGGATCTACTGACACTCCTGAAACATGTAATTTATCATTTTAATCAATTTACACATCAGTGAGTCTCAACCTTGGACTTTGTCCCATTTTAGAGCTCACGCCCATTCTAACAAGTGAATCTCAATATCATGCACCACACCATTACTTGCGATGTGACCATGCATATGAAATGCATGATGCCGATACATTTTCATGTTACATGTATATATGAGTGCTCATGAAACATTATGCAATGGACAATTATAATTTTTACACATTATAATTTACATTCATGCAATACATGTTAATACATCAAATATATACTAACATGATACTCTTCACACAACATGTTATTCGTAGAAACGATAGCATACTTAATTCGTAATCTTGGACCCATCCATGAGGGTACCTCACGGTCCCTCCTTCTTGAGAGCCGGTTTGGTTCCAGCCATCCACTCCCATCATTTCATCACCGAACAAGCAACCCGAACCGGAGACATCAATCTTGGGCTCAAACCGACCCGTAATAGTCATGAATTTATGTAATGGCGTAAAATCTACCATATAGTCCCGAATTTTGGAACTAGAATTTCATGGCCTCATGGCCTCCCATAAATAGCCCATACCATTTTATGGCCTTTGGACTCAAAGTAAGCGGAGTTAGGAAAATCACTGCTTTATGGAGTTGTCGACTCGGTTTTAGTGTCGCCGCATTAGATCGCTACATGTACCAGCAGTACTCGGACTAGTCGAGCTTCGGTAGGTCGAGAGAGCAAATCCTCGAATTTTCCTTTTCTTTCCTTTCATTTTCTTTTTTTTTCGTTTGTATACGAACTCTTACCTTTCTTTCCTTTTAACTAACATTAAACTTTTACCGTTTCGTTTCTCACTCATTCTTCATGTTTCTCTTCGCTTTTCTCTTTTGCTTTTTCTCCCTTTCCTTTCTTACTCTGCAGTGCTTTTTGTTCGCTTTTGGCATTTACCATACCTTTGGATCGTTATTAGAATGGTCGAGGAGGAAATAACCTTTCCTCGTGTGTGGTCAGTGTTTTCCTTCGCTATTTCTTTATTCTTAATTCCTTTATTGCATCGTCAATCGTGGCTAGTGTGAGACAGCATGTGAAGTCTGTCACATGGCTCTTGCATGTGTCGCTCTCTTAGGAGCCATGTGGCATCCCCTTAAGCTATGCCATGTGTCGTCGACCTTGTCTTATCAGCTTGTGAAATTCAGGTATGCCGAGATTCAACGAAATTCGGCGTGGTATTGGGTTCACGAGACGATTCAACGGTAAAGTTCGTTTTGTCATCAGAGATCTAAGAAAATTTCCGGTTCCTCATTTGAATTTACCATTTTACCCCTTCCCAAAATTTTTGATTTTACGGGGTTCCACCAACCACCTCTCATCATCATTCCTCGGCACTCTGTTACTGCCATCCTCCACGATCAGCGCATTAGAGCTTCTCGGTTTGCTTCCATGGCGGTATGAGCAACGACCCTTTCATTTTCGTTCACGGGTTGTGTTTCTTAAGGAAATTACATTTCTTGAGGTGTTTCTTTTGAAATTTGTTCTTGGCGTCGAAGTTTTGTCGGCGGTGGAAGGAGAGCGATAAATGCGGGCGGAGTGGTGGGGTGGAAAGCCCGATTGGTCGATGCGATCCATGTGGAAAGTGTGCTGCATGTAGGGATCTGTTGGAGTTTTATCGTCGGCTTGAGTGCTTCCGTGACATCTGCGACATCGGCTGCTTGAGAAAGATGGTTTATAGTTGTACCAATTTAGTCTTAATATATATATATATATATATATATATATATATATATTTTGATAATTGTGGATGTAAGACTAGCTTATACACACCTCGACTAATTTACATGAGGCAACTAGAGTGACTGGCTAGGTAAACACTCGATTGCTTACAAGAGAATTCGAATCCTCAATGCTGGACTCAGAAAGTTTGGTCTTAACTTTTTTCTTTGATAACCATGATGTTTAGGCTAGCTTATGTGCACTTCGATTAATTCGACGGGGCCACGGGTAATGAGCAGTAAATCCTCTAATGCCACAAGGGGACTCGAACCTCGATACCTAGACTTAAATTTGTTGAACTTTTTTTTTAATAACCATTGATGTTTGGGAGTAGGAACACGGCGCGCCTCGAAGCTAATTTCATGCCATTGGAGTGACTAGTTAAATGGCCCTCAGTGCCCCCAGGGGACTCGAACCCTCGGTGCCTTTGGACTCATAGGGTTTGAACTTGAACCTGTTGGAACAATGGAACTACTAAGATGGCGAGAAGTGGACATCTAGGTAGTGCTTCGATAATTACTGCAAAATGTATGGCTTTGAGATATGGGATTCAAGCAGAAAGACTTATTAGCTTTTCAAACATGGAGATTGAAGGGAATTTCTAGGCTCATTGGAACCGAAAAATCTTGGGGAAAGAAAAAAGATACAAGAAAATAATTTTCTCATGTTTGGTTTGCAGATGGAAAATATAAAAAAATTCAAAATTCCTCATAAGTATACATATTTTAAAATTTCTTTAGTCCTTGTATAATAAAGAGAGAAACAAATAAAAATGAGTTTGAATAATCATATAAAATTAATTTATTAAGTTTAAACCTACTTTTTATTTTCCTCCAAATTTTATTTCCTTACATTTTTCCTCCCGATTTCTTCCTTGTATTTTTCGGGGTTCCAAATGGGCCAAAGTCTAAGATATAGTTAATTAAAAATACATTTGAACCTTAAAGCTACATATTTCATATAATTGGACCAAACTTTTGCCAAAATTCTACTAATCTATCCCAAAAATCAAGAATTTAGGTTACAATTTGAAGTACCTTTGACATCTTATTTTCCTCTAAAATGATTTTGAAGATTACATAAATAAGAAACGTGAGATATAAAAACTAGACTATTAGTAGGGATGATGACAATTTCCTCAAACCCGATGAAGGGAATCAGCCTTGTCGAAATGGAGCGAGTATGGAGAAACATTTTAGACCAAGTTAAATATTCGTTTATCGAATGTTGGTGGGTTTGAAGTGTATCATATCCAGTCAGGCAGAATACCAGTAAATATATAATAAATAAGCTCTGAGTAAAAACATGGAATTTTAGCCTTTTCTTTTGATATTCTTTTCCTTTAACCAATCACAATGAATCATATTACTATTATCTGACAAATTATTTTTAATATTCATGATTTTCTAAAACAATTTATTTCACAAATTGGAAGAGGGTATTTGGGTAGGGTATGGGTACGCGATCTACGATATTTCGGCCGCCAAGTAGATATTGTTCGAAACTGGGTCAAATGGACCCTCAACGACTTTAAAAAAGCGTAATACATTAAGTTAAGGCGGTTCATACTTATATAGTGTCGAAATTTCTCCTTATAAGACCAGCACCAACAAGCGCTACATCGAGGTGAGGATCGGCTCATTACCATTTGTAGCTGATGTGATTAAATGCGATAAAGATGATAAAATTGAAGTAAAGAAAAACGAACTAAACACATTAATTTTACATGGTTCGGCAATGTGCCTACATCCACGGGAACGACGGCTAAAAGTTCTTCACTATCTCTAAAATAGGGTTACATAGGAGGGTATTTATAATAATCCATGATATGACCAAATTACAAAAATCTGCTATCTCTGAGAGGAATATAGGCGTAACGAGAATGACTCACCTTTCAGCTCGGTGCATATGCCCGAACCTTAGTATAATATGAGCCACATGCTACATGATATGACGACCGAATGGTAGATATTGTCATTTGGGCGAGGGCCATCACGAAACTAAAAAGTCATAAATCCAATGGGGATGGGACTAGAATCTAATCAAACCAAATGGGTTCTTCCACATCCACAACTTCAATAGATATGTTTGCAAATCATCCCGATGTATGTATCAAAGACAAAAAATCACATGAGTGGTAACATAAACAATAAGAGAAAAACAAACGAAATTAAAAATTAAAGAATGCCAACTCACTGTGTATCAGAGACAGAGAAGCTTGTTGGGACTTTGGAATCCACAAAACCCATAATTGAATGAAAAGTGTGTCCCACATCGAATAGAAACAAGATGGGGAGATGGGTTTAAATGGTTGAACTCTCGAATGGGTTTGGGCCCTTAGGGGCACCCTTTTGTGGAAGGGAAGGACACATGCGAAATTGCAGGTCGGTTTCGCGCCACGCCGCGATCCGGTCGTCAGTAGGCTCGCTCGGACCGGTTCAGTTCTGGGTCCACCCTCTATCGGTTTCTATTTTTCGAACAGACACGTTGTTTAGATCATATTTTTTCGAACAACATGTCCTGCTCTCGTGGAGATGTCGCGGTGCATATATATACCCCGCTTTTCCCAAATTTTTTTTTAACGAATTTCACTCTTCACTTCAATTTCATCATCATTATCATTTCAGCGAACGTTTCGCAAACAATTGAGTTCATCTGAGTCCTCCGACCACGTACCGCCTCGTGAGGAACGAGGTCCGTTTCATCCTAGGAGACGATCATTCACTATCCTCGATAATCGATTGAGGGGTCAAATTTGTCTTAAGGGACACGAATGCTATTTCGTCAGGATTTCTGATCAACATTCCGACTGCTTATTTGTACTCATACTCGTGTTTGTTTCCTTTGACATTTTAGTTTATGTTTCTAGTATAGGGAAACATCATCACCACAATCTAAGATCTAATTCTTTTCGCTTCTCGTCAGATTAAAATTTTGAATGAACGCTTCTGTTTACCAATTATGTATTACAAGTTTCTATATGTTTCAGACATAAGTATCCGCTGCATCGATTCTTTTGTGAATATGTTCGCTTTTAGCTGTAAATGCCTTCGCCTTCAACTCGGCAACTTTATTCGAATCATGGAGAAAAAGCCATAAAAGTTCAATGGTACTACTTCAAGAGATGGCAACAAAAGATGCTGTTCTATCTCACAACCTTGAACTGCAAGATTCCTCAATGAGGATGTATCCTAAATTGGACGTTGGAGAGACATATAAAGAAAAGTTGGTCAGCCAGGATGGCTGGAATCATTTTGACTTCCCCTGTGGTCTCTGCTAAATCCATCTCCTCAACGGTCCGAAAATAATTTCTATAACGCCTATAGTCCGTTGAAAAAGGCTAAGGAGTTATGGGATAGTCTGGACAAGAAGTACAAAATCGAAGATGCCAAACTGAAGAAATTAATTTTCAGAATTTATGGACTTCAAGATGGTTGATTCAAAGACCGTCTGTGCTCGCGCTCGGGGCAGCCTTCATGGGTTATGCATGATATTCAGCCGAAGGAATGACTCCTAAGTGAGACATTTCAAGTGGCCGCATTCATTGAAAAACTCCAGCCACCCTCCCGGAGGGATTTCAAAAATTATCTCAAACACAAGAGAAAGGAGTCACACTTGGAAGACTTGATTGTTCGAACAGGATCAGAAGACACAAATGGGGTCTGAAGAAAGTAGGAAGAATCTGAAGTTTCAAAGGCCAATGTTGTTGAAGAAGGATCGAAACCCAACAAGAAGAGGAAAATTAGCAAGTCCGAGAGTGGATTCAACCAAGGCCCGGCAGTTCGCTGGGCGCGCTTCAACTATGGAAAGTCCGGGACATCGAGCCAAAGACTGCAGCAGCCAAGAAAAAGGACGTAAAAACCAAAGCCAACAATGTGGTGGAAAAGAGCTCCACGGTGTTGATGATATCAATCAATCGCTATGATATCCGAAAGTGTAATATGGCGGAAACCCCAAGGATGGATTGATACCGAGCAACTCGTCACATCCGTAAACAGATCGATGCTGGCCCCACACAACCGCGGGGGAGTGATGAAAACTTTATATGGGTAATTCATCAACCCTCTAAGGTTGAAGGTGTCGGAAAGATTGCTCTAAAGATGACATTGGAAAGATTGTGATTACTCACTAATGCCCTGCGATGTGCGTATGTTCGCAAGAATTTAGTGTCAAGATCTCTCCTTAGCAAGAATGGCTTCCAAGTCAAGTTTCAGATCCCATAAGTTTGTACTCTCAAAAATGATATGTATATAGAAAGGGTTATCTCGAAAGTGATGGTTTGTCTAAGATGAATGTAATGACCGTTGTAAACTAAGGATGACGAATAAAGTTGCTTCTTCTTATGTGCTCGAGTCTTCTAAACATTTCGTATGCTGTACTAGGACACTATAACACCCCGAAATATACCCTAACTGTTTTTGGACTTGTTTGGGGTATATTAAAAGCTAAATGGAATTTTTCGGAAATAAAACGATAGAACCAGAAATTAATAAGAGAGCAAATGGGTAAATATGTAAATTACTACTCAGGGACCTAGTGGTCATAAATGGGAAAGATTGGCAAAGTGGTCTTTACCACTTGAGATTACAAAAGGCATAAAACAATAAGTTATATGCAAATATGGAATTGAGGAAAGGAGTGGAATATAAATTGAAAGAATGGAAGGACCTAAATGCAAAATGAGAAAAGAATTTGATAATGCAAAGGCCAAACATGGCCTTAACAAAAAAATGGGATAAGAGCAATTGGTCTCTCATTTTTGAGAGACCAAAAACGTAAAAGAGAGAGAAGAAGGGGAGAAGAAGAAGAAGAGGAAGAGGAAGAGAAGAAGAAGATAAGAGAAGGAGAAAGGAAGAGCAAAAGTGTATGAACTATGAATTATTGTATGAATTTCCATACACTGCATGGTTAGTACATTTCCTCAAACCTAAGAGTGGCTGGATAAATTTCATCCCAACACGGGTTTCTTGTCGGGTATTTTGATTTTCTAGTGGTTTTGATAGATTTCATCCCCAACCCAAAAATTATTGAGAGTAAGGTGGGTAAAACCCCAAATGTACAAGAAAACATGGAATCCTCCCTTTCGAGGTTGGATTCATGGTCGCAATCTGCAAAGTAAAGGAGTTTTGATAGAACAAACCCTAACAAATCCTTGTATTTGGTTTATGTATGGCTTATGTACCATTATAGAATTGTTTTTGGGAGTAATTCATGAAAAGTTTTGAAGAAAGATATGTAATGAAAGATGAATTGGAGTAGAAAAAGAGATTACAAGATGAATTTGGAGTGGTTTTAAAGTGTATAGAGTATTGAGTTGATTTGGGGTAGAAATCTATGGAAAAAGTGAAGAAACCCATTATGGGCAAAATTGAGGGGTCGTACTCAGCATAAGTCGAGTTGTACCTGCAGCGAAGTTCGTTTTATTTCTCGACCAAATAAGCCAGATTCTCACATAACTTTCTCATTTCTAATCCGACGGAGCGATTCAAGTTTCTGTTGCACATTAGACTTCAAGTAGAACTAAACATCCTGAATAGGTACCTTCAAATTCTGATTCTACGCACCGTACCCACCAAAGCCGCCATGTTCAAGCCAATTTCGGTTATTGGCGTTTTTAACATGTAGTATCCGGGCTTGTTCGGGACATAACTCGAGTTTCGTGCCTGATTGCGGATTTTAGTTGAGAAGAACCCTTAGCACCTTTAGCTAAAAGTAGTACAAAATACCAGTGTCAAATGTAAAGCAGATCCCCGAAAATGACAAAAGATATATTACTGGCCGTCAGCCGCAGTGTGCCGCGAAGCTGTCGATTTTTGTCATTTCGCCAGTAACTCGTGATAACTCCTTCGTTGGGGACTCCATCACTGCATTCTTGACTCCCTATGGGAAAGCTCATTGGAGTCTAGAATCTAACCATATGCTATTTTAATGGCATTTGGTGCCCACATCTTGTCTGAAAATTGAATTGTTGTGTGCAAGTGTACTAATCCCTCGTTAAAGTTAATTGGAATACATGGTAAGAAAGGATGTAGATATGAACAAGAAATGCAATATGTATAGATGTGTTCATGAAACATGAATATGATATGGAAAATGAAAACGAACTGAAACATGAATATGAACATGAAAGGCAATAAGTCATGAACACATAATGTGGTTAAGTTATATATGATTATTATCACATATAACCAGAAAAAGATAACAAATGATAGGAAATACGTGAATGAACAAGTGATAGCGGTTAAGAGGAGCTATGAATAGATAAAGACCTGGTAGATCTACATAAATGATATGAGAGGCCAGGGAATGTGATTATGATCGGTTATGAATGCCTAATTGTGAAATATATATATATATATATATATATATATATATATATATTGATTAGTGTGTTATTCGAAATGTTTGTCATACATAAATGATAGAGACGAGAATGTAAATTATGATCAATTATGAGTTCTATTTATCAAATATATATATGTATATATATATATATATATATATATATATATATATATATATTGACTTAATTATTGTTATTCAAAATATTTGTCATACATATGCATGTGTGCGTGTATTTGAACTATAAGTGAAATTACTGCATAAAAGTAAATTGATTTGAAATGTATCATTGAATGTAATGACATGGCCAGGATTCACCAAGTAAAGAGGTCAATTATAGTCTCGCACGAAACGGTTGGATCCATGTCGAAGGGTCGGACCGGGGAATCGGGCGTGGCAGACACGTTAACTATAAGTTAATAAAAATTAATGAATATGGGACTATTTATAAATTTTGACATCCAGTGAGAAATGTCAGTGTGTGTTGAATCTAAATTTTCTAAGCCCCTTTCCACTGCGCCAGATAATAGAAGTTTCAGAACCTTTAGATTTAATCTGCGAGATATATGCGATATGAAATCAATACCGCCAGAGGTGGTAATAAGTATTTTATTACTTTTATAGATATTTCTTCCTTATTGTTATGTTTATTTGCTTAGTAGCAAAAGATGAGGCTGTGAATGCTTTTAAAACTTATAGGCGAAGTTGAAACTCCAGTTGAACAAGAAAATTAAAATCATAAGGAGTAGTGAGAGGAGTGAATATGAATTTCCGTTTGAAATTTATGCAGGAAGTTTATTATCTGTTCACCAAATATTTGCTCTTTATACACCACGATCTATTAAGGTGGCGGAAAGGAAAACCGGTCTTTAAAGGAAACAATGAATGCATTGTTGAATAGTTTCAGGTTAACCACAAAAATTTGTGGGAAGAATTTCATTTTGACAGCCGAATTTTTATTTTAAATAGAGTACCTGAGAGAAAGACACATTAAACTCCTATGAGAAATGGAAAGGCATAATGCTAGCAGATTATCTCGAGAAGTGTGGGGTGTTTGGCTAGGTTGCGGTTCCTAAGCTAAAAAGGTTAAAGAGTAGGACCAAAGATTGTTAGTTGTGTTTATCGGATATGCCGAGAATAGCAATGCATATGAACTCTTGTTCACAAGTCAGAGATCCCAGATATACACGTCAATACGATCATTGAATCAAGGGACGCTTCGTTCTTTGAAAATATATTTTCGTATAACATAGTATATGAGTCAATTGATAATAATAAGAGGTCTCGAGATACTATATCTAGAAGTGATCCAATGGAGGATGAACCTAGACGTAGTAAAAGACAAAGGACTTCCATGTCTTTTGGACCTGATTTCTTAACGTATCTGTTGGAGAATGAACCTCGGACATTCAAAGAAGCTGCGACTTCGCTAGAAGCCCCAGATTAAAAGAAAATTTATCAGCGAGTGAAGTTGAATCCATCTTGTCAAATCATACATGGAAATTGGTTGACCTTCCTCACAGTAATAAGCCACTACAATGTAAGTGGATTTTCAAGAAGGGAAAATGAGCGGATGGTGCTATTGATAAATATAAGGCTAGGCTTGTAGTAAAGGATACAAGCAGCGAGAAGATCTGATTCTTTTAATACTTATTCACCTGTTCTTAGAATTACATCTATAAGGATGCTAATCGTATAAGCGTGATTGTATAATTTTGAAATCCATCAAATGGATGTGAAAACGGCCTTCTTAAGCGAATTTGGAAGAGAAGAAATATATTTGAACAGCCCGAAAGGTTCATTGTTTGAGACAAAGAGCAAAAGAAGTATGTCGGCTTATCAAGTCACTCTATGGATTGAAACAAGCACAAAACAATATGCTAAATTCGACGAAGTCATGTTGTCGAATGGTTTCAAGAATAATGAGTGCGATAAATGTGTATATGTTAAAAGCAAACTCAAATTGCTTTGCCATTTATGTCTATATGTAAACGATATGCTTATAACGGTGATGATGGTGAAATTTATTAAAATCAAATGCTTGCTTGCGAGTAAGAATTTGATATGAAAGATATAGAAGTCATGATGTTATTTTGGGTTAAATCCATAAGACATCTGGAGGATTAGCTCTATCACAATCCCATTATAATGCGGCGATTCTTGGAAAGTGCGAGAATCTAGATATTGTACACGATAAAGACTACGATAGATGTTAATTTACATCTTTCTAAGAATCTTAGTGAAAACAAAGCTTCCCGAAAATGGTATCTCTGCAGAATATACTAGACGAGTTTAATGTATGTGTATGAAGCGCCTTGTGGGACATAGCTTGTGCGGTTATGACCTAAGTCGATTTACGAGTTAGTCGAATGAAAATCATTGGAAAGCTATGAAGCGTTTATTGGGAATTTACTTAAGGCATACTGAATTATGCTTTGCATTACAGAATATACGCGATGCGAAGGATCTTGTGATGCAAATTGGATAATCGACACTTAAAGACAAAATCAACAAGTGGATATGTATTCACTTGGTGGGGCGACGCGGTGTCTTGGAAATCATCCAGTAACACATTGCTAGATCCCACTATGGAATCGGAATTTGTGCTTTGGATAAAGACGGTGAAGAAAGCCGAGTGGCTTGAGAAATTTCTTGGAAGATATTCCTTATTGGCCTAAACCGAGTGCAGTTGTATACATTGTGATGGTCAGCGGCGATAGGAAGGGGCGATAGATATCCATGTATAGCGGTAAGTCTCGACACATTCGTCGAAGACATGACACGATAAGACTTCTTTCTAGTGGAATTATCACCGTGACTATGTGAGTCAAAGATAATATTAACGGATCCGTTGACAAAGGCCTAACTAGAGAGATGGTTGCAAAAACATCAAGGGGAATGGGTTTTAAGGCCTCTAAACAAGTCATCATAGCGGACACATACTTAGTTGGCTTGGAAGTCCCAGGGATCTAGGTTCGAAAGGAACCCAACTAAGTTACGAAAACGATCATGAAATACTTGTCAGAATTTGTTTTACCCATTCTCGGATAAAGGCAATTATTAATAGCCTTGAAAGGTTAAGCAAAAGCTTTTAATGATTATGAAACTATATGTTGAATCACCTATGTGAGTGTGAGTGAGGGGGTAAAAACCATGAGAGGTGAAAAGTAAATTCTGCAAAACAACTACGTGAGGCCAGAGCGTGTTCGTAGCTGAAAGCAGGAACACAACGGTGAAAGCTAATTTGTTCGAGAAGCGGTTGTGTGATTTCTGTTGTCTGGAAAACACACAAAAAGGTCGACGGTTCAAAGACATCAAGTCTCTTGATTGACGAAGTAGTAGATACTGCGGTTTCTTAAGGAAAGTTCAAAGTCTCGGACTTCTTATCCGATGCAATGTTTTCTCATGGAATAATCGCGCTGCGTCTCATGCATACGCGGAGTATTGATATCGAACTTTTCATTCGTGTGGGGATTGTTGGGACTTTGGAATCCGCAAAACCCATAATTGAATGAAAAGTGTGTCGCGTCGAATAGAAAGCAGATGGGAGATGGGTTTAAATAGTTGAAGGGCCTGCCGAATGGGTTTCGGCGAGGGCACCACTTTATTAATGGAAGGGAGAGGGAAGACATGCCAAGCTAGGTTGGTTTTTCCTACCGCCTTCTTTATACGTATTTCTGCACATGATCTGTGCATTAAACTCGGATCGATTCAGTTACGGGTCCACCCTCTATTGGTTTCTATTTTTTGAACAGACACATTGTTTAGATCATATTTTTCCGAGACACTTCGTAGCGCCCTTCTCTCTCCAGCTTTTCAATTTTTTTAATGAAATTCTCAATTCACTTCACTTCATGCGTCATTTTTCATTTTATTACTGGCCCAATTACGCAAACAATTGAGTTAGTCGAACCCTCAGGCTAATTTGCAGACGAGGTTGGATTCTATCTGAGACAATTGTCATAGCCGGTGCGATTGAGGGGCCCAGTCGTGCCCAAGGACACGACGTTATTTCGTTGGGCTCGGATCAACGTTACGATTGTTTATTTGTCTTCTTTGCACTGAGGTTTTGTTTATTGACATTTTAGTTTATGTTTACAGTATACGAACATCACCGACTACAATGCTTTCCTTGAATACAATAATGGGGAGCATCTCTCTAACTTCTTTCTTCAAGCCTAATTTAGATACCTGAATTAGAGACAAAACAAAGATATAAAATGAATGTGAATAGATAAAAATGATCTGTTTGGTTGCTGAGAAAATTTAAGGGAAGAAAATGGAAAGTGTTTGTTAGTGTTGTTTTTGTTTCCATACTGCATTTGGCTCCATTGCATAAAGCTTAGGGGTTATGTTTGGTTCAACCTTTGAAATGAATTTTTCTGAATTACGAATCTCAAAAAGGAATAAAAAATCTCAAAAAGTAGGACATCAGAAGAAATTTAAAAATAAAAATAAAAAATCTGTTCTTTTGTAAAGTTCTTAGTTAAAATGAAAATATAAAAAATTTGATGTTTCCCAGAAAAAGGCCAAGAAAATTGCCTAGGACCACACCTGTCAATGCCTTGTGATAATTTTCATTTCTCCCCACACCCTGTTTTAGAAATATCCCAAACAAGCCTTTACTCAAAAGTTTTCTCAGCAACCAAACGGGGCAAAATTAAGTACCAAGCAAGCATTACATATGGCCCAAGTTCCACATGTAAAATCTTAGTCTCAATACTCAAATTCCTCACATTTACTCAAATTTTCTCAGCAACCAAACAAGGGGAAAAAAGTAAAAAAAAAAAATGAATACCAAACGGCAAAAAAACCTAGGGTTCAAAATTCAGAATTCAAAGTCCCATACTTGAGCTCGAATTCTCTAAGCAGCATGCATTTCCTGGATTCCCAAACAACCAAAATTCATGATCCAAAACTTCATTCTCTTCATTTCTCACCAGCCAAACAGATAGGGAAAGCTAGCCCCCTTTCTTCTAGTTCCCAAACAACGAACCCCACATTCAAACCCTCAAGATCTCTCCAGATTTACCTCACAATTTTCTCACCAAACAAACAGATAAAAAGCCCCCAAATTGTAAAACAGCAAAAGAGCTTTTAAGTGTGATTGGCATCGTTGTGCATAGAAGATCGCATCTAAGCGAAGCCCAATCGACCCTCAATGGCAAGATAAAGGAGTAGAACAACAAAAGAATAGAGGTGAAGAAGATCGGAATAAGAGAGATGAAGGCCTGGTAAAGCTTCAACTCAGCAGAGGCTGAGAAACAGCTTGATGGGTCCTGGTGCTATAAGACATTACCAGAACGCCTCAAAATCCCTTAAAATAATCCAGCTCAACCAAAATCACAACAAAAATCGCAGAAAATGCCGGTTTTAGGGAACACTTGCAGATGAGGAATTGTGGTTTGGAGAGTGACTTCGAGAGTAGAAACGGAAGATTTGAGAGGGTAGGAGTCTGGGAATGCGGAGAAAATGAGGGAAACTGCGAGAAAGTAAGGGAATAATGTTGTAAACTGACAAAAAGGACAAAGAAGCCAGATTATAACTGACAGAAAATCGGAAAAAGTGTAGGAGTTGTCAGCTTCTTGAGCTTCAAGCAGTCTCCATGGTGGCTAACAATACAGAGGATTCACCATGAAATTCTGCCCTAAATATGCAAAAATCACATCAACTGTGATCATTTAAATAAGTTTCTTCGTCGGTTAGCAGAAATTCAAGAATATATATTTTTTCATTCACTTTCCGGAAGAAATAATTTTCTTTGTTGAAACTGTTGAGGAAGTAATTTGGCAGAAACTATAGAAATAATGTTTTAGAGAAATCAAATATATTAATAATTTCTCCAGTGTTGTTCTTTTTTATCCCTTTTCCTCTAGTAAGTACAGTGATTTTTAGCAGCTCTTGATTGAAAATCCCACTCATTTGAATCTATTTCTTTTATTTTCTTGGTCAATAAAATAATTATTTTATAAATATTTAGGTCTTTTTATTTTTTTGTGCTTAGTCACCATCGTGACATTTGATTTTATGTTTTTAGCAATTTGTATCTTATTATACTATTATAAGTTTGGACTCAAATAAAATTATTTTAACAAAAAAAAATATAATAATAATTAAATATATATATCAAAATATTCTCTAAAGTATCTAAATTTATTTATTTAAATAACTTCCTAATTTTAAAAAAATCAATATATTAATTTAATATCTTAATTATTTTATTCATGAAATTTCACTTTAGTGGAACCCGAATTCATGAATTTTATTATTTATAAAAATTACAAAAACATGTGAGATAAGGTTAATTACCAATGTTTTTATATTTCTTATTTTCTTTTAATAGTGATAATGACATTGCCATTTTCGCAGGATATAGATATATTAATTATACCTTTGTCAAATATAGATGTCATTCAGTTCAGTGAACATAATTTACATGGGCATCAAAACTAGTCCTTCACAAAACTGATAAAAAGAAAATGTGTGAAATATCAAATACGCAATTTTATAGCCACAATGGAATAGGGTTTTACTGAGATCACACAAGTAATTGCTTGAAAAGATTATTTAAAAAAATATGGAATATGTAATGTTGGATTTAAATACAAATATCAAAATAAACCCATTAGTTATAAATAAATAAGATGATAATTTAAATACAATAATATAGATATTGTTTTATGCATCGGGAATAAATTACATAGAGGTGGCTCAAACTTAGAACTTTTGTCAAGCGAAATTTCAATCTGTAAGCAATAGAAATTCTCTTAAAGCTAAAGTTTATAAATTTAGATTTAATATGAATATAAAACCGATTCAATCGTGAATTTGCATTCATATATATATATATATATATATATATATATATATATATATATATATATATATATATATATATAAGTCAAGAAGAATAGATGATAATATAGCGAAGTGAGATATGTAGAGCGAGATGGTTGAAGTACTCTCATTAACTAGTAGTATTGGTATTTGAGTTGAGCACGAGAATACGGTTGTGTTTTGTAGTAGAGTTTCACCGGATTCTTATGGTCGTCTTTTTATTTCGTATAGGGATGTCGAATGGTATGATTTAAATATGTCTTCGTGTGTCGTGGCGTTTTAAAGGCAGCACCAGTAGTGCAAAAACAATAAGATAACAATACATTAAGAATGATATTTTTTTAAATATATAAAAATTAATTTTAATTTTAATTTTGATTTTCAAAATAGGTTTATACTTAATAAATTATTTTATATGTTATATTTTCAAAATCATTTTATTTGTTTCTCTATTATATGGGGAATTTAAATTTAAAAATATGTAAAATTTTGATTATATTTGATTCTTTCGTATTTTTAATGGAGCCAAACGTAAGAAAATCGTTTTTAAGCCCAGCATTATTTTTTCTTTTCTATATTACTTTTGGGGGGTTTGAAATGGGCCTTTAATTAGTTGAAAGTCTACTCTTGTGATGAGGAAGTTTATAGTTTTTGGTCACTTCATTCGGGAATCCTCCGCCAAATTAATAAAACAATGATTTTATATGGGGCTCAGTTTGATTCTCCAAATCTGGGACATGGGTTTTTCATTGTTCTCTTCCTACTGGGTGTTGTTGATCTTCATATGTTTGTCTTTTAGGGTTTTTTTTTTTTCTTTTCTTTTTTGTGATTGGAATTTTCTTAGATGGTAGTGAAAGCAAATATGGTTGGTGGGTGATGATTTTTACTAGTAAGTCTCCACCACCTTTCATCTCATCTATATATCTTATTATAATGACAATTTGATTTTTCAAACTGGAACTTATCAATCACCCTTTTAATCTCTTTGTTGCTAAGTACAAAGATAGCCAGCTGTTTTTATTGTGGCTATAAAGTGGCAAAAAAAAAAAATAAGGTTGAACACAATGTCATTATCCCTTGAAAATTCATGGAAAAAACCATCTTATGGTTGAATAAATAATTTAAAGTTATTTAAAGATAATATTCATATTTATTAAAAAAATTATTAGAGTTGGATGGCTCGGATTTTCTTCGAGTCAAAACTACTCTTTAAAAGACACTCAGCCAAATAAAAAACTTGAATGGCCTTCGGCTTTCTCAAGCTAAGAGAAGAAGATAAAAAAACTCATAAATTGAATTAAAATGATTTAATTTCATAACTGCAAACTTTTGAAAAACAACGATTTCAAAAGTCAAATTCATTAAACGTAAAAGGAAAATTCCAACCGTTTCAAAATGATTTACTTCAATTAGACTCAATTAGACCATATCGGTTGATGTGGGATTTCTAATAACCAGCAAATAAAGTAGGTGAAATATTAAGAAATATGAGACAAAAAATACAGTGATGGCGTCCCAGAGTTGTAAAGATGACCAACATATTGTTCAACAAATTCAGCAACCACCAACTAGGCTTGCATAAACATCCAAAAATATCAGAAGACTAACATAGAGAGACAATACTGTAACAAAAAAAAAAAAACACACACACACACAAAAATAAATTAAAAAAATCTCAGATTTCGAGAATCACGTGAATGCATGTGCCCCATAAATTTCTTTCCTTTTTAAGTGTATGCTCCAATTTAAGTGACGCAAAACTTGCTGCTTCCCTTTTTCTTTCATGTGGCTTGGAGACATATCATGAAAGGTTATCAGTTTAGGCTTTGATGCCATGATCCATGCAGCAATTATGGATGTACATTATATATATATATATATATATATATATATATATATATATATATATATATATATATATATATACCTACTCCTTGATTTTAAAATGGTTGAAAACTCTGTATTGAGTATTTAACCGGCGTTTAATCATTTGTGTCATTTCTAAGCTGTAAGGACATGATTAGGGGTGTAAATGGAGTCAAATTATTCGAAGACATTAGTAAAATCACTGATTTGATTCGAGGAGTTACTGGTCGGCTGCGAACTTGAGTAGGTAGTCGAGGTGAAATCCCAGTGTATCACATTATTCATTTCGAAGAGTTGCTCGGTAGTAATTAGAAAGCTTTACTATTTTATTAATTGAGTCAAGTCAATTTCAAGTTGAGTTCGAATAAACGACTATTTTAATTGAGTTTGAAGCATTTGAAAAAAAATGAAAGGAGGCTTGATCAAGTTCGGAGTCGAGAGGCTCAAACTTGGCTCTGTATCAACTGACTCAATTACACCTTTAGGCTAAGTTATGGAAATAAGCGTTAGGTATCTTTGGGATCGGAAAAAAGTTCAAATCACAGTGTCTATGGGCGAGGCTATGGAAGTCGGCGTTTTGTATGCTTGGGACCAGAAAAATTCAGTCTGAAATGAGATATGCGAGTAAAATGAAGTCCTTTTTATATCATTTGACAATACATTTTATCTAAGGACAGTCATTATTGGCGCCAAATTTGTTTCTTGATTACATTCATCACATCCTTTTGTAGAGCTTTTACAGATAAAAACCAACAACACCCACAAAACCAAACATCTCAATTCAATCAATTTTTTGGAAAAGTATCTTTCCACACAATTATTAAAGAACCATAAAAATAGAAATGGATTCTATGAAATTCATTTTTAATATTATATTTAAAATTAATTAGATTTTTATGCCATCTTTGATAAAATAGCCTTAGAATTATTTATATATTATTTTTTAAAACATAAAAGATGAGAAGAAGGCAAAGCAAAAATAACCTAATTTGACGTGAAAACCCTAAATTGAAACAAAACAATCATAAGAGGGGAAATCCATTATTCCAAATTTGAGTATTGTGATTGTTAATTTTAAAAAAAATCCACAATACCTAGAACACCTAATATTTATAGAAATCCATGAATGTAAATCACGAGTGACTTACTGGAATCAATTTAAGGCAAGAGTGGGATCACCCTACTCTAATTTTTTTTAATAATATGAATATTGCCTTTAAATAACTTCAATTATTTATTCATTGACAAAGATGGCTTTTCCATGATTAATTTCATGGAGGAGAAATCCACTATTCCAAATTTATAGAAGAATCATAAAACTCTAGAATACTTAATATTTATAAAAAATCCATAAATATCATGTAATACCTAAAAAAAAAAAAATCACAATAAGAAGGGCTAAAATACAAATTTTCCAAAGTTGGAAGGAGCTTTTAACAAAAAATATAAATGTTTTGCTAAAAAAAAAACAACAAAAGTTTCCTACACAACTCTAACCTCCTTTACTTTTCTCTCAAGGAAATAGGTGAATAGGGTTTCAAGAGTTTGGCTTGAAGAAGCATCCACCCCAAATAAGTTTTTTTTTTCCTCTCTAGTTTAGAAGCATGTGATGTGTTTAAGTATTGAAAAAATCTTTGAGAGAGAAAGGTAGTGAAAAGGTTTGTACTATTTTTGGGAATTTATGATATCTCCTTATGCAGCCGTTGGATTGCTTTAGAATTTGGATCAGTTTGAGATAAGAGAATGATCTACAATACGAACGGTGAAGATCGTGTTTTAAGGTTTGAGTTGAGATTTATTCTTGTTTGAATAAAACAGGTTTGGAAATTAGTTTTAGTTTCGGTAAGATCAATGTAAGCCTTCATTCTTCTTATTCAACCGTTGGATTACTTTTAATTTTGGATATATTTGAGATAGGACAATTATCTATGATCTGAATGATTCAGATCGTGTTTAGAGGTTTCAGATGAGATTTATACTCATTTAGAACAAGCAGTTTTTAAAATCGGTTTCAGTTTTTGTAAGTTTAGTGTAAGCCTTTATTCTCCTTATTCAACCATTGGATTACATTGAAATTTGGATATGTTTTATATAAGACTTTGATCTAAATTATGAACGGTGAAGATCAGATTTATGACCTAAGGAAGGAGATATTGGGAGAAAAACCGTGACAGTGATCAAACTACATTTTAAATTAGTTTGGAAAAGAAGTAATAATTGAGGGCAAATTCAATGAGTAATAATAATAATAATAATAGTAAGTTTAAAATAATAAATAAGTAAATTAAAAATAACATTGAAGAAAAAGAAATAATAGATTCGAGATAATTAATGAGTTTTTTCCGCTTTATTTGTTTAAGTGGCGTAGACTTTTAAGCGAGTTTAATGAGTATGAGTGATATCATTCAAGACTTTTAAGTTGCTTTGAGGTAAAGAAGATTAATGCGATTTTCCTATAAAATAAAATATTTTGATATTATATGTAATCATGAGTTTTGATAATTTGTATTTGTTTAAATTATATGCATGGATCAAATATAAGTTTTGTTTGGAAAATGGATTTGAAAATGTTCATAGTAGGGATTGAAAGTTATGGAGATATATTTTTGTATTTTTATGAATTTGGAAACATGAAGAGAATATTTGACTTTGGTTTTATGAAACTCATAAAGTCAATGGGTATAAAACGACAAATATAGTTTCATATCAATGAGTATAAACTTGACAAATATGATCATTGTCAATGGGTATAAAACGACAAATCGACTGTCAATGGGTATAAACTTGACAAATACGGCTTCAGTCAATGGGTATAAACTTAACAAATATGGCCCCGATCAATGGGTACAAACTGGACAAATCCGACTCTAGTCAATGGGTTATAGTAGTTAACAAAATGGCACATGTCAATGGGTATAAACTTGAAAAATACGACTCCTGTCAATGGGCATAAACTTGACAAATATGACCCTTATCAATGGGTATAAACTTGACAAATACGACCACAGTCAATGGGTATAAACTTGACAAATATGGCCTCAATCAATGAGTATAAACTTGACAAATCCGACTCTAGTCAATGAGTTATAGTAGTTGACAAAATGACCCATTGTCAACGGGTTAAAATAGTTAACCTTTTATTTGAAAGAAAGATGTTTTGAAAACCAAGAGTGTAAGTATTTTGGAGCAGTAGCCTTTATCGAGGAGTTAGAATAAATTGACATTTTATTTGAAACAAATATTTGAGAACCATGAGTATATGTGTTTTTAAAATATTTATGGATTTGAATATAATATGAAATTGTTTGAAAAAGCTTGAAATATGATGAACATCAATTTGAAATATATTTATATATATTATTTATTTTCTTGAAGGATTTTACAAGATTTAATGAGGAGAGGAAAATAAAAATACGTTATATCTCCAATTTTGTGAATTTAAAATATTTGATCCATGAAAATGTATTAACATTCTTTATTGAACTTAACTCCTTATTATTGATTATTTTCAAGTACCCTAAACTGTAGTGAAGTGATTTTGGGGTAGAGTAAGGATGGAAGTTGAGAACTATTTTGAGTTGGTATTTGTTGGAAAGACTTGGGTTGTTGAATTTCTTGTATTGCTTTGAGAATTAATGTTTCTGAGCTTTCATTTGAAGGATTTTATGTTGCTAGAATGTTACATTTAAGATTATTAGTTTTGAAAATTTTATCATATTGGAAGATGTTGGTTTTAATGACTTTTTGTTGTACTTTGGAAGGTTTCATGTCTTTGGGAGATTTTGATTTTATGAAATTAGTTTAATTCTTCTTGTGAGCATATTCAGGACAAACAAGATTCATAAATATAAATTTTGAAAGTGTGGTTTAAAGTGGAATTTTAGAGTCTTATATGTGAATGAACAATAATGTCCTTAGTTCGAAGTTAGGTGTTACATATCACATCGAGGAAACTTTTTGAGTCAGGTAGAGCAAAATTGGGGTCACCCTACTCTAATAATTTTTTTAATAATATGAATACCGTGTTTAAATAACATTAATTATTTGTCAACGATAAGATGGTTTCTTACAAATTTTCATGATAATGTGACATTATGTTAAACAATTTTTTTTTTTGCCACTTTATAGCCACAAGGTTGTCAAAAAAGCAGGTTGGCTATCTTTTGTACTTTTAACAAAGGGTTGAAAGGGTGTGATAATTGAAAAAATCAAGTATCATTATAATCGCTATATAGATGAGATGAGAAAAGAGTGATGAGCTCACTGGCTCAAAATCAGCCCACCAACTCATATGTCTTTCACTACCATCTAAGAAAAACAATCACAAAAAAAAAAAAAAAAATCAACACCCCGATAGGAAAACAAATAGAAAACCCATATCCCAGAATCAAGCGAGCCCCATATAAAATCATTGCTTCATTAAATTTGGTGGAGGATTCCCAAATGAAGTGACTCAAAACTAAAAACTTCCTCATCACAAGAGTAGAATATCAACTAATTAAAAACTGCATTTCGAACTGAAAGAAAAGTACTATAGAAAAGAAAAAAAAATAGTAAGGGGAAAATAATTTTACGATGTTTAGTTCCATCGTAGAAAATATGAAAGAAAATAAAATATAATCAAAATTTTATATATTTTAAATTTCTTAGTCCTTATATAATAGAAAAACAAATAAAATGAGTTTAAATAAAAACATATAAAATTAATTTATTAATAAAGTCCTAAACCTATTTTGGAAAATAAAAATAAAAATAAAAACTAATTTTATATATTCAAAAAATAAAAATGTTGTCATTTTATTGTTTTGATCGGACCATGAGGTGTCTTGAGCAGTCTTTGCACAAATGGAAACGCCTTTAAGTCATTACCATATTAAGATTAATCGCTTTATATGAGTGAGATGGATGCAAGAGCGATAAAAACTACATCGGAGAACACAACTAAATTTAGGAGCTCGGGCTTCAAGACCATTAGTTAAGCTAAGAGAGGCCTAACCATCTCACACCAACATATTCAAGTAGTTATATTATCATCTTATTCTCATGACATTTAAGTACAAATGGATGATATATATATATATATATATATATATATATATATATATATATATATATATATATATATATATATATATATATATATATATATATATGAGAGAGAGAGAGAGAGAGAGAGAGAGAGAGAGAGAGAGAGAGAGAGAGAGAGAGAGAGAGGTGTCTTGAGCGGATCTTTGCACACACCAGGCAAAGCGTCTGCTTTAAGTCATGCCACATTTAGATTGAATCCTTATATGAGTCGAGATGGATCGCGAGTGGTAAAATTCTACCCTGAATCTGAATTTGCATTCAGGCTCGAACTCAAGACCATTAGCGTTGCTAGAAGAGGCCTAACCATCTCAAATCTAATATTATTCGATGGTTATATATATATATTTGAATGCAAATACATGATGAATCGATGATATTCATATTAAATTTAAATTCTATAAACTTTAGTTTTTAGGAGAGTTAGTTGTTTAACATGATATTATAGTTTGATTTGACAAGAGGTTCTAGGTTCAAGTCACCTCTATACAATTTATTCCCGATTTAAGCAAACAATATCTATATGATTAGATGCAAATTATCATCTTATTTATTTATAACTTGATTTGGTTTATTTTGATATTTGTATTTAAAATCCAACATTACATATTCCATTTTTTTAAACAACCGTTCAAGAAATTCCTTGTGTGGTCTTAGTAAAACTCTATTCCATTATTATAATGACACACCCCCACCCCCTTCCAACGGCTGGGCGTATGTTTCGCCACCCACATAAATCCTCACTGCTACCTCTAACGACTAGAAATCCCCGTGAAGCTGCCGCATTGCTTTCTAAACCCCTATAAAAATTTTCTTTATTTATCTAACTTAGATTTGGTACAATCTTAGCAAAGGTAAAAATCCTCAAGATGATTCAGCTGTTGCACATAGTATAATTCCAAATCTCGTGATATCCAAATTTACACTATATCCAAATATGACAACCAAAGATACCAACACATTCTCCCAAAACTACTCTATGTATATACATATGTTCCTTTATATATATTCAAAGTCTATTCTTACATAATATTCTTAATTTATAGCACTTGTACAATGTGACAAATCCTATTTGTGAGTTCTGAAGGCCTTTAAGGTGACTGCATTCGAAAATAGTTTTAAACACGAAAATAATGAGCTAAACGAGCTCGCTGAGTGTATGTTTCTATAAAGGTTTTGCTTTTCCTCGGAAAACATCTCAAAAATGTAAAACTCTCTTTACAAATATTTTCCGTAGTTTTACTTTGCTTTTGCTTGCTTTAAAAGTTCTAAAACTTTTCTGCTTCATTGCTTGCTTTTCTTTGCTTTGCTTTTCTTTAAAAGCTTATACAACTCTTATTGCTTGCTTGCTTAGAAGGTTTATAAAACTTCTCAAGATTTCTTTTGCTTGTTTACTTTATCTTGCTTGAAAAGTCTTTTAAAACCTTTCACAACCTTTTGCTTTAAAAGTTTCTCAAAACTTTTTATAAATACGGGAGCCTGGGCTCAACCGCATGCTTTGAAAATAAACGGAGCCCGCTCAACTGCTGCTTTAAAATCCCACGAGCTTATTCAACCGATCGCTTTTTGAAATCTAAATGGGAGCCTAGGGCTCAACCGCTTGCTTTAAAATCCTCCCGAAGCCTGGCGAGTAACGGAACCAATGGCTGATTTTTCAAAACCGTGATATCATGCTTCTTGTAAAACATCAACCACCGGAGGCCTATTTTTGCTTATCGCACTTCTATAGTGAACACGGAACCTCGTGGCTCAACCGCGCTGAAAGACTGCGGTTCGCCACCTTTTCGGTGAATATGGTGGAATTGACCTCGTGTCGCCATCACCATAATTTAGTTAGAGCTCCATGTTCCAATACGTGTCACAAAAAGTCTAGCTAGCACGTAAGGCCTGTTTTCGCAAATTTTCTTTGCTTGCTTGCTTGCTCTTTGAAAAATGGTTTTACAATTTAAAACCATTTGCTTGCTTGCTTACTTGGAAAATGGTTTAATTTTTCAAAACCATTTGCTTACTTCTAGCTTGCTTGAAAATGGCTTCTAAATTTTCAAAACCATTTGTTTACTTGCTTGCTGGAAAAATGGTTTAATTATTCAAAACCATTTGTTTACTTTTCAATTATGGTTAAATCAAAACCATTTTGCTTACTTTTCAATTATGGTTTAAATCATAACCATTTGCTTGTTTTTCAATTGGCTAAAACAAAACCATTTGCTTGCTTTTCAACTAAAGGTATGATTGGATGCATCCGAACCATCACTTGCTTTCTAAACTCATTGCTTGCTTCTTGAAGATGGTTTGCAATCAAAACCATGAAATACCGCAAAACAAATATAATAATAATAATAATACACTAGTATTTGGAAATGAGTTTATAGGAACACTCACCCTTTGCTTGCTAAACTTGAGCACGCCTCCACACTCCTTTCCCTTCCGCCTTTGCTTTTAACCTACATCTCAAATGAATACGACGATATATTAATCACCTACGAATCATGTAACTTAACTCACTTCCTAGGCACTTATTCACGCTAATCCATTCGCTTGGCGAGGCGCGAGGTACGCTACGTTGGCCGAGTCCCAATCTTATTCTAACTCATCTTAATCATTAAATAAGGTTCGCAAACCACTGGTACTAACCGGCTTAAATACAATAAACATAGCATTCGCATTAAGAGCCACATGTACCTACACCCTGAACATGTACCGCACATGGCATTCTCACGGGGTGTACCGTACACCGACATGTACCGTACACCTTGCTCGCTAGTGTGTAATCGTACACCCTCGTACTTCAGACCGCACACCTTGCGAAAACCGCCTGTATTTGCTTTCTTTTTGCCACTTTTGCTACCAATTCACTTCATACAACTTCCAGTACTATAACACCTCAAGAATTATCGCGGAAATCATCTTACAACAACTCCACAACACTTGAATTGGTGCTATGGAACCCTCAAAACCACAAACCTTAGGTGAAAATCCAAGAACTACCTAAGGTCCACCACTCCTTATAAAACCACATAATTCTGATGATTCCATGGTTATTTTCCTCCCAATTGGGGTTTTACCTCATGGGACCCCAACAATTCAAAGGTTTGCGATCTTGCACAAACCTGCATCAAAAGAGCATCTAATCTCCATGCTCAAAGTCCTGTGGAATCTAAAATATATTTGATTCTAAGACCAACATACCTTTATTTTCCCTTCTCCTCCCTCCTTCTTCTTCCTTCTCTTCCTCCTCTTGGCTCTCCTTCTTCCTCCAGTTTGGTTAGGCAAACTTTTGAGACCAAATGAATTTTGGCTTTTTGTTTTCCATTTTTATATTATATCAACTTTTCATTAATTGCAACTAGCCCTCAAGCATTTAATATTGAAATTGTAACTTATTTATTTGTATTGTGGCCCATCTCTAACATAATTATGCCTTACATATCCTTTGCTGCATGACAATTGTACCCTTGCTTAATACCATAATTCCTGCCCATAAATTATCATTTCCTATTTTCATCTCCGAAATATTACAATGTGACACTGGTACTCTTTTATACACCCCTATGCGATTACGCATCGTATACTTTCGACGGGGTGTTATATATAACACTACAATAAATTAACAACCCATCTGCCCAACATTTGAGTAGGTAATAATTGAAATTTTGTTAGTAATCCAGTTTACCTACTAATTTTCTACCGAACACAATTGTAGGTAATTTCTCTGTAGGTAAAAAAAATTACCGAAAAAAAAGTGAAATGGTAGGTAATTACCTAAAAAAATATTAGTAGTCAAGTGGTAAGTAAAACCATGTCATATTTTGTTGGGAAATGACTTTACCTACTTTTTTTTTGTAGGTAAATTTAGTGACTACAATATTTTAGGTAAATTTTGTAGGTAATTTCCATTCTTTAGTTGCTATATTGTTAGTAATCTGGAGGTAAGTTAGTTGCCTAACTTGACAATTTAGTAGGTAAATTTCTCGGTAATCTATAGGTAATGGTTAGATTTCTATCGATAATAATTTCATTCATTTATACTTTTAGTAGGTAACTGTCGATAAATAGTTTCATTCATTTATGCTTTTTATAGGTAATCCGTCGATAATAATTTCATTTATTTATACTTTTATAGGTAATCTATCGTTAATAATTCTCTATTCATATTATACTTTAGTAGGTAATCTATTGATAATAATTCATTCATTTATACTTTAGTAGGTAATTTGTACGTAATTTAAAATTATATGAATATATTTTACATATTTAATTTAATTCCTAACTTAATAAAACCGAATAAATTTACAATAAAAGTAGATTAATATATGATTCAAAATGCTAATAAAATAACAATAATAGTGCAATTAAATATTTAAATTACGTAGAAAAACATAACTAAAAATGCACCCAAAGTATAGTCTCACATAAAATAAAAGTGGCAATAATAACAAGTCATAAAACATGTTGATAGCCGCATAACATGATAGATTGAAACTTGAGACAATAATATATACTACTTTGAAATTGTATTGTTAGAAACCCGAGAAAATTCAAATTTTCTCGGTGTGAAGGTAAACGGTAATTTCGGGGTCAAAATCCGAAATTTTTCTAGATCCTCGATGATCGAAACGGACTCCCACCAGAGGGAATCGCCTTGCAAAATCTGCCCCACGTCGACCTTGTCAAATTCCGAGACAACTAAATTCATGTTTTTCGACGCATCTGAGTACGCACACGCGTCGGCTGGAGCGCTTCACCGAGCCATGTGCCATGATGTGAGCAAGTCAAATAATGAGAGCTCATGGGACCCATGCGACATGTGCAAACCCATGAGTGGAAAGAAATTCACCACATGCGATAAAGCGATGTTGGCAGAATCCTGCCAGCCACATGATTGACATGTGGCATGAGAGAGACGTCTCTGACCCCATCTCACCAAATCAGTTTGGAGAAGAGAAGGAGAGAGGGAGAGAACGGGAACCAAGAGAGGGAGAAGGAAGAAGAAGAGAGTTTTACGTACTGCTCTCACTCTTCTGCATTTTAATTGATCGAATCCAATGCGCTTCTAATTTTGTTAGTTATAAAGAGCCTTCCTCGCTACGCGAGATACAAGTAGAAAGCGGAACAAGGGAGTTTCTGACAAACCCGGATGTGGATCTTCGTCTACTTGGATATTCTCTTTCTAAAAAGCCATGAAAACGTTTTAAGTGCCAGGAGGCCGAATGGCTATGGATCGGTCTAAGAAGTGGAACCGATGCTTGATGAGGGGGCTATCTTTGGACAGCCCACGGACTAGTTTAGGACTGTTAAAAACAATCCTGATTTGCTTGTTGGACCAAAATTGTCCATATGAATTTGCTTGAATTGAATGGCTTGAAATGTGTTTGGAAAATGATATGTTAACGCATGCAATTGATGTGTTAACATGATTGATTGAATTATATGAAATATAATCATGTATGAGCCATTGGAATTTGATATATGAATCGCATCACGTGATCTACGTGCATGGTGACATCGCTGGCCGAGTCGGGTGTAGCGCAAGGCGGCTGTTCACCACTCTTGCTATCGTGAATCGAAGTTATTCGGGACTACGTCCAATAAAGACTCATAGTTTAAAATCATAAAATGAAAAGTAATTAATGTGTCAGTCGTTAATCCCCTCATGTGAAAAGCTGGAACTCAAAGTAAGAGACCCACGTGTCACGCCCTCTCTCCCGATCCCGGTCCGTCCCGATTGGCTGATCCAAACTGAAGTCCGAGGTGCGATACTATCTATACTATATAATCGTATACCGGGACTCTCATCGACTGCTCTTTTCGCAGCTATACTGCACCAGGTATACAAACAATTTCGTAATAACAAAATCATTTTACATATACAAAAGAACTACCACCTGAGTGGTGACCATCACAATCTATACACATATACGTAGCCTCATTTACTTATACATGTACGCTTCTATTACAAAACATCATGATTATGAAGTAACGCCGTGAGCACCTATCTCTCGAAGTCGGCCTTCTTTTGTTGATGTGGGAATGTCCTGCCCTAGCCTCTCTTCGTACCTACACGGATCGAACACCCGTGCTAAGCTTTACTCTACTGAACATAAAGCATGGACAACCACCAATGGTGACTACAAGCTTATACATATGCATTTCATCTATCTATACATATTCATATAACTTTATTACTTATCATCTTTACATGCTTATCGTATGCCAACCTTTTTCCCGTTACTCAGACTACGCTCTCGCAGATATCTTTTTTATCTATGTTTTATTATATTCCTATATTCTCATCTTTTGTTCTATGACTTATTGCATTGCATACTATTTATATCATATACTATCATATGTTTTCATATGTTTTCTCATGTGTTTTCATATACTATACTTTCATATACCTTTCTTTTTCTCTACTTCTCGTACTTTACTTGTTCATATCCTTTCGTGTACTATACTTATACTTTCTATATACCTGTATTCATGTAATCGCTCATGTACTATTTTCATATACCTATATTCATGTAATTGCTCATTTCATATACTGCTTTCCTCCCCTGCTATAATTTTCATATGATAGTCATATACTCGTGCTTTTCATCTTATACTACATATACTATACTTTCATATGATATTCATATACTCGTGCTTTTCATATAATCGTACTTTCGTATGCTTTATCTGCCTTATACATTTCAGGTCATTGACACTTTTTATTTTTGTACTTGTATACTTGTCATATACTTTTCTCTTTCATATACTGTACTGTTCATATACTTTTCATGTACTGTACCTTTCATATACTTGATGAGTCCAAAAACTCATGAGATTTTTAATACATTTTTCTGAGTTTATAATGAGAATAATGATGAATTGTTTGCAGAAAATTGATAATTGAATCAAATTCCAATTTGCAGGAAAATACAGCAGAAAATCAAATTTTAGCAAAAATCATAAGAAATCAGCCTGCAGCAGAATTTAAGTCAAAACTGGAACTGAAGTCGCAACAGGAAGTGCAATTTCCAGCAATTCCAAGTCACGACCTCAACAAATTTGGATTTGAAGAAGAAACTGAAGAGTGAATAAGTGAAGTCGTGACCTGCAGAAGGAAGTTGAGACAAAATATGACTTGGTCGAGAATAAAAGAAGCAGTCAAATGAAGAAGTTCATGTCGCGACATCATTGCGACGTCGCGACACCAAACGGAGATAAATGAAGTCATGATACCACCATGAGGTCGCGACAAGGAGTTGACCACAAAGCCACAAGAACAAATTTTCAAGTAGCGAAGCCGCAACTAATTTTGAAAGTTTGATTTGATGCCCATTTGATGCATTAAAACATTATCGAACACGCGAATGTAAAACCCCAAATCATTTACCAGAACTAACACAACAGTATAGAAGATACACACCATCTGAGGTTTGATAGAAGTAAAGTTTCAGTGAGATACTGAGTATCTACATCACAGCCAAACAAGATTCTTCTAAAAAGAACAACATGAGTCACAAAATAATTATTAGATATCAAAACACTAACTAAGATGTCGCTATTCGTCCTTCATCACGTCCCAAGATTTCTTATTATCACTATAAATAATGAAGGTCATGGACATCATTTAATGTCACACATCATACCCAAGATGTTCAAGACAAGTCACATTAGAAATCACATAACAAAGATTTATGGTTACAAATACGAATAATGATATTTAAAAGCAGCAATCCCGTGAGCTCCATATATATAAGAGATACTGATTTGATTCATCATTTCACATAATCATTCAAGAATGAAGGTCATGATGATGTCAATACACACAGATCAGATCCAAGGTATAGTGTTACACGATAAATCACATACTACAATAATCTGTCAATACATGATCAGCTCATCGAAAAGATATTCCAATATCCAACATAAAGAAGATCAATAGTCAACAAAGAAGAGAGGTCTGACATCATCATACCGATAATAACGAGTCTACGCTGAACAAACAAATGTTCAATATTTGAATCCATGAATAGGTATCGTTAGGCCCAACTCCAACTCATAAATATTAAATACATCAAAGAAAGCGTTTCGGCTGCCCGCAGCAGAGTTCAAACAAGGTTCAGTTTCGAATTTTCTTCTTTCTGCCTATTGTTACTTAGATTACTGAGTAACGTTATTCTTCAACTTGATCCGACGTTATTGTTGGTCGGTCAATTTTTAACGTTATTTCCAACGATTCGCCAGTCCGCTCAAGTCCAAAAAATTTGAATCCAACTCCATTTAATCAAGAGTTCTTGACCGTTGAGCACCGTTAGTGAACAATAACAGAACCAAATCGTTGAATCAATTTCTTGTTAGAATTTATCTTTTCTCGCGTAAATTTTATCAGACTCTACTAAACTTTACTTGAATCGCTTGTCGGGTTTTGTTTATCAAGGATCTCGATTCAAATATTAGTGTCCTATACCTGTAATAGAATCTGTTTCATGCCTGACATTTCTGGTGAGTTCCTCCGAGTGAATACGAGAAGGCATTTTTGAGAGTTTTGAACAATATCTCAAGGGTATGCAAACCTAATATTGGGGATCTACTGGGCTTCAGAAATTTAATCGATAAATCTTCTTCTCACTTGAAACCGAGAATGAGTTGAATGACTTATCAATTAAATGAGCAGAGTTCGCTGACCGAACAAGAAGTTCAACTCCGTGTTAGCAAGGATCTAATCAAGGAAAGAATGAACTGCTCCAATTTTGAGGATGAGAAACCAAAGATAGTGTAAACCAATGCTTAGCCTATGTCTTAGAGCTACAGTGGTTTACAAATTCATGTTCGGGGTATGAAGTATTGAAAAAGAAAATACCTATAACAAGGCAACTCGACAAAGTAGTTATCTAATCCTCTCGTGATTCGAGAAATAGGAAGATTAGATGATGAAATATGTCATTAAGGAGAGATCCACATGGCATTACCTTCCTTGGACGGATTCTAAATCAAGTTCATGAAGTAAAGCTATAGAGTAGTTCAAAAGAATCGATAAGTTTCACAACAGCCAGGCTTGAATGCTCCCTTTAAAACTAACTGATTGGTCTATTTCTTTAATTTCTTTTATTTTAGTTTAAGCATTATTTCATTTTGTTCTAGTTTACATATCTTTATTCTTTCATTATTTTCAATGTTGCTAGGAATATATCAATTGCAAATCATAGTCCAAATAGTAGAGCTTCGAGTAGCTCGGTAGTTGATCGAGAATTCCCAGATCTCAGGATCGATATCCGGACTTAAATCCACTTTATTACTTGTTCGATTCAGACACTTGTAGAATCATGGATCAAAACCAAAGAAATTTATCTAGTCTTAAGGAAACCATTTTTAATCGCATAATTGCAAAGAAATATAATTAACAAGTTTCATGGCATTATTGATGGGGATTAGATAATGTAGTCCTTTTAAAATAGTGTCATAAATTTGTATATGTCTTTTTGGTTAAGTCCACAACAAGTTTCGCGACGTTGTCGGGACGCCCAGCACTAATTTTGGGATCAATATTCCTCGACGAAAGAAGGAAATACTAATTTGGACATTTCAAAAAAAAGAAAAAAAAGAACAAAAATAGCTTTTCAAGGATCACATTAGTCACTAATTTTAACAAGCCATGTTGAAAATATTTGTTAGGTTTGACTAACTTATTAATATGAGTATGCTTTATTTTGGGGAGAACCTTTAATGCATAGGAAACAGAGATCTCGACCCGATTCCAAAGAGACACTGACCATAACGCCGTGAGCCTACAGACAAAAGAGCGTAAAACGCAGCCATGGCGTAAGAGAGATATGACCAAACAGAGGAACAGAGGACAGCAACCGTAAGACCCCATTACCGACAGCCAATGGAGGGATTTCTTCTCGAGGCCTATTATTCAAGAAGAGTATTCTCGTGAATCGGGACAGCCTTCTACAAGGATGCAAACAATTTTGAACTAAAGCCAAATTTTTAATTACAATGGTTCAAGAATATCACTTATCATCCCACCAAGACCTAAAATGAGCACTGGAAGATTTCTCGTGATGGCTAATAAAGAAGTTGAACGGTGTGAGACCAGAGGTGATAAAACTACATCTCTTCCCATTTTCTTTGAGAGACATACTGGCTACTGCATTTAATCATTACCATATGGATCCGTTTGACACTTGGGAAGAGTCAAGGTAAGCTTACTTAGGCGCATTCTTTTCCATCTCTCACTTCGTAGAGACGAAGAGAGATAATTGTATTCCAACAAGGGGGAAGATGAGAGCCTCGATGTCGCTGGGGAAAGATCTCCAAAAGATTGTCAAGAGGTGCTCAATGCATGGGATACTAAGACCCGTATGGATATAGTGTATCACGCTCCGAACGATACATCCAAGGGTATTATCGATGCTTCATGCTGTGGAGCATCTGCCGAAAAAGTGTCAAGAGGCAAGATCTCGATAGAGGACCCGGCAAAATGCACATGAAATATCCATCTGAGTTTTCAAGAGGTAGCAGAGGAAGTGCGGGTCACGGAGTCAGCAAGATGACGCCATGGAAGCTAAGTCGATGCTATAATGCATGTGATGGACAAACAAGAGAGAAGATGCATACCGTCATGAAATAGAAGCGTAGAAAGAGAATTGATGAGAAGAAGTGCTGATGAGGTACTGTATTATTGGGTTCTTATGGTGCCGAGGAGGCTAAGTACGTTAACGAGCAAAGAAGCATTATTTCAAGCCAAATCATAACCTCCCATACACTACCATCCAAAGATCGAGGAACTATGAAAATTTCTCATATGGTGGAGGGGCATTACATACGGCCCAAGGCAAGGACAACATCCTCAACAAGGATATTAGCAGCCACCAAGGTTCCAGCAGCAATAGTTAGGAGGTGAGGGCATAAATGAATACCAGGTCGAGGAGAACCCAACCATTCGAGGATCGCATGTCGCAGCCTACGGGGATAACAAGAGGCTATTACAATTCCATGAACAGAAACTATCCGACTTTGAAACTTTCGTTCGATACCCGATGTTTCCAAAAGAATGCTAGTGCTTCAACAAAATCTAGGAGACACAAGTGGGGCAATTGGCCCGACATAAATCGTAACAAGGGAACATCTCTAGTGACACCTAAGAACCCTAAAGATCGTATGGCAATTCAATTCGAGAAGTGGAAGGATTTGAGCAAAGAATAAAGACAGAGAAACGAAGAGACTGAGGCAGGAAAGAAGAGACTGAAAGAAAGAAGAAGAACAAACATTGAACAGATGAAAGGAAGAAAATGACCAAAAGAAGGAGTACCTCAAATTATGCTCCGCACGCCATCTCACGTAGACTTCGGTCAAAAGAGAAGAACAATTTTCTAAATTCTTGGATATTTCAAGAAAAATAGAAATAAATATCCCATTTGCAGAGGTGATCGCCAAATTCTTTATGCAAAAATTTCCGAAGGAGGTGTTGATCAAGAAAAGAAAGATAGCCGAGGAGGGTATAAGCACCTGATCGCTTCATGCAAGGCCATTATCCAAATGGGCTCCCAAAGAAAGATGAAAGACTCGGCGCTTTCACTATTCCTGCTCTATGTATAAATGTGAGTTCAAGAAAGCTTTATGTGACTCGAGCAAGTATAAATTTGATGCCTCTATCGCTGGTGCGTAGACTTAGTTTGGAGGAAATAACCAACAAAGAATACTTACAGATGGTCGATAGATCAATGGCACAAATCCGTGAGGGCATTCCGAAGATGTACTCGCTGGTTAGTCGGGAAATTCATTTTCCAAGATTTTGTTATCATGCGTATGGAGGAAGATCCCCAGTTCCTTTGTTGGTCGGGAAGACCTTCTTAGCAGCAAATGTGAGTCGCCTTGATCGACGTACGTAAAGGTGAACTAACACTCGTGAGTCGGGAATGAAGCAAGGCATTTTAATATTAATAAGAGTCCGGAACATCCTAATGTAGAGGGAAATACGCTAGAAGGGCTATAAGAAGCAATAGCTTCTCAATGACGGCGAATTTCCGATTGTATCATTCAAAACTCTATCAATGAAATTGAGATGAATTTTCAAGCACTGAGCTTTGATTGTGAAGTTCGACTTCAAATTTCATATTGAAATGTACTTCAAGTATAAATGAAAACAATAAGATGAAGGAGCAGCCGTAAAAACAATAACCCATGGGGCGTGTTCAGTGCGTATAAGCACATTGGAAGGAGTTGCCTCAAATATTTGAAATATGAGTTTCTAGAGCCGTAAAAGAGAAACCAGCTTATCATGTCACCGTGACACTAAAGCTTCGAAGAACGTGGTTGCCGGGTAATTTTGAGAAAATACAAGGAAGCGATTGCTTGGTCAATTGAAGATTGGAAGGTATCAGGCTCTCTATTTGTATGCACAAAATATTGCTGGAAGATAATGCAAAACTTCGTTGAGCATCAAAGGAGGTCGAACCTACCAGAAAGAAGTTGTCGAAAAGAAGTTCGAAATGGTTAAATGCGTGTTTTATATATGCTATATCGTATAGCTTCTGGGTAAGCTCAAAGACATGTGGTTCCTAAGAAAGGTGGATTCATCAGAATTTTAAAATGAAAAGAATGAACTTATTCCTACAAGAACTGCGGGACAGATGGAGGGTTTGTATCACTACGTAAAATCAATATCGCAACTGTAAAGGATCATTTTCCCCTACCTTTCATCGACAAATGTCGGATAAATAAGGTGACACCCTCATTTTTGTTTTCTTGATGGATATTCGATATAACCAACAAATTTATCAGACCAAGATCGTGAGAAACCACTTCTTTACATGCCCATTTGGTACTTTTTTTGCTTTTAGAAGAATGCTATTCGATCGTGTAATGCTCCCGTACCTTCCAAAGATGCATGATGTCTATATTTTCCGATGAAGCGTATAGGTTATGAGATCTTCATGGATGATTTTACAAAGGTATGGATCCGCTTTTGAACAATGCCCGCATAACCCGGGACAATACTTCAAAGGTGCAAAGACAAAATCTAGCTCGACCTAGAAAATGCCATTTTACGGTTACAAAGGGATTGTCTGGGCACATGGTTTCGCAGCCAGGCTTGAAATAGACCAAGCAATGTTTCAATTATAAGATACCTAATGCCACCCACTACGCTTATGAATCAGAAGTTTCTAGGACATGCGTGATTTTATAGAAGATTTATCATAGATTTCTCAAAAATTGCCAGACCACTATGCAGATTGCTGGAGAAAGATAGTAAGTTTTATTTTGATGAATCCTGCCATAAAGCATTTGAAGAAATCAAATCCAGATTAGTGGAAGCTCCATCATGTGTGATGCCAGTGATTTTGCAATGGGAGCTGTATTGGGACAGAAAGATGAAAAGTGTTCAAGGCCATCTACTATGCTAGCAAAACCTTTAATGAAGCACAAGAAAATTACTCTACTACTGAAAAGGAGATGCTGGCAATAGTGTTTGCATGTGAAAAATTCAGGCCATATATTTTGGGGTCCCATGTTGTTAT
This sequence comes from Tetrastigma voinierianum, assembly GCA_016808115.1. Taxonomy (NCBI): domain Eukaryota; kingdom Viridiplantae; phylum Streptophyta; class Magnoliopsida; order Vitales; family Vitaceae; genus Tetrastigma; species Tetrastigma voinierianum. The sequence goes on from JAEQBH010004639.1 coordinate 280,800, forward strand.
ACACACTGATCATGCAGCAATTAAATATTTAATGGCAAAGCATGGCTGTGCCAAGATTGGATCGTGGTATTATTAAGCTGCAGAATTTGATTTAGAAATTAAAGATAAGAAGGGCAAAGTGATTGAATGGATAGTCGATCACTTGTCAAGAGTAGAGGAACCCATCGTGAAAAGAAAAAGGCAGAGAAATAGCGTATAAAATTTTCCAAATGAGCGCTTATTTCAAATTCGGGCCACCCAATCACCCCGGTAAGGCCGATATTGTGAATTTCTTAGTCAGGAATTATACCACCCGTAATTCAGCTACCGGGCCAGAGAAAAGGTTATGACTCATAGCAAGTACTACATCTGGGATGATCCATATTTATTTAAAAGAGGAGTTGATCTGATTATAAGAAGATGTGTACCAGAAAGTGAGCAAAGCAAGATTTTACAAGAATGTCATGCATCACCTTATGGAGGACACTACAGGAGATAAACAGCCCACAAAATTTCTCCAATCGTGATTTTTTAATAGCCTACAATTTTTAAGGACCTGCTTTGAATGGGCAAAGTTGTGTGATCAATGCCAAAGAATGGGAAATATCAACAAAGGCATGATGCCCCTACAAGGTATCCTCGTGGTGCAATTGTTTGACATATGGGGAATTGATTTTACTGGGCCTTTTCCGCTCATTCGGGAAAACATATACATACTCCTAGCTGCGGATTATGTATCAAATGGGTAGAAGCAGCAGCCTGTCCTAAAAATGACGCTACGCTTGTGGGGTTTTTACAAAGAAATATTCTTAGCAGATTTGGGGACACCCAGAACTATAATTAGCGACGGAGGTGCCTATTTTGCAACAAGGTGTTCGACAAAACTCATGGAGCGTATATGGTATCAAACACATTATGAGCTTCGGCTTATCACCTCAAAACAAATGGCAAGCTGAAATTTCCAATAGAGACAAATAAAGAAAATTGAAAAGACTATGAGTTCTAGCAGAAAGATTGGTCTTTGAAGCTTGATGATGCATTATGGGCATACGTGAATCGCTTTAAAACTCCCATCGAATGTCCCCATACGACTTGTCTTTGAAAACCATGTCACCTCCTCGAACCTGAATACAAAGCCATGTGGGCCATCAAACAAATTGAACTCGATTAAAATTGCAAAGGAAGAGAGACTTTTAATTGAATGAATTTGAAGAATCAAGAAACGGTTTCATGACAATGCTAGAATATAAGTGACAAGACAAAGAAATGGCATGATCAAAGGGATTCTCAGAAAGAGTTCGCAGGATCAGTCTTGCCGCTTAACTCGCATTAAGATTATTTCCAGGAAGCTGAAATCAAATGGAGGGACTATATACGCAGGTCGGTACTATCTTTGGAGCAAGAACACTCGGGATCGACGATGGGGAAGAATTCAAAGTTAATGGGCAAAGACTGAAACATTATCTCAACAGTGGGAGAAGAATCAGAAGAACTCCAAATTCGTGAATTGAAAGAGAGAAAACTTGGAAACAAATTTAGTCCAAATTAAAGACTCAAATGGAGCAAATTCTATGGAGGCAAATCCATATAGATTTTTTTTTTTTAGTTTTCATTTAGACTTCAAATTTTTTTATTATTACTTGTTTTTGAAAATTTTTTAGTTCTAGTCATGATTTGTTAGAAATTTCTAGGTTAGTACTAGATTAATTTAATCCTTTTTGGAATTGTTACAATATGCAGATGAAGAATCAATGGCTCAGGCGAGAAGGAACAAACCTGTGATTACCGCAAGACTTCACAGACGTAGAAACTTTGAAAAGGGAGTACTTTTCTCCTCACATAGATTCTCGTGAAAATTGAATGTTTACTTTTTTTTTGAATTGTCAAAAGGGAGTGATTAAATGGATGCTAAGAAGGTGCAAATTAATAAGGAATGAAAAGATGTCCGATCATCAAATTTAAAGGCGCGCACTAAGTCATGACTGCGATTTATGTCGCTATTAGTACTGAGGTCGCGATAAGTCGAGGTTGCAACTTTAGTCAAGATCAAGGAAGAACAATACAATGTAAATACCAACATTTACGTCGCGACATAAATAGAGGTCACGACATAAATTCGAGGTTGTGGATCGAACTGAGACGCGACAAGAACCATTCTTCAAAGAGAAGTTCGCGTCGGACAACTCAACTGTCACTGGCGTCGTGAAGTCCTGGATGACAACTTGTCCTCCCACGCTTACTTATGTCACGACAAACAAGAATAAGTCGCACATCGAGACAAGTATGCCACCAAGCGCTTATTTGCTCTAAATTTAATGACAAAGACACAATCGCAAAGATGAAATTAAAGTCACGATAATAAATAAATGAAGTAATAAAGAGCCCACAACACAATAATTGAATTGCAACTGTTGAGAAACTCCCTCCACTACCATCTCCTTCCTTGAAGCAAATACAACTCTTCATCTTCGCATATTCTCTGGTTTTCAATTCTTGCAAACCCTAAACCCTCGAACTTCTTCCTAAAACCTTCCAATTTCTCTAATGGCCGAACCTTCAACCTCATCCCAAACCCGAGCGAAATCGGAGGAGTATACCTGCATCATGTGAAGTTCATCCGGGAACCCGGAAGGGAGAACAAAGCTCTTCGCCTGAACAATAGAGTTCAAATCCGCCATAAAGCAACAAAGGAAGGGAAAGGAAAAGCAACAGAAGAAGAGGAAGAGGAGTTCGTCTTCGTAAGAGGCTTTCCATCCGAAAAGCAAATGCTGGAAAGGGATTTGTAGGAGAAAGAGGTTTCACGACCCATCTCACCGCTCAAGGAATTGATGAGCAACGAGGGCGGGGAGAATGCAAACATCAAAACCGTTATGCGTTAGCCGTCCGAGAATTTGCATCTAACTGTCAGAGGAAAGAGAACTCTGGTTTATGTCGAGGAGTCTCAAGGTGCCTTGAGCGAAGACTATTAACGAGATGTAATGGGATGGAAGGACAAAAATGATCAAAATTCAAGAATGATGAACAACCCTAACCGTGGAGAAGCTCATGAAAATTACCGCATCTGCAAAGGCGTTGGAAGAAAGGAAAAGGAGAGCAAAAGACCCTGAGCAGGGGAGATTTGACAGAGGAGGCAAAGGTGTGGTTCTATTTCTTATCCTCTATTCTGGTCCCTACCAAGCACGTCTGCACAGTAAGAGAACAAGAAGCAATCCTTCTCTATGCCATACTGAAGGGATACAAGATTGATGCTGGAACAGTTATTGAAAATTCTATAATGAGGTATCATGAAGGTAATAAACGAGGTTTGATCCTCACTCAAAGAACCATCACAAGGTTATGTATTAGGGCTGGTGAAGGGAATCAGGGAAGAAGAAGAAGAGTGTCCCGGTTGGGCTTCACCACTACCCGACGAGCCTGAAGGGGCCAAAGAATCAAAGAAAAAGGGGTCATAGTAGAAACAGATTCAAGGGATGAAAATGAAAATGCAATACAGGAAGAAGACACCTTTGGTGGCACAGCAGAAGAAGAAAATCTAGAAGCACATCAAGAAGGGAATACTTTTTATGTTTCCGCAGGATAGAGAGCAAGAAGACAAGCCCCATAGATTTCTCAACTCCACTGGCTAGCTCTCCCCCAATAAGGAATAGTAGTTTCAGAGAACCCGTAAGCCCCAAGGGAGCCCAGAGAGCATAATCAATAATGGAAATGCTCAATTTATCTCGTAAGAGCATGGAAGAAAGAGAAGAGAAATGGAACCCCAGCAAAAGTTCGTAGGAAGAGGTTTATGAAAAGAATCAAAGAGAAAGGATCAACACGGAAGAAGAGATGAACAGAAGAGAAGAAGTACATGAAGTCGAGATGAAAAAGAAGAGATCAACAATGGGAAGAAGAGATGAGCGTAAAGGAGAGCGTGATAAAAGATCCCGGAGCAGCAAGAGGAGAAATTTAAAAAGGAAATCTACAAGAGATCAAGATTCCACCAAGTAGTTTTAAAGCTAAGTCATGAATTATTCTACAACACCGCATGGGATTGCGATTCTCACCCTCAAACTCATAGCGACATGGATGCGTATCAAGAAGCAAAGACTAAGGAGCAGATCAAGGATTCAAGTTCCTGCCATACACTTCAATGTTCAAGGATTTTGAAAAGACAAGATGAAGGATGAGATCAAGAGCTTGGATGATAAGGATGCCTGGCTGTAAGAAAAATTCGCTTGAAAATTTGATTTGATTAACAACAATCTTCCAAATTTTTGTAGTCATGACTGAAATGTGGAACCCACAACGAACACACTCGGTACGAGACAAGATGATTCAATAAAAAGATTGATCTCACAAATGAATTGATCCCTGAAGAGCAGACGAAAGGAGAATGTCAAGAAGAAGAAGAGAATGTAAAATGAAATTTCCTAAATTCAATCCTAATTTGGCTACCCTTGATCTGGATCCCCCAAACATCTTTGCTCCTTCCTCAAAAAGAAAAAAATAGACTTTCCCATTGATTTATCCTTCTTTTCCCCTCTTCCTGATTGTTGTTCTCAACTGTTGCATTACATCATTAATAAAACAAGAAAAGTTGTGAAAAAGAAAATGTTTGCTTGCTTGCAGTTAGCTAGATAACTTGTGTTTTTACTTTTTGCTTGACTTGTTGGGAAAATAACATTGGGATTTAGTTCAAGAATGAAAATGTCGAAATGTCATAATTCAACTAGTTGAAGTAGTTTGACTAGGAGATAAACTGAACACAAATAATTGCAAAATCAGGCAATGGAACAAAGAAACTGAATTGTGAGTATTTAATTGCTATGTTTAGATTCAGTTTAGTTGCAAAATTGGAAAATTGGTTAGCTATTGGGAGAACAAAATACTTGTTTAAAATAATGTGGTATACAAGGAATAAGCAAGGTCTTGAAGAAATAATACACATTGGTCAACAAACTTATGAAACTTTTGACAGAATTAGGAACATCTTCCGGGGAATTCAGGATTTAGATCCACGCCCAGAACTTGTTTGATTATCGATTGAGGCGAAATCCCAGTGAAACAACCAACAGAGAAATGATAGAGGCCATCCTTGGCAAACCTTTTGAGCCTTTTAAGCCTACCCTCAAAATATGCTTAAGCATATTCTAGTTCCTGGATTGAGCCAAATAAGCCTTATTTCTTCAACAAATGAAAGAATTGAAAATCAAATTCCCTTCCTTGCAATAAACTCCGCCGCAGCAAAGAACCCAAATTATCCAGCTTTCTAGTTCGCAGTTTAGTATAAAGGAAGAAATAAGTTTGGGGAATAATATTCCCAGATTTTGACAAAGAAGGGGTTGAAGAAGCAAAGAAGCAGAAGCTAGTGAAATAAGGAATAAGTTTTGTCTTGTGGCCTATTTCTGAACAATTGCTCAGAGGGGTGTTTTAAATACTAGCACCCTAATGTCAACTGGTATGAGAGTTGCTAGCCCAAAGTTCTCTAAGAGTAATAGAAAGCCTAAGAAGACAAAACATTGCACTATTCCAAATCATAGAGAAATAAAGGCAAAAGAGCAAGAACAAAGGACCGTCAATCAAGCAATATGGAAAGTGAGATTCCATAAAAATAATTCAAAAGGAGAAGCAGTTAAAATTGAGAGAATCAGAAAGAACAAAAATGAAAGGGAGAAGGTCAGAGGCAACAATGTAGAGATGACAAACCGGTATTTGGCAACCTAAATTTCTCCATTATCTACACAATTACCTAAGCCCAACATTACAAGCCTGAAAAACCTCATTGATTTCAAGGTTGAATTTACTTGCCATTGTTGAGATCAATATGAAAAACAAGCATATAAGACTTTGATAAACAACAAGAAACTCCTTTAAGATTAATTAAATTCAACATGAAGTTGAAAAGGATTGATGACCCGCACAATACGAACAAGACTTGTTGAATAAACTGTTTAAATACATTAGTTTATCAAGAAATTTTGTGATGTATACATCGTGCCTTGTTCTTGCATCAAAACTCGAAATTTGAAATAATAGTGATATTTCTTAATTCCATATCAGAAGGTGGAATGAGAAAGAATGTGGAATAAATCAGAAAAATGTCCTTAAAATTTTCTAAGCTTATTTGTTTGAGGACAAACAATTTCTTCTTTTCTTTGCTTCTAGTATCAAGCAAAATTTTAAGCTCGGGGAATTTGATGAGTCCAAAAACTCATGAGATTTTTACTATTTTCTGAAAGTTTATAATGAGAATAATGATGAATTGTTTGCGTAAAATTGATAATTGAATCAACTTCCACCTATGTGAAAATACGTTAAAATCATATTTTAGCAAAAATCATAAGAAATCACCTCATGTTGCACTTAAGTCAAAATCGAACTAAAGTCGCGACAGAAGTGCAATTTCAGCAATTCCAAGTCACTAATCTCAACAAATTTTGATTTGGAAGAAGAAACCAAAGAGCGAATAAGTGAAGTCTGACCGCAAGGAAGTTAAGACAAAATATGACTTGGTCGAATAAAAGAAGCAAATTAATGAAAGAAGGTTCATGTCGCGATATCATTGCGACACGTCACACACTAAACGGAGAGATAAATGAAGTCATGATACCGCCATGAGGTCGCACAAGGAGCCGACTACAAAGCCACAAGAACAAATTCTCTTCTCAAGTAAATAAGTCGCAACTAATTTTGAAAGAAAGGACTTGATGTCGCGGATTCTTTGACAAGAATGAAGAATAACACCAAGGTCGAGAACAAACTCCAAATCATCACCAGAACTAATGAAGAAGTTAGACAAGAGGCGCACACCACTTCGAGGTCGATAAGGGAAAGCTTAGCAAGAGACATGAGGTCGTGGACACCGATTAGTTGCAAACAAAAGATTTTCAAAGAGGTTTAAACATAGAGGTCGCGACAGCTAATGCATAGAGACATCAAACACCGAATCGAAGATGTCGCTGACGCCCTTCGCGAGTCGCGACATCACCGCAAAGAATGGAGGTCACGACATCATTTAGTCAAGCCGACATCATACCCAAGAGATGCTGAAGACAAGTCACGACAATAGTAAAACTTCCACGACATCAAAAGAGCTCATAAGCATAACATTGAAGTCGCGACGTATGATTGAAGTAGCGACCTCAAAAGAGCTCACAAGGCAGAAAGGAGATGTCGCGACGTCATTCAGCTGTCGCGACATCAATTACAAGCAAGGGAATGGGTCACGCATCGTAATAAATTGTCGCGACATCGTGATCCAAGGTGAAAGAAGGCAGTCGCACTCGATAAAAGCTTCGGCTACGCACGAATCAGAAAATGAAGTCGCTGACAAAGAGAAGTCGCGACATCAGAACAGCTCATAAACAGAACAATGAAGTCGCGACGTAAAAGAGAGGTCGCGACATCAAGTCAAGGTCGTGACAAATAAATGGAGTCGCGACATGAACAAACAAATGTTCCAGTTATTTTGAAATCCACAAATAGGTGCATCGAAGTTAGGGCCCAACTTCCAAACCCTATAAATACGCAATCGTAACTGAAAGAAAGCACTTCGCGTGCTCGTAGTTATAAGTCCGGGCAGTCAAGGCTGTGTAGTTTAATTTTCTTTTTCTTTTTCTTTTGTTTTATTGTTATTTTTAGATTAGATTAGAGTAGATTGTTATTTCTTTTGGAATTTCCTCGGATCTGGATGTTAGTTGTTTAGTTGAAGCCGACGCACGTTATTTTCAAATTATCGCTCTGGTCCGCCCTAAGTCCAAACAAATTTTGAATTCAAACTTCCAGCTTTCTAATCTACAATAGTTCTTTTGATCAAGGAGCTACCGCGTTAGTGTAATGAAGTACTTAGAAACCTGCCTGCTGAATTTACTCGTTGTTAGAATTTATCTTTATGCGTAAATTTATCGACTTACCGAACTCGACTTGAATCCGCTGCTGGTTTTGTTTATTATTGTATCTCGATTCAAATATTAAACTGGCAAATTGCATTAGAATTGTTTCATGCTCGATTTCTGTGAGGCCTCCGAAAGACACGTAGGCGCATTCCCGAGAGTTTTGAACAATATCCTCAAGGGTATGGAACCCACATTGGGATCAATGGGGCTCGTAAATTCTCAACCCACGAATCTTCTTCTCACTTGAAACCGAGAATGAGTTGAATGACTTATCAATTAAATGAGCAGAGTTCGCTGATTCGAATGTTAGTTCAATCCCGTTAGCAAGGATCTAATCAAGGAAAGAATGAACTGCTCCAATTTTGAGAGGATGAGAAACCAGCATAGTGTAAACCAATGCTGAACATGTCTTAGAGCTAAGGTTTACCCATGTTCGTATGAAGTATTGAAAAGAAAAATACCCATAACAAGGCAACTCGGGACAGAAGTAGTTATCTAATCCGTGATTCGAGAGAAACAGGAAGATTAGATGATGAAATATGTCATTAAGGAGAGATTCACATGGCATTACCTTCTTCCTTGGACGGATTCTAAATCGTCTATGAAGGAAGCTACGTGAGTAGTCTCAGCAGGAATTGATGTTTCACAATGCTTGTATTTTTCAATGCCCTTTAAAAACTAACTGATCGGCTCTATTTCTTTTAATTTCTTTATTTTAGTTTTACATTATTTCATTTTTTTCTAGTTTACATATCTTATTCTTTCATTATTTTCAAGGTTGCTAGGAATATATCAATTGCAAATCATAAACAAATAGTATAGAGCTTGGAGGTCGTGGTAAGGTTTGAGAATTCCCGAGATCTCTGTGGGATCGATATCTGGACTTAAATCCACTTTATTACTTGTTCGATTTGTACACTTGCAGAATCATGGATCAAAACCAGAAAGAAATTTATCTAGTCTTAAGGAAACCATTTTTAATCAGTATAATTGCAAAGAAATATAATTAACAAGTTTCATATAACTTTATTTTGCAGGATTGAATATGTCCTTTGGTAATAGTATCATAAATTTGTATATGTCTTTTGGTTAAGTCTAACATCTGTCATCTTGTACTTTACTTCTTGTTCTTGTAACTGTCTATACTTTCTTCGCATGAAGTGTTATGCTTCTCATATATGTGTAATTCTATACATATCATTTTCCTTTTTAGGTTTCATATCTGAAATACCTTAGGAAGCGGATGCGAAATCTTGTATATTTTGAAGGTACTATCCTTTAATGCTGACGTGATCTCTCTATTATGTGCCCGAAGGTACTATCAGCATACCGAGGCAGATCCCTACGTTTATACCGAAGAGTATCAATCGCTACATCGCGAAACCAGTGACTGTGCACATGTGCTATGTAGTGATGCTGGCCACAAGTGATCAACGGGATCTATGTCATCGACCTAATGGGGCCTCGATATCTGTATGCGTATGTATCGTGACTGTGTCCCTATGGGTGCCTGTCCACCACTAGGTTCTAAGCCGAGACAATCCGGATATTTCATATCACATTTACGTACATAAAATTTCATAAGCATGAATAACTATTGTTATCATGATTGCTTATATAATATATACTATCATTACTTTAATGTATTCGTTCTCATATCTGTAGCTTCATATTACGGTTCTCCTGTTATATAATACATATATTCATATCTTTTCTATCATTTATTTTTTGTCTTACGTATCACGTATTAATCTATCATATATCATGAATGCATCTATGCATAACATATTCATATATTCATATATATATATCTTTATATCATTTATGCATCATATCCTTTATCAGTTTCTATCATGATTTAGCTATTCTTGTACTCTATATTTCTATCATGTATGCTTTTACTTATTCATATATTCATATCATATACACTTATATTCATATGCTCACATCTTATGCTTCTACTATCGGATGCCTTTATATTGTATTTCATATCTTGTTCCATATTGCCCCACTCTGTCATGTCTTTCTTATGCACATCATTCATGTACATGTACTTATTCTTGTGCTTTGTCATTTTACTTACTCTCTATTGTTCTTAGCATTTATGCATTTCTATCACATTTGTTCTTAGCATGTTACATCTGTTCATTTAGGTATATCTTTCATATATTCATATCATATAATCATATTCATATCATATTCATATTATTCTTAGACACATCTATACATATTGCATTTTCTATATTTTCCTTGTTTCATGCCTATTACATATGACATTTCATATACTTGTAAGAAGTATGATGTCTATGAAATCACACCTCATTATATATTCTTATTTCCTCATGAATCTACTTTACTTAGGGTGGAATCAATCGATCAGTCGTCGAACTAAAGTTATGGCATTTCATACTTAGCTAGTCATTTACCGATTTGCAACAAGGATTTGAAATGCGAATTTTGGGTGTCTTTGTATCGTATTTGACACTGGTTCTTTGTATTTAAAGCTAAATTACTGGGTTCTACTCCAACTGGAATCACCCAAATGGGAGCACCGGGAAACTCTCAGGATTCGTCAGAAATAACCCGGACTTCTCTATGATCAAAACTGAAGCAATTTGGCTGAATTAGCTACTTTTGAGTGAATTTTTTTGGACCACGTATAGTCGGAATTTGACGATGTCTATTTACGGATGTTTGGTTCTCCCTTGAAGTCTAGTTTAATTATCCCACTTGAATCCTCAAATTGGATGAGAAATGAGCAAGTTATGGCTAAATACGAAAGCTGGTCGAAATAGGAAGAACGAACACTACATCAGGGTACAGCTACGACTGTCTGGTGTGGGTGCTCGAGTGCCCGGAATGTGGGCATAGCTATTTCATATATTTTCACCCAAAATCACTCAATACTCAATATACACCTCAAACCCCTTCATATCCATCTTATAGTCTCAATTATACTCAATTCATCTTTCAATATTCATCTTACTTCAAAAACCTATCATGAATTTCTCTAGTCAACTCTAAAATGGGTCTTCACCCATACACAAACTACATATAAAAATTAGTTAGGGTTTGTTCACAGCCTAACTCTATTACACTCTCATTAAACAGTAATCCCGACCTCCCGAAAGAGGATTTCATATGTTTCTTGTACCGCTGAAGTTTTAACAACCTTTCTTTTAAGAATTTTGAGGTTAAGGAATCCCAACAAAACCACAGGATTTGGAGACAACTAATACTTAGTACAATTGCATGGAAAGCCATTCAACTTTAAAATTCCATGTAGTTCCATACCTTTTGCTCTCCGTCTTCTTCGCCTTCTCTTGCTTCTTCTCTTCCTCTTCTCTTTCCTCTTCTTCTTCTTCTCCCCTTCTCTTCTCTCCTCTGCGGTTCTCTATTTGGAACCCCGAAATATAAGATATTTGATCCCCCTTAAGGCCATGTTTGGCAGACAATAAAACCCATTTTTGGCTTTTAAGTTTCTCCCCAATTGCATCTTGAATTAGTTTCTCTCTTATTTATATTCCATCTTTTCTTTTTTTGCCTTTAATCCCATAACTCCTATTTGCACCCTAACTTATTAAATTTCTATTTTGGCATCCCATCTTTGCCTGTCTTATGACATAAGTCTCAGTGGTAAATGACCCAATTTACCGCCAATACATTATTAATTCCGGGTCTCTCGTTTATTTTCGAAAATTCCTATTTAACTTTTAATATACCATAAACAAGTCCAGAAAGCGCTGGGTATATTTTGGTGTGATTACACACGGTATCATTCGAAAAGTTATGTTTGGGTGTAAGAGACCTAAGGCGTGAGCCGAAATTTCTATTGCCCAAAGAAAACACACGGGAATGTTTATCACTTAGACCTAGAGTTGAATGATAGGAGTCCGGATTGACTTGAGATTGGTTACCCATTGGCAAATTGCATTGGGTGGTGAGCCTGACAGGCTCGATGTAGGTGTCATTGGTATTACGATGCTGTTGTCATACTTAGCATAAGCATGTGTGAGAGTCGGTGAGTGACTTGGGGTATGGGCATGGAATATTTAAATCACGTGATATAGATTATTACGTGTATGAATTGTAAATTGTATGGAATGTGGATGTTGTGATGTGCCATTGCATGTGCATTTTAGGTGGGGAGTAGCCCTCATAGAAGAATTCAACTACTGGGCATTGCTCACCCCGTCGTGGGATCCCCTTTCAGGTATAGGGAGTATTCAGGAAGACGACGCTTACTAGAGACCATTTTTGAGAAGAAAGCCGACATGTGGCTTTGATTATATATTTTTGTAAAACGTGTATGAAACATTCTGATTGATACATGTTTGTATAAGAGTGTAATTAACTCTTGAAACTATTGTAATATAGTTGGTTATATTTTGGTGAGTATGGATGTATGGGCCCAACGTGACCATTTTTACTCATGTTTGAGTCTCGAGTAGAGAGACACTCATTTTGTGGCATTGAGACACTCAATGACTACATGTATTCCGTAAGTTGATGAATAGTCAACGGACTCCCCGGGTTTGGGGCGTCACAATTGTTTTCATCGTCATCATCTATATCATCATCATGAACAGGGCCATAATCAAGACGAGTAGGGACTAGTGGTGGTTGTTGAGCTCTTGATATTTCATCCATACGTTGTAATAAATGTCTTTGTTGGAAGCTTTCCAATTTATTGATTACCTCCTCACAGTGAGTAAGCCTCTATTGTTGCTCTTTCATTTCTTCATTTTGTTGAGAAAAGGGGCGTTGTTGAGATTGATGCACCTAGTCCCATAGTACTCACTAGCTTAGGACAAGACCATAAAGCGCATTCCTTTGTTTTCCACCCACAATATCCAAAAAATATGCTATTTTCATCTATTGTCTCATTGCATTGTGTTAACTGCTCTCTCCTAGTCTTAAGAGCATCCTGGTAAAAATTTAAATTGAATAGAATATCATAATAAGATAAGTTCAAGAAAGTCATACATTAATCAAATTAATTAGCTTACATTCGATTTTGACTTTATCAACAAATGTCTTACCATCACCTTTTTGTTGTGTGTGTACAAGAAATAGCTCTAGTCACGGTGGTGGCCCTTGGTTATGATCTAATATACATAAATATAAAAACTCATTAGAAACCCGATAACATCACGACAACAACCGCCCGATATCCACAAAAACCATGAGAAAATTTGTAATCCACAAACGCAAACAACCGCAACATCACATTTAGATATTTCTGAATCAAATGTACAAATAGGAGAAATCATGTTAAGCAACCAGATTATACTATATCGAAATATAACTTTTCATGAACTTAGAATCTATTCATTTCAAATTTAATTTAGAGTCAATTTTGACTTTCACTTGTGTAAACAACCCCATGTTATTCTAGCCAAAAGAATTAAAAAGAATTAAAAACTAGTTCTGGATAAAAGCTTACAAGTCGTCTCCTATGGTCATAATGAGTAGTAGTGCCTTCAGTGTGAGTTGAAGGTCCTCTATCATTATTTTGACTAGTTCATCTAATGCATTGTCACACATAAAGCATTTCTACAATATATAATTTCTATGTATAATCCAAAATAGACATACGGTGAATTATAATTCTATGCAATTGAGACCTTAAAAAAGCCTAGCTAGACCATATCAAGATAACAAGATGACTCACCTGTCACAATGCTGACTTAAAGATCTATAGTCAAGCATAAATCCATATGGGAGTGAACATGTCATTATCGATAAATGCATTAGAATATAAAAACAAAAAATTAAGACCTAGAATATGGGGCATCTATTAAAAATCCAACCACATAACCAAAAGGTATATTATGAATTTAATGTGACAAGCATCTCAATTCAAAAGTCGAGTTTCTTGTCTTCTAAATTTTTCATTAGAAGTCTAGCGAGAAAACCAAAGCAAGGAAAAAATAAAATAAAATAACAAAATCGACCTTCATAAAAGCATAATTTAAAAAGATTACTGGGAAAGTTAGTTTTGGATTGGGTTCTCTTAAACGAAGGCTGGTGTGGGGGGAAGGATAGGGATGGAGGTGGTGTATTATCCAGCTAATGGGTGTCTAAAGGACTTAGGTAGAATCATTGAGATTCTTTATGGTGGAAGATTTATAGAATGTGTTAGGAGTGCATTATCCTAGAAAAGTGGAGGTGCAGCAATTAGAGATAATAAGAATTTGGCATGAGGCAAGTTTTCTAAGTAAACCATGTGATTTGGTTGTCTGTTTTTCCTTAGAAGTTATCCTCTTTAGTGAGCAGCAATTACGTCTTTAAACCATGTGATTATCTGATGAACCATAGCGGCCACATTTGAGTTTTCAAGATTTTTAAAAATTGTACCTAATTCAAGTCTTAAAACAATAATTCTTTTGGTTTTTAGTTGAACCAAGTTAAAACAATACTTTAAAGCCATAAAACATGAGAAGATTTGGAAATCAAAATAGTCTTCTGATCTTCTTTTACTCTCTTTTAGTCTACGAGACTCAAATATCAATTAGATCACGAAGCTGAAATCAATTATTGATAATCAATAGGGGTTGTGAGATTCCAACACTTATGTAACAACGTCATACATTTGCCTTGAGGCATTGCATTTAGACGAAATAAGCTGCACCACCACCTCCTTTATACGCATCATAGTTCTTAAGGAGGCTTTATCTACATAAGGCGAGTAGTAAATATTTTATAAAAATAACACCAAAAGACAAAGAATGACTAATTTTAGGTAATAACCATCAGTTCGAGTTAATCCAAAGAAAACAAAGAAACACCAGCTATGATTAATATGAAGTGGATAGCAATGGCTTGGTATAGTAATATAATATTAGATATAGTAGTAATAGATATGAGTAATATTTTCCCAGTCTCCACTTCAGGTCCGAACATACTCGAAAAATTAGGCGAAATTTTCCAAATAGGTATCATCATAATCACCATGAAGTTTTCATCATTCATATAAAAGCGAAGCAAAATTCCCAAACATTATAGAGTTGATACTTAATAATAACCTTGAAGCTCAATTAATCGATGTTGAATATGACTCTGAAGAAGATTTTCCCTTGATTTTATCAATTCACTACCAGACATGCAATTAGGCCGTTGCTTGACCAGTCCATCATTAAGGTCTATTATCAAATCTCCTCTGCCTGATATCCCAGGGCCATCTTGAATCATAAATATGTTAAAATCAAATTCCAACCACATCAATGATAATCTCATATGGAAGACGAAAGCTAATAAAATAGCAAGGGGTTCCCCTGGATAATATGATCTAGATTGACAAGGCACCAATCTTCTCTTGCTTGCATCCTCGTAAATCACTAAAGTGTTAATCAAAACAAGAAAACATTTGCGAAATTTCGGCTTCAATGATTATACTCTTAGGGGGAAATATTTGTTGTGTAAATTGTAGATAAGTTGTCACAAATATCTTGCGCCAAAAATTGGCTCCATATTTACCGACTAAATAGTTTTGTAAGTAAATATTAGTAGGTATTCTGTAGATAAATTATTAAAAACATATTTTCTCAAATTTACCTAGGTAATTTGTCGATAAGCCCTATTTTTACCTATATAATTCTTTGTATTAAGGTAAATTTATTAGAGTAACCTATCAAATTCTTATAGTGTAAAAATTATCTATATATATTTCACACATTTTTTAATCGTTTGTGAAGAACTAATTTTGATGCCCATGTAAATTATGTTCATTGGCTGAATGACATCGATATTGACAAAGCTATAATTAATATATCTATATCTGCCAAAATGGTAATGTCATTTCACTATTAAAAGAAAATTAAGAGATATAAAATATCGGTACATAATTAACCTTATCTCATGTTTTGTAATTTTTATAAAATAATAAAATTCATGGATTGGTTCCTACAAAAGTCGGATTTCCATGAATAAAATAATTAAGATATTAAATTAGTCAAATTGATTTTTATTAATAACAAGTTATTTTAAAATAAATAAATTTTAGATATTTTAGATAATATTTTGATATATATATTTTAAATGAAAAATAATTTTATTAATTCAAACTTGTAAAAGTGATATATCCAAGATATAAATTGTTAAAAAACATAAGGATGAAATAATATCAGTTAATAATATAATAAATCGATATAAAACCTACCAATTTTGATAATATAGTGACTATAATATTTATGACCAGTTCTTTAACATATTGAATTCCATAATATGATATATTCCATTAATCGAATTTGTTTTGCCTGTTTATATGTCCCTACATAAATAAAATATTGTAACAAGAGAGGACGAAAATCATCATATTGTAACAAATTGACTACAAACTAAGCAGCTAATAAATGATGATTAATCAAATGCGATAATAAGATAACCTCAAATCAAAGGTCATAATGAGCGGTGACATTCACAAAAAAATAAAAATAGATTCAAATGAATGATTTGAGATCAGAATTATTAAAAGAAATCACTTACCTTGCTCGGGAAAAGAGGATAAAAAAACACTAGAAATTATTAATATATTTGATTTCTCTCGCAACCAACAAAAGAAAATTATGTATTCACAGAAAGCTTTGCCCCAGGGCCTTTATCTTCTATTCCGATCTTCTTCACCTTCATTCTCCTTTTCTTTGTTCTACCTCTTTATCTTGCCGTTGGAGGGTCGATTGAGCCGTGGATCACGATCTTCTATGCAAGGCGTACGATCACACTTACGAGTATATTTTCCTTTTCTTGTTTCTGATTTAGGGCTTTTTTATCTGTTTGGTTGGTGAAAAAATGTGAGGAATATGGAGAGATCTTGAGGGTTTGAATGTAGGGTTCGTTATTTGGGAACTAGAAGAAAAGGGTTGTTCCAGGTTTTTCCCCCTATTACGATCTTCTACGATGTGGAGTTTCCCTTTGTCTGTTTGGCTGAGTGAAATAGAGGAATGAAGTTTTGGATCTTGAATTTTTGTTGTTTGGGAACTATGGAAATGCATCGCTGTTGGAGGAATTCAAGCCTGTATGGGTCTTTCAATTCTGAATTTTGAACCCTAGGTTTTTTTGCCGTTTGGTACTCCTTTTTTTTTTACTTTTTTCCCCTTGTTTGGTTGCTGAGAAAATTTGAGTAAATGTGAGGAGTTTGAGCATTGAGACTAAGATTTTACATGTGGAACTTGGGCCAGATGCAATATTTGCTTGGTACTTAATTTTCCCCGTTTGGCTGTTGAGAAAACTTTTGAGTAAAGGCTTGTTTGGTATTTTCTAAAAGCAAGGGTGTGGGGAGAAATGAAAATTATCACAAGACGTGCGACAGGTGATCTAAGCGAATTTTTCTTTGCCTTTTTCCTAGAAACATCAAAGTTTTTATATTTTTCATTTTCATTGAGAACTTTCTGAAGAATAGGTTTTTCTTTTTAAATTTCTTACGATGTCCACTGCAGATTTTTTTCCTTTTGAGATTCATAATTCGAGAAAATGCATTTCAAGGTTAGACGAACATACCCTAAGCTCTATGCAATGGAGGCCAAATGCATTATGAAACAAAAACAACACTAACTTATACATTTTTCCATTTCCTTCCCTTATATTTTCGGCAACCAAACGGTCAGTTTATCTATTCACATTCATTTTATATCTTTGTTTTGTCAATGATTCGAGTATCTAAATTGGGCTTGAAGAAAGATGTGAGAGAGATGTTCCCCCATTATTGTATTCGAGGAAAGCTTCTACGTCTCGATACTGCACAGTGAGTTGACATTCTTTAATTTTAATTTTGTTTGTTTTCTTGATTGTTTATGTTATCACTCATGTTTATGTTCGTCTTTGATACATACATTGGGATGATTTTTGTAAACATATCTAATAGTTAGGGATGGCAATGGGTCCGATTTTTGTCGGATTAGATTCCTCGCCCCATCCTTATTGGATTTAGATTTTTTCGTGAGGGCCCCTTAGTCTCAAAGCGAACAATATCTACATGGTTGGGTCAGGCCGTTATTGTTTTGTTGAAATTTAGAGGTACGGGCAAATGCACAGCGAGTCAGGTCGTTCCCATTCTGGCTATATTTTGGGTATAGGGGGTATTTTTGTAATTTGGTCATATCCAAGGTTATTATCAATCAAACGGCCTCTGGGAGCCCGTTAACGAGTTTTTTGATCAAGCGACTCGGGGTCATGAAACCTAATTTTGACCCAAGCAGCCCTTGAGGCTATAAAATCACGGTGAAATATAAACAGCCTCTAATACATCAAAATGCGGAAATTTGGCTCTGGCTTGACCCTAATATAGCATAGTAAAATTTGGCTCCTGGCTTATTACTAATACGACAAAAATGCGGAAATTATCACAAGGATTTCAAGGAATTTAGGCGTCAGTTTGGTGGGAAGTTTAATGCGAGCTTATAGCTAAAGGTCCTTGCTAGCGAGACTAAAGGTTATGCATAAGTTGATAAATAAAGCCCAAAATGCTTTGTTGAAGGAAGGCGAGATCATGGATGCCTAACTTTGATGGCGAGCAAGTCATTGATACAAATCTTGAAAAGAAGGAAAGGGATGCGTGCGAGATTAGATATTGAAAGGCATATGACCAAATCAAGTGGGCTTGCATTTTAAAAGGTGATGCAAAAAGATGGGTTTTGGAACAAAGTGGATCGGATGGATCAAACGATGCATAACAACATCTTTTCGATTTTAATCAGTAGCGGCCTGAAGGTTTAGCAATAGCACTAGGGTTGAAGCGAGGAGACCACTTCTCCGTATCTTTTGTCTGGGAATGGAAGTATTCTCCCGACCCTAGCGGTCATTTTGCCTCGGGAGGGTTCTTGATTGGTTTCAATATTGCGAATAGGCAAGGAGAAGAGGAGTAGATCACACACTTGTTGTTTGCAGACGACACTTTAGTCTTTTGCAATGACACTAGGGAGCGGTTAGCTTATCTAAGTTGGGTCTTGCTATGGTTTGAAGCCATTTTCGGTCTGAAAATAAATCTGGAAAAGAGCTCAATCCTGCCGGTAGGGATAGTGGAGAACCTAGAAGATTTGGCTGCTGAATTAGGCTGTAGGAAGGGGAACTTGCCTACCACTTACTTAGGCCTTCCCCTTGGTATGAAGCGTAAATCAATTCAGGTGTGGGATAGGGTGGAGGAAAGGTTTAGAAAAAAGTTGGCGCTTTGGAAAAGACAATACATATCAAAGGGAAGTGACTTTGATTAGAGCACACTCTCTAATACGCCCCATCTATACAATGTCGTTATACGAGAATGCTACGGGGGAAAAGTTAAGGTTGGAAAAAATCGAGGAACTTCGCTTAGGTGGGGACCTAGGCAGGAAAGATTCATTTAGTGAATTGGGGCATGGTTTGCAAAAGCAAGAAAGTGGTGAAATTTGGGGTAAGTTTAGGAAATCTGAACAAATCTTTGCTTGGTAAATGGAATTGGGCGACGCGAAGATAATCCTCGTGGAAGAAATGATCAAGCTAAAGTATGGTCTAGAAGTTAGGAGTGGTTTTTCAAAGGATCGAAGGGAGTTTTTGAATTGGGTCTCTAGAAGGACATTAGGAAAGAAGGCCAACAATTGTATATGGCGCAAGTTAATCTTTGGGGAAATGGGGGCGAATATAAGATTTTGGGAAGATAAATGGAAGATAAATCGACATATTCCCGACCCTTTATCTGATGTGCATCAAAAGGAGGAAAAATGATAAGTGTGGGAGTCTTTAAGGGGTGAAGGTGGGTGGAATTTAAGGTTCTTTAGACCGTTTAATGACTAGGAGCTGGATGAAGCTCAAAGGCTAATCAGCTCTATTAGTGGCAGCAGTGTGAGGCAAAGGGTGGAGGACAAAATCTTATGGGATGTCAATAAGAAAGGCCAGTATACAGTCAAGGCAAATTATATGCACATGGAAAATGAACGTATTGATAATTACCTGGTAGGCCTCATTTGGAACAATCGGGTCCCTCCTAAAGTAAGCGTGTTCACTTGGGAGGTTTGGTGGGGAAAGGTGTTGACTAGGGACCAATTAAAGAGAAGGGGTTTTCAGCTTGCAAGCGGATGCGGAGTGTGCAGAGGAGGAGGAAAATTTAGGTCACTTATTCACCTTTATATACGATTTGGAGATTTTAAGGGCTCTCCTCATTGCTTTATCGGGAATGAAATAGGTTTACCTAATGAATTAGGGACTTAATGATGGGATGGTCAACTTTTCCTATAAGAAAGAAGCTAAGTTGTGGAAGGCAACTCTGTGCTTTCCTTTGGGCGTGTGGAAGGAAAGAAATAGAGTGGCGTTTGACAATTTTAAACTTCTCCTCCCGTGGATTAAACACTCCTTCATCTCTCTTTATCACATCTTGGGCTGGCCACTTGAATGAGGAATGCCGCTTGTAAATTGATTAATGTGCATCCTGTAGTTTTCCCAGTTTGTGGGTGGTAGGTAAATTTTTACTTTTCTTGTATAACTGTATACCTTTGGGGCTTATACTGTTTTTCTTATAATATTTGCTTCTTGCCTACCAAAAAAAAAAAAACCCTAATATTCCTCTTTTTTCCATATACACTTAACCATGTATATCTTTCACCTGACACACACATCACACATCCACCTGATCATGTAGCATCAGCTAATGCTGATCATTAAATGCACAATGGGTTCAATGGTTTAGACCCATGCCCATCAAGCCTTAGTATTCGCCACCTCGCTCGATGCAGGCGTGAAGTCCCGAAATCCGGGGGTCCGTTGATCACCCATCTGACCCATGGAAAACGCACATGAAATTATCGAGTAACCCGATCCCACATCGTGTGTCCCATTCTTGGGATCCATAATTTAACAAAATCGGACATAGTCTCCCTTTGTACGGGGAGCTTTATCCAATTCCTAACCTGTACATTATGCAATCATATGATCCATCTGGGGCCCAATATAACACAATGACCGCTCCGGGTCTATTTATGAGTAAAAATTACAACCCTTTTACATAAAAATTACATATTAGTTCAATTTCACTCGTTAATACATTAGTACATGTCAAAATGAATTTATTTCAAACATTTTACAAAAATGATTATAAAACCACAAGCCTGGCTTTCTTCACTCTATGGCTCGGATGGGAACCTTCAACGCCGCCCAAATTTCCTGTCCACGAAATGTTATCCCACTAGGGTGGGCGCGCCGTGGAAGTAATTCCTGGAGACTACTCCCCACCTAGTGCATGCGACGTTTACCTTAAGAATCATTCACATCACAATACCAAACGAGATAATAGTAATCTAGGTTGGAATTCTACATCTATGCCATGAAGGAGATGAGAGTCACTCATGCACGATGCGAGTCTTTACCGACTCAATACCAGTCTTCTTGACTTCCACCACCTGCGATGCCCATGTGTGATAAACTGTTGATGGATTACATCTAATGTCCTTTGAAACCAAAATGTTTTGAAACCAAAAAGCTTTTAGATGTCATTTCTTGAATGATCATTTCATTTATAAAATCATTGTGTCTTTTGTGGGTAGCGAATTTATGGAGTCTCACCGTCGGTTCCGCTGCCGTCTATACTTTTTTGGACTTTCCACGAGTCAAGTGTAGTAAACCGGTCCGGAACTTTCACTCGATGGAGTGCAGCTAGGTGTCAAATTTAACACGACACGATTAACGGAAACCACGATTAAGCTGATTCGCGGGTTTGGAGTGGAACTAGCCTCGCGGGTTCGGGTGATATTGAGATCATTTCGTTTAACCGTTTAATAAGCAGTGCGTGTTCGGGTGAGACATGCTAACCCGTTTAAAACCCGTTTACCCGTTTAATAATTAATAAATTAATATTTTTAAAGACATTAATCATTTTTGTTTTTAATAACAACCACATAGAAAAATGCCGAAATTTTCTTAACCGTCTTTCATAGCCTCAATATTTGTTCTTGAAGCGAAGGGAGTCTCGGCCCATCTCGTCATTCACGAATCACGGGTCTCCAGCGACTTTCCATTTGCGGGAGAAAACGGAGAAAGCGATCACATTTGCCATAAAAATGCCACAATCAACTCCTTCATGGCGTTATGCGCTCAGAGATGGAGCGGAGGTGTGTAACAGAAATAAATAGAGATTCGAACATGAAATTCGATTGGTCATGAGCTTGCGAGGTGATATTTGCCTTTCCATATGATTTTCCATTTTCTTTCTTTTATACCCGCTTCTTGGCTATTGGATCATCTGATGTTTAGTGTCATGACCAGCGATTCTGGTCGGGCTGGAACCGGATCTAGTCAATCGATCTATGGGGAGCTGAATCTCGTGCCCAAGCCCGGATCCAATCCGGTGGGCTGGTGGAAGAGCTGACGATGGAGGCCGTCTCCACGGGATTGGGTCCTCGTAGAGGCGTCTGGCGCTGGCCGGCCGTGAGATGTATGGCGTTCTCACAATGTCGACACGCGTCGTTTAGGTCGTCGGGTCCCGCTGTGAATGGTCCCGATCCACGATTTCGGATCCATTCAATGGCCGGTTATTGAAGCTCGGTGTCGGCGATGGGGAAGGCCATGGAAGTTTGTATGACCCGCTGATCCGGTCGGTTGGTGATGAGCGAAAGGGGGTTGTGGTGCTGGATTCTCATCTGACCGGCGGGTTTGGACTCCGGCGGCAGCGATGCGGTGAACAAATCGGTCAATATTGCCGCCATTCTACATGTATTTAGTTCGGGTCGGTCGAGATCCACGGCCCGGAAGCCTTTGATGCAGTTGACGAGGCAGGTATGGCCTAGCCAAGGACGTGATCGTGTCGTGCATGGTTTTATGGCCATTTTGGTTAGTCCGATTCGGCATGGTGAGCAGAATAGTGTAACAATGGATGGGGCTCTGTTTGTGGAGGTACCAGTGGGGTTGGATTTGGCATCTGGAGTTCTAATCTTAGGTCAATCAGTTCGAGCGGGAAGGATTTTGATCATGTCGGGGTCATTGGGCGCTAAGATGTTTGGAAACCGTTGAAGTCGTCGGCTTCATTCCTGCGGGTCTTGGCCATTCCATGCTAGTTGGTCGTTTGACAAGGAATGGGCCCGAGTACTTGAAGTTATAGTTGTTTGAGATTGTAATTTTGTAATATGATTGTTATTTGGATTAATATTTATGATTTGTAATATGGTTGTTGGTGGAATTTGGATACTTTGGATTTGAATATTTAGATTGTAATTTGTACTTTATTATGAGTGGTGTGGTATGAATGATGTCTCTAAATATTACATTTTGTATTTAGTTTGTTAGTTTTATGAAGTTAACATTTTTAAATAAGCAGGTAATGGTTAAACGGGTGGTTATCGTGTTAAATGGGTCAACGGGTGAGTAAGCGGGTAAATGGGTCAAATAGTGGTTTATCGTGTTAACCCGACCCAATCAATGACCCGTTTAAATTAGACACATTAAGCGAGTGGGTGCCGTGTTACTGTTTATTAAGCGGATCGTGTTCGTGTTTGATTTTTGCCGTTTATTAAGCGTGTCGTGTGCGGTTACATGTTTTCACCGTCGCCCGTTTAACGTAACCGTTGCTTATTGACTTACGTTTGGCACCCTATGTCTAGCCGCTACGGCATTACGAGCCGCAGAGTTTGTTTTTATACAACCATGTCGACTCTGGTGGACCGTCCAGCGATGCGAGCCACCCGCAAATCACCCGGTGTGGTGGTAGATTCCTAACCATGCACCCACACCCATGAAGTGCGATGTTCCGTGCATGATTGATGTAATGGATGTCATATGGACAATATAAACCATACAATTTACCTTGTATCTTGGATAATTATATCACGTACATATAATTTTAAATTAAACCCATTCACAACAATGTTACTACATTTAGGAATACATATATTAACTGTTCACAGCCACAACAATAAACATGCTACCACATATCAAGCAACAACAATAATCTTTAGGCGAAATGTGGCGTATAGGGTGCCCCCATGACAACAGTCGACAACCCTTAACCCAAGCTCAAAACTAGCCATGAAATCGGCCAAAACAAGCCTTTAAACAGGTCACAATCTCGGCTAAATAGAGTTTTAAGCAGTCCTGAATTAATCTTTTAATCCCAAAACAAAATTCTGGCTACAAATAGAACCTGTGACATTTAAAGCACCGTTTTAAGCATGTGAAAGCAGTCCCACTGAGGCACACCCAAGTCTGTATCTCCAATATTCTGATTTTGACCTATGTGAGGTTTTAGACAGTGATCTTCTAACAAAATCACCTATGTCTTAAGTTTTCAAAGGCTTATAGATTAGGTCATCTAGACCTTTAAATTAAGAGATATGGCCAAAACATTACGGATTGTTCTGAATAGTTTCTGAGGTAATGTGTGTTCTCGATTGGACAATTGCAGAACAATAGAGACATGATGTGACCATACTTTCTTCATGAAAGTTATTCTCCTACGTGTCTAGTTTCAATAGGATTTTGATTCACATCATTTTGGACCCGGTATAACTGATATATGGTCCATATAACACCTCAAAACTACTCCGTGGGCCGGACAAAATCAATCTTCTTGTAAAACTCATTTTGGGAGTTTTTTAGGCGGATTTAAACCTCGGTCTTCTAGACATTTGTAGCTCTTGTTCTTAGGTTTTACCTCCAGCTAGAATCATCCAATTTTGAGTGTGAAGTCCAAGTTATAGCGAAACAAGGACAAGGGTCTAGGGAGGCCTGGCGAGATTTCCCCTTAACCACCCACATATCATTTTTCATATCTTTGAAAAACCCTGACCAAACCAAACCACAATTAAGCCAACAATTACCCAAAAAATCAATCCAAATAGCCCCTAGGGCTAAAGCAGATTTTCAATCCAAACAGCCCTAAGTCGTAAAACCTTATTTTCAAACCAAGCAGGTCCCTAAGGATCTATAAAATCGAGAATTTGGCTCTGAGCAGCCCTGTCTGACATAATGCAGAATTTGGCTCTAAACAACCCCTTAATACAACAAAAATGGAATTTGAAGCCCAAAACGACCCCTTAGGTAGAATTAAACCAAAGTAGGAAGAACCCTGCCTCTTGGGCGTGAGTAGGGCCGAAGGAGGTCGGGAGCATGTCTGTCAGAAATTTTGATTTCCCAATCTCCTCCTCTGGATATTCGGTGAAATCCCTCCTTTTGGTACCATAACGTAGTCCTCATCGAGTAGATGAACTTTCACTCTTGGCTCGATGAATTAGACAAACGAGCCGGATCGAAGAAGAAGGTTGGAATGCTCTTTTCTTTCTCCGTATTTGTTGTCTTACTTTCCACCCCCCTTCCCGCCCCGCCCACCTTCGCCCCCCTCCAGTAGAGCTGTGATCTCCCTTTTGTCCCAAGTCCCCCACTTTGTGGCTCACGTCGCGCCACGTCTCCGCAGCCTATCTGGGTCCGTTTCTGCCCTAAAATAATTCATTTCGTCCCAGTTTAAGTTCAAATTATTTTAAAATGAACTTTATAAATTTTTTTCCAAAAACAAGATTTTTTTCTCCAATCCCGTTTGGTGGTCTACTAGACACCTATAGATCCAGAAAATCGTAGTATCCGATTGTGTGGAATTTAACGAAAATTCGTTTGGGTAACTAGATTTCATGAGATGAATCGATAGTAAGGTCAGTTTTGTCATCCAATATCTAGAAAAATTCAGTTTGCAATCTGTCTTTGTGTGACAATTTTACGTTTATCATTTTTCGGAAAACTTCAAATTTACCTGGGTTTTTACAGAAAACATGAACACTTGACCTGTAAAAACCATATTAGATAAAAATTTTAGCTTAAAAAGCAAAATAAATAACCAAAATGTTGGCACAATAAGATTTCATGTAGATAATAAATTTTTCCATGGGTTCAAAGTTGCGGCCATGATTAAAGGCGATCAGGTTCCACAATTGTGGAGTAGTACTTAAGATAGAGAGGTTTTCCCACCTATAAGATCGGTCTTTTGGGTTTGACTCTCATGTTGGTTTAGGTACCTAAAATTGGTGCTTTCATTGAGAGCTGAGTACGTAGTGGGAGAAAATTTACACAGAAAGGGCTACGATGCTAGGGTCCGTGAAAGTTATCTAGAGTTTGAGCCGTTTGACTTCTCTAAGGGTGGACAATGATACAGTTCCACAAGAAATTGTGGAGTGGTACTTAAGCCTGAAAGGTTCTCCCACCTATAAGACTAGTCTTTTGGGTTGGGCTCTCCTATTGGCTTAGGTACCTATCATTGGTGCTTTCATTGAGAGTTGGTGCGTAGTGGGAAAAAACTATCCGGAAGAGGGTTACCCGGTGCCCTAGGAGAGGATCCAAAGTGAAAGCTATCCAGAGTATGAGCCGTCTGCAGACTTCCGACTTCTCTAGGGGTGGACAGTGATACAATTTCACAAGAAATTGTGGAGTGGTACTTAAGCCTGCTAGATTCTCTCATCTATCAAGCCGGTCTTTTGGGTTAGGTTTTCCTGTTGAGCTTTGGTACCTATCAAAGACCCTTATGGGATTTGATCAAAATAAAAGAAGAATAGAAAGATGAAGATTTACCCTTAAGACCTAACTCAATCGATAAAGGGATGAGTAGGACATACACGAGAACCTAAATACTAGAATGTAATACACAAAAAAGTGAATCCAAATAAAAAAAAAAAAAAGAAAGAAAGATGAAAATTTAATCCTACCATATTTGTTTCGCCCTTTAACAAAGGGAAAGACGGCCCGGCACGGTTGTGGAGTGTCAATGGATGAGTTCTTAGCAGCTTTAATTTTGTGAATTCTTGATCTCCTTTATTTCCCAACAAAAGACGGCGGGCCCACTTGATTCCTTGATTTCTCGAATAGATCTCAGCACTCGGCTTCACCGCCAGGCATTATCTGTTCGAAAAAGCTGTCAAGCACCCAACAAGCTAAAGATTATGAACACTTCTTAGCAACTTCCTCATTATATTGGGTTGTATTTCTTTCATTGATGGGTGGGGCCATTTATAAAGGGGTTACGAGGCATTTTGGAATAAAACAATAGCAGACTTGGAGAAGACTTCCACCTTGGAAACATGGAAAGCTCATAATATTAGCAATTTTTTTATTTGTTTTTCATACTTACAATAGAAAGTACTAAGAAAGAATGACCCAAAAATGGATGGTGACTTTGGTCTAGTAGATAAATTAAATTATTGGTGTGACTTAAATTAATGGCTTGAGAGGTATGAAGTGGGTCTGGATTTTGGAAGTTTAACAATTTTAATTAGGGTTTCTTTCTTAGAATCTTCTTCTTTTTCTCACTAATTTGATAAAGTAACCTCTTTTTTAGCATACTTTAGAATGGATAGTCCATGTCATTCAAAGAAAAGAAAGCTATTATTTTTTTCACAAAGAAATATTTTCTTAAAATAAAATTTCTTAATCGTACACTTTCCTAAATAAGTCTAATTTTGAAATATACTTGATGAAATTTTATTTTTCTATATATATTAAAAAAGAAAAAGAAAAAAAAGCAAAACCTTAATTTGTCTATTGGTTTCTCAATCATCAATATAGTCTCATTCTTGTCTTTGGGTTATATAGATGGGAAAAAATATTCCATTAACAGATAAACTTATAAATTAGGAACAATAATTCAATCAACCCAATGGGAATCCAATCAATTGAAGAAATTGAATCATTTGCCATTTGTCTTTTATAGAAAATCTCCTTTGTGTATGAATGAATCCATTGAGAAAACGTCTTGCCCTTTTTAAGCAACCTTTTTGAGATCTTCTCAGTATTCATCATCTCTATGTTACCTAAACTATCTCAACATACCATAATCATCTGTGTGGTCACATTTATAATCATCAAACAATATATTCCTTCCACATAATTTTCACAAAATAGATCCAATCTCTCGATTTTATCCGGTAATATTCTTGATATTCTCCTCTGCTTTTCCTTATTCATCACCCTGAAATATTGACCGCGGTTGCGCTAATTTACCCCAGATCATGTAGGCCAAATAAGGGAAGATGTGTCACATGACTTGTCTCCAGTTGTGACATACCAATAAGGTAAGTTATGTCACACAACTTGTTCTACCATCACGTGAGACGTTGCTAAAAAACATGCGATTTAGATTGCCTAAGAATATGACAAGAGGTATCTCTAACAAATTCTTCGTCGATAAATTGTTTTGTTCCCTTGAAAAAATGCTGATTGAGCTTGGGATTGACTCATGGATCTAATGTTAAGTGAGCTTGTTGCTGGTTGTATTAATTCACTGTCTCTTTGTGGTCAAATTGAGATACATGAACACATAAGTTCTGTACATGTGTTTAATGAAAAAATTACTAGTTGAAAATAATTGGAGTCTATTTATATTCCAATATAAATAAAATTATTGTTCTTAATTAAGGTTCTTAAATAAATTGGGATGGAAAGGAAGAAATTTGAGTAATTGTTTCAAGGAAAGAATAGAGGGCCGACTCTTTTGAAAAAGAAGGATTCAAGGAATTCAATCAAATTAGAAGAGAGTGAATGGTAGGTTCAAACTATGTCACAATAGAAAAATCAACCTTCCTTTCCTTCCTTTGTCTAACATTGGTTAGGAATGGTAAGGTGGGAACAACAATTCAATCAATTGGAATCTAGTCAGGTGAAAAGTTGAATCATTTGTCATTTAATCGGTTTGCATCTAGGTCTCCACTTGTTTTAGATTCTTGTAAGGAGACCATTGATGAAGATTGATCATGATCCCAAATAATCAAGGGAACATAATGTAAACATAAGATGTTACCGCCTCTTCTATAAAAGTGGAAATGTATCCAAATGCCTCCCCAAGTCTTTGATAATTATCCATTTATATAGTTTCCAAGATATGACATTTGCTATTTCAACTTATAAGCATACATACATACATATATATATATATATATATATATATATATATATATATATATTACATTATCAAACAAAAATAAATAAATATAAAAAGGAAAGAATTTATTTGCCTCAGAAACAAGATTACACTTATAATGATAAAATGGATTATTTTCTCGGATAAAAATGTAAAGCCATTTCGCAATCCTGTAACACAAATAAAATGAGAGTGGAGCAGAGTTAGCTTCATGCTTACTCCCTACTTTATGAGTGCTTCTTTTATTCCTTTTAATTTTCTTGTATTGAATATTCTTAGGAATAATCGCCTGAAGCCATTCAAGTTTTTCCACTTAAGGAAATGAGATAACTAAGAAAACCGAATTACCTTTACATCCATATCCGTCAATTTGATTTTCCAATCAATTCCCGATTTCAAACTACAGTTCTATTTCTTGTGAAGGCTACAGCACTTCATCAGTTGTACATCTCTTGGATAATGAAATCCATAATCCTGAGTTTTCGTAGTATGAATCATTTCAAATGCAGCGGCGCCTTGAGGTATAAATCGTTAAGATGATTTTGAGAAAGATTGAAACTTGAAAGCGTCGAGCTGATGTAGTTCTTGAGGAATTCTCCACTCCCGAGTTGTTTGAAGAAAGGTCGAGATTCAAGCATCTTCAAATTTTTGAAAGATAATGGGATGTGTCTGTAAGGTAGTTATTAAACAAGTTGAGCCATAAGTGAATTAGATTCCAAATGCACTCTGGAATCTCCTTGAATTTATTGTTGGACAAATCAATTGTTGTAAGAAAGTAATCAAGATTTCACAAATTCCATTTCCTATGCCTATCGTCACCACCGTGGAATCTTCATAGTAAATTATCCCACATGTATCTTCTTGTCACATTGCCTTCATGGAGTATTCATTATTGTTTAAACTTCTCAAATACACATTTCGAGCCAGTTGCCCTCGAAATCATTGTAGAGCAAGATCAATGATTCTTAGACTCATGAATGGGGTTGTTTTGGGAAAACTCTATGGCCATGGAAATGATTAGAGCGCAAAATAAGAACATGCAACTTTGGAAGAGCTCCTAACCAATGAGACGTATTATCACACCCCCACCCCTGTATCGGCAGGTGTGCGACCTCTATAAAATCTGGCCATACCTCTATGACTAGAAAATCTGTGAAGCCCGACGTATTGCTTACTTGATCTAGTATAAAAAATTTTCTTTTCTAAACTTGTGATTTTATAAAATTTCGCGACACTTGTTGTATATAGGACATGTCCCAAGCGTATACAAAATTTTACTATATCAAGCTTATGGCAACCAGCAACACTCCACACATTTTCATAAACCACATTATGTATACATATATTCCTTTATACAAGTTCAAGGTATTTCCATACAAAATTCTATTTATACACAGTACCATACGATGTCGGATCTGTGTGCTCCGGCGTAAGCGATACTGTACTGGAAATAATTTTTAAAACATAAATAATAGGCTAAGAGCTCGGTGAGTGTATGCTTTAGAAAATGTTTTGTTTTTAGGAGAAACATCTAAAATTGTAAAACTTCAGTTTACATGATATTTTCAGAAATATTTCTTTCTTTGCTTTGCTTTACTTTAAAAGTTTCTGAAACTTTTATTCTTTGCCTAACGTTCTCATCTTTCAAAATCTCTTCTTGCTTGCTTTATCTTACTTTAAAAGTTTCTAAAACTTTTCTCAAATCTCTTACTTTAAAGTTGCTCAAAACTTTTCATAAACCTTTGTGAAAGTTTCTCAAAACTTTTCATAAACACGGGGCCTTGGCTCCCGACCGCATGCTTTGAAATAAAGCAGGACTGGGCTCAACCATTTTGTTTAAAATAAAAGCGGGAACTGAGCTCGACCGTTTGCTTTAAAACAAACACGGGAGCCTAGGCTGGCCAGATATGTTTCTTAATGGTTGATTTTAAAAACTATATAAACATGCATAAATCATCAACCACTAGGAGAATGAAACTCCTAATAGCTGTACCACTAGTGAACACGGGGCACGGGCATCGACCGTGCCAGTGGAAGGACACAGGTCCACATCACCCCTGGGTGGAGGGCCTTGGCCCACGTCACCTTTAGGTAAATATGGGTGGAATTGACTGGGTCTCCGTCACATAATTTAGTTAGAGCTCTTAACCTTATATACTCCGGTCACGTGCCCGGTCTCCTTTAAATGTATGATGCATGTTCTAAGTTTGCCGACCGGGCAATCTAAAATCATGTAAATCCTAACACCACCGGCGTGCGGGAATGCCTCTGACAGGATGCTTGCTTAAGGTAAAGTTTTGGTTAGGCACATTTTACAAAATCAATTTTGTTTGCTTGCTCTTTGAAATATGGTTTTATAGTTAAAGCCATTGCTTGCTAAACTCATTGCTTGCTTTTTAAAAAGTATGGTTGAATGAATCAACCATTACTTATTTGCTTTTCATAGATGGTTTAAAATCAAAACGTTTGCTTGTTAAGCATTGATTGCCTTTCAAACATGGTTTACAGTAAATAGGTAAATCTGTGCAAAGCAGTTCGTATGTCACGCTCAGTATTTGGAAAAATAGGTTTAGAACACTCCTCTTTGTTTCCCCGAACTTGAGCACGATCACTACTTTGCCTCCTTTGCTTTTATCCTACATACTCAAGCGAATACGGCAGCATTAATCACTCGTATAGCGTGTAAACTTACGTACTTCACCTTGAAGTCACTTTAAGGTCACACAACATTCATATAAAGTCGAATTAACAATTCTTGGTAAAAAAGCCCTAACAAAAGCCACTCATTTTGGTAACCTTTTCCAACAATACCCTGGACTTTATTACTTGAAATTGTTAAGATGTAAAAATTATGAAACTCTCCAGATCAGTCCCTTTATATATCAAATATCTCTTTAAAATTTAAATATGAATTCCTTCTCTAAGGACCTCCAACCATAGCACAAATTTACAGAATGTTTTGATTCCAAACTCACTGAATCCTACTGTTATCCTTGATTTCTAGGATCTTAACTCCATCGGTAAAATGTTTACTCATTTGAAGCTATGATTCAGTTTTCTTCTCAATTGGAATCGCAATTTGGATCACCAAAACTCGAGTTATTGTATTTTACATCTAGATGACTCAATTTGGCAGAACAGAATCTGCACATAGCTCCACTTTGACAAATTTTATGGGCACTTTTGGCTTACCATTTTCATGCACTTCCTTCAGCTAACTTATTACCCTAGAAGTCTATTTTATCCAGAATTTTGAATCACTCAATATGGATGAGTGAAACTCCATATGGCCAAAACACTACAACCATACCCCGAAACGAGAGCATAATCCAGTGAGCTACACGGCTCACCTTTCAGTCCGTATTTGAGAACGAGCTACAATTTGCTCTTAGTTCCTTCTATACATTTGTATCCCTATCTCTTATGGTTCTTTACCAATTGGAATAAATTCATTTGGATGATTATAACTTAATCTATAACAAAAACAAAAACAGGGGTTTTACCAAATTTTGACAGAATTTCCTTTAAAAAACCCAACATTCTCCTTTTTACAACAATTCCTCAAAACCAACATGGAATTCATCCAAAACAACTTCACAACACTTGAATTGGTGATTTGGAACTTCATAAAACCAAACCCTAGGTAAAAACCTGAATTCAACCCAAGGTCCTGAATTCCTACAAAACCATATAAATAAGAGGATTCCATGTTTATTGAATACTAATTAGGTTTTACCCATGAGTCAACAAATCTAGGGTTAGGGTGATCTCTCAACCAAAACCCCAGTCGTAAACAAACCAATCTCCATAGCAAAACCCTAGCAATCACACCAATAACCCTAGTGACACTAAATACATCTTGATTTAGAAATGAAAACATACTTTGTTTGCTCCTCTCCATAATTCTTCCTCTTCCCTCTCTTTCCTCTTCCTTCCTCTTCTTCCTATTCTTCACACCCAAAACGTGAGTTTTCCCTAGCTTTCGAGACAAAATGAGATTTTTGTTTGTCTTATCTCCCTATTTATAGCCTCATATTTCCATTAATTATAAATAGGTCCTTAATCACTTCAATATCGCAAATCAACTCTCGTTATCATATATTATTTCACTCATCATCTTCTCATTTTATGGTTTTCATATCCTCTATGAAAATTACAATTTTATCCTTGTTCTAATACCATATCCTGCTCTTAAATTTTAATAATTACACAAGTCATCTCCAAAATATCACAAGGTGACACTTAATGTTCAGGTGTACGCCTCACAGCTGTAATGAACTCGTACACCTATCTCGAGACCTACAAGCACATAAATATCATTTATTTTGTTATTTCCAAGGTCTAGAACTTCAAGTTCTACAATTGATCAAAAAGATCGAGGTACTTGGCCCCCTCCAATCGATTACCATCAAGTCAAGAGTTCTGATAGAATTTCCCTTCAAAAAAGTTTGAGGAATGGTGCCATGAAATTGATTCCTTTGTAAATTCAAAACAGAGAGATCCTTGCCAAAATTTCCCAAACAATGAGGAAGCATGCCACCAAAGTTGTTACTTGACAAATCAAGAACGCTCATGGAACTCGCTTTGCAAATCAACGGTGCGATTTCTCCACTAATTGTTGGAGACTCAAAAAAAAAATTAGAATTTAGAGAGGAGTTGGAAGTGGTCCTTGCAAAGAAGTTCGAATGAAGATCTAGAATTTCATACTAGACCATGGAAGCATCTCAAACCCACTTATGAGGTTATAAGAGAGATTCAAGTAGGCAAGAATGTATCCTTCCCATCGCCCACGACAATATTCCACTAATGTTATCAGGTGAACGAATCCGAATGTTGGGTAACATGGAGTTGAATGAAACGAACATGGTCTATCAAGAGCATGTTGTTTGAAAGATCAAGGTAAGTAAGATTTATGTTTTCAAACTTGCTTTTGTTTCGTAACACCACTCAAGTTATTTGAAAAAGTTTAAGCAGGAAAGGTCTACAAGTTCAAATATTGAAGTTGAATTGATCTGTAACTCATCTATACTCAAATCAATCTTCTCCAATGAATAAAATTGAATTCACCAATATGACCAATGAATTTATTATGATCGGTGATCTAACTCTACCTTAATGATGGCAGAGTATACAACCATGACGGTATTGTCCCATTTGAACAAATTATACCCTAAGCGCACAAAGGATAGACTTGAAACCATTTTCATTTTCAGGATAGGCTGAATGGCTCCTTCAGCTGATTATGGGAGAAGTATAAGCCATAAAGGTTTGTTAGGTTTCCACTGATGATGGAATCTAACCGCTGAAATTGTTCCAGAAAGGTTTAATGAGGAAATCAAATTTCTAAGATTATCAAAATATTTGAAATTTTACCGCTAAAATGATTACCATCAAGACTCAAGGAAGTGATTTGGTTGAGGTTCTCAGAGGCGGTGGATGGATTCCAAAGAACCGCACGGAGATATCCAAAGTCTCTGTAGCACTTTAGATTGCCCAGCTGAAGCTCTTGGGTTTCCACCGAAATTCTGTGAATGATAAATCCATGTTGATAAGGGAATTGTTCTCACCGACCGTGGAAGTTTCCATTGAGGTTAGATTTTTCCCATAAGGAAAGAAGCTCGAAGTTTCTAAGATGAATGTCATTGTCGTGAATCTCCATGCAATCCACATAGGGAGAGATCTAGGAGGTCAAAGAAGACCGATTTAGCAAGGAATTAGGAAAAATCAAGAGATGGATATACTGAAAATGTGTAAGCTGCAACTTGGTTAAATTTTGAACCGTGAGAATCAACCATCCCGGCAAATTTCGCTCCACGATTCCTGCAGAGAGATCAAGTGAAACTACAATTTGGGAGAGGTGAGAGATTTCGGTGAAATTAGGGCCTGAAAACTCCGAAAAGAGAGGTTGAGATGCATCAAGATGGAGAACCTACCAAACCCAATCAAAAAATGCAGGACCTACTAAAAATTGTTGAAAGCAAGTATGTTTCTCTTTGGAGATGAGGAAGAAGAAGAGGGCGGTAGTTGGAATGGATGGTTCCAGAGCCAATCGCAACCGAGGTCGAGCTCAATCACATGGCCAATACCAAATCACAATCGACCCATTCATGTTAAAGAATCACTACCCTCCTTCCAATAACTGCTGATAAGAAGGGAGTTGAAATAATTCAAGTAATCATTAAGAATTTTGATGGAAAATGATTTTTAAGTCGAGAAGAGTAAGGCTCAATTATGAGAGCAGATTTGGTAAATAGAGAAAGAGAAACACAAAGAAAGAAGTAGTTGAGAGAATGAGAGTGATTCTCAGGCCACGGTAGGTGATCTCTAATCAAACAATATTTGTATCCTGAGTCCTCCCACGCGTAGTCAAGCTACCGCAAGATAGCGTATTGGGTCGAACACTCCGGGATGGGTTTTCTTCATACAAATGATTTGAGGAAATCGTAAATTGGTGAATTGAATTTGGATTTTCAGGTTTGGTTAAAAACAAGTGGTGTGGTTGGTTGCAAACCTGAAATAAGGCGAAATAAAATGCAAAATAGAACTCCTGAAGTATCACCGAGTTTAAGAGATCCTAGCTAACCGAGAGGTCCCTCGTTAATTTCTGGAGAGGATGACATATAATCATCTCCCGAACCGGATCTTTCATTTAACTTTAAAACTAAATTCCTAATAATTTTCCTTTTGATAGAAAGCATTTATTTAACATTTATGGTTCCCATGCTGAAAATTTATCTTGACTCATCCTACAAATGATTCGTAGCGGTAACTAATGAGTCTCAATGGATCTAAAAAACAAGAATCCACCGAATCCTAAAAGATTACCAAGTATTGATCAAAGTGATGCACTTGCAGCGAAAATCTAACCCCTTAACTTACCCTTTCGGCTCAGAATGGCAATTCAATGATATTAAAGGTATCTAAAGCTAAGAATACACTAAACCCTCTAAAAGCTTGCCAAGTATTGGCTAAAGAAAGTGCATCAAAATCTTTAAACCTAGGTTGAAAATTTAGGAACCAAATGACAAAACCTGTCGTTTGAAAACAGGGAACCACCACAGCCGCAGATCCTTCCCCAGCCACCTTCCACTTCAAGGAGGAGAGGTTTTAGCCAGTCATCCTCCAAGTCAGTTATCCTCGAGGTGGCCTGGCACCCAAGAAAGTGAGAGAAAGAGGAGAGAGAAGCAGAGAAAACTTGAACAAAATAAAAGTCACAAGTGGCCGAAAGATTAAAGTTAGCCGCTAGGTTTAGCAAAACTCATGGGGGTTTTATATAGGACACCCCTAAAGTGTGAAAAATACAAAATGCTCTAAAATATTGGCTTACACAAGGGACAAGGTGGTACATAACAAAACGTGGCTGCATCAACATACAAAATCACAAAGGGCACTCAGCGAAAGAGGATTTCACATAGCGAAAAATTTCACAGTCTGACAAATTTCTAGCCTAGCCAAATTCTGCAGAGATAGCGAATTGAGAAATTTCGCTTATCAACAAAGTGAATTTCGCTACAGCTTAAATTTCTCAGCTCTTAATAATTATGTTGTGATAGCGAATTCTGTAAAATTTCGCTAGGCAATGAGATTTCGCTGAAGAATAAATTTCGCTTAGCCTAGCTTAAAATTCTCAATTTCGTCAGATTGCTAAATTTTTCACATTGGCGGGGGTCTTTCGCACTCAAATAAATTTCGCAATCATACAAAAACTCGATCGCCTGCTTTGCTCACGTATCTCACCGCATCTATGCATTCTCCTTCCTAATCCACTTCAAATTCCTTCATTTTTGATGGCTGAAAACACCGTGATTCCTCAGCATTCGGCACATATCTTTACGTCAGACTTGAACTAAATGACCGAGGTACTCAAAGACCTGCAAAATCACCAAAAACAAGATCGAAATGGCATTAGTGGAACTAAGTGGACCTGCACACATCAATTGGCTTAATTGATATGATTAGTGCGCAAAAAGCACCCAAAATCTATCTTGAATAGGTTAAAATAGCACTTTTCTGCACCACCACACTCCCCAACCGACACGCTGCTGGGGTCCCTAGCAATGCTGGGAAACAATCAGCAAGATATGCATGCAAAGTGGATTTTACAAAAAGTGCAGATGGTACAAAAAGTGTATATACAGATAACCATTACCTTTAAAATGAACAATTTACGCCCTGTTCGAAAACCGATATGAGAGAACGAAAAACCATATAAGGACTGGGGCTTTGGTCAACATTGATCCAAGGAAATCAACTTGAATTTCCACCAAAATCTAATGGTTCTTAATGTAACCAGATTGAGCCAATAAATTGCAAAACTATTCCTCCCCAACCTAGCTACTGCCATGGCCTTAAGCTGTTGAACAACCTAGATAGGAATAGCTACACTCTCCTTTCTTATTCGACTACATTGTAAAATGCAAACTCGACTTCACTAAAGTCCCGTATAATCTGGGTCCACCGATGACTCCCAACCAATTAAGGTTTAGTGGCATCAAGCCAAAAGGATCAACCGACCAAGAACTCTACTGTGCTTCACCTGACTTTGAATGACTTCGAATCAAGCACCTATAACACGCTAAACCCTAACGCACACCCGTGTAACGAACACTCAAGTCGATGACTCCCAACCAATTGTTTAGGTATCATTTCAAAGGCTTTCGCCATATACCCCTACCGTGTTCTGGTTTCGCTGCAGTTACGACTTTTTATTTTTCTCGCTTTTTCTTTTCCTTTTGGAAGACTACATTGGTTCAAACAATGGGTAACACAAACCTATTATAGGTCGTGGAACGAAGTCTAAGGCCTAGCTTTGCAGTTTAAAGGAGGTACTCTACAACCCATCTGGGCATAACTGTGTGCAAGCAGGGTGAATTAGCAAAAGGGGGAATGTTCAAGGTTGAAAATGCTGAAACTTCAATTGACCAAAAACTAAATCATGCATGGAATTGTCCTATCATTAAGGTAACGCATGTGGCATCAATTTTTCAACCTGCTGGGTAAGAGAAGAAACACAACAAAAGAATATTGCCTACTATCAAGCAATACATACGTCCCGAATAATCTTATACAAAATAAGTAGGCGCTAATGTGCTTAACAAAACAAAATGTGATAGAAGATACTCAATCCAACTTTCCTCCCAACCAATGTATAAACATGTCTCCACCGGTAGGATCGGAAAGTTAAAGAAGGGAGTGTGACCACCTTCACACCTGCGTGGTGTAAACGCGGTGGATTTGAAGTCGCAGCCATCGCCAACATCCACCTGAGGTCGCTTTGAATCAGTGGAGCGAAATGCGAGGTTCTGATGCTCCAACCAACCCAAGACCAACCAACCACCGTGCTATGGGCATGTGCACGCCATCGCTTTTGATGTAGCCGGCATAGCCCGCATGAGGGCACTAATCTTCTAATGCTCGCAACAATGCAAAGGATGGGGTGGCCTCGTGGTGGATGCTTGAGGGTTTACTGAAGCCGCGCATGGGCATTATGAAGACTGAGTCGTGTATGGTCACTGCAACGGGTCATTGCGGCTTTGGTAGTGAACTGATGGGGCTCTTTCCGCTCTTCCTCCTTTCCATTACCCTCCTCACAAGATTGGGAGGTTTCTTCTTCTCTCTATTCCATGGCCCATATTCTACACATAATTGTAGGCACCCGTAGTCTCTCAGAGGATCTTCACGGTTCCTCTCAATTCCTCCCGCACCGGGAAGCCGTTTCACCCACAATAGTGTCAGTCCAAAGACTCTTCCTCCATATTCTCCTCCTCTTGATGAACAAACTGATTCGTGAGCTTTGAGATGGATTCGCAGATGTCCAATTTTTGATCAATTTCGCTTTGGAACCCATCCAATTCCTTGTTCAGGGAGCTCTCCACTGTCTCATTTCCTTATTACCCTGGACATTCACCACCCTATTATCCTCTATGAAATTGTCCACTTGTTTGCTCAACTTCGTGGATGGCTTCGTTTCCAACAGGGATAAGGGTGGTGGTTGTTGCCGAAGCTGGGGCATAATATGGAGGTTCAGGAGGTGCATACTGGGGAGGTCTTGGCTCCCATGAGGAATTTGTGTGATTCTCCCAACTATGGTGGTAAGAACTACCATATGGTGAACTCATCCATTGGTTTCATAGTCCCTCATGGACCTATATTCATTCGATTCCTCTCCACAGTCAGTGACTTTGCCATGACTGCCCGTAATCTCATAGATATATATGCACTAGTGGCTACCCCTACCACATGACCATACCGTCCTGCTCCATTGGGTCCAAATTCAATCTTGATTTACAATATCTAACCCACTAGAATACGAACCCTGCAACAAGAACAGGGCAACCCAAGACAACACAGAAATAATCCTGCAGCACTGTTTTTTTTTTTTTATATATATATGAAATGAAAGGAAACTGACAGTAAAAGATAAAAGGAAATTCACCAAGACTTGTGATGAGGATCACAAGTGTTCCACAGGTCGTCACCGCACTAGGCACCATCCCTGAACGACGCCATTTGATTCGTGCCACTCTTAGGTGATTCTGAATCAACAATATTTGTATCCTTAGTCTCTCCTACGCGTAGTCGGGCTACCGCAGCATAGCGGTCTAGGGTCTAAATATGGGATGGGTTTTCTTCGCACAAATGATTTATGAAATCAAAACTGGTGAATTAAATTGGATTTTCGTGTCAGTTGAAAACATAAGTGTGGTTGGTTGCAACCGAAAATAAGGCAATGAAATAAAATATAACTCCTTGAAGCATTAAACACTCGAGTTTAAGATCCCAGCTAACCGAGAGGTCCCCAAGTTAATTTCCTCGCTATTGAGAGGATGACATATAATCATCTCCGAACCTGGATCTTCATTTAACTTTAAAACTAAACCCTAATAATTTTCCTTTTGATAGAAAGCATTTATTACATTTATGGTTCCCTTACAAAGGAAAATTTATCTTGACTCATCCTACAATGATTCAGAAGGGTAACTAATGAGTCTCAATGGATCTAAAAACAAGAACTGATCGAACCTAAAAGATTACCTGGCATTATTCAAAGTGGATGCACTTCAGCTGGAAAATCTAACCCCTTAACTTACCTCGCTGGCTCGTAGAATGGCAATTCAATGATAGTGTATCTTAGCTAAGAATACACCAAACCCCTAAAATCTTGCCAAGTATTGGCCAAAAGAAAGTGCATCAAAATCTTTAAACCTAGGTTGAAAATTTGGAACAAAACTATTAAACATACTGCTAAAAAATGTGGGAACCACCAAAGAAATTACAGATCCTTCCCCGCCTACCTTCCACTTCAAGGAGAAAGGTTTTAGGCCGCTTCATCCTCCAAGTTGTCATCCTTGAGGTGTTTGGCACCCAAGAAAGTGAGAGAAAGAGAGA
The DNA here is from genome assembly GCA_016808115.1 of Tetrastigma voinierianum. Taxonomy (NCBI): domain Eukaryota; kingdom Viridiplantae; phylum Streptophyta; class Magnoliopsida; order Vitales; family Vitaceae; genus Tetrastigma; species Tetrastigma voinierianum. The sequence continues at coordinate 320,886 of JAEQBH010004639.1, forward strand.
GAAGAGAGAAAACTCGAACAAAATAAAAAGTCACAGGCCGAAAGATTGAAGTTAGCTGCGAGGGCTTACAAACTGGGTTATATAGTACACCCCAAAGTGAAAATACAAAAATGCATAAAATATTGGCTTACATGGACAAGGTGGTAATATAACAAAACGTGTCGCTTGGTATCAAATATACAAAACACAGGGAAGAATTCTTATGCAGGATTCTCGCTAGCATAGCCAAAATCTCACTAGTTCACGTAAATTTCACAGCCTGTTAAATTATACAGAGATAATAATTCAGAATTTTCGCTAGCACAAAGAGATTTCCCGCTCAGCCAATAAATTTCGCTGCCTAAATAAAATTCTCACTCGCTTAGATTGTACTTTCGCTATGATCACAAATTTTCGCAATCCTGTTCTAAATTTTCTGCAATCATAGCGAAACTCGATCATCTGCTTGCCCACTGCAGATCTCACCAGCATCTTATGCATTCTTCCTTAAAATCCACTTCAAATTCCTCTATTTCACGGTCGAAACACCGTGATTCCCAAGATTCGGCACACTTACGCCGACTTGAACTAAATGACCGAGGTACTCAAAGATCAAAATCACCAAAACAAGATCGAAATGGCATTAGTGGAACTATGGACCCCGCACACATCAATCGCTTAATTGATATGATTATATACAAAAAGCACTCCAAAATCTATATCCCGACTGTAGGTCTTATCAGCACTTTTGGGCACTAATAAGAGATATGTAATAGAAAACAGCAGAGGTGTTTAGACTTTTCTTTTCAAAGCAATTGAGACGAGATGAGAGAAATGGTGTGAGAAACACTCCAATTCTATGGACAAATGATTCACTGCAGAATTCATGAAATACAAGATTTGGATTGAAAGTCAGAACACATTATGATAATTTTTCTCAAAAGATTCATTTATTTAAAAAATCTTCCCTTTGATAAAAACATATGAATGTGATTAAAATAAAATAGACATAAAAATCGTAACTTTAAAAATGAAAAAGAAAATAACAACTCAAATTATTTTAAAGATTCATATAGTTCAAATTTTAAGAAAATTAAAATTACAAAAATAAGTCAACAAACCATCAATCATGAATTTATTTTATTGACTTGGGCATCAAACTTCATGATCAAACCATGTGAGAACCTACTTCAAGCTTCAAAACTCATTTTATATTATCTCTCACTGAAATTGTCAAGTAGTTTTAATTTTAGTTTATTATTGTCTTATTGCTTTTAAAGTAAAAAATCGTCAATTGTTTCTAATTTGACAACATCATTTGTTCACTATTTTCATTAATATTACTTATGCACCTAATAAAAAACCTTTTATATAATTTCTTATTTTGAAGCAAAAGAAAATATTAAAATGAAATATGATGATGCCTTTTTCAACCTGAACCGGGCCTTGAGCGTAGGGTCGTCCGACCGGTTTGGCTTGTGACCGGGATGTGCTTTTGATCGTTCGGGATGAGGTGGCTATCTGCTTTGATCAAGATCCGCGGTGGCCCTGATGTAGCACCTTCTCTGCAAAAACACAAGAAGAAGGGGGTCGAGGGCTTCATACCGCGTGGCCGCCCGATGCCTAAGTCGGCTTTCTCGAGAGAAAAGAGAGACCGCTAGAATTACTTTATACGTATGTATGTTTTTATGACAAGGTGACTCTCCGAATGGTTGCCGCATCATGACGAGGAGCGCGACTGCTCTAATACAGTTGAACTCCGAGATGTTCCTTGGCGCCCTCTTCCTTAGACAAGGTAAGGGAGAGTAAGCCCGATTGAATACCCTACTGATCTCGACTATCTCTAACTTCGCCCAACACGCTTATGACCGTAGCCCAGCAAGGGCTCACCCTTCATGGGGCTACCTTTACTTCAAACGCTACCGACTTTCCGGTGTTCAGCGCCGGTCCCCTCGACGCCGACCTTTTACGTAGTTTTGCATCTAAAATGGCGCTTCTACGGTCGCTTTCGAGAATGGTCTTCGTTTTCCTTTCGCACCCTTCATAAAAGGGGTTTTACAAAGATTTCAATGTTCGCCCTTCAACCATGTTTCAACTCATTGTATTTTGTCATTCATTACCTCTTTAGGGATAGGGGACTCCTGTTCCCAAAGTGTAGCTTTGCTTCTTTATCTTTACCCGAAGGAGACCAATGCGCCTCTATTTTTCAGCGCCTGGGACTTCCCTCCGTAATTTCCGATCTCCCTTCTTCCCATAGGTCGTGGAAGGGTCGCTACTTTGTCACATCGAGGTCAGGAATAAGGACCTTCGACAAAGATGACACATCATGCCTGCAAGGGCTTGGACCACTTCGATAACCTCTCGTAAGTGCTCAGCGGTCTTCGTGTGTGACTCAGGCGAGGTCAAGCCGAATATTTCCGACATGCACACTGCTTTCTCAGTGTTCTGATTGATCTCAAGATTGAAGATGATGTCTGCGCCGATATTGGTCGAATGTCTGCTAGCCTTATGTGAAGGAATTAACCGGGCATTGTTGGCCCTTCGAATTTGAAGCTTGTCGCCTGCGCTTTCGAGGCCTCGCCTCCTCCTTCCAAGAAAGTCTCTCTCATTGGGCCTTCCGCGACCGCTCCCACCCGGAGAGAGGTTTTGGCTCAATTGGAGACATTATCTCTAAGCCCTGAGCGGCCGAAAACCCGGCTTAGTTGATAAAGATAGGCCTACAGCCAAGGTTCCGAGATCAAAGCGCCCTCGTTCTCTGGCTCGCTCCGGCTCAAAATTCGAGTTGAGGCCGCTCGCGGCGCAGGCCTCATGGTTTTGAGCTCGCAGCCCCTCTACGGCCCTCCGCGAAGGCGAAAATCTCGGGTGGATCCGCCACCCATCGCAGTCGCGGCCCATCATCACCGGGAACTACCGACCTGAGAGTCACTGTGTCGCTTCCCGCCGAGCAAGAGTTGAAGGTGTGCACCAAGTCAAAATCAGAGGATGGGGACTCTCATATTTAATGCCAACCATGAAGCAGCGCAAATTTCAGCCCATTCGAGGATTATGATCTTAGGAGGTCGAATACGCTTGTCGACAAGTGCTCGCTCCGCCCTTCGCGGTCGCCTGTCTTCTCTGTGCGGTCTTGTCGTGTCTATTTCCTTGCTAATCTCGCTGGATGTCAGACGCATGTTCGATGTGCGTAGCCATTTGAAGGCTGGTCCGCCGAGAAGGCCAACCGAATGAAAACACGTGAAAGGTTCCTGATGAGAAGTGCGAGGGCAAATTTCTTTCTTCCGAAGTGCCGAGTCGTAAGAACGGCACAACGCATGACCGAAGAGGTGGAGAGACTTAAACTGACCGGCACACCATGTCAGCCCTCGTAAGCCAGCGAAAGTAGAGAGGACAAACTGAGAGCTTGACTCACGGCCGAGGGCGAGCTTCGGAGGTTCGGGCGCGAAGCCGCGGTCGCGAGATGACTCGGCCGAGACTCCTGGATGGGCCGTAATCGGCCCAAAAGATGAGCTTCGCATCTGCTAGGGAAGAGCTTATTTCATCCCGGTGAGCCGCGAGTCTCAAGAGGAGCCGCGTAAGGCCACGCGACCGGGTACAAGCTCAAGGCAGCTAGACGCGCCGTCGCTAAGCTTCCGAGGCGTCGCCGAAAGGGGGTTTCGCCTGGGAGGCCTCCAAGGCCGAAGTTTGGCTGAGCACCAAGGAGGAGGTCACTGGATGTATGAGGATCTTCTACGCCAGATCACTTTGGTTGCTCAGAGGGACTAAGTTATTGAAGATTGAGGGACCGCCGCTTGCTCAGCCGCCTGGGTGGCTTCGCGGGCCAGAAGGCAATTAACGCCTTATTCGACCGGATTTCCAACTGGTCAAATGACGAGGAGGCAGAGGAATCTTTTTCTGCAAATTATTCTCAAGATCCGCACTCGCGTAGTCGAGACTCTTCCCTCTTCTCCGTCTGTCTCCCATCGACGCCTAAATCCGCACTCGCCCCGCCCGACGACTCTCATACTTTCCTTCACGATATTTGTTTGTTTTTGCGGCCTGGGCCCAAACATATGTGGCCTCCACTTCAATAAATATTCATTCGCTTTTTTTTTTTTATACGTTGTTTGTGTCTCTGGCTGCGCATTTCTCGTGACTTTTCGGCGAACGATCCGACCGGCGATGAGCCGAGCGCTTAAGCTCTTCAAACCGAGCCGAGGTCAGATGGGCCGCCCGCTGTCGACTTGATTCGTAGGCTGCGTGGTCCGACAGAAATGGCGAACTCACAATTTGCCGCCGGATCCGTTTGATCTCGCTCGAAGCCTGACCGGGATTCCTCGGATTCCATGACTTATTTCAGAGGTCGTTATTCGAAATACCGACCTTCGATCAGCTCGCTGAGCCGCGGTTGATTCCTCGGGATCGATGACTTGTTTTATAATCATCATCTCGAGCGAGCATCCTCCATTGCCGATCCTACAGGAGAGCCTAATCGATTCCTTGTGGGTCGCATGACTGCTTTCTGCAGGTCAGCCACCTGAGCTGGTCGACTTCCATCGTCGACTTGCATGAGTCGAAACATCTCCCTTGATTCCATGATTCTATTTCTCGCAGGTCGCCGCTGAGCAACACTCCATTGGTTGACTTGCATGAGTTGATTTGATTCCTTAGGTTGCACGACCTATCTTCGTGAGAGTCGCCACTCGGCAGGTGAGCAGAGAGCTCACCGAAAGAACCGATGGGAAGAGCTCACGTCGTGAATAGTCGAGTAGAGCTCGCCAGAGCGAATCGACGAAGAGTCGCCAACGAATTCGCCGCAGGAGCTCATCCAGCGTGAACCGAGAGCTCGTCAATGTGAGTTGTCGCGTGAGCTCGCCCATGTGAACCGAGATGGAGCTCACGTATCAATACCGGGCAGCTCGCCCAAGTAAACTGATGGGAAGAGCTCGTCATCGGAATTGTCAAGTGTGAGCTCACCCATAAGGAATCGAGAGGAAGAGCTCGCCGTATTGAATGGGCCAGTGAAACATTCAAGTAAACTGGCCGGGAACAGCTGGCCAACGTGAATCTGCAGAGCTCGTCCATATGAACCGAGAGGAGAGCCGATTGAATAGCTGGGTGAGCTCGCCCAAGTAAACCGCGAAGAGCCAATGTGAAGATGGCGTGAGCTCGCCCATATGAACCGAAAGAGGAAACGTCAGAGCGTATCAGCTTGAGCTTGAGTTCGTCCATGGAACTCGAGAGGAAGAGCTCAGCTGTGATTGAATTTCCTACAGAGCCTGGCCCATATGAACCGAGAGGAAGAGCCTGGCCAGAGTACTGAGCGCGAGCCTGCCCATGTGAAGTGAGAGGAAGAGCCACGATTGAATAGTCGGGTAGAGCTCGCCCAAGTAAACTCGATGGGAAGAGCTCAATGTGAATTGTCGGCGGTGAGTCATTCATATGAACCGAGAGAAGATCTCACTGCAGGAACAAGTGGAGTCAGCCTGGCTCCATGTGAACCGAGAGGAAGAGCTCGCCACGTGAATTACTGGCGTGAGCTCGTCCATGTGAACCGAGAGAAGAGCCTGGCCGATTGAATAGTTGGGTAGAGCTCGTCCAAGTAAACTGATGGGAAGAGCTCGTCGATGTGAATTGCTGGCAGGAGTTTCTTTAAAACTAAATCACCCGCATGTAGCTTCTAGGTTTGACTTTGATCAGAAAATTTCGCCTTCCTTTGATAGTCCTCAGGCGCTTTGTGATTTGCTCGCGCTTCGTCTAGGGAGATCTAAGTTTAGGCGAAGGGCTTCGCCATTGTGTTCCACCGATGCTAACTCGACATGAGACTTTATTCGACCTCAACTGGGCTGATTTACCAAGCAAAGGCTAGCAAATTGTTTCCGTTGTCGACTTGTCGTCCTCGTAGCCTAGAGTACTTCGGGAGGCATTCTACCCAATTACCTTTAAGGTCCAATCTGGTCTCAAGGCGCTTTAAGGGTTCCGATATGACTTCGGCCCGTCCACTGGATCACAAGGCCGAGACGTGTACAATTTTTAATTCCGAGCTCGGTACGTAATCTTCGACTCGCGTTGTCGAATCGTTTCCCGCTGTCCGATACCAGGCTTCTGGAATACCAAACTCAGATATTACGTGCTCGCCACACAAAATCAAGGTGATTCCGCTCCTCACCAGGGCTGAAGGGCTCCCACTACCACGAGCTAAGCAATCAACTCCGCGACAATTATGAATTTGAGACCGACCCTTACCAATGGGCAGGGGTCCCAGTATGTCCAAACCCCATTGTTGGAAGGGCCAGGGGCTTGTGATCGACATTAAGGGCTCTGACGGGAGGCGTGAGATCTCGCGTGCCCCGACAGATTCCTCGCATTTCGACTAGGTCGGTCGCATCCTTATATCAGAAAGCCAAGAGTATCCTCGCCAAGACCTTCCCGCTAACGCCGAGTCTGCCATGATTCCCGTGATATGCCCTCGTGTACTCTCTTAGCACGCACTCCTGGCTTCCTCCCGCGATGCATCTTTGAGGAAAGGTGTGAAGAACCCTCGCTGTAGAGGCTTCCCCAGGATTGGTAAACCCGGCGCACCTCGCCCTTATTTTTTAGCCGCTTCTTCGGTCATCCCAGAGGCTTTACCAATAATATAATCCCAAATGGGCTCCATCTAGGTCGGTTTGGACCCGACCTGGGTAACCACTTCGCCCATGTAGATCGATTGAGGGTTCCGCTGTGTATTCCGACTGTGTCGACCGTCGAGGTCTTCCCGTGAGGCCGTGGCTAATCTTTCCAAGGCGCCGAGTTCTCTCTCACTTCAGTGACATATTTCGACCCAAACTAAGACTAATTTTTTAATATGTCACGTGAATTTTTGAGTATAGAATCAAGCTTACCTCGCCTCAGAGGTATCTCTTCCATTTGCCCCGACCACCTACCGGGAGTCGTGAGACCTCTCTAGTTGGTCGACTTCTAATGAACATGCAGGCTGGGAGGCCTCGCTATGATGGCCTCATACTCGCTTCGCTTGTCGGGAAGCATGGAACCCAAATCTGAAAGTGCGTATTCACGTCTATCCCTTCCAAGTGAGGCCGAATTAATCTCGCTCCGCTCTCAGGCATTTGAGGCTCCATCTACGAGAGTTTCCACCGGGACGCCTGGCCCTGCTCGCGAGCTGGTCCGAGCGGTGTTCCTGCCTGAAAGGAATTCCATGAGATCGAAACCCGCCAGACTCGTCCTTTTACGGCGCTTTCAGCCAGACCCACTGCCGAACTCGCTTAGCTCCATGGCTCCACTTCACGCCTTCCTGAGGCTTCCTCGGTTTATGAGCTTGGAAATATGGGCGAGCTGAAATGAGGTCACTGTGAGCTAGAATTCAATTTTTCCATTCTCGGGTATCTCTCCCCGCCTCCTCTTAAAGCCTCTACCAGAGTAATAAACCTGGATGCCGAACTCGCTCTTTATCTCCACGAGGACAACATTGGGTTGAAAAGTCCGATACTCTGGCTTAAGTATAGAGGAAGGATGATGAGCTTAAAAGTCATCTAGCATTTTCACCATTTTTCCTGATTTATTTTATTTAAAAGGGCTAATTATGTGCAAGAATATTGAATATTTCACCAAACTCCGCTGCGGCAAAGCAGGGAATTCAAAGAAAGCAGAATTACAAGAAAAGGAGCAGAATGTGGCTTAAGAAGATCGATGTAATCGGGTCAAGGAAATTGCAAAGCAGGAGAGGTGCAAAAAAGGATTAAAGGATTTGATGTCGGAAGCCTTACAAAGAATCTAAATACATATTAAGGTTGCAACTACAAAGCCCACAGTAAACGGCTTAATCAAGACAAACGAGTCGAGAGGAAAGAAACTCAAAGTCCAAAGAACCAGAATTGATGAAGAAGAAGATGATGTCGCGACATCATTCGGATAGTCGCGATAAAGATTAAATGCAAAAAGATGTTGGACAATGAGGTCGCTGACACCAAAAGAAGTTGGGCGACGTAAGATAAACAATTAATCGAATATTTGCGTCGTGACATCCGGATGCGTCGCTACATAAACACAAAATCGGCGCAACATCACCGCGCGAAATCCAAGGTTTCACATCAGCGCCTAAAGAGAGAGAAGGTCATGGCTATCATTCAAATGGTCGCGACATCGCTTCGTAATCAAAAGAAGGTCGCTGACAAATACCCGTTGTCGCGACATCAAATACACGTAGTTAAGTCGCGACATCACCCGCGTCGCGATAAATAAATGAAGAAAGAAGATCACACATTCGTTGTCGCGACATCAATTGCAAAGACTTGAGGTCGCGACATCATTAAACAACATGGCTAACCGCTGCAAGGTTCGCAGGTCTGATAAACATTGGAGCCGTCGACATCAAATACAAAGAGCAGAAGGTCGACATCGCAGGCTGCCGCCACATCGCTCCCAAAGAAAAGAGGTCGCGACAAGACAGTTTCGCGCGACATCAGCTCAACCCAAGACATGTCGCGACCACACAGCGCTGCCTCATACAAAGAAGGAGACAATGTGAGGTCAACAAAGAATTGATGTCGCGACATCAACAATCAATCGGGGGCGCTTAACCGGGTCCAAAAGAGGTGCATCAAAAATTAGTGGCCCAACTTCTCGTAACTTCTATAAATATGTAGCTACTAATGAAGGAACGCAAATTGGGGGCGACTTGGAAAGAGAGATTCGGAGGTCAAGGCCTCGTATTTTAATTTTTCTTTTCTTTTCTTGTTTTTATTTTAGATTAGTTCGTGAGCTTTGTTTTAAATTTGGATTCGAACGTTAATGTGAAAGTTTTAGCTGAATGCGTATTTATATTTCTTCAAATTACTGTCACGTTGTTTAATCAAGACAAATTTTGATTTGAACTATCAGCCTGACATTTACGTTGGTTTTCTTGATGAGTAAGGTAATGTATGGTGTAATTCAAAGATTTAGAACTAAACATTGAAATGACTCATCGTCGTAAATTATCTTCCGTTAATTTTATTCATCGATGTCGAACTCTCGCCTTGTAAATCTACTACGGTTTGTTTATTTTGTAATTGGTCCTAATATCGTTGTCGCCACCCATAAACTGACATTCCCAAGCTCCGATTTCCGTGAGGCCTCTCGAGTGACACAGTGGAAAGGTATTCCGAGAGCTGATGAGAAATTAAGTGACGTAGATGCAACAACTCGCTATCGGGTGATTTAATGTGTTATAGGATTAAATTGATAAATCCTCTTTCACTGAAACAGAACGGGTTGAACGATTTATCAATTTAAACATGTAGAGAGTTCGCCGATTCAATGGTAAATTCAATCCTGTTAGCAAGGATCTAATCAAGGAAAGAATGAGCCAATTCAAATTTTGAGGAAGAGAAAACCAAAGATAGTGTAAATCCGTGCAATGACTATAATTTAGGAGCCTGTGTTTACAAATTCAAAGCTGTGGGTATGAAGTATTGAAAAAAGAAAATACCCTTAACAAGGCGTACTTCAGACAAAGGTAGTTATCTAACCCATCAGTTTTCGAGAGTAAATGAAGGAAGGTGAGATGATGAATCCAATTTCTGGGAGAGATCCAACTCGCACTTTCATACCCTTGACTAGTTTTAAATCTCGTGGTTCATAAAGCAAAATTACAAAGGTAATCTCAAGGAATTGATGTTTCACAATAGTTTTATTTTCAATGTTCCCTTATAGATAATCGTTCGCCTAAATTTCTCATTTCATTATTTCGTGATTCAATTCATTCGTTATTAATTCAATTCTTTTTAGTTTCATTATTTTAAGGCTTTCAACCGATTAAAATTGTCTATCATAGTCCAAATAGTATCTTAGCTTCGAAAGAACGTGGTGAAGCTGAAAATTTTGAGATCTCTGAGGATCGATATCTGACTAAATCCATTTTGTATTACTTGTCGAATTTGTGCACTTTCGTAATCATGGATCAAAACCAGAAGAAATTTATCAAACCATTTTTAATCAAGATAATTGCAAAGAAATATAATTACAAGTTTCATGGGCATTATTGCTTGGGATTAGACAATAAATTGGAAGTAGTGTCATAAATTTGTACATGTCTTTGGTCCAACGTAATAGTTTTTACGCCACATGTGGATCGAAGAATTTGGGGTAGATCATTCACGGTAAAGAAGGAAATACTAATTTGAACATTTAAAAGAAAAAGAACAAAAATAGTTTTTCAAAGGGTTATTTTTAGCCACTAACCTTTAACAAGCCATATTGAAAATATTTGTCAGCTTTGACTAACCCATAATGTGAGAAGGTTTTTATTTCGTGGAAAACTTTAATGCATAGAAACATAACACCGATCTGATTTTGCTAGATATCAAACTAGAGAGAACACCTTGCTTGAGAAAATGAAAAAGGGTAGAAAACTCAAAATTTAAGTGGCAGATGAAAGGCAAGACCATACTGAAGGACAAAGAACAGCAGCCAGAAGGCCTCCAATCACTGATACAATGGAGGACTTTTGGAGACCTATTATCTCGTGATTAAATTACCTCGAATCTGCACAACCTACGTTGATTAAATAACTTCGAACTGGGTTTCAAAGACTGGACACAATGGTTCAGCCATTGAACAACAAAGCCATCGATCATCCCACAAGACCCACCAGCACTGGGAAGGTTTCTCAGATGGCAAACACAAAGCCAGTTGAATGGGGTGAGACCGAGGTCATAAATTGCATTTATTCCCATTTTCTATAGATACAAGAACACATGGTATGAATCTCTACCATATGGTTCGTTGATACTTGGGAGGAGCTTATAGAAGCCTACTGGGTAGATTCTTCCATCACTCACCCTTTGAGAATGAGAGAGATAATCAGGTTCCACCAGGGGAAGATTTGTTCTTACGAGTACGAGATTCGCAAGGTCATTTAAGATCTAATGCATGGAATAGATCTTAAAGACACAGATGGACATAGTGTATCATGCTCGAATGATGCATCTAAGGGCATTATCGATGCTTCATGCCGTGGAGCATTCAAACGTAAGAGTAGCAGGCAGATCCGACGGTGACCTCTAATGCAATATGAAAGCTCCATCGTAGTTTTCTAAAGTAATTAGCAAAGGAACAATTGTCAGAGAAGAAGGAAGCAAGAAGAAAACCTAACAAATCGCTTTGATGTCCCATTTCCGCCGTATAATGCAGTAAATCAAAGAGCAGAGGAAATAATTAAGATTTTGAAAACCTTCTGCCGGAGATGCCATTGTGAAGCGGTGACTCGCGATGCCACTTTATGCAAAAATTTGAAAGACATACCGAGCAAAAAGAGAAGATTGTCGAATAAGGAATTGTGAACTGACCGCAACTCGCAAAGGTCGTGATCAAGAGAGAGTCTCTACTAAGAAAGACGTATGATCCAGTGGAGCTTCACCGCCCTCGTGACCATTGAAGAGTTCAGCTCGTAGCCTCTGCGACTCCGTGCCAAGATCACCCCAATGCCCGGCCTCTGCCAAGAAGTTAAGTTTGGGGGAGCTTACTCCCACTACTATTACCCTCCAAACGGGCAAGATGTAACCCCGCAAAACCTCAAGGAATCATAGGAAGAGCAAGCCGGTAAAGTGGGAAGTTTATTTTTCCGGGGCTTGACTCATCAGACGGATATGGAAGAAGATTCACAAGTCCCTCTCACAGAAGGCTATTCAGAATCGGAGCAAATTTAATCGATATATGGGAATTTCACTCTCGTAGTTGGAGAAGAGGCACCTACTTCAATTTAATCAAGTTCGAGGAATTTAGACATAGAAAGCGAAGATATCAAGTCAATAGAAGACGATATGTCAACAATTCTGATTTTTACTATGATTGTAATTCCCAACTTTCAATCACTGAAGAAGAGATGAATTTCCAAGATTCAAGGTTTTGATCTCGAATTTTTGCACATCGCTTACATTCTACTCGAAAAAGTGACGAGTCTCGAATAAAAATGGTTGAAAAAAGGAGACAAAACGAAGAAAAGGAATTTCATCAAGAAACCAATGAAGAAGGAAGGTTTTAAAGGAGCTGCTAAGTCATTTAAAGTATGCTTACCTGAACTCCGCCAAAGAGTAAACCAAGAATAATTTCGCGAGACTTAGTGATGCCGAGGAAACGTAGGTTGTCGGAAATTTTAAGGAGTCATAAGGAATCTATACTGTCTATCAAGAGTTAAAAGGTATCACCACCAATATGCATGCACAAAATATCAAGTAGCGAAAATGTAAGGCTAACCGTTGAACACCAAAGGAGACTGAATCCAAAGAATGAAAGAAGTAGTCGAAGGAAGTGCTCAAATGGTTAAATGCCAGGTTTTATCTATGCAATTTCGTATGTTCGTTACCAACCCATGTGGTTCCAAAGAAAAGTGGATTTCATCGTTATCCGCAATGAAAGAAATGAATTAATTCCAATAAGAAATAAAGCATGTGGATGGAGAGGATGCATTGATTACAGAAGTCGAACACAAAGAACCGTGAAAGATCATTTCCTTTACCCTTCATTGATCGTGAGTTGCTGACAGATAGAAGGTGATATCTCTATTTTTGGTTTCTCGGACGGGTGGCCTGTGCTACAACCAGATTGTAATTGCACTCGAGACTAGAAAATACCACATTCACATGCCCCTTATGGTACCTTTGCCTTTAGAAGGATGCCATTCAATGTGTGGCAATGCCCCGCTACTTCAAATATGTATGATGTCATTATTCTCGACGGCTGATAAGTCATTGAAATTTTTATGGATCTAATTTCACAAAGGTATGGGTCTAGTTTTGAACAGTCCAACAACTTGGGAAAACAAAGATTTCAAAAGATGCAAGGACAAACAACTAGCACTAAATCGGGAAAATGCCATTTCATGGTAACAAAGGCATTGTCTCGGTCATAAAATTTCGCATAGGCTAGAAGTGGACAAATTCAAATTCCATTATCAAAACTCTCGCACTCTCCCACAACAAAAGAAGGGGATAAGGAGTTTCTCGGGGCATGTCGATTTTATAGAGATTCATCAAAGACTTCTCAGCATAGCTAGACCACTATGATTACTCGGAGAAGGACACAAAGTTTAATTTTGATGATTCTCGCAAGGTCGCTTTGAAGAAATCAAGATCAAATTAGTTCGTTCCATCACGGCCGCACCCGTAATGGGACTGGGGATTCAAATGATGTGTGATGCCGCTGATTTCGCAATGGGGGCAGATGGGGCAAAGAAAAGAGAAAATATTCAGAGCCATATACTATGCTAGCAGAACCTTCAATGAAACACAAGAAAACTATTCCACAACTCAAAAGAGATACTAGCCATAGTGTTTGCTTCGTGAGAAATTCGTGCCATACATTTTGGGTATCCTATGTTATGGTTCCATCCACACAGACTACGCTCATCAAATACCTGATGTCAAAAAAGGAAGCTAAACCAAGACCGAGTAAGGTAGGTTCACGCACGTAAGAGTTCGATCCGAAAATTAAAGTGATGAAAAAGGGTTGTGATAATGTGATAGCCGATCACTATCTGCAGTAGAAAAGGCATCAAACAGAAGCGAGGAGGCCGAACAATGTGAGGAACTTCCTAGATGAACAATGCTTAAGGTGTCATCTCCAACTTCCATGGTATGCTAATATTGTGAATTACCTAGCTCAGGAGTAGTTCATGAATTCAGCCTACCAACGTAAAAGGAAGCCAGGATCGACAAAGAGGTGTACTACACCGAGACCTAACGCTTATTTAAAAGAGGTAATGGCATGATTATCGAAGATGTACCGTGAGAATGAACAAAGCGTAATTATGAATGAATGCCATGCATCACCATATAAAGTATTTTTCTCGGAGAAAGAACGTTTCATAAGATACTCCAATCGGGATTTTATTGGCCCACTGCTTTCGTGAGACTCGAATACGTCAAATTATGTGATAGATGCCAAAAGATTGGAAATATCAGCATCATAAAATGAAATGCCCTAAAAGGTATAATGGTAAAATTTTTATGTATGGGAATAGATTTTATGGGACTATTCTGACCATCATTTGGAAACCCAGATATACTACTTGCAAGGGATTATGTTTCAAATGGGTGGAAGTACTGGGCTTGTCCAAGGAATGATGCTAATACAATTTGTGAGTTTCTTGCAAAAGAATATTTTTGAGTGAGATTTGGAACACCTTAACTATTAGTGATGGGGAAGCCATTTTGCAAAACAAAATATTTGCAAACTCATGAGCAGTATGGGATTAAGTATATAAGGAGTCTAGCTTTATCATCCCCTGCACTAATGGACGTAGAGATTTCAACAGGAGATTAAAAGAATCCTGAAAAGATCGAAGTTCATGCAGAAGGATTGGTCTTCCCAACTTGACATGCAATTTCGCTTTTCATAGATCGCATTCAAACTCCCATTGGAATGTCCTCACATAGTTGTCTTTGGCAAACCATGTCATCTACCTCTAGAACTCGGGAATACAAGGCTAAGTGTGGACCATCAAGAAGCCGAACTTGATTTTAAAACGCAAAGGAAGAGATTGCTCCAACTCGAACTGGAAGAACTGAGAAATGAAGCCTACGATAATGCTAGAATATACAAGGACAAAACAAAGAAATGGTAATGATCGTAGGATTCTGAGAAAAGAGTTCGTATCAGAGAATGTGTTCTTCTTTTTGACCTGCATTGAAGTTATCGTAGTTAAAATCCAAATGGAGGGACCATACACAAGAGGGTGTCAAGCACGCATTGAGCAAGAATAATGTGACTGAAGGGCTGGGAAGAATTTTAGTTTCACACAAAGACTAAAGCATTATCAAAGCAGGGAGGAAAGAAAGAAGAGCTCCAAATTGTTCATTAAGAGAGAGAGAATCAACAAAGAAGTCTGGGTTTATGACTCAAAACTGAAAGTAGCTGATGAGTGCAAACCCATAGAGATTTCAAGCTGATTTTACACTTGAATTTTTTTAATTCAATTTGATTTTGTTTCTTTTAGTTCTTATAATGATTAGTTAGTACTTGAGAAGTTAATTTTTATTTAATTGAATCCTTTCTCGAAATGTTGCGTATGCTTATGTAAATGCAAGGAAGGAGAGAAAAGGACAACTCAGACATCTCCAAAGAACTCGTTGTAAGAAAACTACAGGAAAAAGGGGAGTACTTTTCTCCTAAACAAATTTCAGAAAATCGAAAGTGAGAATACATTCGAGTTGTCGTGGTCGAATGATTTAAATTGATGATAAAGAGTGTAAAAGTAAATTAATAAAGAAGTGAAAAGAGGTCTGATCATTAAAATTAGGGCAATTGTAGACTAGGTCGCGACAAAAACTTATGTCGTGACGTAAAATTGAAGACAATAGAAGCATGCCTGACTCGCTTAGTAATCGAGGAAGAGCAAGAATGAGGTCAGAATCAAAAGGTATGTCGCGATGCATATTAATTCGATAAAGAGCAAGTCCTTCAAAAGAGTAGTGAGGTCGCGACAACGTAATAATGTTATCAAATGCCTGATGTCGCAGCTTGAGGATGACTTGTCCTCCCACAGATAATTCATGTCGCGGCAAATAATAACATGTCGCGACATTAAGGAAAAGTTTGCCACCGGCAACTTTTAATTTGCCCTAAATTCTAATGACAACACAAAATTTATTCAACCTTCGCTTTTGATAACATTTATTCACACGGGGAATTAGATAGTAATTAAGGCGTAAAATTAATTCAATCTTATCAATGAACCGATTGGTTTATAATGGTCATTTTCGAGGAGAATCATAGGAGATTTAGGAAAATCTTTCAATATTCATTATCATTCTAAAATTTTACCCGAACATCAAGAGAACAAGAATTCGAGGAGACTCATTCAATACAGATACTGAAAACTTAAAAAGAAGAATAAATAACCTCGTTTCTTCCGCAGGTTAAAATCACTATAAAAGGACTCTACACAAGGAAAGAATAAACAACAAAATGAGGAAGATGGAGAAAAGAGAAAAGAAGAGCTTCATAAGTTATGGAACACAGTAGCTTATGGAATGAATATAGCCTAAACAAAACCTATTCGATTCCTTATTCCATAAAACTGATGTGTAATTCAAGAGAGTGGTCGATGGGAAGGAATTGGAAGAAGGCTAATTAGAACCCATCAACCGTGAGAAGCTCCAAAGAAAAAGGTAGAGAAGGCTCCACTCATGGTAATAACCTTATTAACAACCGAATCACTCATGGAGTGGTGCCCATGTCCAGAGCCAAATTTTGAAGGTGAGCCACAACCTTCAAAAAAGAAGATATATAGGAATTTAGATCAAGAAATAAAGGGTTTTTCTCTTGAACTTAGCTCAGCTTTATTTGTAGAAAAGGCAGACAGGCTAATATCAAAATAATTTGATCTTTGAATAAAATTTCTAAATGACAAATTGGTTGTTCATTAGACCAACATGCTTGTGTTATTTTAATCACTGCTTAAGAATTAAATAAATAATTCTGTTCTTTCTCAAAGAACAAAATTTTTGCATGATCAAGGCATGAATAAAGAAATTGGAATTAGGAACATGTACTGATCTTTTCAAGATTCAGATTAGTTGCAAAAATTGGAAAATTGGTTGTTGCTGATAGAACAAAATATTTGCTTAAATTAATGTAAGTATGAATAAGCACAAGTCTTCAAGAAATAATACATGGGTCAACAAAACTTATGAAACTTTGAGAGGAATTAGGAACATCTTCTCTCGGGGACCAGATTTAAACTACGTCCTAGAACTTTTCTCGACATTGATCGAGATGAATCCTAGGTGAAGACAACAACAGAAAATGATAAGAGGCCATCCTTGGCACTGAGCCTTCTAAAGCTTCACCAAAATATGCTTAAGCATATTCTCAGTTCCCGATTTGAGCCAAATAAGCCTTAGTTCTTCAACTAACAAAGAATTGAAACCTGAATTCCCTTCCTTGCAATAAACCCGCAAAGAAAGAACCCCAACACCCAGCCTGGGGCCTGTAGTGCTGAAGATTAAGGAAGAAACAAGCTAGGGAATGATATTCCCAGATTTTGACAAGAAAGGCTGAAGAAGTAAAGAAGGTTAGTGAAATAAGGAATAAGTTTTGTCTTCGGCCTATTTCCTGGAACAATTAAGTCGAGGGTGTTTTAACACCTAGCACCCTAATGCAATCGGTATGGAGTTACTAGCCCAAAGTTCTCTAAGAGTAATAGAAAGCCTAAGAAGACGAAACATTGCACTATTCCAATTCATAGAGAAGTAAAGGCAAAAGAGTTAAAGAACAAAGGAATCTATCTAAATCAAGTACATATGGAGAGTGATTCATAAAGAGAGTCAAAAAAGAGGAATCAGCGAGATTACAGAACTAGAAACAAAAGAAGGAAAAGAGTTAGATGCAACAACGTGTAGACAAGATGGAAACTGTAATATAACCTAATTTTTTTCCATTATCTACCCAATTCAGGCCCAAACATTACAAGCCCTGTGAATTTTTGAATTTTTGAAGGTTGAACTTACTCTACATTAAGGGAGATCAATATGAAAACAAGCATATGAGACTTTGATAAACAATCTAAGAAAACTTCCAAGATCAACTAAGTTCAACATGAAGTTGAAAAGGATTGATGACTCGCACAATACGTAATTAAGACTTGTTAAATAAACTGCTTAAATACATTAAGGTTAAGAAATTTGTGATAGAAGTACAGCACCAAACTCCTATTCTTGCATAAATTAAATCTGAAACTTGAAATAATAATGATATCTCTTAATTCCGTGATCGTAAGGGTGGAATGAGAAAGCACGTAAAACAAAATGTGTAAATGTCCTTTGCTTCGAGGACAAATAAATTCTTTCTTTTCTTGCTTCGAGGACAAGCATAATTTTAAGTTTGGGGGAGCTTGATGAGCTTAAAAGTCATCTATTTTCAGTCCATTTTTCTGATTTATTTTATTTTAAAGGGTTGAATTATGGGTGAGAATATGGAATATTTCACCAAAATCACAGGTACAGGAATTCAAAAGAAAGGTAAATTGCGAAAAGGAGTTAATGTGGCTTAGCAGCATCGATGTAACCGGGTCAAGGAAATTGGGTGCCAGAGAGGTGTAAAAAGATTAAAGGATTTGATGTCGTGGAAGCCTTTACAACAATCGAAATACATATGTTGTAATTATAAAGCTCAAAATTAGTAAATGAAGCTTAATTGAAGACAAAACGAAATGAGGAAAGAAAATCAGTGTCAAGCAACCAGAATTGATGAAGAAGAAGACATGATGTCGCGACATCATTCGAGGTCGCGATGCACTAAATGCGTATGGGATACGAGGTCGAAGCACCAAAAAAGAAGTCGCGGATGTAAGATAAATAATCGATCGGCATTTATGTCGCGACATCCGACGCAGCCGCGACATCAACGATCGAATCGGCGTCATGATGATCACTGCAAGGAAACTAAGGTCACACATTAGTTGCACTGGAAGAAGGTCGCTGGCAACACTCGGGTTGTCGCGATATCAATTGCAAGACTTGAGGTCACGTATCATTAAACGCGACATCCGCCGCAGAAACTGCGAGGTCGCTGATAACATTGAGCCGCCGCGACATCAAATACAAAGAGGTAAGGTCGCTGACGCCAAGAAGCCGTCGACATCGCCTAAAGAAAAGAGGTCGCACAAGATCAAGCCGCCGCGACATCAAGCCATCCCAAGACATGTCGCACTCAAACAAAGGCTTCGCGATTAAAGACTGAGACAACAGAGGAACGCGATAAAGAATCGATGTCGCTGATATTATCAACAATCAATCGGGCCGCGAATCGAAGTCCAAAAAAAGAGGTGCATCGAAATTAGGGCCCAACTTCGTAACCCATAAATATGTAGCCACGATCAAGGAACGCAAACCGGGGCGACTAGCAGAGATCCGGTTGTCAAGGCCCTCGTATTTTAATTCTTCTTTCTTCTTTGTTTTTATTTTAGATTAGTTCATATTTTTGTTTTTAAATTTGACCAAACGCTTAGTCAGGAAAGTTTTAATGACGTATTTATATTTCTTCAAATTACTGTCTGGTTGTTTGAATTCAAGACAAATTTTGGATTTTAAACTATCGCTTCCGATTTACAAGTGGTTTTCTTTGATCAAGTAAGGCAATGTATTATGTAATCCAAAGAGATTTAAACCCAGCCTACTGGAATGACTCTATCGTCGTAAATTATCTTTCCGCATAATTTTATTCATCGATGTCGAACTTCGCTTGTAAATCTACTGTTGGTTTGTTTATTTTGTGGTTGAATCAATATCGTTGTCGCCTACCCATAAAATCCGATTATCTCGCTCGATTTCTGTGAGGCCCTCTGAGGACACAGGAAGGCATTCTCGAGAGTGATGAGAAATTCATGGGATCAGAGTAACCGCTTATTGGTGATTTAATGTAGCCTTCGGTGGGATTAATTGATGTCACTCTTTTCACTTGGAAACGAATGGGTTGAACGATTATCAATTTAAACATGCAGAGTTCGCCGACTGAATAATGGTGAATTCAATCCCGTGTTAGCAAGGATCTAATCAAGGAAAGAATGAGCTATTCAAATTTCGAGGAAGAGAAACCGCATAGTGTAACCGCGGCAATGACTATAATTTAGAGCCTCGTGTTTACAAATTAAAGCTAGGGTATGATGTATTGAAAGAAAATACCTGCAACAAGGCGCACGTATTAAAGGTAGTTATCTAACCCATCATTTTCGGAGAGAAACAAAGGAAGGTGAGATGATGAATCTATGGTTTGAGAGATCCAACTGCACTTTCATACTCCTTGGACTAGTTTTAAATCTGTGGTTCATAAAGCAAAATTACAGTGCAATATGAAGGAATTGATGTTTCACAATAGTTTTATTTTCAATGTTCCCTTTTATAGATAACTGTTCATTTAAATTTCTCATTTCATTATTACAAAGATCTAATTCATTCGTTATTAATTCAATTCTTTTTAGTTTCATTATTTTAAGGCTTTCAACCGATTGAAATTGTCTATCAGTAGCCCAAATAGTATCTAACTTCAGTAGTCGTGGTAGTTGGTTGAAAATTTCAAATCTCTCTGTGGGATCGTATGTCCGACTTAAAATCACTTTATTACTTGTCTGACTGCACTTGCACCATGGATCAAAACCAGGAAGAAATTTATCAAACCATTTTTAATCAAGATAATTGAAAGAAATATAATTAACAAGTTTCATGGCATTATTTGTCAGATTAGACAATGTCCTCGAAGTAGTGTCATAAATTTGTACTACGTCTTTCGTCCAACGAACAAGGAGCTCCTTCGGCGTGGCTTACCGCACAGGAGGGGAACTCAAGTATGTCTTCAATGCCGAGAATGCTTCTTCACACTTCGTCCAACAGTTTCTTCGTAACTGAAGAAAGGCTGGCATTTATCACTTGCTCCCGGATACGAACCTAGCTTTAAAGCCGCGATCCTTCCCCGCTCGTCGCCGGACCTCCTTTATTCCTCTCGATGGTGATGGCATGTCGAAGCACTCGCCATTATTTTGTCCGGATTTGCCTCAATTCCCCGTGGCTGACTATGAAACCCGTAAATTTTCCGCGACCGACACAATCGGCGCACATTTGGCTGGATTCAGCCATGTCAGACTCAGATCCGAACGCCTCGTGAGATGAGCGATGTGGAGACTAGCCGCGGTGGACCTTACCAAAGATGTCGCCTACGTATACCTCCATAGTTGCACTTATCTCGCTTCTCGAACATCCGTTTACTAACCTCCGGTAGTCGCTCCTATGTTCGAAACCAACCGGCATTACACGATAACAATAGGCTCCTGCTACCAGGATCGAACAAGGTCTTTTCTTTGGTCATCACCTAGGGTCCATGCTGATATGGTTGTAACCGAAAATGCATCCATAAATCGAGAAGTTCGTGGTTCGCTGTGGCGCCCATCGATGAGGTCGATCCTGGCAGTGGAAGCCGCCCTTCGCATGCTTGCTCACTGAATCTTATACGTAGTCGCCACTGGCCATTTGCTTTTTGACGAAAGAATAACATTGAAGCCAACCACGGATATTCTACCTTCTCCGATCGCCCCGCCGAGGAGCTGTCGATCTCTTCGCGATGGCTTTTTACCTTCCTTACGGCTCCCCGCGCTTTGCTCGACCGGCGAAAGGATGGGGTTGGTGTTCAACTATGAGTGATTACCGTAGGCTCATTCTCCCATGTCCGCCCTCGCTCCATAAAACGCCTTTATTCTCAGCCTTAGAAACCGAGTGAGGAGGCTTTTGGAGTGTCTTCCACTAATTGAGCCGATGGTGATTGCCCGTCGGCCATCCAACGATACCGCTCTAGTTCCTCCTGTGGCTCCTGGCCGGGTGAGCACCTCGTCACGCATGTCAAGCTCGCCTTACGATTCGACGTTGTTGACTCCGCTTTGTTTCATGAAGGCCGGTAGCATTCTCGCCATCTACCGATCTCCTGACCATCCCTTTACCGGCGTATGGTCGTGGAATTTGATTATCGCGTGATACGCCGAGGGGATGGCTTTATTGCATCGAGGGTCCGCTCAGCAACATGTTGTGTCGACGTGGGCGCTCACGGATAAGGAACTCAAGGTCGCCGCCGTCAGCAAGGGGGCTCTCCCAGTGGTGAGCACCAGCCTGAATCGAGCCCAATGGTAATACCTTTCTCCGAAAAACCCCGCAAACGCAGGCCGACGCAATTTCAGCTTTTCTCTCTCCCAATGCCCATTTTGTCAGCGTTGATGCGCGAAAAATGATGTCATTAACTCCGCTTATCAATTAAACCCGATGAACCGCTGTGTTGGCCACAACGCGCGAACTACCAATGGGTCAGCTACGTGGGGCGCCGGGTATCCTCCGTGTCCGAGCCGGTGAACGCTGGACGGGTAGTGTCGAGGTCGAGGCCGCTTAGATACCGCCAGATTTCTCCCATTTCGCTGACCGATGCTACGCAGGTGGGCCTTCCGAGTCGAACTAGATTCTCCTCCTCCTGCGAATCCTCCCGAGATCACGTGGATTTCTCCGCGGCTGGGTCGGTGCTATCGCTGTCACGAGGCAAACGCGGTCGTAGCCTGTGGCCCCGGTTCCCGATTCGTCCGACTTCAAATCTGACTCAGCTTGACTCGGCTCGGGCTCTCGAGATATGAACACGGAGGTATCCGCTGTATTAAGTATTCTATTTCTCTTTCGGGCCATACAATTGTCCGTACGATGCCCATAACTCTATGGAACTCGCAATATTTGGTGTCGTCCCTCGCGGGGGATTCGATTTCATCCGAAGCCTGCCATCTCAGAATTGCTCGTTGCATTTCATGCGTGACCATGACACCGAGGCGCTTAGGGGGGAGTGAAGCGCCGAGGCGAAGTAACGCCGTCATCTTTCGTGATTGCAGGGCCTGCACGGCTCTCCTCGAGATTCCCCGCCTTTTGGTGGGATCGCGTTTCTCGATCTTTTCGGGATTTTTCGTCAGTTTTGTCTTTGGGGCTTCGCCCTCGCCGCTTGTCCGTCAGATCTCTTCTTTACGTGGAGGAGCTCTCTCTCTTGGATATGAGGGTCTCACCATTTATATATTTCTCCGTCATGAGTACTTTACCATGCCGTCAGTTCTTCTGAGACGGAAAACATAAGACTTTTCATTGCACTCCTAACCCCGCAATGAATGTCAGGATGGTGAATTTTCACCGGGTATCGCCTATCTTCGTGGACTCGGCAAGTAAACCTTGCACGTATGATGCCACCTCAGTTTTTCCTCATGCAGCCCCGCTAAGGCCGGGCCCGACGGCCGAGACGAACGAATGGATAGTTCTCTAATGAAGAGATTGACGGGCGGGGATTCTATTAAAACTGAGTTAAGGTCGGGCCTTTTAGTGTAGTGGCGAAGTTCTCCCGCACCGCACATGGCTCCCGATACTCATGCAACTCCATTTGATTTCGTGGCATTTAGATGGTCGACGATCTTCGCTCCATCGCAAAGTTTCACTTGCGGCATTCCTAATTTTGGTCGGAAGCGGATAACGTAACACTCGACTGAAGGGTGATTCGGCCATATACCAAGGTATCCATAGTGTCCAGTGGCATCGCCCCTTAACTACTCTTTCACACGGCCGAGCTCCTATTGAAGACTACTAAACCTCCGGCTCCATGATTGCTCTTCCGCCCTGCCAGGATGATGTGTTCTTCGCTCGACACGTCCGGCATTGCTTCGCTTCCTCCGCGGCTAATCGTGGTCCATGCCCTCCGCTTGATCGACTCGCCTCTACTTAATTCCGGGAATGTCAGGATCGTGTCGCCCTTCGTGGGGAATGTTAGCGACCTTCCCTGTCTCGCTGTAGTCTCCCGCGGATGTCGTGACGGTTCAGTAAGTGTCGCTCTAACTCTTCTATCAGGCGCTGGTCGACGAGGGAGGAGCGATTCCACTCGTCGTATTAACCGCGATCGGCTCCACCGTCGCAGAGGCCTATTGTCCGCACGCCGTGCGGATCCCCCGCATCCCGTGGATCGGGTGTTGCTTCCCGCCAGGTTCGGAAAGTCGATACCATCGCGAATCGAGAAATCAGTTATATTTGTACAGAACCGCCGTTCTGCGCCGCACGGGCGCCAACCGACGATGCTTTCTTTTTCAACCGGAACCGGGCTGAGCGCGAAGCCGCCAGGCCGACTCGATTGCCGTGACCGGGATGCGTGCTGATTGTCCGGGCCGAGGTACATCACCGTAGACTGCTGGACCGCAGTTCCGACGTAGCACTCTTCCGCGCAAAACACAAGGAAGAAGGGGGTCGAGCAGGGCTTCGCCTGGCCGCCTCCGATGCCTAAGCCGCTTCGAGAGAAAGAGAGACCGCTTAGACCGCTTTATGTGGCGATGTTTTTTTTTTTTTTGCGTGACTTTCACCGACGGGTGGTTCCCCATATTTATAAGAGACCCACCGCTTGGATGAGGACTATGATTCGCCCCCATTGGATGGGATTTTATTATCAGTATCGGATTTGGTATTGGATTTAGAAAGAACTGTTTATTTGGGATAATCTTCCTTCCTTATTGGTGAGATTTGGTTGGATTGGCAGGATAATATATATTGTTTGGGGTTATTCTATTTTCTGTATTGGCGAAACACAATCTGATTCGCATGATATGGACCTTCCAATTTATTCAAGATCGGCCTTTCATACGCCTATTTTGGGTCAAAATTGAGGTCTGCATTGTGTCGGGCGATTATGGTGGGTTGCGAGTGGGCTCAGCGCAGTTTCATTTTAAACCCCATCAAAATATATGAAATAAAATAAGTTTAGTATCAAATTATTCTATTCTATTTTCAATATAAAAATAAAATCATAAACTAAATTATTCATATTTATATATTTCCAATTTTTTTTTTTTTAAAGTAATAAGTTGAATTATTTAAAATATTCTAAAGTATTTTGTTAGTTTATATGGATATACTCTAGGTATAACTCATGTTGGCAAAGGCTAAGTATCAAACAAATAAAAAGTAAAAAGCAAAATCCCTAAAATCATTAAAACATGTGAGATTCCAACAAAATAATAAAAACATGAGGCGGAATAGTAAACCTTTATTGAGACAATAAAAAATGCCCTTCATACCAATGTATTCTTTTCCAGACAAAAACAATACTATGAAGATATCAGTTCAAATGAAAAATAAAAATTCAATTTATAGTAAAGATATATTCATGTATTTTCTAAATTTCATTTTTTTGACAGATAAAAAAATTAAACTTTTGCAGCACATAGAAAACCAACATTCTCAATTAATGTGATGTCAACCTCAAATTACCTACAAAATTTCGCATCACACTTCTAAACAAATAGCTTTCGCACTTTGGCTTTGTTGTCATGGGATGGGACTTGTCTATACGTGTTTTCGCCACGTACTTTTTTTTTTTATTTTTTATTAATGGTAAAATTGTCCCCCGGCCCTCCTTAGAAATAATTTAATGCTAACAAAAATCTAATCTACTTTAGAGGAGAGAATATTTCATCCGATGAGCCTCATGCGAGATCTGAATCCAGATTTTTAAGGAAGGATAAATGGTAATTTCATTAAATCAAATTTTTTTTTGATCTCTTGATAACGAAACTACTTCTATCGTTGGAATTGCCTTTCACAAATCTAGCTACCACGCTGATTTTACAAATTCTGAGAATGAATTTACATTTTTCTGAGCACCGAGGATGCAGACACTGCATTCCATGAGCTCCAAGAAGCCACGTGTCAAGCTAAGTGGAGAGTCAAAAACATTGAGCTCAAGTGGGCCTACATGTGACACATGGCATCATGCCATTAGAGGGAAAATTCGTTGTCGGATAAGAGGATAAGGTGTAACTCTTAACCAATAGGAATTTGACATGTGGCATTGAGAGGATCTTTCTCGTCTCCACCCGAATTCAAATGCATCGGGAGAGGAAGAGAGAGGGGGAAAAAGAACAAACCGGAAGAGAGAGGGAGAGTGTGGGATTTTTAGAGATAGAAGCTCTACCTTCTCTCTAAGTTTCCCGACGATCGACCTGTCCGTGGCCGGAGCAAAAGGAGAGTTGATCCTCACGAGAGCTTCACACTAGCCGGAGTTTCGATAAACTCCAAAAAGGTAGGGTCTTTTCTCCTACTTGCTTTACTTTTATTAAGGGCCATGTAATGGATGATCGGTTGAGGCTCATTGATGGTTTGTTTTCGCTCCAAAGATTTGACCAAGTGGTGAATAAATCTTCCGAATGGTTTGGATTAATCACCTGACGTTTGCGTGATTGCAGGATGTTGTGTTATTGCTGGTGAGTAAATAACACACTGACAGATTTTGTAAGGCTCCAAGATGAACCACTGACAGCCTTAGCCCATGTGAGCTAATCTTATGTTATTGTCAGAAATTGAATAACATGATTTATGGAATTAATTTGTTAATACATTTATGAATGATATATTAGCATGTGTTGAATGTTTGGTGCTACGCATTGCACTCAGTGGGAGCACCCATAGGAAATTCCACCATCGGGTAATGTCACCCCTGTTTGAGAACATTTTCTGCACCCAAGACACTTAATGTGGGACTCACTGTGAGACCTTAGAGGCGAAGAAACGCCAAGATGGCCCCTCATTCCTTTGTATTTTCTAAAATTCCTGGGCAAGATAATCATTTTTGTATAAATTGTAAACCGTGACTCAACCTGGGTCCTGCTGACTACCCGTCAACTCCACTAATAATAAGTGGAGGCCTAAGTTACCCGACGCCACTTTAGAAAAATCTGGCAGTCTCCTTTGTAACGGAGGTCTACCTAATTACAAAACCCGTATATCCTGTCCCAAACAAATTCAATATATGCACATATATACAAATATATAAAAACGGCCTCTCGCCCATGCAACAATATCCATAAAACATATACAACCTATGATCCAACTATATATTCCATAGTTACAAGAGTTACAATATTTTCACTTTAAACAATACATATATTAAACTTAAATAGTTATAATAGTGTAACATCAAAAGCCACATTCCACTTCTAGAATCCCCACCTCATGACGAACCGTCCCTCGCACGCTCCCCGTAATTGCAGTGATCCCACGACTCGGGTAAGCAAAGCTCGCAGAATCGCCCTAAATACACACCACCTAAGTGGTAATGTCTTAATTTAAACAAAATGATTCAAGCAAAATGCATGATCCTACTTGGAATGTCTACATGACCAACTCCGCATCCCGAAATCCTCATCGACTCTCTCACACTCGCTAAGCCTCGTATGAGAATTATTATATTATTAGCCGATAACCTCTCGATGAATATATATCAACTGCACGTCCGACGATCGATATATATTATTTGTTTGTGGATCACTCCTCCGATGAATAAATATCAACTCAGCCGTCCGACTACTGATATATACATTCGATTTGGACTACCTCCGACACTTCATACTTGCACTCACCTCGAACCTCGCTTCTCTCTAGACTCATCTCACGCACTAACCTCATTCCTGTGATAGTTCCAGATATGAACGCATATGCCGCCCAATTCAAATAATCACATGCAAATATATAAACATGAATATATTCGCATAAAAATTAAATCAGCACAAACATGTCATGTAATTATCATTTCACTGATCAAAATTAGCCTCCATTAATGTTCAAACACAAGCAATTCATCTTTAATTACTTAACCAAACACATAATTTTACTTAAAATATATTCTGAATATTGTTTCAGAATAGTGAAACCCTACATTATTCCCGAAAGATCACAAATCAATGGTTCACTTAGTGAACCCGAAATTCACTACCATTCCCGCCTGAATCCAATCAAAGCACACGAACACACAAACCCATCATTGTGAACTCCAATAGCTGTGGAGCAGCCACGGTCGCTTCCATTTTCTCCTAAAAATTTGATCACCCGGGTCCCATGCTCAGACCGATCAAATGGCCCCTCACTAGCCAAACAACCCGAAACATCGACAAAACACTAAAATAGGGAATAAACCCAAGTAGGAAGAAATCTCACCAAGGAGTTTGAAGAAACTCCTAAATCCGATACCCACGCGTAGCCCTTCCGCGTGACATTCTCCTCTTGTCCCCGAAGCTCCGGCCTGATTCAGATTTTTAGAGAGAAGGAGGTCCTTCTCTCTCTAAACCTCCATTTCAGCCGCCCTCTGCAAGTCTCCTTCATTTCAATGCTTTTTTGCTCATTTGTTGGAGAAGAAACAATTGTAGCTACTTCTGTTTTATTATCCAACTTAATAATTTAATTAATTCCCAATACATCCCCTCTTTCCCATTTCTTTAACATTCACTATCTCACTGCTCATTTTCATCATTTATCTACTCATACCAATTTATGGTACATGAGTACTGATATATGTGTGACTTTCGCCGTGATCGTAAAATCGCTTTACCAAGACCGAAACGAGATGTCTCGAAACGCAATGACTCCGACCTGCTCCTCGGAATATTACGAAATTTTACGCATAACTAGATTTTTCGAGACGATTCTAACGGTGAAACTGCTTGTCATCCGAGATCTAGAGAATAAATTACGGATTTTAATCGAATTACAATTTCCGTAATAAAATTACGATTTTGCCCTTATTCCGTAAATTGGAATTTCGGTCTTACATTCTCCCTCCTTAAAGGAATTTCGTCCTGAAATTCAGGACAATCACAACCACTACATGCATATGCACAAGACTCTATCATGCATGTAACTAGCCATTTAAATCTTAAACGATCAAACCACGACCTTCACCCTAAACAAGAAGGGATACGTGGCCCGCACCGCGTCCTCTCGCGCCTCCCACGTTAACTCCTCCACTCCACGCTGTCGCCATAGCACTCGGCTAGCTCACGGTCTCAAGGCTGCAAAACCTAATCACGGCCACATCATCAATGCACACCGGTCCTCCGAAGGTCCCATCCGTGTCAACCTCTATTCACCCCCAATCCACCACATGGCCGATCCAATATACTTCCTGAGCATGGAGACGCGGAAACACCTCGTGGACACCCGACATGCCGGGCTGCAACACTAACCTAAGACACAACCGTGTCACCCTCCTCGAAATTTCTCGAAGGTCCACCGAACTCGGCGATAGCTTCCCCACGCCGCCGTACTCGACCACTTCTGGGACATCACCTTCAAGAAGACGTCGCACTTCATCATACTCCTTCGGCCGCCCGAGCCGTGAGAAGACGCTTATCGTATCGCTTCACCTTCTCAAAGGTGTTCTAATCAGATCAGACCCGACGTTCTCTCCCACCCTGGGCCCAACCTAGCGGTGACCTACGTGGCCTCCCCTACAATGCCTCATACGATGCCATCCGTATACTCGCCTGATAACTATTGTCATAGGCGAATTCCACTAAGGGCAATTAATCCTCTACCCTTATGATCCAGGATGCATGCTCGCAGCATGTCCTCTAACACCCGTATGTAATCCATACAACATGTAACCCTACACAACCCTTGCTTGGTGTGTAAACGTTAACCTTTCCAAGGTCACAATCGACGACAACTAAGGATCACACCTAGTCCATGTCATGAATGACATCCCTATACCGAGCTCTACAGTCAACAATACCCAATGCAATTTCCAAATGGTATCCAATTCCCGAGTCACCTCGATTCCTATCACCAAATTCTAAGTCTATGTGATAATTCTAATCCGTGGTGTTTTCATCGGGCAACATAACGCTCGCTTACACTCTGAGCCGTTACATTTCTCTCGATTCAACTATGAGTCTTCTTGGAAGTAGTCCTGAAGACCAACTCAACCCACACTCACCAAGAGTGGTGAATGACCATACCGCGCACCCACACCCGACTCGATGTGATACTGCATGCGAACTAATAATCTATTACTACGACACCCAACCCTGGTCCACCATGAGAAGAATCTAGAGATCATTCACTCATAATCTCGACTCATCAGTCAACTCTCACCCTACATCCTAGGAAGAACATCTATACCTGGCTTCTCTAAAGGCCTTAACCTTCTAAGCCCAAATCCACGTCATGGCTCCGCATGACAACCCCGCTTAGGTCTCACCATCGACAATCCGATGGTCGCCAATCCTATCCACGCCGCTTGACATCAACAACCAATACGTCACCACCCTAAGGTCCACCACGCCTCGCACGACCGATCCGGTCTCGACTTCGACCCACACACTCGTCCTCTAATTTCATCTATGTTGGCCGGAAGTGTCAGATAGCACCCCGAAATCGAAACTAGTTCCTCTAACCCTTACTAGGTGTGGAGGAATGAACTCCAGATACTCTCCCCGTCCTACGGCCAATCGGGACCGTGAGATTGTCCCAAAATCTGGGATCCCCCGTCTCCGGGAAATCCCGTCACTACATTAAATCCTCGACCTGGCCCCGAAACTACAGAAGGTAGTTTTCGCTCTTCCCGAATCAGAGAAAGTCGATCTCTCATATTTACACCATCCCGAGTGCTCTAAGTATCCGATTTCTCTCTATGGTCGTGGCTACCCAACCATGGAGTCCATATGGTCCGCAGCGAAGTCCTACGATCCTGGTCCCGACGGAAAACTTCCAGCCCATTCTGTCTCCCAGACACCATCCAATCCCAAGAGACTACGTATCTCGAGGATTGATATCTTGGGCCTCTCTCAATTCATCATTGCCTCAACCTTCTTAGATCGATCGACACTCCGATAACACCACGTGTCCCAAAATCTCACCCAGAAGCCAAAACCGCACTTATCGAACTTAATGCGACAAACTGATACTTCTTAACAACAGAAAACAATCCTCAAGTGATACTTATGCTCCTGACTGGATCGGGAGCATCAAAATGTCATCCTCGAATACTACGACAAATCGATCCAGATAGGTTGGAACACCCATGAGATCCATGAATGTTACCGCGCATTCATCAACTAAAGGGCATCAACCGCAAACACAAAGTGCCCATAACGCGTCCTAACGCTAAGTCTAGGGGTATCCATTTCCAACCTCACCGATGGTAACCAGCTATGAGGCCTATCTCGAGTAGACTCCACTTCAACTCGTCAAATAAATTGTCAATCCTAAGACGGTACCAATTTTCGATCGTAACCCTGCTCATCCGCTCAGAGCCAATGCACTGGCCGGGCGGTCTCGCCTCTTCTTCTCAACTAGAACCGCCGCCCCATGGTGAAGTGCTCTGGCCTAATAAACCCTTGTCCAAGAGTCTCTGTAGCTAGACTCGAGTTCCCGCACCAACTGCGCTATCCTACGAGTCATGTAGATGGGTGAAATACCAGGGTGTAACTCAATACCGAAGTCTACATCCCTATGCGGAGGTAGTCCAGGTAGCTCATCTGGAAAACATCCACATTTGCAAACTACTCGAGGTAGATCTAAGTCGGGGTCTTTCCGCCTCGTCCTCTAAAGTAAGGCTCACTGGCAGCCGACCAGCTAGCTTGTCACGACAATTCGGCTAGGCATATACTATAGGGAAAAATATATCATGTTTGTCCCCACGAAATACCACGAAGTGCAGTCACTGGCGTGTGGCGGCCAATCCTCACCTTTCCCTGTCGATAGCGACCACATGGCCATCGGCCCGATCCATGCTCGGGATGCCCTCGAACTGACATGTATCCTCGAGGTCCATTGTGAGTAGAGTCCTCGAGATCTCTAACTCGCAACCTCGACATACCGTACCTATTCTCGCCCCAATCCCTAGGGGAGAATTCACATGAAACGGCTCCTCTAAGGTCTCTAGAGGTCCTTGCCCATTTCCACCATATTTGGGCCTCATTCTCTCCCAGTTAGACGCTAGCCTAATCTGAGTCGTCGGAGGCTGTCTCACTTAGCCTTT
Organism: Tetrastigma voinierianum; assembly: GCA_016808115.1. NCBI lineage: Eukaryota > Viridiplantae > Streptophyta > Magnoliopsida > Vitales > Vitaceae > Tetrastigma > Tetrastigma voinierianum. The sequence continues at coordinate 352,167 of JAEQBH010004639.1, forward strand.
AACACTTTCTGGATTGCATGAACCAATGGTCTACCACCATCGGATCTTTTCCCCCTGAATGTCGGAGGATGATACACCTAAACCTGAAGGTTACTAGGATCTTCTGTCTACCTGTATACCAGCTGTCTTTATAGCATTCATTTGTAATACTACTGACCTCGGCAAAAAGTGTCTTGATTAAACAACGGTGGTGCCCGACCGACCCGTGGGCGTCCTCCATGTCCTCGTCCTCTACTAGCCATTTACACGATTAACATGGCAACGAATCGTTTTAGCTTTCATTTCGGTCCAACTAGTAATGCGAGATGCGATTACTAATGAACTTGACAACCACTGACCCGGCAGTTCATTTCCTAAGTGGAGCTAAGGTACAACCACTCGATTATTCATTTCAATAAGGTTCTAAGTTTTTCTTGTTCATTTTCGGTACCAATCCCTAAGGTCATAATTCCTAACCTTAGCATTCACCCTTTTCCTATATGCATTACACCATGCATATGTATATAATTTGTCTGTAAACTACCACTTGTCCACCATTTCAAATGAGTAGTTGAATCTATCTGATATCTCAGGCATAACCACGGCCCGAGATACTAATCATATAACTCAGTGTATACGCAATCAATTCGATTTAAAATATTGTTTTCCATGAGGAAATTTTTATTTTCAAAAATTTTATTTTTGAAAAGGGAATTTATTTCGAAAATCTTATCAAAGTTTATTAGATTTTATTTGATTTTAATTAAATTTAATAAATTTTTTTCGAAAATTTATTTACAATGAAGCAGTGTTCATTGTAGTGACTCGGAAAAATGCAGGTCGAGCGGTCAGCGAGTCGGGCGGAGCCGGTGCACGGTGCGCAACAGCCCAGGCCCGGCCAGCGGCGCCATGCTTTGCCCAGCGCCGCAACCGCGCCAGCCACGCCCGCGCTACGCCCGGCGCCCACACACGCCCGGCGCCCATGCCCTTGCTTTGTATCGTGAGCACCGGTGGCCCCGTATTGCAATCTGATCCTTGCCTTTACCCTACATCCTGTCTGATGAAGCTGTATTGTGACACAATCTGACCCCAACGGCCCGATATTATGATACAACCTTGCCTTAAAGCCTAAATCTACTTATTACAAAATCCGGTGTTGCAATGATCCCCCTCCTTAAAAACACAATTGGGCGATAGCCATTGAAATCTGCACCATATTTTTTTTTTTCTTTATAAAATTATATTTTTTTCTTTCATTATTTCCGACAAATTTGGAAAATCATAAAAATCACTAAAATCATTTTCATATCTTTAATACTCAAATAATTTTATAAAAATTTATTTAACCATTTCTAATTTTATAAACCTTAGAAAATTATTTTTCTCACCTCTTAACAAAATAAATTTATAAAAATTTATTTTCTTTTCGATATTTCAGCGAAAATTTTTCCCTCTCGAATAAATTTATAAAGAATTTATTTTCTTCCATTTCTTCCATTTTACCACTAGTAAATCATAGAAATTTATTTTCTTCAATTCTCATCAAATAAATTTATTAAAATTTATTTTCTCATCTTACAAAATTTCTTCTCACTTTCCAACAACCCAAATAAATTTAGAAAAATTTATTTTATTTAATTAAATCGAGTTTTGCTTTGTAAAACCTTAAAAATTAAATTTCTTCACTACTAAACCAAATAAATTATGAATTTATTTTGTTTATTCTACTCTTTGTTCTAGTTTTGTACCTGATGCCAGTCTCCAAATATTTTTCTAAAGATATTCCTTAACTCATATGTGCTAATCACCAAGCACAACCAAACACATAACATGGTATACATACCATTCATCAAACATTCATGTTCACACAATAATTCTCATGATCACACAAGAAACACATCAACACACGTGCCACGTAGTGTCCCTAGTTTTATCCGTGATTTTCTGGTAATCCCATACCTAAACTCAACATCAAACCACACCTAGTGGTGATGTTTTTTACATCTCCATGGCACCAAGCCCAAATTTTCTATCTGGTTTCCATATACCTATACTCCTCATCAAACCACTTGCAGTGGTGATGGATCACACAGCCACATTTCACTGGGTATTCGTATCTGGGCTCGATCTGCGGCGTGGCCTTCCCAAAACCCGGGGTCCGTTGACTGCAGGTCAGCCCACGGAATACAGAGTGGAGGTCGGGTTGCAGACGCCACTAGAAAATCGAGTCTCTCCTTTGTACGGGGAGGTCTACTTGATTACAAAACACGCATATCTGTCCCAAGCAGGTCCAATATACGCAATATATACAAATATGGATAAAAACGGCCTCTTGGCCCATGCAACAATATCCATAAAACATATACAAACTATGATCCAACTATATATATTCCATAGTTACAAGAGTTACAATATTTTCACTCTTAAACAATACATATATTAAACTTAAATAGTTTCTAATACATGTAAGCATCAGCAAAGCCACGATACGGCTTTCTTCTAGAGCTTCGACCTCAGGGCGAACACCGTCTCCTCTGCCATGCTCTCTGCCTTTGCAAGGGATCCATGTGGGATAAGCCTCATCAGTCAGAATCGCCCTGTGCCTCACCTTCAGTGTGAATATTGTTGAACGAAACATTGATGAAATCTGCGTTGCTGAAGATCCTGCGATAACTGAATCCCAAGTCACTCACCGCTCTCTCACACTCAGCCTCTCAAATACTCTCTCGTGATATTGTATGTGATAGTGGTGAATTTTCAGGTTGATTGTGCCATCAATTGGGTAGCTCGGAAGCGATTGATATATATTATTTGTTGTGGATTTCAGATGGAATAAATATCAAATGGGGCCGCTCCGGCTGATTGATATATATTATTTGATTTGGACGCTACCCTCAGGTAATTTATTTTAGACTACTCCATTGTTTCTCTAGACTCATCTCATGCACTAACTCCCATATTCTGGGATTTGGGTGCATATGGAATACATGTATCAGGTTCAATTCGGTCTAATCACATGCAAATATATAAACATGAATATATTCGCATAAGAATTAAAATCACGCAAGCATGTCATGTAATTATCATTTCATGCATCAAAAATTAGCTCTCTTGGGCTAATGTTGGCAGCTTGGTCGGTCGAATTACTTAACCAAACACATAATTTTACGAAAATATATTCTTGAATATTGTTTTGAATAGTGAAACCCTCGATTTATTCGAAAGATCTAAATCAATGGTTCACTTAGTGAACCCGAAATTCATGACCATTCCCATTTAAATTCAATCGGCTTGTGATTTAACACACAAACCCATCGTGCGAACCCCGAATCAGCCGTGGAAGCGACCACGGGCTGCTCCATTTTTCTCGAAAATTTTTATCAATTCGGTCCCATGTTTAAGGACCGATCACTTTATTCCCCTCACGGCCTCGAACAACCAGGCTGTCGACAAAACATAAAATAGGAATAAAACCAGTAGGAAGGAAATCCTACCTCGAGGAGTTTGAAGAAACTCACTGCATCAGGAGAATGCCGTAGCGTAGCCCGCTTTCCGTAGAGCATTTCTCCTTCTTGTCCGGCTTGTCGAAGGTCGGATTAGCCGTATTTTAGAAGGAGGTCCTTCTCTCTAAACCTCCATTTCAGCCGCCCCCTGCAAGTCCTCCCTTTCATTTCGCGTTTTGCTCATTTGTTGGAAGAACACAGCCAATTTGTTTTATTATCCAACAATAATTTAATTAATTCCCAATACATCCCTTCCTTTCGGTTTTAACGTGGCGCTATCACCGACCGTTCATTTTCATCATTTATCTACTCATACCACTTATGGTACGCATGAGTATGATATATATGTGACTTCGCGTCGCATCAATCGTTTGGCACGAAGCGAGATGTCTTGAAAAGCGTCGCGGAAACTCATTGTCTCGGAATATTACGAAATTTTGCGTGCTAACTAGATTTTTCGAGAGCGATTCTAAAAGGTGAAATCCGTTTCATCATGCGAGATCTAGAGAATAAATTACAGTTTTTAATCGAGTACAATTTAAGTAATAAAAATTACGATTTTGCCCTTATTCAGTGGAATTTCTCGATTCCCCCTTAAACAAATTGTAATTGAATCAAAATGCTTAAAATATACATTTTATGGTAGGATGTGTAGGCCCAAGTGGCCATATTTGCATGTATGAGTCTCGTAACGCAGAGACATATGGAATTCAATGGGTTGAGCGGGTAGTCGACGGGCGTACAGTTTTGAGGCATCACATTTGTAAGGTTCCTATTTTTTAAAGTGTTCTTGAGAATAGGTTTTAATGGACAAACTTATAATTTCCATGTTTTATGAAAATTGTTCTTATTCTATAATTGAGTGTTTTTATGTTCTTCCTATTGCTCTTTATGTTTTCCTTTTTTTCTAAAATAAAAAATAGTTTTCAAAATTTGTAAACAAACAGACCTTTAATGTTCTATAAAAAATGTTTTTTTTAAATAATATAAAATTGTTCTTTGTCTTACAAGTTTAGTGTTTTCTATATTCTTATTATTTTTTTTTTTTATTAGTGAGCGTGTTGTATGTTTATTGTTTTTCAAAATAAAGTCGTTTTAAGAATGATAGACAAAGGGCTTATTGATACAGAAAATGGTTCATGAGACGATTTTTGGCACCTAAAATAACACCATTTTGGTATTCTTTCAAAATTATTCTTGTTAATTTTAGTATTTTCCATTATTCTCTATGTATTTCAAAACAAAAAAAGGTAACCAAACATACTCTCCTTGTTTTTGAGAATAGAAAATAGTTTTCAAAAACATGGTCAAGTTACATTGTTTATTTGTTCTACCATGTTCTCTACTTGATGGTTCATCTACTTTTTCTATGTCGCGGTTATTAGAGTGGTAGTCTGTTAATATAAATGTGGAAGATACCTTAAACACTTTGAAGTAAATTGTGCTCAAACAAGGCTATTTGCATTTTCTTCAAAGATTTTTTGTTATTTATTATTTTACCATGTTTCTTCCCATTATCTTTTTCCTACTTGTTGATCTACCATGATCCCATGCGGCTAAAGTGCAAAAATGCAAAAAAGCTAAATGTGAGAATTACGAGTATGAGTTTCTTTATTTTTTCATGGGATATCTTGGTGCTCCATTTGAGGAAATTTAGGTACTATAAGTGAATACATTTTCCCTTATCTATTAATTTTAGGAGTTGAATACATTTTCCACGGCTACTTTTTCCTAGATTCTCAGCGTAAAGTTTCTTTGCTTGAAGAGAGCAATGCCCGAACTACAAAGGGATCTCCCAAATTCATATTCATCAGGTTTGAGTAACTAAACTCATTGCATGAAACATTAAGCGGATGCATGTATTACAACTTTTGATTAACGCATGGAATGTTGCGTACTCTTTAATTTTAGTATGCTACAAAATCGAAATTTAGTCTTTTCAATCAAATAATAAGAAATGCACACTTTTAGAAAAGTTCCTCAAAACATGTATGAGCTATGGTTGAATGCAATAAGACTAGTGGTAAAATATAACAATGAGTTCAAAAAAATAACTTTGAGAGTAAAATAGAATAATTTACTAACAACAATCACGTGAGTTGTTTGATTCATAAGATCATGAAAAGATGTGGGTGAGTGTTGAATGCAAGTTGTTTATGAAAATCCATATGTGAATATGTTCCTAGTGATTTGAGGTATCTTCGCGTAGTGATAAACCACGAAACACCCATTTGAAAATTCTAAGACTCCTCTCACCAATGTTTTGAGAGCTTGAGTTGAGTTGGGGTTAAACATTGCTATAGTTCACAAACTTAAGTGTAAATACAGCTTTGGAAAAGTGGCGAGCCTTGTGGTCTTGAGGTTAGTCACCGTGACACTATACTCATAATCGGATAACGGGAAACAAGAAAATATACTGTGACTATGCAACATAGAATAGGCCTTTTGGCTTTTATGACCATTAATCTTCTACATATCGCCCAGAGCACTTTAAGTTAACTCATTTTCTTTTTATGTTACATGAAACACCTTCTTTTTCATATCATCATCCTGTATGTTTGTTTTTAGGCTTATGTTTCTTATTGTATTACGGTGTTATTTGTTATTCAATTGGGGTTTCCTTGCTAGTCATATCTTGTTCAAAGGCAAAGGAGAATCATATGAGAAAGGGTGATATCTCTGAACAGTCCTTGATTGCAATGGATTTGGGCGAAGCATCTAAGAGTTGTTGGTATTGATAGAACATCCGGATAATACTTTTAGGATATACGTACATATGTGAATTTTGCTATTTGTGACATGTAATTGCATTTTCCTAGCATAGTTGTTGGTGGTTTGCGATTCGAAGGCGGTGTTGTGAGTGCTTTTATCGGGATCGCCTTATGAAATGCAGGGTTCTTGTGCGGTAATTGTTTGTCTGAAATTTTTATAATTTTATTATTTTTATTCTAGACTAGATTCTTGGCATGGACTCATACCCTTGCTGATTTTCTCTTTGTTGTAATGGGGTTATTGGGTGATGGATTATTTTCTTGTAAATGATTACATTTTGGAGTATATGATTCACGAGAAAAGTGTGGAGTCGAGTGTGCTACATATGAATATTCTTATGTGTGCGGCAAGGAAACATTGCTATTCTGGCGAGGGATAATATTGCAACTTAGGGTGAATGAACATGACAATGGGGTCATTTGCTGCTTAAATTGGTGATAGTTCACGCTACATCTCATCATTTGTTGTGCCCGGAAGCGCCAAGATCGGATAAGTTAGGATCAAAGCTTCGGTTTCGGCTTACATTTTGGTTCTCATCCTCCCAGGAGAAGTGCATAACATATCCCCAGTTATTGATGGATAGAAGTCATATACTATGCCCGATTGTATTCTTTCAATTGTGAGAAATGAAAAGCTTTTACATGTGGCAGTAGAATATGTTTCCTCACCGAAATTTTCTATTGTCGAGCTTGATTTTCCTCTCTGATAGGATATATCTAATAAGGTTAAAATGTAGAAGATGAAATGTACTCATTTCCTTTCCTAGTCCACGATCGTCATGTCTTGTAAAATGTGGAATATAAACTAACAGTCACAATGTAGAAGATGGTAGTGATTGATGATTGTTAATTTGTATGGCTTAGGAAATCATGTGGGTGTTGGGGCATATTAGTAATTGGCTTATTTTCACGTCCGGGACCTTTGTTCTATCTTTATTTTATAACTTATTTTTCTTTCTTTTTTTTTGTCTTCACTAGAATATTTAAAAAAGCACTACGGCGAACTTACGGATGGGCGCCTCATGGGGTTGCAATAGGCGGGAGGTATTAGATGCGTATATATATTATTAATTCACTTTTAGATTAATCCTGTTATTAATTCAGAAAGCTGCAAGATTATGATGCAAGGAACATACTAGATAATCTTAACCTTAAGCGGTCAAAAAAAGTAATCATAAGGTGGGAACAATAATTCAATCAATTGAAGGTGAATCATGTAATTTAGCGAGGGTATGAATCTAGGTCTTCCCTTTATTTAGGAGACCATTGATGAGAAAGATTGATCATCATTATCTAAAAAAAGTAATCAAGGAATGTAAGTTAAACATAAGATATTCTGCCTCTTCCTATAAAATAATGGAAATGTCTCTAATGCCTCCCCGAATCTTTGATATTTATACATTTATATATAGTTTCCAAGATATGACATCTACTCTTTCAAATAATAACTTACTATGTATATTGATTGGGAAAGTGTTGATTAATGATTCATTAATATTGCATTATCACAAATAAAATAAAAGGAAAAGGAAAAATATATATTATTTAAACTTCATAAACAAGATTACACTTATAATGAAAAAAATACATTATTTGCTCACATGAGAATGTAAAAGCTATATGCAATACACAACACATAATAAAATGAGTGGAAAACTTAGCTTATTCTTGTATCATATTCTCTGAGGTGCTCCTTTTATTCATATATGATCTTCTTGTGAATGTTTTTATCAATAATCCCACACACAAGCCATTCGAGTTTTCCACTTACAAAAATGAACAACCAAGAAAGCCCGATTACAGTCCACATCCATATCCACATCAATGTGATTTTCAGTCAAATCCACTTTCAAACTTTACTTCTATTTCTTGAGGATATGGTATTTCATCGGTTATGCATCTGCTTTGATAATGGAAATGCACCTTAATCCGGGTTTACCGTAGTATGAATCATTTCAAATGTTTGAAATTGGTACGCCTTGAGGTATAAAACCAATAAGATGATTTTGAGAAAGATTCAAAACGAACGTCAAACTTGTTAGTTCTTGAAATTCTCCCCACTCATTGTTTGAAGAAAGGTCGAGTTGGCGTCTTCAAATTTTGAAAGATAATGGGATGTAACACATGGGAGTAGTTATGAGACAGGATTGAGCCCTCGAAGGTGAATTAAGATTTAATGCACTCTAGAATCACTCCTTGGAAATTTATTACTCGAAAAATCAATTGTTATTAGTATTCAAGATTTTCTGTGATTCAATCTCTCTAACCCTTTTATCGTCACCATCATGGAATCTTGATAATTATCATCCCCCGTGTATTTTCTTGTCATGTTACCTTCATCTATGTTCATTGTTGCTTTCAAACTTCTCAAATAGATTTCAGGCAAGTCGCCCTCAAAATCATTGTAGGCAAGATCAATGATTCATAGGCTCATAGAGGATTTGATTTTGGAAAACCCTGTTGACCATGGAAATGATTAGGCTCAAAACAAGAACTTGCAACTTTGGAAGAGCTCCCCAGCCAATGGGAAAGCGTATCATTTTATCTTGTTATTTCAAGGTTTAGAACTTCAAGTTCTTTACAAATGATCAAGATCGAGGGTGCCTAGGCCCTCGATTGATTCTTTGTTGAAGTCAAGAGTCCTGAAAGAGTGTGCAAAAATGTTTGAGAATGATGCCGTAAGTGATTTCTTCGAAAATTTAAAGCAGTCATTGCTAAAATTTTGAACAATGAGGAGTATGCCACCAAGGTTGTTATGAGACAAATCAAAGATTTTCATGGATCATTGCTGAATTTCCCACGAAACGATGAGGAAGTATGCCACCAAGATTTGTTATGAGACAAATCGAGAATTTTCATGGAACTCGGCTTTGCAAATCAACGGTGAGATTTCTCATTTCGATTTGTTATGGGAGGCGAAAGAAAAATGAAGAATTTGGAGGAGTTGGGAGTGGTCCTTGCAACAAGTTGGAATGAAGATCTAGAATTTGCATACTTTTCCATGGTTGCATCTCAAACCCACTTATGGAGTTATAAGAGAGATTCAAGCGGTACAATGTGTCACTTTCCCACGTTCCATGAAAGCTTATTCCATAATGTTATTGTGTGAAGGTCTAGAGTCTGAATGTTGGGTAACATGGAGTTGGAATGAACGGACATGGTCAACGAGAGCATGTTGTTTGAAAGATCAAGGTCATTAAGATTTCTAAGTTTTTCAAACTTGCTTGTTTCCATAACACCACTCAAGTTATTTGAAAAAAGATAGAGAGATGAAAGGTTCCCAAGTTCAAATATTGAAGTTGGAATTGACCGATGTAACTCATTCATATAATCAATCTTCTCTAATGAATCAAATTGGAATTCACCAATATGACAGTGAATTTAATATGACTGAGACCCTATAATATAGTAGTGGCAGAGTATACAACCAAGATGGTATTGTTCCATTGAACAAATTATACCCTAAGCCCACAAAGGATAGACTTGAAAACCCATTTTCATTTTCAGGAGAAGGAATGGCTCCCTCTAGCTGATTATCAGAGAAGTCTAACACATGAAGGTTTGTTAGATTTCCAATTGAGGGTGGAATCGAACCGCTGAAATTGTTTTCGGAAAGGTCTAATGAAATCAAATTTCTAAGATTATAAAAAACATTTGGAATTTTACCACTAAAATGATTACCATAGAGACTCAAGGAAGTGATTTGTGTGAGGTTCTCTAGAGAAGTGGGGATGGACCCTGAGAATTGGCAATTGGAGAGATCCAAAATCTGTAAAGACTTCAGATTGCTGATTGGGCAGGGGATCGACCACAGGGGTGGCAATTGGAAGTCCAAAATCTATGAGCTTCGAGGTACTGAATTGAACTGGGGGTTGACCGCTGAAATTGGCAACCAGAGACCCAAAATCGATTGCTACAGTTGAACTGGGGATCGACCCTGAGGTAGCAGTGGAGAGATCAAAATCTGTAAAGACTTCAGATTACTGATTGAACTGGGGACCCGACCTTGAGAATTGGCAATCGTAGAGCTACAAAGTCAATAAAGACTTAGATTGCCATTGAAGCTGGAAGCTCTCCACACAGGGGGTATTTGTGGATGATAAGAACAAAGTCAATAAGGGTGTTTTCATTGAATCATTGGGAGGTTCCACTAAGACCCTAGTTTCCATTTAAGTAGAAGCTCTGAGTTTCGGAAGATGAATGTCATTGTCAGGAATCTCCCAGCACAATCCACATTCCGAAGAGATCTAGGGATATCAAAGAAGACCGATTTATGAGGAAATAGGAAAGATTGAAGAGATGGAAAATATACCTCAAGAGTGAAGCTTCTACAACAGTTAAATTTTGAACAAATCCGACCGTGCTGGGAAGTGCCGGTAATCATTCCAAGAGAGATCAGTGAAACCAAGTTGGAGAGGTGAGAGATTTCTGGTGAAATTAGGCCTGAAAATCCAGAGTTGGAGAGGTTAAGATGCGTTAAGCTGGAGAATCGCCCAAACCCAACTGAAACAGAGGACCCATAGAAGACATTGAAAGCAAGGTTAAGCCTTTGGAGATGAGGAAAGAGGAAGGGTAGAGTTAGAGATGGATGGTTCCAAAGAGCCAACTGCAATTGAGGTCCAGCTCAATCATGGCCAGTCTGCAAATCTGCAGGCCCCATCCCATGAGCCTTAATCACTACCCTCCTTCCAATGCTCTGTTTTTTGGATAGAAAGGGGAGTTAGAGGAAATAATTCGCAGTAATCTGAATAATAGCTGTGATGGAAACGATTTCTTAAATCGGAGAAGGCAAGAGCTCCCTGGCCATGAGGGGCAGATTTTGGAGTGGGATAGAGAAAGAGAAACAGGAAGAAGGGAAGAAGCTGAGAGAATGAGAGGGAAGAATAAAGGAAAAACAAAGCAGATTGTTTAGACATCACTTTCTTTCCAAAGCAATTGAGTTGAGGTGAGAGAAACGGTGGTGAGAACACTCCAATTTATGAACACATGATGAAGCGTGGAGAACTTGGTCGGAAATTTCGAAATCAGAATTAAAGCAAGACATTTCTTGTCACTAATTTCCAGCACATTCTATAAAAGGGAAAGGGACCTCCAACCTATCACTATTCAAATTTCAACATTAGAAAGGGTATTATATGTTCTCATTACGAAAATTTTCAATATTCTCAAATGTGACTTTTTCTTTTTTTTTTTTTTTTAACCAACTTTGATTTATTTTCAAATATGTTTTTTTAAAAGTAACTTATTAAATTTGTACGTACAATACTTTGAATTTGGATTGTTAAAATGGTTACTATGACATTTTAGCAAATATTGAATATAAACAAATAGGTTTGTATACAATTTTTCAAAACTATTCAATCTTAATTACATTCATATTAATCAAGGCGGCAAATGGTTATTAAGGCAGGTGCAATTACAATATAGAAGGAACCAATATGAGAGAAAAAAGAAAACAAAAACATTAAAAGCAAGAAAACAAAAACATTAAAAGCAAGTCGACGTAGACCCATAATCCTTGATAACAAAGACCATTAAAAGATGGAAAAGAACAAGATTCTATCCCTATCATTGTTTTTATTTGCCCTACAACTTTATCAATTATTTTTTCTAGGTTTGAATCAAGCAGACTTTTACTAAACAAATGCAGAATTGGTGCCCCAACCTTTTGTAAGAGTGGTAAGTTTTTCAAACCATTAGTTCTCTTTGATTTTCTTTGGAGTATGTTTGGTTACCGAAAAATTTGAGGAAGAATCGAAAAGGAAAGAAAATAGGAAGGAAAAGTAGAAGAAGAAAAATTAAAGAACATAAAAATAAATAAAATTTCATATAATATTTTTATTTCTTTACGTTGTCAATTTATTTATTTAAACTGTTAAATATAAAGATTAAATAATTTTAAATTGTTTATTTAAATTTAAGAAATAATTTATTTATATTTGATTTTAACACATAATTTTTTTTAGTAGACAATCAAACACAAGAAAATTATTTTAAAGTGCGCATTTTTTCTTTCTAATATTTTATGATAACCAGTCAAATTTTTTTATTAGAGCGATACTTGTGAGAAAATTATTTTTCGCTTTGCATTTTTTCTTTATCTCGGTATTTTTGAATCGAGCCTGACCAGTGTTTTCTTGGCGACCCGACTTATTTTGTGGGTTAATGGCTGCCTCTGGCGTGAGAAAAACAGCAATGTTGAGTTCGAGTGCTCGTATATGGGGCTGGCGCTTTATTCTCACAGAAATGTGGGATAATTACACATCTGCATTAACCCAATGTTTGATAATCATGTTCTTCAAATCAATTCGTAATACTTTGCTTTTCATCAGCAAAATTATATCACCTTGCTCAAACTACGTTCTTGGATATTTAAATGGGTATGTGTTTTTCAATCAGATAAGTACCATATATATTGTTCCTCTAAGCTTGACTTTTATGAGGCAATAAGAGTAAATTTGTAAGGCTACAAATTTCAACACAATTAAGTCCCACTTTCATAGAGACATCATGAATAGACATGAACTTTTGAGTCTTTTAGATGGTGTAAAGTAATTACATGTATAAAATTTTTCATATGTTGATTAGAGGGATTCTAATAATCTGTCTTTCATTCAAAATAGGAAAAAAAATTAAAGCCCCAGAAGATTATCATCATGTCATTATGTATTTCAATGATTATTTTATCACAATATTAGAATTACGAATAACTCAAGTGATCACCATAATCTATTTTTTGAACTCCTCCCAACCAAAACATGAATGGATTAAAGGGATACTAATTTTTAAAATTAATTAAATAAAATGTAGGTGAACATTTATAACTTGATGGGACATGTCGGAAGACTTTGACTTCTATCAAGTGTAAGAAAATGATGTACTTATAAATATGACTATTCTACTACGAGTTTGTGTGAGTCATTTCAAAGATGTTTCCTCCTAAAACATTTATAATAAAGGCATAAATCATCCTCCAAATTGTAAATCTTTTAAAATAATTATAAATTGAAACATAAAGTTATGTTGTTAGCTAAAGATAATGATTAGCTATCAATTACATTAATATTAAAACTAGAACCTTGACAATTAAATTCCATACTAAGAGCATACAAGTATGAAATATTAGATTAAACATTTGATTTATTCTAAAAGCAGTCTAATTAATGTATTTTTTGTTAAGTTTGATATGGTATTATTAAAACTATTTTAGAGAGGGTGTGTATTCAATTATGTTAGCATTGATGTGCTTAAATAAACTAGATGATATAGCAAGACAAGCTTGACTTCTATAGAATTTAATTAAAGTCCTTTTTGGACATGAGTTAGGGTTTTAGGCAGCAGTAAGATAAAGGATCTTTAGTTTTGTTTAGTTTGTAAATGTATTAAGAAAAGAAGAAGTATGAAACTAACTTAGGAAAATTTAAAAATTTTAAAGTATAAAATTAAAATAATAAATTGCTAAAATGGAACAGGAAACAGAAAATTCCTTAGAGGCTGGGATAGGCCCGGTAGGCAGTTAAGTCAGTCTCACAGCGAGTAACTTCGAAACGTTTATTGAATTCTAGGTAGTGGGGAATTCTTTATGAATTTTGAAGTTAGGTATCCCCAGTAACGCCGAGAGCAGAGATTTTAAAAATGCTGAGAAGTGAGGAAATGACTTGAGTTAAAGTTGGTCAAATAAGATTGAATGAGGCAAAATAAATTGTTTAGGGACATAAATGAACCGGACGGGTCGTGGACATGAAGCAAAGTGGGCCTACGCATCCGACATGTAAGAGACAAAAAAAAAAAAGGGGAAGAAAGCTCACTTTTTGAAGGAAACAGCCGTGAGGGGAGAAGTTAGATAGAGGGAGAAAATCTCCGCATTACTGCCACGATGCCGAAGATAAGTTGATCGAGTCGATCGATGAATTTAAAGTTCAGCTCTTCGGCGAGATTTCTGGCGTCGTCTGGCAATAAGCGCTTGATTTACGCCCCAAAGATTCGGGTTTGGAGAAAATCTAGTGAGAGAAGGCTCTACTTAGCCTACCTACAGATTCTGACGATGTGACTCAGAAGTTTAGTCGAATGAGACTTAAAGTCGGAGTACTCATCGGGGCGATACGTGGACACCGAAATCAAAATTTCCATCGAAGATTCGACGGAAGTTAGGGAGAGGTCCTTGGGTCTCGGGTCTTGAGGGACTCTAAAAAGTTTTGTCTTAGCTCCCGAGAGGTGGGAACCTTCCTACTCGGGTTTATATTTCATCAAATGTTGTTTTGGTCTTGGTTGAGCCCTAGGGGCTGTTTGGTTGTGTTCCCGGACACAAAAATTGAATTTTCCACAGTTTTGAACTATGATGTCGAGTTTTTAAGGGTAGCTTGAAGCTAATTTTAGAATTTGAGTTCGGGACGAGTTTTGTACCATGTTTATAAATTTGAATTATGGACTCAATTAAGGGTTGGGTTTATTCTTGGGTGAAAGGGTTGTTTTAGGGATGAGTTTGGGTAGGAAAAATAGCATGTACGGAGCTTTAATGGAACGCTCGAGAAAACAATTTCGTGGGTTTCACCTTCTTTGTCGATCACTTTGTTCATACAGGGCCTCAACTTGAGCGACCAACTTTCACGTCAGGCGCTCCGTTTTAGGTGTTTTGGATTTTATAGAAAGCCCTTTGAGTCTAGAATCTATCCATATATATTGATAAAATTTTAACTCATATTCAGTCCGAAATTTATGAAAAATAGTGAGTCCTGGCGGTTCGGGTCACGTCGATCCTTTGTTCATACGAGGCCTCGACTTGGACGACCATAAGTTTCGTCCAGGAAGCTCCGTTTAGGTGTTCTTGGACTCTATGGAAAGATCTTGGAGTCCAAAATCTGACCATATTCATTTCAATGGAAATTGGTACTCAAATCCTTGTTGAAAAATTGATTGCTAGCAGGGTGTCTTGAGTATTGGTTGTGTGGAGGTGAGGGGAGTTGTGTCTTGAAGTGGCCATTACATGGCGGGTTATGTGGAAGCTATCTTAGGTGCATGTTATGCCATGAATTAGCCAGCTAGGAAATGAGGTGTGTCATTACTTGCCTAGATCTTGGTGACTTGATGAAATGTTAGCGTGTGTTTGTGTGATTGATTGAAATGGCATTTCTTGGTTAGAGGTGTCATGCTTGGATGTCAATATGTGTGCTCACGGCTATGTGGGTTTGTGATGTGTTTTCGTGTGGACATGGCTGTGCATGGCATGTTGTAGGCTGGTTGTGGGCATTATGCACCATGATGTAGCCTAGGGGATTTGATTATGACATTACTTGTCTAAGTAGTAGTCGAATGATGTTGATGCATGCTTGTTTGATGTGTTTGACATAAATGCTTGATTAATGTTAGTATATTTGCATGTATATTAACTTTTTAATGAATGTATATGGACTTTTTGTGTGCATTGAACGCGAGTGTCGAGGTACGGTGGAGTGTACGATATAAATTTATAACAGAGTGCAATGGCCGCAGTGCATTGTCGCGCCAGTGTGGGTGTAGGTGCATGATGGTTGTCATTCTATCTTTGGTGAATGGGTTGTGAACTCGTACTTTGGGCCCGAAGTCGATGGAGATCACGGTTTGCATGGTGTTACGCAGGGTTAAGGAAATGGAAATGGCTCATTGCATTTCATATGCATTAGGAGCACACTAGACGATAGGAGTGAAGTGCATGAGAGGTGGTTTCTTGAGAGAATTGTTTCGGAGGGTTGACCAACAATATTATGTCCACTACAATATCGGATGGTTGTCCACACAATATCAATCGTTGGAGTATGCCCCATTGATATACATCAGAGGGTTGTCCATATAATGTCAATCGTTAGAGTATACCCAATTGATATACATCAGAAGGTTGTCCATATAATGTCAATCGTCGAAGTATGCCCGATTGATATACATCGGAGGGTTGTCCACAAAATGGATTAACATCGGGTATGTCCACTATTTATATCGGAGGGTTGTCCGTGGGTAAACACAAAATCTATTTATTTGAAAATGGTTTTCATTAAATGCGAAAATCGTGTTTGAGGGAGTCGGTGAGGACTTGATACATGGGGCATGATGAGTGCGTCTGTTCATGACAAGTGGGATTAAATGCTAGGATTGCATGTCACTGGGTTGGTGTGTGCTTGGTTGTTTGACCATTCGTATGCGTTAGGTGGGAATAACCGCTTGTAGGACTTATCTCTACTAGGCGTTAAAGATCCTCGTCGTGGATTACTTTCGAGGCAGGACATGTGCGCGGGCGAGATGGTGCTCCTTAGGGCCAACATTATGAAGCCAATTTTGGGATTGTGGCCTTGATCCATGTTTTGTATATTATATTAGAACATATGGTTTCAATATAATGTTTGTATTAGAGTGATGTAATAACTTTGGTGAAAGCCGGTGATATGGTGTATTTATATAGATAAATGGGCCTTGTGTGTTTACTCGTATGTGGGACTCAGTGTGGTCGTTGTATAATATTGGAGACGAGTTGACATGAAATTGCATAAGTTGTACGGTGAGCTCCCCGTACAAAGGAGACTACGCTCGATTTTCGATTAGATCTAAGGTCTGAGGAAGGGACTCAATGGAGTGGTGTTGTAAGACACAGAAATTCCAATTTACGGAATAGGCAAAATCGTAATTTCGATTCTGAAAATTGTTATTTCGATTAAAAATCCGTAATTAATTCTCTAGATCGGATGATGAAGCGGATTTCAGGTTAAGATAAATCTACGAAATCCTAAATACCAGTACACAAATTGCGTAAAGTCGAGACGTTCGGAGTTGTACGTGCAGAGGGCATCGCGTTTCGGTCTTAGGTAAGCGGAGTTCGATCACGACGAAGTCACATATAAAAAGTACTGTATTACCATGCAAGTGGTATGAGTAGAGAAATGATGGAAATGGATGGTAGAGATAATCTTGGGAATGTCAAAAGCGAAGAATGATAGAAATGATTCTTTTTAAAATTGATTTAAGTTAGATAAGGACAAATTAATAAATAGTGCCTCAGGTGGTACAAGAGGTCTGGAGTGGGTTTGGACGGGTTTTGGGAGCGGCCAGTTTTTATTTGTTTTTGGAGAGAGCCACTTCTCTACAGTTTCGGCAAATCAGAAGTAGTCGGTCTTCGAGACAGAAGGAGAGCTGCTGCGCGGAGAGGGCTTCGCGTGGGTAGCAGATTTATGGAGTTTCCTCAAACTCCAAGAGGTAGAGGTTTCTCCCTACTTGGGTTTATTCATATTTTAAGTGTTTCATCGATGTTTGGTCGAATGGGGCCATGAGGGCGTCGATCGGTCTGAGCAGGACCCGAATTGATATAAATTATGAAACAAAAATGGAAGCTGATGAGTATATGGAGTGCAAGGGATGTTTGGGTGTGGTTGGGTTAATTTGTGCATTAAATGTTTGCCCAGTATGCATTGGGGCCATTTTGTGGATTGGGTTCACAGTGAGCCCAGTTGAGTTGTGTTTTTGGAATAATGCTTAGGGTTTCACTATTCAGAAGCAGGTGTTATAAAAAATACATTTCGTAAAAATTATGTGTTTGGTTAAGTAATTAGTCGAATTGCTTGTGTGTTTGAAACGATGCTTAGCGTGAAATTTAATTTTGATGTTTGAAATGATAATTACATAACATGTTTGTGTGATTTTATTTTATGCGAGTATATTCATGTTTATATATTTGCGTGTGATTAGGCGTATTGGAATTGCTTGTGTTCCGCATACCTTTGGAACATCCTCGACTATAGGGTTGGTGCGTGAGATGAGTCTAGAGGAAAAAAGGTTCGGGAGGGTAGTGCAAAATATTAATTATGGATTAGTACTGAAGCAAAAATGTCCAAATCGTCGGACGTGATTGATATTCATCGGAGGATGATCTAAATAAATAATATATCAATCGTCGGGCAGTACGATTGATATATATACATGAGGAGGGTTGTCAGCTGTAAAACTAATTAAATACGAGGAACGGCGAGTGTGAGAGGGGTGATGAGGACTCGGGATTGAGTTGGTCATGTAGACATTAGTAGGATCGTACATTTGCTTGAATGTGTGTTTACTTTAGAACATTGCTTTGCACTTGGGTGGGTAGGTAGTCCACTTAGGGCGATTCTCTGCGAGGCTTTAGGCTCACCGTCGTGGGACCCCCTTTATTTTACAATTACGGGAGGCGAGGACGAGTTCGTCACGAGGCCAGAGATTAGAAGAAAAGCGGGATTGTGGCTTTGGCTTTGTGATATTTACATGTATTAGAAATTAGATATTTTAATATATATGTAGTATGAGTAAAACATTTAACTCTTGTAACTAATGGGTTTATAGTTGGATTCATGAGTTAGCATGTATATTGAGTCTTTTGTTTATGGAGCCCCAGTGGTAGGTATTGGATATATATATTGCATATATTGAATTTGTTTGGAGACGGGTATATGCGGTGCGCATGTTGGGTAGAGCTCAGGTATAAAGGAGACTGCAGATTTTCGATGAAATGTCGGGTCCCAGGCATTCCATGAGAGTATTCCATGGCGGAGTTGACGGGTAGTCAGCCAGTTTTTTGGGTTTTGGGCGTCATGACTTGAGTATTAGAGCTTAGGTATACAGAATACTACTGGGAGGCCGGGTTGGGTATCAGAAATCGCTACTTAGGTGGTTTGATGTAGGGCTCCTGGAGTATATGGAAGCCTAGAGATGGAGGCTTGGGCTTGAGCCATAGTCGTGTGAGAACATCGCCACTAGGTGTGGTTCGATGCTAGGTATAGGTATGAGATTACCTAGAAAATCACGAGACAAAACTAGGACACTACGTGCACGTGTGTTGATGTGTTTTATGTGATTTGGTGAATTATTGTGTGATTGATGAAATGTTGTGTGAATATTTGATTGGTATGTATACCATGTCATGTTATTGTGTTTGGATGTGTGCTTAGGTAAATAGCACATAGGAAAGTTGTGAGAAATTACAGTGAGTAAAATGGATAAGATGTGAAAAATAAATTTTGATAATTTATTTGGATTAGAGTGAGAAATTTAATTTTAAGGTTTTTCTTGTGTAGTGGAAAGTAAATAAAATTAATTACAAAATTTATTTGGGTTGTTGGAAAATGAGAAGAAATATTAAAGTAAAGAAAATAAATTTGTTAAATTTATTTTGGTTATATGAAGAAAATAATTTTCTAAGATTTTACAAGTGGTAAAATTGAAGAAAATGGAAAGAAAATAAATTTTTATAAATTTATTTTGAGTGGAAAAGAATTACTCAATGAAAAAATGGAAAAAATAAAATAAATAATTTCATAAATTTATTTGGTTATGGTGAAAGAAGAAAATAATTTTTGGGTTTATATGGTGTAAAATTTAAGAAAAATGGGTAAAATAATTTTTTATGAATTTATTTGAGTGTCGAGAAAGTGAAAAAAAATGATTTTTAGTGATTTTCGAATCTTTGGAAATAATTGAAATAATAATAGTAACTAATTATTGTTAAAATTTGAAAAAAAAAATTTGTGCGAGAAAAATGCGGAATAGACTCGCCCATTTGTATTACAAAGAAAAATTGTATTCTTGAGGGAATAGTGCGAGTTAGAAGTTGCAATACAAAATTGTATTACTGATTAGGTAAAAAAAATTGTATTGTGAGAGATGAGAGTGTATTGCAATAGAGGTGGGCGGCACAGGAAGAAACTGTATCTTAATCTGATTTGTTGGGTACAGTGTATTACAACATAGGCTAAAACAAATTATTATCATAATACAAGTATGTGTATTGAGGGGGCATAAGGCGGCAGGCGGCCCAGGTCGCAGCCGGCCGCGTATGAGAACTAAATCTGGGACCAGGCGAGCGTGCGGCTACAGGCGTGCGTGCGCACAGTATGGCGTCCGCTTTGAAGCGCGCGGCGAAGCGCGAGTAAGCGCGGCTTGGCCCTTGTAGCAGCGGCGGCGCCTTGAGTGAAGCGAAGCTGGCGGCGCCTTGGCGAACGTCTGGCGGGCCTTATAGCCTTGGCGGCGAAACACCTTGGCAGCGAGCGCGAACGCAAGCGCCTGAAGCGTCACGAAAGCGCGAAGCGAGCGCTCTTGTCACAGCGAAGCGCCTTGGCGCGCGAAGCCTTTACTGGCGCCATGAGCTTACTAATTTATGTTCGGTGCACTCGGCATTTTCGGTGATTCGACTCGGTATTTTTCTTTGAGTCCAATTTTGGACATTGTTCATAGACAGGTTCATGAACCTTTACATTCATCTCAATTTTTGAAAAATATATATATATATATATATATATATATATATATATATATATATATTAAATTTAGTAAAAAATCCAAATAAAATCAAATAAATTTGATAAAATTTTTGAAAAAATAAAATTTTCAAAAATAAAATTTTTGAAAATAAAATTTTGTTAACAATATTTTTAAATACGAAATTGATTCTTATCTGGCCCGAGTTAAGTGTATGATTAGTGTCTAGGAACATGTTGTGCCTTAGAGACCTTTATGTGTGTAACTACCATTTGAAATCGTGATTGCGCGGTAGTTGCGTAGGAAATTATATGCATGGTGTAATGCGTATAGGAAGAAGGGTGAATGCTAAGGTTATGAACTATGACCTTAGGGATTTGAATACTGAAATGAACAAGAGAACTTAGAACCTTATTGAAATAAATGAATTGAGTGGTTGGAAATTTAGCACCACTTAGGAAATGAACAAGTCAGTTCATGGTTGTCAAGTCTATTAGTAATTACCATCTGCATTACTAGTTGGCGATGGAAATTCAATGTTCTTGTTTTATATTCCATTGTGCCAATGGCTAGTGAGAGACGAGGGACCCATAGAGAGGACGTGCAGAGGCGGTCGGAATCTGGCCCGGAGCAATTGACCGGCCCGTCGGCATTGATCGACGGACGCTGTGGGGCCGTAGGTGTGTGAGAAATTTCTTGTGCTAGCCTTCGCATAGCGGTGGTCGGGAGATCGTAACCCCGGAGGTTTAGGACAGCATCATCCTCAGACATTCACGAGAGGGGCCAGATGGTGTGAGTTCATTGGTTTATATAGATCGAGAAGGTGTTAGAATGGAGTTGCCCTCTGGCACTCACGAAGATTAGACTAGGCACAACGTTGTAGC
The DNA here is from genome assembly GCA_016808115.1 of Tetrastigma voinierianum. Taxonomy (NCBI): domain Eukaryota; kingdom Viridiplantae; phylum Streptophyta; class Magnoliopsida; order Vitales; family Vitaceae; genus Tetrastigma; species Tetrastigma voinierianum. The sequence continues at coordinate 373,548 of JAEQBH010004639.1, forward strand.
TAAGAATGAGAGACCCCAAATATGGTGTTGGAAATGGGCGAGGACCTCTTGGGACACGAGAGGAGCCATTGTTGTGAGTTCTCCCCTGGGGTTTAGGGGCGAAGAGGTACGATATGTCGAGGTTGCGAGTTCAGAGATCTGGGGACTCTCTCCACTGATGGACTGAGGATTATGGACATGCTAGAGTTTGAGGTCATGTCATGGGATGGTTGTTGAGCACTTTATAGGGTTGTTATCGATTATGGCGCGGGAGGATTCACTTCACGGGACCCGATACTCGTGTTGTATTTGACCCGAGCACGATATTTGCCCCATACGGTATGCAGTCAAGTGTCATGGGCCCAGTTGCGGGTTGGCTCTGAGCCTTACCTAGAAGGACGAGGAGAGATGGGCGGATCTGCACCAGTGATATGCGAGTATGTGGATGTTTTCGGATGAGCTACGGACTACCTCACGGAAGGTAGTGAACTTTGTTCCAGTTACACCTGTGCCGCGTCTACATGACTCCGCGTAGGATGGCCGCCTGGATGATTGGGAACTCGAGTGCCGCTACGGAGCTGCTGGGACAGGATTTATTAGACCAAACGCCGCCGTGAAGCATGGGTTCTATTTGCAAGAAAAGGACAGGAACCCTTCTACTATGCATTGACTAGCGACAGGTTGAATGGGGTGCAGTAAGAATGGGTGCCATTCACAGAGGATTTATGATTTGTTTGACCGGGTTGGGAGGCGAGTCTACTTGAGATGAACAGCCATGGCGATTACCATCAGCGAGGGTTAGGGAGGCGGATATCTAAGGCGGGTGTTTAGGACGCGTTATGGGCACTTTGAGTTTACGGTGATGCCCTTTGGATTGACGAATGCGTTAGCAACATTCATGGATCTCATGCATAGGATGTTCCGACCTGCTCCCCGAATCGGTTGTTATAGTCTTCGTGGATGACATTTTGATCTACTCCGGTCAGTGGGAGCATGAGTATCACTTGAGGATTGTGTTACGATTCTTGAGAGACCATCAGGTTGTACACTAAGTTCGATGAGTCACGGTTTTAACTTCTTGAGGAGATTGCCTGCGACACGTGGTGTCGGCACGAGAAGTGTCGATCGACTTTAGAAGGTTGAGGCGGTGATGAGTTGGGAAGGCCCGAATTTCAATCTTCGAGATACATAGTTTCTTAGGATTGGTTAGGTGTCTGGGAGTTGAGAATGGGGCGAGGTTATTCAGACCAGGCTGGATTCGCCCAGGTTTGCCTACGGGGCGTGGACTCGTGGTTGGGGCTGACCTGACCATAGAGAGAGATTGGGGATACTTGGAACACTGGGATAGGGTGTGACATTGCAGAAGGAAGGATGGCGCTCTCTGGTTTGAGGAAGAAGCGGAAAGACTCCCATTACTGATTGGGTAGGCAGGGATGCCAGGCCTTCAGATGGCAGATTGCTCAGACAGGATCAGACTTTGGGACAATGCGGAGTCTCGGTTGGCCGTAGAGACGAGGAGTATACCTGATTCATTCCTACACCCTAGTGAGGTTAGAAGGGGCGGGTTGATTCGGTGTGCTATCCTGGCTTCCGGCCCAACAGAGATAGGCGGAGGGGGCGAGTGTGGGTGAAGTCGAGGGACGGTCAGGTTGCATCGAAAGCGTGGTGGACGTTAGAATTGGTAGACTATTGGTTGTTGATTGTCGGGCTTGACATGGATGAGTCGGCGACCATCGGGTTGTCGATGGTGAGACCTTAAGCCGGGTTGTCATACTACGACCGCGGCATTGGACCCTGGGCCGGGTTAGGCCTTTAGAGAAGCCAGTATAGATTCTTCTAGATCAAGACGAGTTGACTGATAGTTGAGTTATTAGTGAGAGATCTCTAACGATACGCTCATGTGGGACCGGGATCGAGGCGTTCTGTCTGTTCATTGCGTTCATGAGCACGGTGGCACAAGTGGGTGATTGTTTAAAGTTGCCGCAGTACGGTCATTCACCGCTCTTGGTGAGTGAGGAGTTGAGTTTGTCTTGAGACTCGTCTGATAAGACTCTTAGTTGATTCAGGAAATGATGAATAATTAAATTATTATTGGAGGCAAAGCAAAAGGTGTCAAATCATTAAAGATGAAGCTATGATTAGAGGTGTAGGCGGGAAATACCAGATTCTGTGGGTTTATGAGGCAGAGACATCAATTGTTGGCGGGCATAACAGGGCTCGAGTGTAAGCGGAGAGTTATGTTGCAGTGAAACTGACGGTGGCACACTTGCCCCCTCGGCGGGCGTGTACTCTGAAATCTAAGTATTACCTGCGACTAGAAATCCACAATGACGAAGCCGTATTATGATTCAAGCCTCACCAAAATTTTCTTTTAATTTATAACAGTTTAGTAAAAAATCTTATGTGGAAAAAACAGACATAATGTTTGCACATAGTCTAATTCAAATCTGTGCTTGTCCAGTTTCTCATCAATCTTCTTGGCCAGCCTTCTGCATCACATTCCCATCACGCTCATGTGTACATAATATGTTAAGCCTCTGATTCAAAATGTGTTCTTACAAAATGTGATACCACGGCCTTAAAGCGATGTCGGATAATCTATTATGCTCCGGCGTCTTGTACCATGCTGGAAAGCAGTTTTAAAATACAAAATAATGAGCTAAACGAGCTGGTGAGTGTATCTACTTTTATAAAGGTTTGCTTACGGAAAACATCTCAAAAATGTAAAACTTTCTTTTACAAATATTTTCCAGAACTTTACTTTGCTTTGCTTGCTTTTAAAAGTTTCTAAAACTTTTCTTTGCTTGCTTGCTTTATTTTGCTTTTCTTTAAAACCTTGTAAAACTCTTATTTCTTGCTTGCTTAGAAGTTTATAAAACCTCGTGCACCTCTTTTCTTCTTTGCTTTATCTTGTTTGAAAAGTCTGTGAGAGAGCACTCACAAACCTTTGTTTAAAAGTTTCTCAAAACTTTTCATAAAAGCGGGAGCTTGGCTCAACCGCATGCTAAAATAAAACCCACGGGAGCTTGCTCGGCCGTCGTTTGAAATCTAAGCGGGGCACAGGCTCGACCGTTTGCTTTAAAACTCCGGAAGCACGAGTGACCGGGAACCAATGGTTGATTTTCAAAGCGACGCCATCGTAGCATAAAACGTAACCCGATGGGGCTATTTTGCTTATCATGCCGCACAGTGAACACGGGGGCCTATGCTCCAGGTGCCGGTGGGGACCTTTAATCAGCGTCACCTTTTTTCATTTTAAGGTGGATATGGTGGAATTGACCTCGTGTCGCCATCACCCATGTAGTTAAGAGCTCATAACCTTATACCCACAATACGTGCCGGTCTCCTTTAAATGCATTATGTATGTCCTAAGTTTGCCCAGGCCGGCCAAGCTACGATGCGTGTATGAAATCCCAACACCGCGTGCGTCACGGGATACCTCGATAGGTTTCTTGCTTAGAACTGGGGAGAGGCCTTGTTTTCACAACCTTTCATTGCTTGCTTGCTTGCTTGCTCTTTGTAAAATGGTTTACACTTTGAAACCATTTACTTGCTGCTTGCTTGAAAAATGGTTTATTTATTCAAAACCATTTGTAGTTGCTTACTTGCTTCAAAATGGTTTAATTATTCAAAACCATTTGCTTACTTGCTATTTGCTTGAAAAATGGTTTAACTTTTCAAAACCATTTACTTGCCCTTTGCTTGCTTAAATTGGTTTCTGATTTAAAACCAATGCTTTCTTTTCAAAAATGGTTTAACTTCAGGAAACCATTTGTAACTACTAATTCATTGCTTGCTTCATGAAAATGGTTTGCATTCAAAACCATGAAATACCGAAGTGTAAATAATTTATAATAATAATAATATCTGCTAGTATTTTAGGAAAATGAGTTAAACATTTCTATTTCTTTGGCACAACGCTTGAGCAGGTTCCACACTTATCGATATTTACTTTGCTTTGACTCAAATGAATACGACGACCAATTAATCGCGCCAACAACGTACTTCTAGACAGTGCACTCTTCATACTCTTTTAAAGTTAAGGTGTAAGGGTTCTATCCCAACTGGAATTACCCGATTGAGACAGAAACTCAAGTTACGATTGAAACAACCGGACTACTCTATGTTGGCTGATGCAGAATTTTTCTTGCACATGGCCCCACTTTGTGTGAATTTTTGGGCCACTTAGGATCAGATTGTGATTCCTGCTTCTTAGGATTTTGTTCTCCTTGAAGTCTATTTTACGTAGCCACTTGAATCACTCAAATCGGATAAGAAATGAGAGTTATGGTAAAATAACTAGTCGAAGCAGGAAAGCCAGACAAGTCCTACCGGTAGGACTTAACTTCTGGTAGGACTTGGCCAAAAATGACGAAGCAAAGTTCACCTGGTAGGACTTCCCTATTATTGCAGTGGGACTTACGAGAAATGCCCCAGATTTTGTTATTTCCCACCCACTTGCAGTGCCAATTCCTCCATATAACTTCTATAATTCTATGTAATGCCTCAAAAACCAACTTGGAATTTATCTAAGAAACAACTCCCTGTTATGAATTGGTGTTTTGGAACCTCGAAAACCAAAACATGGTGAAAATCAAGAACACTACCTAAGGTCCACAATTCTTTTTAAACATCTTTAATTTGATGATTCGAGTTTCTTTTTATCGATTGGGGTTTTACTCACATAACTGACCATTCGAAAGCTTCATGTGCTCTTTACACTGGCAGATCTGAGAGGAGACCAATCTCATACCCAAACCTAGAAATCCATATCAAAACCAAAATAAAATTCCATACCTTGATCTTTGATTCCTTCTCTTTCCTTCTTCTTCTTCTCTTCCTCTCTTGGCTCTCTCTTATATCTTCAAAGCTAGTGAACCCCAGCTTTGGAATAGAATAGTTTGCTTTTGTTTTTTCTTCTTTATTAAATTAACTTTCCATTAATTGCAATTAACCCTCATCTTTTAAATGTGCAATTGCTTATTCAATTTCCACTATGGCCCATCTGCACCTTAAATTTTGATTTTAATATCCTTTTGCTTAATGAGCCATTTGTACCCTTGGTTTTAATACCCTGCAAATTAGGGTTCCATAAACTTTCATTTCCTACTTTAGTCTGAAATATTTGGAGTGTGACACTTGGTACTCTTATACACCCCTACGGGTGTCATATACTTGTAGACTCTCTCGGGACGGGGTGTTACAGACGGGTTATCATGTAGACTTAAGTTGAATGATAGGAGTCGGAATGTTTTTGAGATTTGGATACCCATTGGAAATCGCGTTGGGTGTTGTTGAGCGGTGAGGGCTCGATTATCTTTGGATGTCATTCATGACATAAGTTGGGTTGACGGTCATTGGATTGTCGATGATTGTGACCTTGGGAAGGTTAGGTGTTTACCTCCAGCGGGATGTGGGTTGCATGTTGTATGGATTATATACGGGTGTTGGGGACATCATATGACGTCGTCTTGGATCATAAGGGTAAAGGCAATTTCCCTTAGTGGGTCGCCTACAACAATAGTTATCGGGCGAGTATACGGGCCAGCGCCATATGAGGCATTGATGGGAGCCCGTGTAGATCCGTTATGTTGGGCCAGAGGGTGGGAGAGGGAGCTCAGTCAACGGATCCCGATTTGATTAGAGACACCTCTGAGAAGGTAGGCTTGATGGGGCGAGCATCTTCTCATGGCTCGAGGCCGGCGGGAGAGCTATGTTGATGTGCGACGCGTCGACCCATAGAGTTTGAGGTTAGGGATCATGTCTTCTTGAAGGTGATGCCTGGGAGAGAGTGGTCGGTTCGCGAGCGTGGGAAGGCATCAGAAGTTTATTGGACCTTCGAGGATACTTTCGAGAGGGTAGGCACCGTTGCGTACCGGTTAGCATTACCGCCCAACATGTTAGGTGTCCACGAGGTGTTTCACGTCTCCATGCTCCGGAAGTATACTCCAGATCCAGCTCATGGGGTGGATTGGGGACAGATTGAGGTTGACAGTAGGACCTTTGGGGAGGACCAGTGTGCATTTTGGATAGCCATGATCGGGTTTGCGGCCTTGAAGGCCCAGGTGAGGCTAGTAAGAGGTACTATGGAGCACTATGGGTGGAGGGTCACGTGGGAGGCGAGCGCGTGCGGAGCCACCTATCCCTTCTTGTTTAGGGATGAAGGTCGTGGTTTAGTCGTTTAAAGTTTAAATGGCTGGATTACGTCGTGAGTAGAGTGCACGTTGCGCTATGCATGTGAGTGATGAGTGATTGTCAGGAATTCGGGACCAGAATTCCGCTATAAGAAGGAGAATGTATAAGACAGAAATTCCAATTTACGGAATAAGGGCAAAATCGTATTCGATTACAAAATTGTTATTCGATTAAAAATCCATAATTAATTATCTAGATCTCGGATGTGAAACGATTTCACCATTGGGGTAAATCTCGCGAGGAATCTAGCTAGTAAATAAAATTTCGTAAAATTCGAGATAGTCGGAGTTGGCACATTTTTAGAAGTGCGTTTCGAGATGTAGGTAAAGCGGGTTACCGATGCGATGAAAGTCACATATAACAAGTACTCATGTACCATAAGTGGTATGAATAGAGAAATGATGAAATGAATTTGCTTAGAGATAGTCTTAGAATGTCAAAGCGAGAAAGAATAATGAAATGGTCTTTTGAAATTGAAGTTTAAGTTAGATAAGAATAATTAATAAATAGTGCTCTTCTGGAATTAAAGGCTAAGGGGATCTGCAGTGGGCTGGGTGGATTTTGGGAGCAGTTTTCCATTTTAATTTTTTAGAGAGAGCCCTTCTCTAGTTTTTCGGCAAATCCGACCGTCGCGATTCTTGCGAGACAAGAAGGAGGAGAAGCTGGCTGCGGAGGGCTTCGCGTGGAGTCTTAGATTTATAGATTTATCAGACTCAGAGAGGTGGGTTTCTCCTCTTGGAGTTTTATTCCTATTTTAAGCAGTGTTTTGCGATGTTTGAGTAGAATGAGGCCGTGAGGGCACGTGATCGATCTGACAGGACGGGTGATATAAATTATGAAACAAAAATGGGCGATCGTATATGGAGTACGGGCTGTTTGGGTGTGGTTTAAGGTTAATTTATGCATTAAATGTTTGCTTAGTATGCATTGGGCCGGGAATGGTAGGTAGTTAAGGTTCACTAAGTGAGCAGTTGAGTTGTGTTTTTCGAGATAATGTAGGGGTTTATTTATTCAGAGAAAGCAGTGTTCTAAAAAATACATTTTCGTGAAATTATGTGTTTGGTTAAGTAGTCGAAGCGAATTGCTTGTGTTTGAACATTAGCCAAATGAGCTAATTTTGATGTTTGAGTAGTAATTACATAACATGTTTGTGTGATTTTATTTATGCGAGTATATTCGTGTTTATATATTTGCATGTGATTATTTGTATTGGAATTAGCGCGCGTCATTTGGCTCATCATTTGAGCATCCTACGACTATAGGAGTTAGTGCATGAGATGAGTACAGAAGGGAAAAAAAAGGTTCGGGTAGTAAATAGTAATTATCGGAGGGGTAGTCACAAACCAAAAATATCAATCGTCGGAGCGATTGATATTCATCGGTGAATCCCTGAGTAAATAATAATATATCAATCGTCAGGCTGACCCAAATTGATATATCTATACATCGGAGGGTTGTCCACTATTAAAACTAATTCTCATCTGAGGCTTGGCGAGTGTGAGAGAGTCGATGAGACTCGGGATCTGAGTTGGTCATGTAGACATTCAAGTAGGATCATGCATTTCTTGATCTGTAATTTCTTACGGGCGTTGCGCTGCGTTTAGGTGGTGAGTAGCCAGCAGGGCGATTCTCCTCTTGAGCTTTAGCTCACCGGGTCGTCAGGACCCTTTATTTTACAGTACAAGGAGCGCACGAGGGGACGGCTCGTCCTAGAGACTGAGATTAGAAGAAAAGCTGGGATTGTGGCTTTGGCTACTTGATATTCGTGTATTAGAAATTGAGTATTTTTAATATATGTAGTATGAGTGGAAACATTTAACTCTTGTAACTATTGGGTTTATAGTTGGATTCATAGTTGGCATATGACAGTCTTTGTTTAATGAGCCCAAGTGGCCGTATTGGATATATATTGCATATATTGGGTACATTTGGGACAGGTATATCGCAGTCTTTATGTTGGAGTAGAGCTCTGTCTGAAAGGAGACTTTGCCCGATTTTGGTCGGAAATGTCGGGTCAGGCATTCACGGAAAGTATTCCAGCGAGGTTGACGGGTAGTCAAACGGACCCGGGTTTTGGGGCGTCACGGGTGTCGGGTTCTCGGCGGTAGCAAGATTTTCCGTGGGTTGACAGGTTATCAATGCACCCCCAGGATTTGGGGCGTCGCAAAATATTAAGAAAAAATATGTTTTCATGTTTTGTTGTCTTATGAAAATCTCAAGAAAATTATATATAAATAAATCATTTAAAAACATATATTTTAAAATTGTTTAATAACTTTATATGATGAATTAAAATAAATAAAATAAGTTTGAAGCAACAAATAAAAATTATATAGTAGATTTAACTCTACTTTTATTTTCATAATTTTTCTTTTCTTCTACTTTTCTTCTTTATTTTATTTCCCTTATATTTCCCCTTAAAATTTCAAAGAATCCAAATATAGCTTAAAACCAAAAGAAAAATAAGAGGGACAACCTATGAACCCAAAGGTATTATCTTAATAGTCTTTTATTCCAATATCTTACACCGCCTATACTCTACTTGTTTTTGCACTCATAATAGATGTAGAAGCTTCTAGAATCAAACTCAAATGCTTTAACTCATATTCCTCCATATCAATCCATGTATTTAGATTGATTACTATTCTCTTATTATTTGTTTTCCTCACTTAAAATTATGCGCGCTATCGGGTTTGCATTCTTGGATATCTTGTTTGTGGTTAAATGAAATAATGTTATCCTATGAGTCGATAGAATAATTTGTAAAATTTAGAAGTTTCAAACACGGTAAAGTCTCTTTCAAATGAAACATCTTGAATATACATGAAGTTTTTTAGAGTTTTATTTTCTTCATTAGATATAAACAAATTATATATATATATATATATATAAATTTTCATATATATTGATTAGATATTGCCCAAAAGAACATAGGAAGGCTCCATGCTAAAGGATTCCATAATAATTTGTCTTTGATTTAAAATGAAAAATAAAATAAAATCTTCAACTCCATTAAAAAGGGTAGTTATAATTACATTCACTATTAATTCCACTAAACCATTTATCATAATATTAGAATTACATAATAACTCTTTTGAATACCATAACCCTATTATTTGAACAACCAAGTTAGGTCATGTAAATAAATGAAAGTAATACTAATTTTCAAATTGACCAGTAAATGTAAATAAACATTTATAGCTTGATGATACTTGTTGGTAGACTTTGATTTTATGAGTCAAGAAGTATTAACACTTATAAATATGACTATTAATAGTTTGTAACTCGATCAAGGAATGCTTTAATAAACATTGATTACATTATAAAAAAAAAAAAAAAATTATCCTCCAAAATTATCTACATGTCTTTTAAATAATTAGTTAAAATCTAAAATTTATATTTGTTAGCTTAAAAAATAAAGATCAACTACTAATTACATTAATATTAAACCTAAATTCTTAACCATTAAACTCATTATTAGATCATAGGGAGTGCAAATGTTATATTGCATGTTTTAATTGTCCAAAATGCCTAATTAATACCATTTTGTTAAGTTACAAGCTTAGAATTTTAAAAGTTAATAATTTAATATGGTATCAAAAGTGTTTAAGGAAGCCATGATTTTCTTTTTTGTATTCATTATTTAATATGTAGTTAATTAAATTAGATGAGAATGAGACTGAAAAGCCTGTCGATATTAGGTACAAGTGGAAACATTTTGTGGAAAAAGGGAAAATGAAATAAGATAGAGCTTGACGACGACTCAATAAAGTCGCGGCCTGAGTGAGTTTCCAACATGGAAAATTAGGATATTAAAAATTAGAAAAAAAAGTATGATAAAGTAAAATAATATTTTGAATATATAAATTAAAGAAAAACTAAAAAAAATAGACAAACCACTAGCTAGTTTCCTAGCCAATGTTTTTCACAAAAATAACCTAAAAATACTCTTTATTTCTTGGTTAGAATTAAAAAAAAAAAGATTTTTCACAACTTTTTGTTTGTGTTAATGTTTAATTTTGAAAAGTATTAAAAAATATCAAGAGAAAGAAGTGAAAGAGAGTAGAGATTGGTAGAAATAAAATATTAGATTAATATTTTATTTATTCTAAAATAACCTAATTAATGTATTTTGTTAAGTTTAATAAGGTATTTAAACTATTTTTTTAGATGGAGGTCATGTATTTAGTTATGTTAGTATTATGTGCTTAAATTAAACTAGATGAAATATAAAGCCTTGCCAATATTAGGTAGAGTGGAATCCATCATTGAAACCATCCCGAGGGAACATTTGTGCAGAAAACGAGAATTTGATGATTGGATAAGGCAAGAAAGCTTGACTTCTACGACTTAATACAGCCATGGAAGAATTTATAAGTTAGGAGTTTTCATTGAAAAATTGAGATATTAGTTGCTTATGATCTTTGAAAAGTATCAAGGAAAATAAATGTAAGAAAAATGAGTTTCGTATTTGTTATGCTTATAAAATCTGAAAATTAAATATAGACGTAATTTAAAAACTTATACTCTCTTTTAAAATCATTTAATCTTTATATTGATGAATTAAAACAAATAAAATAAGTTTGAAGTAGTAAATAAAAAATAAAATAATTTGCTCTATTTTTATTTTCATCATTTTCTTTCCTTTTACTTTTCTTAACATTTTCTTTCACATATTTCCCCTCATTCTAAGACAAATATAGCCTAAGATTCAAAGAAAAAAAAAAGAGGCCTACAAACTCAAAGGTATTATCTTAATACTCTTTATTACAATATCTTACACCGCATCTACTTGTTTTGCGCTCATAATAAATGTCGCTCAATGTTTGAACTCATGTTCCTCCTATCAATTCATATATATTGATTGATTACTTTTCTCTTATTTATTTTTCTTTTCCTCCATAAAATTATGTTCCTTATTCATTAATTTGCATTCTTGATATTTTGTGTGTATTTGATTGAAATAATGTTATCATACCTTGGCATTAAATATAGTGTCCCTTTGAGCTTGATTCTGTGAGTGCAGTAATTTGTAAGTTAGGAGTTTAAATGCGATAAAGTCCCTTTCCATATGAAACACGCTTGAATAGACATGAAGTTTTTGGAGTTTTACTATATTGAACTTATAGCTTATTTAATGTCTACATTTTGGTACAAATACATAGAAATTTTTTTTCTGGACAAATATGATTGATAGATTCTCAATCATATAACAATAAACTCAACTCTAACCTAACCAATTTGGACTTAATTTAAGATTAGAAAATGAGTTATAATCTATATAGGCATCATAATCTATTTCTTGAATCCCTCAAATATTAAACCACTAAGAGATAAAAGAGATACATTTTTTTCAAATTGATTAGGTAGATAAATGACTTGATGCTCTTGACTTTGACTTCTATGAGTCAATAAACCGAAAAATAAGTAAATGATGCCATCATTTACTTGCTATTTCTAGGTAAACGATGGCAAAGACATCAAGTGACAAATAATTTATTTCTAAAGCATCCTTTTCAAAATCTTACTATTTTTTTCCTATTGATTAGGTAGATGTAGCTTAAAGTAAATGATGTCAAAGACAGTTTCTTTCTAAAGCATCTTTTGCAAAAAAAAAAAAAAAGTCATAAATCATCCTCTAAAATTATCAACTTAGTCTTTCACATAGATTTTATTATTCTTAGAAATAATAAGACCTAGAAACTACAAGGTATAATCTTAGTCACTCTTTTACTGTAATATCTTTCACCACCTCTACTTGTTACGTACTCAATATGAAGGCAGGGTAAAGTGAAGCGATAGATTATCGTTATAGTATAGAACGCGAGCTTTGGGAATTTTAGATCTCGGATGACGATATTGACCACAGTTGAGTTCGTCTCGCAAGGTCTAGTCTGCGATTGAATTCGTTGGATTCAGAGACATTTGGAATTTGCAATTCAGGTGAGGCGGGTAAGTGGCATGACAACGTGTGTACTTGTATGGCGTCGTGACTTACAAAAATAGGGACATGTGGCAAAATGCGGCGTAGGTGAGACCATGTGTGGTCTTAGAAAGATCAAGTAGAGTGGTTTAGGTGTCGTAGATGACACTTGTCACCTAAGGCAAAGCAAAGGGGACACATGGGGCCATGTGTCACACCCCCAGATAGATGATGTAAGACCAGGAAAAAAACACAGAAATTTGAATTTTTCTTTGGGAAGGCGAATGTGGTAATTTTGCGGGGAATTCTTCTAGATCTCGGATAGTGGCCCGGCTTAGCCGTTGGAATCGTCTCCACGAAATCTAGTCACCCATCAAATTTCGTTAAATTACGAGACTGGTCGGTTTTACCGAATTTCGGAATAATGACGTCGAGTGCACCGAAACGAGATTTTGAAAATCAGCGAAAAATATCAAATATTTAAGAATGTTCATTTTATATAGATGGAGCTAAGCAAGACCGAAATAAATTGTTTAGGGGAAGCAATTTAGGGAAGTGTGACGCGTGGTGCGATGTAGTAGTGTGCCGTGTATAAATATCGAAATATCCCCAAAATCGAAAAGATCTCTGGTTGGTGCCTCAAACGTTAGAGAGAGAGAGAGAGAGAGAGAGGAGGGAGAAAAAAGCAAGCTTCTCCGGCGATTTCACGGGGTTTGCCTATCGAACTCGCGGTAGAGTTAAAGTACCTTTCTAACCATAAAGGTTACACGTGAATAGAATCGTAAGATTTCTCCAAGGTCGAGTTCGGGTTTCATGGGCGAGAAAGGCGGTGTCTGGAAATCGCGCAAATTGAGGTAGGAGTTTTTATCCTGCCGGTTTTAATTTCTATCTAAGGCGTGACACGTGTGTCAAAGTGGAGAATGCCATCCGATTTTTTTCCTCATTACGTAGCGTATTTGGCAACAACTTGTCATCCACGGTCAAATTAAGTGATTCCCGATTTACGGATAAATGGGCCTATAAGAGAACATATCTCCTTGAAATATTTATTCAAAGTCGGCGCCCCAGGCTGTCGTTGAGTGGGGCCCATGTTCGAGGCGATTTCATTGTTTTGAGACCCGTGTTTGGTTTTGGCCATAATATCTGAATTGAGTGATTAGATTTTAAATACAGCTATGCATAGGATAACATATTCCCTTGAAATAGGTCTATCTAAATTCCGACCCCTTTGGACTCAGAGATGCATTCAAAGTGGAGCTATGTTCGACTGACTCTTTATTTGTTTTGAGACCCCATGTTGCCGTTTTAGCCATAACCCGGCTGTCAACTCATCTGATTGAGGATTCCAATTTTTAGGAAAACTAGACTTATAGAACATATATCCTTGAGCCAGATCTATCAGATTGACCCCTTTAGGCTCGAGAAATGCATTGAGGGTATCATTGAATGATTTAGTTGTAAACTTAGTAATTCCGTTGTTTAGAACATACCTTGAGTTTAGGTAATCAGTTTGGGTAATTCAGTTGGAGAAGAACCCTAAGAACTGTATTTTCAAATGAGTACAAAGAACCATAATCAGGTATAGTTAAGACCCCCCTAAAATCAGGTATCACATACTGTTTCTAGTATAAGTAAATTAAAAGTGACCGGAGTTTTGAATGAAAAGGCCATAACTTCTTCGTCCGGACTCCGTTTTGGGTGTTCTTGAAGCTACATGGAAAGCGGTGGAGTCGAGAACCTAGCCATATGCCTGGAGGTGGTGGTATCCAAACCTTGCTGAAACTTTGTGTTTGTACCAAAGTGTATAGGTGGGACACGGGGTACGATTCCCTGTTTGTTTCCTCGACTTGGACGATCATATCTTTCGGGTCCAAACTCCGTTTGGGGTGTTCTTAGACTCTATAGAGCCCATTGAGTCAAGGTTGTCCATGTTCCTGTGGAAGGCAGTGGATGTCCACAACCTTTCTGAAAATCTATGTTTTTCACCAAGTGTGCAGGTTATTTGGTTGTGTCGATGTGAATAGTCGGGGTTTGACATGACCATTGCATGGCATGCTATAGGCTATTGTATTGGGTATGAATTTTCATGATTTAAGCCTAGGAAGAATATATGACATTATATTTAGTCATGTGATGAATGCTAAAATGGCATTTCTGATATCTATAAGATTGACACATAGGAAATGTATGGAACCTGTGCTGTGATCTATGTTGCATATTGCTCCCCGACATGAAATGCGATTGATTAGAATGTTCCATGTGGTGTGCATCATACATATGGCACGCTGAGAATTTCTTGATGACATTAGCATTGCATGCAGGGACATCAACATATTGGGTGTGTGTGCATGGATGGTCATTCATCATCGGTGTTAATGAATGGTGGGTGATTAGTGCTTTCGAAAAGTGCTATTTTGAATCATGTTTATACACGGGTTTTGAGCACTTTTTGTACTTGCACTAATCAGCGTAATTAACCAATTACACATTAAGGTCCCTATTTTCTGGCGATCACATTTGTGGCAAATTTTGCATTTTTGAGCTAATCGTGCCAAAGGTGTTGGTGAGTCAGCGAGAAAGGTGAGTCAAACTCATCGTTGCGGTCGGATCGAGAAGGAAAGAAGAGCAAAATGTGAAGAAAAATGGGCATAAGGAATGCTTTTACCACTACCTATTCACCATCTGCCTTATTCCTTCCCTCTTGCCAGTTCACCTTGTTGACTTGAGATTTTTGTTACATTTTTTTGTTTCTTCCCGTTTTATCCCTTCTATTACCTTATGAATTGGGTTGTTTTGTAATTTCCTCTTTATTTTGACATATATAAGCTCGTCCAGTGTAAAAATCACTTATCGTCGATAAAGTGTGGGAAGCTTCGACTTCCACAAAACTTCTCTCTTCTCTGCCGCTCTTTTGTTTCTTTCACATTTCTCGTGCCCAGTACCACTTTGATGATGACAAATGTCGAGGGATGTTAATTTAAACCAACCCACACTCACCCCCCCTCCCCATCCTTGAATGGAAGGCCACTAGTGTCGATTTTGAGGTGGCTACAGTTCTCCTGCACTCACTTTGGCTTTCATGGTCATTTGTGTTCTGCTTCTCGCATTAGGTTAAAAATCCCTAGGCATGCCCTCCTGGCTTGATGTGTTGGCAAGCTTTTTGGTCTGATGGATGCTTTATCACTAGATCCCTTTGTTATCCAGTCAATTGCTCCCATTAGTTCTTGTAGGGAAGGTTTTGAG
Source organism: Tetrastigma voinierianum (assembly GCA_016808115.1). NCBI lineage: Eukaryota > Viridiplantae > Streptophyta > Magnoliopsida > Vitales > Vitaceae > Tetrastigma > Tetrastigma voinierianum. Next base: position 388,888 of record JAEQBH010004639.1, read on the forward strand.
ATGTGTTCTCAAGTCGGGGACATTTTATGCCCACATTAAATGCCATGTTTCAAGAAGGAAAATTTTAGGGTTACAGGTTTAAAAGCTAAATGAAGATGGTTCGATGACTATAGGTTATTCTCCCCCGATCTTTGGGATAAAGACTTAGAGGACATGTTGGTTGCACTAAAAACCCAACTTTCGATGTTTGAGACTTGAGTTCTTTTTTTCTTTATTTTAATTTCAATGCGCACCTGATCATCAACCTCCATTGTTTCAATCCTGTTTTTACAAAATGCAAAAATCAAATTGAATTCACCATTTTTTCCTTCACTGCAAATCATTTTGTACGAAGAAAACCCGTCCACAATGTTTGACCACAGAGTCGCTATCTTTGCGGTAACTCGAAGCTCACGATGATGGGATTTAGGATAAATTTTATTTAGTTTCGGTACACCTATTGTGGCGCGAATCGACGGTGAAGGCTCGTACTTTGGACGACGTCCATTAAATGTCTTCTGGTTCAAAACATAAAAGAAATGTAATTAATGTGTGTTGGAAGATCAGAGGGACCTTTAACCCCCTCAAGGTGGCACGGAACATGGGTGTAGAGAGGCCGAGGTGTGATCCGAAAAGTTACGCATGGGTGTAAGAGACCCTTGGTGTGAGCAGAAAGTTCTATTTTAAAAGAAGACACACGGTCATATTTATCACATAGACCCGGGTTATGTGATGAGGTGAGATTGACTTGGGATTTGTTGCCCGGTGCTTGCGTTGGGAATGGAGCCGGTGAGGGCTCGATACATGGGTCATTGGTAATACAGTGACGGTTGTCACATTTGGCATATGCATATGTGAGACGAGTCGGTGAGTGACTCGAGATATATTACTCAATGACATATTGAGTGATCGTCGCGACGAGGGCTGGTACATGGGGCGTAGGCGGTAGATGCCGATTCGTGGCGTGCCAGGCGTGCGGTGAGACATGTGTATGTTTCACTTGGATGTGTATTTGATTGTGCGACCATTGCATGTACGCTTAGGTGGAGTAGCCCTTGTAGGGAAGTTATCACTGCGAGACTGCTCGCTCCATCGTGGGACCACGTTTGGTCTCGAAGATAGTTACCGGTGGATGAAGCAGCTCCTTAGAGTGAATTTAGAAAGAAAGCGGGATTGTGGCTTTGATATATATTTGCAAATATATATGGGTTGTATTATTTGTATAAGAGTGATGTAATTTAAACTCTTATGGACTATGGTTTTATAGTCATACCTTATATGTTGCATATGGATAAATAGATACTGTAGCCATTTTACTCATTAATAATGGACTAGTGTGGTCGTTGTATAATATTGGGCCATGTTGCCAGTATTATGCAGGTTGTATTTTAGGTGAGCTCCCCCTTTCCGAGGAGACTCTGCCGTTTTGGATAAATCATGGAGTGGGAAGGGGACACGATGGTCATGGAATGTCTCGGGTTACTCGACATCCCACAGTATTCCACGGAGTTGACAGGAGTTGTCTTGGATTTTGGGATAGAGGGTGTTACAGATGAAGTAGTGGATAAGAACATATGAAGGAAAAGAGGGAAAAGAAAGGAAAAGGAAATAGGGAAAAGAAAGGGGGAGAGGAAGGAAGGAGCGATCGACGACACTTCCTTAGATCTCCGGCAGCGATTAAAACATCGGAGACGAGGCAGATTTATCTATAGCGAGAGCTTCGTGGTATGGAGATCAGGAGTTTCAACGTACTCCGAGGTAGGGTTCTCTCTCTTTGGTTATTCTTTGTCTAAGGGTCATTCAATGGCCATGAGACCTGATCTAACGATGAAATTTGGTTTCCACGATAGTTTAGATCCAAACTGTTAATTTGGTTGAGACCAGTTTCTAGGTCTTTAATTAACTGGAACCAACATTTCTAGAGCAGGTGTGTTTATGAAAACATGGAATTTGAGTGTGATGTTTGGTGTGGCATATCGTCGAATATGAATGGAGCATGTGGTGTTTGTGAGATTTGTAGATTGAGCTTGAGGCCAGGGTTGCGTGTTGTTGTGTGAATAACATGCAAGTGTGTGAAAAATCATGTTGATATATTCTCGCGATGTATTAGCAAGCATGGATTGTATGATGGATGTAAATTATATGTAGGAAATATAGTATCCATGATTTATTAACGTTGCATGTAGCACTGTATTGCACATGTAATGATTGGCATGATAGTCTGCATTTCATATGCTAAGGACACATAGTATTGGGAGTGTGGCTGCATGGTTGTGGTCAATTTCATCTATCTTGATGAATGGGTGGTGAAGTTAGGTAAAGACGACGTCAAAATAGATCTCACGGGTGCATAACATAGAAAAGGAAAAAAAAATATATGTGTTGGGTGAGACGAGTTAGGGTAAGATCCCCCAGGGTGAAAGACCAATTCACGAGTTGGAACATTATCACCGGCCGGTGAAAGCCCGATCCGCAAATGTTGGAAGGTGTGACGGCGTCCTACTATGATTGAAAACCAAAATGCGTAGCCCACAAATGCATAAACACACGAATTTGATTGATCATTGTGGAGGTTTGTCGATGGGTTATGAGTTTAAAACAAAAAGCTTTGTTTGGAAAAGAGGTCGTGGGTGAAACACGATGACAGGTTTTCCACAGCAATTGCATGTGTGAAGTCGAGTGAGGATCGGGACATGGGATAGGGTGAGTCACATTCTCATGTAGCATGTAGACATTTAGTAGGAATGTGCATATTTTTACTTGGTGTTGCCATTACATGTGCACTTAGGTGGGAGTAGCCCTTGGCAGAAGAATTCCTCTCTTGACACATTGCTCACCACTGTCATGGGAAAACATTTCAGAAATGCGGAGATACACTAGGAGATGGAACTCATGAGATCTTAGTGGTGAAAGGCAGTTGGCTTGTTATGTATTTTGTAAAGTGCAGGCGGCTTCGGTTTGACATGTAAGAGAAAAGAGTTGTAATCAAACTCATGTTGTATGATTAATTCTTGTGGCAAGGTTTTCTCAAGTTTCGAAGTATTTATTTTGTGATAAGGTTGTGTATGTCAATTTAGTGCGTTTAGAAAGAAAGGAGTTAGAGGTGAAGGAAATGCGAGAGCGGGCTCTGCGGGTTTTAGGTTGCGACAAAGGTTTCTTGGTCTCGATAGAGGTTTTCTGGATTACGTGTCGCGCAGGAATTCTGTGTTGCGACATGGTTCTAAGGTTTTAAGAAATAGAAACCGTCGTAACATGGCTCTCTTTGTTTGCCCTGAGGTTAGTTCTCTGTCGTGACAATGTCATGACGAGAGGGACTCCACTGTCGCGTGGGGCGGTCATGACAAGAGATCGGGGTTGCGTAGCTTAGTTAAGGCGAGATTTCATATCGCGACGAGAGAAATTTGTAATTAATCGCGGCCGAGTTTCATGGGTTATGTCGCGACGGGGTATTCTATGTCTCGGCAGTTGGCGCTGGAATCAAAGTTTATGTTCGCGTGAGCAAATTATGTCTATGAGTAGGCGAGTGAGAGGAAATCATGCCATGACAGTTTTTGGCCAAGCCCAGAGGGTTTCTTGTCGCGACAAAATATTTTTATGTCAGGACCGAGTTTGGCTAAGACAAAAGGGTTTTGTGTCACGACAAAGTATTTTATGTCGCGATAGAATGTGACCAAGACCAAGGGGCCTTGTGTTGCAACAAAGTATTTTGTGTCGTGACAAAGTCTGGTAGGGCCAAGAGTTTTCTTGTCACGACATAATGTTTATATGTCGCGACAAAAGTTAGAAATGGTGGAGGCTTTATGTAGCAACTTATAATATTCTATGTCGGCTGACGGTGTGGCGACTAGAGAGGTTTTTATGTTGCGATAGGGAATTTTATGTTCTGTTTTATAGTTGGCGGTAGGAAGAATTATGTCGCGGCCCGATTATTTTATGTCGCGAGTTGGCGAGGCAAGGAGAAATTATGTTGTGTGAGCATTTTATGTCGTGGCGAGTTGGCGGGGTAGGAGAATTTCTATCCGCGGCAGAGATGGCCGGCGAGGTGCTACGTAAGCTCACGGCCAGGCTTGGCATGCCGCGGTGGCGCGCGTGATAGAGATGCTCTGCCGAGATAACGAGCGCTCTGTCCGGCATGACAAAGATGCTCGTCGCGCCTGGCGAGGCGGCTACCAGCGCCGCAACGAAGGCGGCTACGTCGCACATGATAGGCACTTGGCGCGCCTGCCGAGATGCTCTGTCTCTCTGCGAGAAGAAATCGCGCAACGGATATGCGGCGCGCGGCAATTTGTCAAGGCGGAGATTTCTGTCGCTGACGGTTCTTCTGATGTGAAAAGAAAAAAACCGAGTTTGGGGCGTCACACATAATAAATGTAAACTTCTAGAATTAATTAACCCAATGTTTGAACTCATGTTCCTTCTATCAATTCATTTATATTGATTGATTACTTTTTCTTATTCGCTTTGCTTGTCATCCACAAAATTTCATACTTTTATCAATTTGCATTCTTGGATATTTTGTTTTTGTGTGTGGGTTATGTCTGTTTTGAAATAATTTAATCCTAAGAGTCAATAGATCTAGTACCTTGTAAATTAGGAGTTTCCAACACGATAAAGTCCCTTTCATATGAAACATCATGAAGAGACAGTTTTTTGAAGTTTTATATATATATATATATATACTTTTTCATGTATGTCGTTTAGACGTGTCGAAAAGAACATGAGAGCTTCATGTAAAGGATTCCTAATAATTTGTCTTTTAGTTATAATGGTCTGATTATCTCTGTGAGAATTGTATCGAGCATTTATCATTATATTAGGGTATTTAATAAGCCTTGTGATCACCATAATCTATTTTTTGAACTCCCAGGTTGTAAAATCAGAGAGAAAATTCTAATTTTGAAAAATGATAAAATGGTAATTTCGGTCAAAAAATCAGGAAATTTTCTAGATCTCGGATGATGAAGCGGACTTAGTGCGTTCAGATAAGTCTCATGAAATCCCCAGCTACATGTCAATTTCGTCGAATTTTGAGGCCGTCGGAGATTTACGTTTTAGAGAGACAGAAGGTAGTGCGGGAGATTTGGCCGCGAGGTGAGTGGCTCGAATGAAGACAGAGTGTTAAATTGGAAATTTGATCGAACAAATGGCTCAGAGTGGGACGGAAAGACATGTGGCAACACATGATTGGAGAAATCAAGGTAGATGGATAAGGTGATAAGGGTAATCGAGGAGCCACTTAGGGTGGACAGTGGCAGTGAGAGGGACATCTCACTTGACTTCTATCTTCTCCCATTGGTTGGGAGAGAGGAGAAGGAAAAAAAGCAAACCATATTTGAAAGAGAGTTTTAGAGAGAGAGACTCCACCTTCTCTAAATTTCTCGTAGTGGGCCAAGCGGTTTTTTAGGCGGAGGCGAGGAAAGTTCATCCTCACGGTAAGGGCTTCGCATAGAGGCCCAGAAGTTGGGGGAGATTTTGATAAAAACTCGAAGGTAGACTATCTACTTTGGTTACTTTACATCTAAGTTTGTGTGGTGGTTGTATTGCCTAAGGAAATGTTTGGTTGCGTTTTGAACCATAGGAAATTTGCCTGTGTGATAATACTCATTAACCCGGACCTTAGAACTGCCTTTTGGGTGGGAAGAAAGACATGGTGTAGTGTGCTCTTCTGGTGGTGTAGCCACATCAGTGAAATTGATGTTAGGCTTGGGTATTTCGATTCAGACCTACGTAAAAAAGTTATGGTCTTTGCCACGGAAGCAGTCTAATGGGCGGAGAATTCGGCCCAGTAGAATTCGACCTATATAGGTCGGTATAGAGGTCGATTTTGTAAGTCGACCTATAAAGGTCAGCAAGTAGAGTCTTTGTGAAGTCATTCTTTGGGATCAGCGGTGAGCGTCACCTCGGCCAGTGCACCTGGGCGTAGAGGTCGGTTGCTAGAGGTCAGCGACAGAGCGTCGCCTCGGTAGGTGCCTCGCCCGATACACCTCGACCCGGTGCACCTCGGCCCAATACACCTCGGCGGTGCACCTCGGCCACGATTACACCTCGGCCGGTGCACCTGGTCGATACGCACCGGTAGTGCACCTCGGCGTTTACACACCGGCCCGGTGCACCGCCGATTGATAAACGCCGGCCGATTGCACACCGGCCCGATACACCTCATCCGATTACGCCGGCCTTTTTACCTGCGTCCGGTGCACCGGCCAATACACACTCAACCCGGTGCACCTCGGCGTGCACCGACGATTTTCGAGGGGGAGGCGCCTCGGCCCGGTCGCCTCGGCCCCGGTGCACCTCGGCTAGTGCACCTCGGCGATACACCTCGGCGGTGCACCTCGGCCAATACTCCTCGGCCGGTGCACCTGGCGATACACCTCGGCTAGTGCACCTCGGCGATTACACCTCAGCCCGGTGCACCTCGACGGTCACACCTCGGCTGATGACCACCTCGGCCGGTGCACCTGTTAGTCCCATTTCGGCCTGGTAGTGGTATTTCGGTTGGGTTTGACTACGTGTGACCTCCAACTTGGAAGGTCATAACTAACCGATGGAACTCAGTTCGGGTGTTCTTGGACTCTATGGAAAGACCATAGAGTCAAGATTCCTTCCATATTCCTGTGAAAGGCAGTAGGTGACCATAACCTTGCTGAAATTTATGTTTTCCACCTACTATGCAGGTTGCTTGGTTGTGTCAAGTAAATAGTAAGGTTTAACATGATCATTGTGTGGCATGTTGTAAAATTTGTTTGTAATGGGTAAAGGTACCATAGGTTAGCCTAAGGAAAGGCTGTATGACATTATGGTTTATTCTTGTTGATGAATGCTAATATGTTTGATATGATGTATATATATATTGGCATGAAGTGTATGAAATTATATGCTTGTGATATATCACTTCCATGGTATGTTGAGCAATGCATGCTTGAACTTGATATGTGGAATGTTGAATAAAATGGTTTGGAATTTGTATGCACTTTAATATAAATGTCCAAATGATGCATGGATGAATATGCATGAGTATGAGTGCTACATATATTATATATACATTTGGCATAATAGCATTGCACGGGCACGAAAACATCGCATGACATGGGTGTGAGTGCATGGTTGGGATCGACATTGTGTTAAGTGTTGATGGAGTGTCATGGGTACCGCGGTTGTGGGTCAACAACGTGTATGGTGTTGATTAATTAGGCTCCGGTTAGTGGGACAAAGTCAAATGATCCTGCGACTTTGAAAAATGAGAAAATAAATATCGTGTGTTGGGCGTAGCAAGATGTAGTAGATCCCGGGTGAAAGACCGAATTTTATTGAGGTTAGACAAGATCCATAGGCGGTGGCCATCAAAAATAACGGAAAGGTGCGCGACAATGGGAGGTGAAATCCCAATCAAGTGGCCCATGCATCATAAACACGCGAAATTTGATCAAATCGAATGAACGTTGGATGTTTTCCCGATGGGTTACAAATTTTAAAAACAAAAACTTTGTTTTGAAAAATGGTCATTCTTTAGAAACAAAATAATGATTCGTTTTCACGCCGCATTAGCGTGTGAAGGAGTTGGTAGTGACTTTGGATATAGGCATGATGACATTTCATGCATGACATATGACATTCATGTGACATTTTACTTGAATGCGTTTGTTGTCATTCATTGCATATGCACACTTAGGTGGGTAGTAACCCTTGGCAGGAGATTATCACTCACGGGCTTTGCTCCCTTAGTCGTGGGACCCGGTACAAGAAGGCGGCGCTCCTTCGGTAGTAGTATGAAAATTTGGGTTGTGGCCTTGAAGCATTTTGTAAAATATATTAGAACGATGTAGTTTCATATATTTTGGTATGTAAAAGAGTTTTTGTGCTCCGGCGTGCGGCGTACTGTACTGGAAAATAAGTTTTAAAACATAAAATAATGAGCTAACGAGCTCGGTTAGTGTATACTTTTTAGAAAATGTTTGTTTTTCGAGAAAAACATCTAAAAGCGCAAAACTTCCGTTTACATGATATTTTCGAGAAATATTTCTTTCTTTGCTTTGCTTTACTTTAAAAGTTTAAACTTTTATTGCTTGCTACTTGGTTATAAAACCTTTCAAAAATCTCTTGCTTGCTTGATTTATCTTACTTTAAAAGTTTGAAAACTTTTCTCAAATCTCTTGCTTTAAAAGTTGCTCAAAACTTTTCATAAACCTTTGCCCAAAGTTTCTCAAAAATTTTCATAAACACGAACTGGGCTCTTAGCATGCTGAAATAAAAGCGGGACATGGGCTGTGGTTTGTTTTAAAATAAAATGGGAACTGGGCTCCAATAGTTTTGCTTTAAAAGCAACACGAACTGGAAAGCTCAGTGTGCGATGGTTGATTTTAAGCGCATAAACATGCTTATAAATCATCAACCAGGAGGCCTTTCCTATCAGTTGTACCCTAGTGAACCACGGGAGCACGGGCATCGTAGTGCGGTGGAAGGACCTGGGTCCACATCACTAGGTGGAAGGGCCTTGGCCACGTCACCTTCCGGTAAATATGGTGGGGTATTTTGGGTCTCCATCGCCATAATTTAGTTAGAGCTCTTAACCTTATATACTCCGATCACGTGCCACGGTCTCGGCTTTAAATGTATGATGTGTTATAAGTTTGAGCCAAACAGTAAAATGCATGTGTAAATCCCCTAACACCACGCAACGTGCGAATACCTCGGCCCAGGATGCTTGCTTAAGACTAGGGATTTTAGTTGAGCTATTTTACAAAATGAGCTTTGTTGCTTTGCTTATCATGAAATATGGTTTTATAGTTAAAGTAGTGCATAACTCATTGTACTTTAAAAAGTATGGTTGAGATGGATCAAAACCATTACTTATTTGCTTTTCATATATGGTTTAAAATAAAACCGTTTGCTTACTTTTGAGCATGGTTTAAAATCAAAACCATTTAAATACGATTAAAGCGTTCATAATAATACACTAGTATTTGGAAAAATAGGTTTAGAACACTCACCTCTTTGTTTCCCGAACTTGAGCACAAATCCACTACTTTGCCTCCTTTGCTTTTAGCTACGGCCTCCAACGAATACGACAACGTATTAATCCCACCTACGTATAGCGTATAAACTTAACGATACTTCACCGCATGAGTCACTTTAGGTCACCTGACATTCATATAAAGTCAAATTAACAATTTACCCTTGAGCAAAACCCATAACAAAAAACCCACTCATTTTGGCTTAACACCAACAATACTCTATGGACTTTATAGCAATATTATTCAAAAGGTCTTCAAAAATTATGAAACTCTCCAGATCAGTCCTTTATATATCCAATGACATCTCTTTAAAATTTCAATGTAAAATTCCTTCTCTAAGGCCCTGAAACCACATAACACAAATTCTGACATGTTTTTGATTCAAACTCAGCTGAATCACCTCTTTGTTATCCTTGATTTGGGATCTTAACTCCATAAATTGGAAAAGAGTTTCTTCACTCATTTGAAGCTATGATTCTAAGGTTTTCTTCTCCAATTGGAATCACCCAATTTGGATCACCAAAACTCAAGTTGTATTTTACACATCTAGATGACTCAATTTGGCAGAACAGAATCTGCACATGGCTTCAATTTGACAAATTTTCTGGGCACTTTTGGATTACATTTTGCTTGCACTTCCTTCAGCTAACTTATTCCCCTATAAGTATATTTTACCCATAATATTGAATCACTCAATTTGGATGAGTGAAACGCCACTTATGGCCAAAACACTACAACCATACCCAAAACGAGCATATCCAATTGAGCTACACAAGCTCTGCTTCGATCCGTATTTGGGGCGTTAGAGCTACAATTTGCTCTTGGTTCCTTCTATACATTTGTATCCACATCTATATTATGGTTCTTTACCAATTAGAATCAATTCATTTGGATGACTATAGCAATCTATAGCAAAACAAAAGCAGGGGTTTTACGAATTTTGTGAAATTTCCTTTAAAACTCAACATTCTCCTTTTACAACAATTCCTCAAAAACAACAGCAAATTCTGTCCAAACGACTTCCACGACACTTGAATTGGTGATTTGGAACTTCAAACCACAAAACCCTAGGTGAAAATGCAAGAACTCTACCTAAGGTCCTCCAATTCTTTATAAAACCACATAAATGTGATGATTCCATGGTTATTTTCTCCCAATTGGGGTTTTAATCTCATAACCCATTAATTCAAGGTTTATGTGATCTTTCCCACAGAAAACCCCCAGACCAAAGGAGCATCTATTCTCAAGCTAAACCTTAAGAATCCCAAAATACACAAATTAAACATGATTCCATGCACGAATTTGGTCTTCTCCTCATCTACTTCTCTTCCTTTCTCCCTTCTTCTCCTTTGCTCTCTTCTCCCCCGCTACTCCCGCGTTTTACCTAGCAAAATTTGAGACGAATGACTTTTGTTTGTCTCATGGCTATTTATAGCCCTGACTTCTCCAATTTGCAAGTTGGTCGAGTCATCTTTTTAATTTTTTCACATCGATTATTTTCAAGATGAGGTATTTTCCTTCCACTTTCTTTTAGAAGTTTAGTTTATTCATTTCGAGGGCCAATGTTAAGGGAGGATTTTGTGCGCCAGATCCTAGGGAGGGGTGTCTGATCTGACTTTGTAGGGAGCATATAAGGCTCGTGTCACATTGTAATATTTTGGAGATGAAATTATGAAATGATAATTTAGTAAACCGGAATGTTGTAGTAATAGAATAAGGTACAATTGTCCTTAAGCGGATATGAAAAAAATCAAATTAGAGTTAAACGAAGCGAAGATGGCTTGAGTTGATTAAGGACTACGATTGTACTGTGAGTACCATCCGAGGGGAAAGCTAATGTTGTAGCGAGGATGCCTTTGGTAGGCGGCCAGGAGAGTTCTTTGTCTCATGAAACTCCGGAGTTATCTTCCTTGTTGGTGGATCTAAGAGCTTTAGGGGTGATATTGGGGCGAGGATTTAGGAACCTTGTTAGCCACATTTCATGGTAGACCTCTCTTGGTGGATCGGATTCTAGCGAGCGGTCGCGGGGATCCGCAGAGATGATTAAGCAAGGAAGAGATAGAAAAAGGAAGCGAGTTTCAAATTAGAGATAGCTGGCATGATAGTGAAGACGGAGAGATATGCGTGCCCGGAGTATGGCGAAATGAAGAGAACATTATGGAAGAGCACATTCAATACTGCGTATGTTATGCATCATTAGTACGAAGATGTACGAGGACTTTAAAGAACATTCTTTTGGTGGAATGGGATGAAGAAAGAGATTTCAAGTTTCGTCTCGGATGTCTAACACAATCGGTAGGTGGCCGAGCATGAGGCCGTGAGAGATCTGATTACTCCACATTCCGGGTATGGAAATGGGAGAAGATCATTATGGATTTTGTGGTCTTCCACGAACTTCGAAAGGCGACATGATCTTTATGGGTGATAGTTGATCGATTGTGAAGTGCGCTCATTTACGCCGAGTTAATGTTGAGGATTCTGCGGAAAAGTTGGCCTAGTTGTATGTGGATGAGATGGTGAGACTTCATGGGGTTCCGGTTCGATGGTTTCGGATGGGAAGCCTGCGGGTTCTATCGAGGTTTGACCTAGTTTATGTGACTTTGGGTACTTCGCCTTCATTTCGGCACAACATTTCATCCTCAGAACGGATGCTTTGGTGGAGGACCATTCGACGTTAGAGGATATCTTTGAAAACATTGATATAGTTTAAGGGAAGGCCGGGATAAACATTTATCTCGATGGAATTCGCCTACAACAACGATTATCAATCCGGCGCAAGGCATGGCTCCATTTGAGGCCTTGTAGTAGAAATGTAGAACTCGGTGTCTTTGGGATGAGGTTGAGTGAGAGAAGACTAGTAGGCCCCGAGTGGTGCAGATCACTTGGAAAAAGTGAAAGTTGTTACGTGATAACTTGAAAATAGCAAGAGATAAACAGAAGATTGTAGGGGCCAGCTAGTAGCGAGATTTACAATTCGAGATAGGTGATCGGGTCTTTTTGAAGATTTCCCTTGGAAAGTTGTTTTGAGATTTGGGAAACGAGGCAAGCTCAGTCCAAGATATATAGGACCTTATGAGATTGTGAGTAAGGTGGGACCAGTAGCTTATAAATTGAGATTTACCCAAGAAAGTTATCAGGATTCATGACACATTCCATGTGTCGATGTTAAGTACATTCGAGATCCTTCACATGTCTTGAGAGAAGCGACGGTGCGGCCTAAGGAGAACGACTTATGAAACACTGTGCAGATTGTAGATCGCAAGGAACAAGTGTTGAGGAGTAAAGTAATTCCTTTGGTTAAAGTCCTATGGAAGAATCATGAGAGGGAGGCAGCTACTTGGGAGAGGCTCAGATGAACCGTCAGTACCCTCAATTATTTTCCTAAAGAGGTATTTTCCTTTCCTTTGAATTTAGTTTGTTCATTTCGAGGGTGAAATGTTCTAAGAGGGAAAATTTGGTACGACTTGCCAGGTCCCTTCCTGGTAGTGGGAAATGCAAGCGACTCCACGGTAACCTCCAGTGACTTCCTTTCGTGTGAAGTTACCATGAAGCTAAGGCGCTAAAAAGCTATTTGTGTCTTTGGAAAGCGTGGGTTATAAAAATTTTCCTTTTCTATCAAATCACACCCCTTTAGATTTAGAAAATCCGGTAGCATACTTGGCGCCGCGGTGGTCGAGCGAAATACAAATCACTGTATAAAATAATATACACTCCCGATGTTTTCCGAATGTCCAGCTCTGACGTAAAGAACCTCACAATTATATCAAAATATAAGATAAGGATCGATCAACATAATTTTTGTATGACACATTTTCATAAAACCATGCATGCATATTTTACAAAAGATATTTTACATATACAAAATGTCACATTTTAAGTTTACCTACTTTTCTTCACACCATATCGCATAATGCGTAACCACGACGTGCAGGGCGGGATCTGGAAAGGTCTTTCGGCTTGACTGCACTGAAAAGAATTATTTTAAAAACGAGAAAGCGCAGGCAGACGGGCTCGGTGAGTACTATAAGTTCTAAATATTTGTTTATCTGGCGCATGCCTCTATCTCATCTGTCTGAAATGGTAGTAAAAGCTGTTTATAGAGAAAAGCGAGTTTTGCTATGAAAACCATTTACAGCTTGTCTTTGGCTTATTTATTCTTGTTTTGAAAACTATTTATGTTCGTAGCGTGCGAAAACTATTTACTGGCTGTGAAAAGCATTTCGGTGGTGATTTAATATCTGAAAATCGCATATTGGAATCAAGTACCAACCCTTGTGGCCCATTTAAAATACACTAGGCGTGATGCCACGGACACTCGGAACCCTAGCATCGGTAGTAGACACCGAAACACTACCCGAGCTAAGATGATAGATGACAGTGGGATCTATATAGCATAATGGAACCTCGGGTCAAAATGCTCGGTGAGGAACCTCGCGGGTGCGCCCTCGTATTTTGTCTCTTAAATGGCCTTGTGTATATCGCCGAGCGTGCGGAGGCGACTCAGCTATATAAATATATGCTAGATCTAACCCAGTGCAGGCCCGGGCAATATAGTTAGTCATAATATCCATGTATTGCCATGCACAATCCGAAATACATCGGCAGAAGCGGTATGCTTGTCCCAGGGGTTTTTCTTTATGAGGAGCCAACTGTTTTAACCTCTTTGAAATCGAACTTTTCTTAAAATTATAATAAATGAGGTATGTACTTTATAAATTTATGTTTTCAAAGCACTTTACAAAACACATAATTTAACTTATTTCGTTTTAGAAAAGGATTTTGAGTACTCACCTTTTCTCAAACTAATTTCTTCAAAAATGTATCAGCGCTCTAGCTTACCGTCGGATGCTCAAATCGCCTACGCGAAATCCATTACAAGTGCAAAATGCTACCGGTTTAACGTTTTAGCCAAAACATACGCGAGGGCTTTCAAAGTGACTATATCGAGCGAACCCGATTTAACAGAAACTTTACGTGCTAGTCACCGTGATGGGGCGTGATAATATGATGTGAAATTTACAAAATGTCCTACACATTAAGTATAAAACTATGTTTGGTAGCTTTTGACTCGAGGACTTTCTAGAGAGTCTAAAAATACCGAAACATTACGAAAATTACATCGACTTTATCGAGCTACACTCTGAGAATTTCAGCAAGCTGTTAACTTGATCTAAATTCAGCCACATTTGTCAGAACACGATCCCAAGAAATTTCTAAAAATTCCCAAGCTTCGGTCTAAAAATTTTGAGATTTGAAGTTTCATTGCTCCTGACCTCTAAGAAAATTCGAGCATTATATAGCATTTAGGCTCGAAATAGCAGTAAACAAATTTTACCTTTTAAAGTTTGACAAAGGCTACGCAGATATTGAATGCCTGTCGTGGCTAAGTCGTGTATCTCGAATTTTATTACTGTTTCAAACCAAGCCTACGGTCCGATTTAGTGTCTGAGAAAAAGCCAAAAATTTGGTTTCTGAATTTTTGGTCTCGGTGAAATCCTTTGTGTTTTTGTACCAGCGTAGCCACAAATCGTAAAGCACTTTTCATTATTTACTCATGAAATCGAAGCTGAATTGATTTAGTAGATCTGAGAAGAAAGTAAAAATAAAGAAAAATAAAAATTCTCCCTGGACGCACCTTCTGTCTCCCGTCTGTCTCTCCTTCCTTTCATTTTGCTTTTCATCTTTTTTTTTTTTTTTTTTTCTTTAAGTGGGACCCACATGTCCACCTTCTTTTTCTTCTATCTGTTGTAAAGCTTGATTTATTTTGTCTGGGTTTAGTTCGTTGTCGTAATTGAATATTAACAAATGTTACAATAGTTTTCAGTTTTAAATCTGGGTTTTGAGTTAAATTGGCAGTGCTGAGAGTGTAAAATATTCGGTGTCTCCGGTGGCGAAACTTTTCTGAGTCACTGGAATTGAGGCGAAACGCCAGACAATCCGTTTGTCATCGAGATACGAAATTTTCGAGCTTCGCAGTATTTTGGCGATTTATTATTATTATTTCTTATTTAAACGATTAATTATACTTCGACTCACTCACTTTCCTTAATTGCAAAGTACCACTATTATTTGAAAACTTTAATTTATCATAATAACAACTCTCAAAAAATATTCTGATGACACTTGGTGCCCTGCGGTTACATGTCTTGTGCGCTTCTCGGAATAGGTGTTACATAGTGCACCTCTGGTCGATACACCTCATTGATACACCTGGCGGTACACGCTTAGCGGTGCGCACCGACCCAGTACACACCGGCCCGGTGCACCTGGCGTACACACCGACGGTCGCACCGGTCGATACACCTCGCCCGATTGCACCTCGGCTAATACACACGGCGATGCACCTCGGTCACCGGTGCGCCCGGCCAATGCACCTGCGGCGATACACCGCCGACGTGCACCTGCGGCGGTGCACCTCGGCGCTGGTGCTCCTCGGCGATACACCTCGGCCGGTGCTCGACCAATACACCTCGGCCCGGTGCACCTCGGCGATACACCTCGGCTAGTGCACCTGCGGCTGTACACCTCAGCGGTGCACCTCGGCGGCGATGCCACCTCGGCGGTGCACCTTGGCGGTGACCACCTGCGGCGAGGTTGGAGTCGACTCATTGTCCGGTCGAACTCGGTTGGGTTTGGTATGTGTGACCTCGACTTAAAGGTCATAACTTCTTCGTCAGAACTTTCCGTTTGGTGTTCTTGAACTCAATGGAAAGACCATTGAGTCAGATTCAACCATGTTCTGTGAAGGGCGGTAGGTGATCATAACCTTATACTGAGGTATGTTTTCCACCTAGTATGCAGGTTGCTTGGTTGTGTCAAAGTAAATAGTAAGGTTTTAACATGACCATTACATGCCATGTTGTAGGTTGTTGTAATGGGTAGGAATTACCATGAGTTAGCCTAAGGAAAGGTTGTATGACATTATGGTTTAGTCATGGATTGATGAATGCTAATATGTTTGATATGATGTATATATATATTGGCATGAAGTGTATGAAATTTATATGCTTGTGATATATGCTTCCATGGTATGTTGAGCAATGCATGCTTTAACTTGATATGTGGAATGTTGAATAAAATGGTTTGGAATTTGTATGCACTTTAATATAAATGTCCAAATGATGCATGGATGAATATAAATATGAGTGCTACATATATTATATATACATTTGGCATAATAGCATTGCACGGGCACGAAAACATCGCATGACATGGGTGTGAGTGCATGGTTGGGATCGGCATTGTGTTAGGTGTTCGATGGAGTGTCATGGGTACACGGTTGTGGGTCAGCAGCATTGTATGGTGTTGATTAATTAGGCTCGAGTTAGTGGGACAAAGTCCAAATAGGTCACATGGTTTTGAAATAAATGAAAATAAATATATGTGTGTTGGGCGTAGCGAGATGGGATTAGATCCCCCAGGGTGGGCCGAATTTTATTGAGGTTAGACATGATCACCGTGGTGGCTTAGTCAAAAATGTGAAGGTGCGCGGCAACGGCGGTGAAATCCCAAATCCGTGGCTCAAATACATAAACACACAAAATTTGATCAAATCAAATGAACATTGGAGGTTTCCCCCGATGGGTTACAAATTTTTAAAAACAAAAACTTGTTTTGAAAAGCTAATTAAATTCTTTGGAACAAAATGACTGTCGTTTTCACACGCCGCGTTAGCTTGTGTGAAATTCGATTAGTGACTTGGGATATGGCGAATACATTTCGTAAGTGACATATGACATTCGTAGACATTTTCTTGAATGTGTGTTCTTTGTGCGGCAGGTGCGTATGCACTTAGGTGGGGGAGTAACCGTAGGGAGATTATCATTCTTGGGCTTTCTTTGTGTCGTGGGACCCCTCGGGTACCTGAAGACGGCGCTCCTTCGGCGTGAGTATGAAAGAGGCCGAGTTGTGGCATAGAAACATTTTGTAAAATATATTAGAACAATGTAGTTTCATATATTTTGGTATGTAAAAGTTGTACATTATAAACTCTTGTATAAAAAAAAAAAAAAAAATAATGACCCCAGAAAAAATGAGCGTCACCGATTAGATCATAAATGGATAAAAGTGATACTAATTTTTCAAATTGAATAAATAAATTTAAGTTGAAATTTATAGTTTGATGAAACTTGTCATTGAGTCAAAAAGTGATAATACTTATAAATATGAATAATCTTAGAGTTTGTAACTAGTTAAAAGCTCTCCTAACACATTATATATTCAAAAGTTCATAAATCATCCTTTAAAATGATCTAGTAGTCTTTTTAAATAATTAACTAAAACCAAAAATTTATCTTCATTAGCTTAAAAATAATGATCAACTACTAGCTAGTTACATTAATACTAAACCTAAATTCTTGACAATTAAATTCTGTCATTTGAATTAGAGCATAGAAGTCCATGAAATATTAGATTACAAACTTTAGTATTCCAATATTATATAAAAACTTGTTTTAGAGAAGATATGTATTTTTTTTATATTCTTATTGGTATGTGGTTAATAAAATTAGATGAAACAAAGAAAATAATATGTCAATATTAGGTAGAAATTAAAACATCAGGGTCCATCATGATGGAACATTATTAAAGTTTGACTTTGACTTTGAAGTGGAACATTTTCATGGAAAAATGAAAAAAATGAGACCAGATAAAGCTTGACTTTGACTAATCGATAGAGTCTTGACAAAATTATCAAGTTAAGAGTTTTCAATACAACAAAATTACTAAATTAGGTCGATAAGTCCGTGGCTAAGTGGCTAAAAAGTCGGATGGGCATAAGAAAGAACCAGGTTGGAGTTTCCACGGGAACATATTACTATAACTGTGTAATGCTGTAAATAGATGTAAAAAAAACACCACAAAATTAGGATATTAAAAATTAAGAAAACTATTATTTTGGGAATCACACGTGTGCTCCTGTTTTCCTTATTAATGTAATGCTCCTGTTGTTTCTCTTGATGAATTAAAAAGCATGTATAATTGAATGAAAAAGAAGTAGAGAACTGGAAAAAGGATGTCATGTTTTCCTTGCCCAAAAATGCTATGTATTTCCTCTGTTTCTCTCCTTGTTCTTTGATTTTCTTGCTCTAGATTTGTTGCGATAATCCCACGTGAAGTACAACAGTTTAAGCAAATAGGTATCAGAACTCGGTTGAAGGAGGATTTGAGAAGGAGAATCCATGGCCAATACGCTGATCGACCAACCATATGATCCTTTTTCAATTTTTCAATTTACTATTTTAATTATATTAAAAATAAACATTGAAAAGCTAGTTTCAAATTAGGGTTTTCTTTAAATACACAACCAATGACATACAAAAGTTCATTGTCTTTTTACATTGTGGTCCTACTGCTCCTCTTTACACGTGTCACCTATGCATTCGATGTATGAATATACGGTAGAAAGATTATGGTTGTGCATAAGGATAAAAAATATGGATAAACGAATATATCGATGCTGGATTTATGGAAATATCGGTAAAATATACATAGATATTTTTTACAAAAAATATTAGTAATTAAAATTATTCAAAATAAACTTATTTTGACAAGTATAAAATGATAAAATCAATTAACTTTCGAAAAAATATTTGAAATTCCTAAGCTATATTTATATTTATTTATTAACAAATAAATTATTTTTATTTTATTACTTCAATTATTTTTGTTAAAACATATTTCATCATATTTAAAAATAAGAAATAAATTATTTTTATGATTTATACAAAATATTTTATTTGTTAAAAATATTCATAAATAATGAAATGGAATATGACAACAAATTACACTTAGAATAAATAGTAACATGCACTCCCTGGTGGAGGAGCAGAGACTAGTAAATCCACCATTTAGGTAGGTTCCTCTCCAGGATTTCAATGAAATATTGCGAGTGGTGATAAATGGCCAAAAATCATTGGCCAGGCCACCGATTGGAGGATATCATATCAGCTTTTAATGGCCTTGGGCAGGAAGTCTAGTGACCAGTCGACTTCACGGAAGACTGTGTGTCTCTTTGTAGAGACCCATACATGTGAGATGACCCAGTAGGCCATCATCCATCTTTTGGTCCATGCAATTACAAAACCATACGTTACATAGATCAGTTATTACAATCGAAACTGTATCTAACGTATATTAAAAGCAAAGTTAGTTGTACCCTTATACACCAAATATGAATCATGTGGCCTTTTTGGCAAGGTGTGGTATTCTCCGTCGACTGCGGAAAAATCTATGTGTCTCGTATCATGAGACTCATACTGATAAAAATGCACTCTTGGCTCATAAACCAATACTCATAAAACAATTAGTACAACTATATTCGATTATCTCCCCGATAATTCGATAGTTGAATTCTGTTATCTACAAACGTATATTAAAATGAAATTCTAATACGTATTATATCCAAAGCATCAAAGCCACAACCCGGCTTTCTTCAAAATCGGCCTCTAAGATGGTAGTCTCTGAAACGCTCCTTATGCACGAAAATATGTTCGCGACGGGGGTGGTAATGCGAATTAGTGGAATCATGCCCCAAATGGGTTACTCTCCGCTAAGTGCATATCTGATGCTCCAATTTAAACACACTGAAGTAAATACGTGATCTGCTTGAGATATGCACTTGATCACCCCATGTCACGAGTCCTCACTAACTCACTCACACTTGCCTAAGCCATGTATGAAAATACTCATTTCAAAACAAAACCTATTGTTCGTGAAAATACACACGAAACACGTGCCGGTAAAATATGGGACTACCCTTGGCGAATTGGTTGGTGACTTTAAGAGTAATCATGGTCCTCATCGAAATGATCTGGTGACCCATACTCCCCGGTGATTCTCGGGAATATCATCATGAAATTCCTTTCGCAACCATGTCCGTTTTTACAAAAATCGTGTCCATGCACTCACACCTACTTCTAGGTTACGGTCGTATGAAAATGCGTTATCTTGATTTTCAAAACCATTTATACAATATGTCAATATGCATATTCTCAATCAACTACAATTACACACATGTAATTCAACAATATGGATCAAACAACACCCAAATTAGCTCACTTGAGCAATTTACATTATCATCTCCAATGGCTTACAACACAATTTTATTCCATATAATTGTGTCATTGTGTTAACACATTAAAATCATGTCTTAACCTATCCTATTTCCACACCTGCCAAGCCATTCATATCAAACAATTCCCGGCTACATCATATGGACGATTTTGGTTCGATTCACACAGGCAAGGTTGTTTTTAACGGTCAGCGAGCATGTGGGCATCCACGAAGCGACCCACTCCTCACATCGGTTCCTCTTGGTGGAATCGAATCCCATACCATTCCGGTCTCTACTCACAAACACAATTTATTATATAAATTATGATACAATAGCCAAACAGGTCCACCAAGCGATCGGATGACCAAAAATATCCAAAATTTCCACACTTGGTTAAGATTTGGAGGCAGATCAAAGCGGCCCCCTCACGACCTCAATCAACTCAACGTCACAAAACACTTAAACCCGAGAATAAAAGTAGGATGAAACCCCTACCTCCACGGAGTTTGTCGAAATTCCTTGTCGATGTCCGCGTTGTCCTCTCCGTGTAAACGACTTTAACTTTTTGGTGAAGAAATCAGACGGTCGATCGCCTACAATTCTAGAGAGAAGACTCTCTCGTACAAAAATCAATTTGAAGCTCTTTGGATATTTTTTCTTTCTTCTTCCCCACGTTTTCTTTTCCTTTTCTTATTTCATTTTCCCATCATTTCTTCTTCTCATTTCTCTTCCTTTTTCTCTTTCATTTTCTCCCCATTTCTCCTTTCTCTTTGAATCTCTCTCCTCCTTTTTGGAGCATTGACCGTATGGAATGGGTCAAAGGAGGAAGTTTCACCTCTTCCTCGAAGCGAATGTGTGGCTATCCCGTTTCCTACCAAATTTTTCTTTTATTCCTTATTATAACCACATGTCGCTGCGTGGCAATATGAGCCACGGAATCTTACCACCATGTGGCTCAATATGAAACCATTCCTTTTTTATGCCAAGTGTCGCCTCTTGGTGCCATGTGGCGTCAGCACCTTCTGTGTGTCATCAGGCGTCAGCTCGGCGCGTGAAATCCCAGGCCACCTCGGAATCGACGGGAGGTCGATGTGATTTTCATTCACGAGGCGATTCCAGCGGAGAAGTCCGTTTCGTCCTCGAGATCTAGAAAATTTCGGATTTTACGAAGTACGATTTTACCCATTTTTAGAAAATTGGATTTTCTCGGGGTTTCGCAGAATCAAGATCCCCAGTCCAGGCCCGCTTCATAATCCACGGCCTCCCAGGGCGAGTGCCGTGTACAAAGGGGGACCCCACAACGGGGTGAGCAATGCCCAGTAGTTGAGTTCTCATACGAGGGCTACTCCCCACCTAAAATGCACATGCAATGGCACATCACAACATCCACATTCCATACAATTTACAATGCATACATGGAATGATTTATATCATGCATGAAATGCTTCCATGCCCATTACCGAGTCACTCTCCGCGAGCTCCCTCGCACGTACCTATGCCAAGTGTGGCAATCGTCGTTAGTAATGCCAAGTGTGCCAAATACTAGCCTTTGTCGGCTCACCAACACTTGACGCAATTCGCCAATGGGTAACCCATCGAGGTCAATCCAGACTCTATCACTTTCGACTCACAGGTCAAGCGATGAATATGACCGTGTGTTTTCTTTTGGGCAACAGAACTTTTCGACTTACACCGCGGGTCTCTTACACCTACTCAAAACTTTTTCGGATTATACCGCGGATCTCTAACACCCATCTGAGAACCTTTTCGGATGAAATCTTGCCAGTCTCTCCCACACCCGTTCAGGTCTCTCACCCATGCGGGACCTTGATGTACCAACGGTCTCCTACACCAGGAGTTCTAGGCTTTTCACTGGGGATTCGCATTTATGCTTGCTTCCTCGACACACATTATTACTTCTCATTTTATGATTTAACTATGAGTCTTTATTGGACGTAGACCCCCAGAGACATACTCAACCCACATTCACCAAGAGTGGTGAATAACCATACCGTGCACCACACGGGCTCGGCGCGATGTCGGGTGCACATGGTGCGATGATGCGATGATGCCAATTCATATATCCAATTCAATGAAACCATACACGATTATATTTCATATAATTCAAACAATCCATGTCCAACACATCAATTAGCATGCATTAACATATCATTTTCCCATATATATTTCAAGCCATTCAGATTTCAAGCAATAACATCTGGCAAAACACATGGGCCAATTCGGTCCGACCATTAATCCGAGACTTTTTGCGGTCCCGAAAATAGTACAGGCTATCCATGGACAGCCTCATCAAGCATCGGTTCCAATTCTTTAGGCAGAAATCCACTCAACCATTCAACCTCCTGACACCAAAACCACATTTTCATGGCCTTTTAAACAAAGAATATCTAAGTAGGAGAAGACCCACTGCTGCTCTCGAGGTTTGTCGAAGCTCCCGCACTTAGCACCACGCGTAGCTCTTGCAATGGGGATCAGCTTTCAACCTTGTCTTTGGGTTTGACTAACAGCGATTGCATGGAGATTCTAGAGAGAAGTGGGGCTTACCGCTCTAAACTTCTGTAACCTTCCTTCTCTCCTCTCTCGATTTCTCTCCCCCTCCAGTGGTTGGTGACATGGGTCGAAGGTGTCTTTTCTCTTGCCACATGTCACCTCTTAGTGGCGCTACCTTGGATTACGCCCTGTCGGCTTATGCATGCTTAGTTTCCACTTAATCACATGTTGCCACATGTCTCATGGGTCATTTGAGCACAATGTTTGACTCATTTTCTGAACGACACGTGGCACATTGTGAGCCACTCATTTCATGCCAAGTGTCCCGTACCACTCCCGATGCCTTGAAAAACGTGAAATTTTGACTGTCTCAAAACTTGGCGAAGTGACGTGGTAATAGATTGTGAGATGATTCCAACATTGAAGTCAGTTTCGTCATAGAAGTCTGAAAAATTATGGATTTTTGGCCAAAAATTCTGTTTCTAATTTTCGAGGAAAATTAGGAATTTTACACAGGGTCTTGAAACGACCTCCACAAATAACTTGGAATATTGGCCGATGTTTGCGATTTTTTGTTCCTTGGTTATGCATAGTACACCATTGTTGGCATGCGGTGAAATAATCATCTCTTATAAATCATGCCTAGACCTTGACATTGTACAAGATTCGAGAACAAAGTTTTTTCTATTATGAGTCCTTGATGGAAATTAAAGTAAAGGTTTAATATTGATGTGTGAAAAGACCTCATTTGATGTGAGAAAAATGGTGGTGAGTACACTCCAATTTATGAACACATGATTAAGCGTGGAGAACTACTTGGTTGGAGGTTTATAGCACAAATTTTGAAAACTAATCAATCTTAATTGCATTCATAACAATCAAGGCGGAAAATGGTTATTAAGGAGGTGCTGTGACGCCCAAATCCAGGGTCCAGTTGACCCGCCATCGACTTCTTCGGAGAAATACGTGTGTCTCCTTATCATGAGACATACATATGTAAAATGACCAAATAGGGCCCATCGTCCATACTTGTCCATACAGTTACAAAACCATACATTTCTATAGATCAAAGGACAATATCCTCTTAATACAAAACATATATTAAACGGATTCGTTTCTAATATGCAAAAACATGAATCGAGTACCGGTCAGAGCGACCGTAATCGGCCTCTGAGGCGCCGTCACGCATGTACACGTCACGTACTAAGGGTATCCGCGACGGGTGAGCAATGCCAGTAAGCTGAATTCTTACGAGGGCTACTCCCGTCTAAAATGCACATGCGATGTACGTGTGACACCAACATTCCATACAATTTACAATTCGTACATGGAATAATTATATCATGCATGAAGTGTTTCCATGCCCGTACCAGGAGTCACTCACGACTCCTCACACATGCTTATGCCAGTGTGCTAATGGAATCCGCCCCAGTATATGATGACTGCCATGTCGAGCCTTTATTGACTCACCACCACCAATGCAATTTTCAATGGGTAGCAAAACGAGTCAATCCGATCTTATCACTCAACCATAAGTCTAAGTGATAAACATGACCATATGTTTTATTTTGGGCAATAGAACTTCGGCTACGGCGGGTCTTGACACACCCTACCCCTCTGCCCAGTGGTGGGTGTGCCGCCACTCCCTGAAATCTGGTAGTTACCTCATGACTAGAAATTTCTATGAAGCGAAGTCGTATTGCTTGCTTAATCCTCTTATAAAAAATTTTCCTTTTTCCCATTTAGGATTTCCAAATTCTCGACATGTTAGGCGCACCAAGAACATGTTCTAAAACTTGTATACCTGATTTTACACTATATCAAACATGGCAACTTGACAACCTCCACACATTTTCACTAAACCACATTATGTACATACATATATTCCTTATACAAATTCAAGTATTTCCTTACAAAATATTAATAATACTTGACAACGTCTGAATGTCGGGAGAATCCTAATATGCTCCGATACGCATACACAGTACTGGAAAATAGTTTTTTAAACGAGAAAATAATGAAATTTAAACAAGCTCGGTGAGTGTATCTTTAGAAATATTTCACTTTTCGGAAAACATCTCAAAGCGTAAACTTTCTTTTGAGGATATTTTCGGAAGCAGCACTTTGCTTAAAGGTTTCTAAAACTTTCTGCCTTACTTGCTTTGCTTTGCTTTTCTTTCGCGAAAACTTTGTGCCTTGCTTGAAAGTTTATAAAACTTTTCAAAATTCTCTTACTTTAAAAGTTTCTCAAAACTTTTCATAAACCTCTTGCTTTAAAAGTTTATAAAACTTTTCATAAACACGAACTGGCTCAGCCGCGTACTTTGAAATGTAGAACTGGAGTTGTGGTTGCTTTAAATAACCACGGGAGTTTGGGCTCAACCGCTCGTTTTGAAATAAAAATGGGAGCCTAGGCTCAACCGTTTGCTTAAAACAAACACGGGGCACAGGCTCAGCGGAGTGCATCAATGGTTGATTTTGAAGCGTATAAACATGCTTATAAATCATCAACCATTGGAGGCCAACTCTGTAATTTGTACCACCAGTGAACGGAAGTGCAGGCATCGGCCGTCTTTGATTGGAAGGACACGGGTCCGCTATCACCTAGGTGGAAGGGAACTGAGCACACTCCACTCCACCTTTTCGGGGTAAATATGGTGGAATTGACGTGGGTCTCCATCACCATAATTTAGTTAGAGCTCTTAACCTTATATACTCCAATACATGACACGGTCTCCTTTAAATGCATGATGCATATTCTAAGTTTGTCGACCAGGCAAATCTAAGATGCATGAATGATATCCTAACACCATGTTTGTACGTGCGAATACCTACTGTACGTAGCTTGCTTAAGGCGAGATTTTTAGTTAGGCTATTTTACAAAATAGACTTTTGTTTGCTTGCTCATTGAAATATGGTTTTACACTTCAAAACCATTGCTTGCTTGCTTGTTTGAAACATGGTTTAATAATTCAAAACCATTTGCTTTAAATATCGTTTGATAATTCAAAACCATTTGCTTGCTTTCTTAACTCATTGCTTGCTTTTCAAATATGGTTTAACATCAAAACCATTAAAATACCAGTGTAAAACAGTTTATAATAATAATACACTAGTATTTGAAAAATAGGTTTAGAACACTCACCTCTTGGTTTCCCAAACTTAGCTATGACTCATTTACTTTGCGCCTTTGCTTTTAGCCTACACACTCAAACGAATACGGCAACGTATTAATTGCCTACGTATAGCGTAATATTTCACGTACTTCCTATACTAACGATGTATGATTTTGGGCTTAATTATACAAAAATACACAATTCTAGGCATTTTAGACGCTACTTGATCTGTTACCGCTACGATCGATACGGAGCAGGTTGGATTACGACGGGTGGCTCTTAGATGCAGCTGCCGCCGATCGATCGGTGGCTACGTTGGTGATGCGGTACACCTTGTTTTGGTACCGATTCCTCTTGCCCAAATTTGCCCGTACTTCTTTTTCCCTCTTTTGGTACCATCTTTCTTCCTACAACTCCCCCAATCCATAATACCTCGAGAACCAATATGGAATTCATCCAAAACTACTCCATAATATTTGTATTGGTGGTTTGGAACCTCATACCACAAAACCCTAGGTGAAAATCCTAAAAATCCAACCTAAGGTCCACCAATTCCTTCAAATCATATACTTATGATGATTCCATGTTTAATTTTTACCAATTAGGGTTTTTCCCCTTAAAACTTCAAGAACTCTAGGGTTAATGTGATCTCTCCACAAGAGCCCTAGCAAGACAACTAATCTCCATGGAAAATTCATCTTCAAAACCTGAACATCCAAAAATACACTTGATTCCATGCCCAGTTTGGTCTTCTCCGAGCTTCTTCTTATCTTCTTCCTCTTCTTCCTCTTCTTTTCTCCCTTCTTCTCCTCTCCTACGGGTTGCCCTAGCAAATTTGAGACCAAAAATGAGTTTTGGCTTTTGTCTCACCTCTTTTATAGTATCAACTTTGCTTTAATTAAATTTTGGTACTCAAACACTTTACTAATTGCACATCAACTTATGTTATTTTCATTTTGGCATACTATCTTCTCAAATTATGCCCTTCATGTCCCATTTGTTCAATTACTACTTTACCCTTGCTATAGTACAAAATTTCCGGGTTCATAAATTTATGATTTCACAATTCATCTCTAAAATGTGCGACGCGGTGTTGTCGCCCCTAAATTTATATCTTGTACTTCTACCGGAACGGGCGTTACGGTCTCTTACACCCGATACATAAATTTTTGGCTCATGCGCGGATCTCTTACCCGTGTTCCCGGGCTTTTCACTTGAAACGACCCCCCTTCTTACTCGCCCATCACACATTAATTACCCTTCATTTATGATTTGAACTATGAGTCTTTATTGGGCGGTCCCAGACAAGCTTCGACTACGTTCACGAGTGGTGAACAGCATCTAGATGCACCCACCCCAGAGCTCTCGCAGCGTGTCGCGGAATTGCACATGAATGCAATGATGCCAATTCATATATCCAATTCGATGGCTCGTAAAGCGATTATATTTCATATAATTCAAACAATAAATGTTATGACATCGATTAGCATGCGTTAACATATCATTTCAATAAACATTTCAAGTCATTCAATTCAAGCAATAACAGTCTTATTCTTTACATCATTCATATGTTCGTATCCAAGCGACCACCTTATAAGCAATTTCACATGGACCATTTGGTCCAACAAGCAATCGAGACTATTTTAACAATCCCAGGAAATCGATGCGTGGGCTGTCCAGTGGGCGACCCCCTCATGAAGCATCGGTTCCACTTCTTGGAAGACCGAAATCTACGCCATTCGGCGCCAGCTGCATAGTCATTTTCATGACTTTTAGACCTGAGATCTCAAGTAGAAAGCCACACCTCCGAGAAGTTGTCAAACTCCATGTCTGGGAGGTACCACCCAGTCAGGCTCTTGCGGTGGGTATCAATTTCACCTCTTGCCTCATTGGGATTCAGTGGTTGATCGTGGGAAATCTAAAGAGAGTAGAGCTTCTCACTCTAAGCTCTCTCTCCTTTTTGGTTTCCTTATACTCCTCCTCCCCTTCTCCGACCGGTTGGGAGAGATAAGGTCAAATGAGATGTCGTCTAACTATACGTGTCTAATTGCTGATTGGCTCCTAGGGATTACACTTATCCTTATCCACCTGTGGATTCCATCTACTCACAAGGTGCCATGTGTGTCTCTATGGGCCCACACTTGAGCTTATGTTTGGCTAGCTCACCCCACTGAACCGTGTCTCATCTTGAAGTACTCAAAAAATCTTGACGGTCGCACCACTCTCGATTGCCTCAGCGTGAAATTTCATTGTCTCGAGTCGGCGAAATTAGCGTGGTAGCTAGATTCATGGCCCGATTCAGCGATGAAGTCCGTTTCATCATCTAGATCTAGAAAAATTCAGATTTTGATCGGAAATTCTTATTTCTGAATTTTGAAAAATTGGTATTTTAAGGAGTGTTCTGGCTATTACAATATAGAAGGAATCAATATGAGAAAAGAAAACAAAACATACTAAAAGCAAGTCTACGTGAACCTCGATCCTTGATACTTGAGACCATTAAGAAAAAAGATGGAAAAAACAAAAGATTCTATCCTATCATTTGTTTTTATTTTGCCTACAAACTTTATCAATTATTTTCTGAAGTTTGAACCAAAGCTACTTTCACTAAAGTTGAGTGTGAATGGCTTACGTGGAAGGAATCTTAAAGCAGAGATTTTGGAAAATGGAAAAAGTAACTTCTTTGATTCCGCATCATTTTTACCATTTATCAAAGTTACAATATCCATTTTTAAAAACTTGAAAACACCTTAATACTTTGAATTTCATCCATTTCTAATTGAGGGACACTCGTGGAATTTAATGGTCTTTGAAAAAATTTTAATTTCTCTATCCTTTATTTCATTTTCAAAATCAAAGAACCCAACAATCTAGTTTAAGCTATTTTCATATTACGAGTCAATCAATCAAGTATAAAAAGATAAAGATGCTTTGATCCGAGAAAGTCGGATAGAAAACACCATATGATCTCCATCACGAGAAAGAAAACTATCCACGAAAGTCGGACGAGAAAAGAAGAACAAACGAGAAAGATGAGTGTTCGGGAAAAAGTGAAATATCTAATGCCTTCATTTGATCCAAATCTTTTCCATAAAATATAGGGATATGCTTTTGCACTTTGTGTCGTTGAAGGGAAATGTTTGTCGATTAGGAAAGAAGTTGAGATGGAAAATATTTTTCTAGGGTGGGAAATTGGGCTCTTTAATTTCAAGGAAGTTTCCAGGGAAGGATCCATTATTGTGGTTGTCTGCGTTAATTATTTAGAAGGATATGTGTGATTCGACTATATTCATGAGATTGGGATGCCATATTTGCCCATCCATGGAATTATGTTTGTTTCAATCAAAAGTTCAACATGAGATTTAATATATTCATAATAAGTTTAATTTGTTTTGTGAATGTTTTGAAAATGTGATTGGTTGATTTGTTTTCTTAGAAAAAAAGTTTCTCTGCATTTAAGATTTGAACACAGATCCCTCTCCCTTATTTACTCTACATGAGTCCAAACTTAGCTCTTTTTTTTTTTCTCATGGGATCAATCATCAAACCAACAGCTAGCCTAAATAACCAAATATAATGATATTGTTTTGACTATGCTATAAATATTCTTTGGTGATGAGATGCAAAATCATGAACGTACAACTCTCTTGAGTCTTATCCCAAATTAATATAAATTTAAAAAAAAATCATGAAAATAGTTTGAAAAGCAAATTAATGTTCAAAGTAGTGCATTTATGCCACGTTGAAAACTTTTTTAAGTTAATACCAGAGTTAGCGACTTTAACTTAAAAAAAATTATAAGGTCGTAACCAATGATTACAGTATTGCTAATGTGTATATCGATTTGGTCTAAATGCACTAGTTTGGACTTGTATTTTGGTTTTCAACATGTTTTAATTTTTAAAAAAAATAACCTACTTTTCTCTAAAACTCGGCTATCACTATCTATTGATTCTTTTGCCTTTTCTCTCACCCACCTTTCTTACTTTTATTTTCTTCTGACATCTTCACTTTTCTTTTGTTTTCTTGTGAGTCAATCCTATTCCTTTATATGTAGGTGAGAAAAAGAGTTTAATCTTTCTTGGGATTTCCTAGAGAAAAGCGTGTGTACATCTTCATTTTTATTTTGTTTTCTTATGAGTCAATCCTATTCCTTTATATGTCGGTGAGAAAAAGAGCTTAATATTTCTTGGCAGTTTCCTGGAAGAAAAGGGTAACACTGTACATCTTCATTTTTCTTTTGTTTTCTTGTGAGTCAATCCTATTCCTTTATATGTCGGTGAGAAAAAGAGCTTAATCTTTCTTAATTTGTTTCTGGAAGAAAAGAGCGATACATATCTTCATTTTCTTTTGTTTTCATGTGAGTCAATCCTATTCCTTTATAAGTCGGTAAGAAAAATAGCTTAATCTTTCTTAGCAGTTTCTTGGAAGAAAAGGGCAGCACTGTACATCTTCATTTTTCTTTTGTTTTCTTATGAGTCAATCCTATTCCTGTATATGTCGGTGAGAAAAAGAGCTTAATCTTTCTTGGCAGTTTCTTGGAAGAAAAGGGCAGCACTGTATAGTGGGGTTTGATATGAATGATTGATTTTGGCGTGACTCTTTGTTTTCATTTATTTTCATTGTGGAGAATGATTACGGAAATAGATTTCTTTTTCTTTATTTTGGTTTGATAGGAGTCTAAGAGTACTCAAAAGTCAATAATTCTCTCATAACTTTATTACTCATTTTTATTTATTTAAGCTTTTTCAAACATCCTTTTCTCTCCTCTCATTGTGTGGGCGGGTTCATCTTCCCCGAAGTGTCACGCTCGAAATTGGCAGCGTTTCTCTCTTTTCGACACATCTTTCCAAGCATCAGTAGCTCTCCTCCCATGTAATCATGGTTGTTCTTCTCTCCAAAGGTTTGAACCTGAAAAGTAGCCTATGAGATATGTGAATTAATGAGAGACCCGATCACATGTCGAGCCTATGGTTTTTATCTGTCACAAAAACCAAGTACATTTAATACTTTGAATTACTTGATATGCTTATGTACTTTAAATTTAGAAATTCATGGTTGTAATAGTATAGTGTATAGAACTGATCTTAATAACATAGGTTTCCTAAGACTGGCTCTATTATCAACTTGTGTTGGGATCATTTCTCTATAAGCCTTAGGTTATATGACTTATCTTTCAGTACACCACCTTGACACACCCCACCCCCTACTGCCGGCGGGTGTCAAAACACTATGAAATCTAGCCGTTACCTCTAACGACTAGAAAATCCTGTGAAGCAAAGCCGTATTGCTTGCTTCAATCTCGTAAAAAAATTTCTTTTCTAAACTTGTGATTTTATAAAATTTACAATGACATATGTTGTATATAGGACATGTCCCGAAACACATTATACACAATTTTACATTATATCAAACATAGCGACCAAACAACCTCCACACATTTTCGCCAAAACACATTATGTACATACATATATTCCTTTATACAAGATTCAAGGTATTTCCGTACGAGTTCTATTTATACCACGGCACTATCTTTGTGTCGGGGACTCTGTGTGCTCGACGTGCGTACTGTACACGGAAAATAGTTTTTAAAAAGAAAATAATGAGCTAAACTTGAACTCGGTGAGTGCTACTTTTCCGAAAATGTTTTCTTTTCGGGAAAAACATCTAAAGCGCTAAGACTTCCTTTTACATGATATTTTCCAGAAATATTTCTTTCTTTGCTTTGCTTTACTTTAAAAGTTTCTGAAACTTTTATTGCTTGCTTGCTTAAAAGTTTATAAAACCTTTCAAAAATCTCTTGCTTTAAAAGTTTCTCAAAACTTTCCATAAACCTTTTGCTTTAAAAGTTTCTCAAAACTTTTCATAAACAAGAGAACTGGGCTCAATATGTGCTGAAATAAAAGCGGAATTTGGGCTGGCAGTTCACTTTACAACAACACGAGCACAGGCTCGGCCGTGCACATTGATGGTTGATTTTAAAACTATATAAACATGCTTATAAATCATCAACCACTGAAGGTCTTTCCCTAATAGTTGTACCACTAGTGAACGCGGGCACGGGCATCGGCCCGGAGTGCGGTGGAAGGACACAGGTCCACATCCTGCACCCCAGGAGTGGAAGGGCCTTGGCCCGGCGTCACCCTAGGTGGTAAGTGGAATTGACTGGGTCTCCATCACCATAATTTAGTTAGGCTCTTAACCTTATATACTCGATCGTGCCTGATCTCCTTTAAATGCATGATGCATGTTCTAAGTTTCTTAAATAGGCGTCTATGTGTAATCTATGTGTAGCGCACGTGCGGAATGCCTGCGGCCAGGATGCTTGCTTAAGACTAGGGATTTTTGGTTAGGCCTATTTTACAAAATAGACTTTTGTTTGCTTGCTTGCTCTTTGAAATATGGTTTTATAGTTAAAAACCATTGCTTGATAAACTCATTGCTTGCTTTTTAAAAGTATGGTTGAATGAATCAAAACCATTACTTATTTGCTTTTCATATATGGTTTAAAATCAAGCTTAGTTTGCTTACCTTGTTAAACTCTACATTGCTTGCCTTTCAAACATGGTTTAAAATCAAAACCATTTAAATACCAGTGCAAAAGCCGAGTTCATAATAATACACTAGTATTTGGGAAAAATAGGTTTAGAACACTACGCCTCTTTGTTTCCCGAACTTGAGCACAAATCCGCTACTTTGCCTCCTTTGCTTTTAGCCTACATGCTCAAGCGAATACGGCAGCGTGTGTGTCACCTACGTATATATAAACTTAGCGTCTTATGTATGAAGTCGGCCCCAGGTCGCGCCAGCGTTCATATAAAGTCAAATTAACAATTTACCCTTGAGCACTAAAAAAACCCCTAACAAAAAAACCGCTTTTGGTAACTTTTTCCAACAATACTCTATGGACTTTATTACCCAAAAAATTATTCAAAGGTCTTCAAGAGTATGAAGCTCTCCAAATCAATCCTTTATATATCAATGACATCTCTTTAAGAATTTCAATGTAAAATTCCTTCTCTAAGGCCTGACACGCCTGAAGTTACAGCATGTTTTTGATTCCAAACTCAACTTTGAATCCACCTACTGTATCATGATTTAAGGATCTTAACTCCATAAATTGGGCGTTTCTTCACTAATTTGAAGCTATGATTCCTAAGGTTTCTTCTCAATTGGAATCACCCAATCTGGATCACCAAAACTCAAGTTATTGTATTTACATCTAGATATTTCGATTTGGCATAACAGAGAATCTGCACATAGCTCCACTTTGAAGAATTTTCTAGGCGCACGGCTTCAATTTGCATGCACTTCCTTCAGATAACTTATTCCCCTGAAGTTTATTTTACGTATAATTTTGAATCACTCAATTTGGATGAGTGAAACTCACTTATAGCCAAAAACACTACAATATACCCAAAACAGAGCATAATCAGTGAGCTACGAGCTCACCTTTCAGTCCATGTTGGGGCCTTAGAGCTACAATTTTCTTTTGGTTCCTTCTATACATTTGTAGCCCTATCTCTTATGGTTCTTTACCAATTGGAATCCAATTTATTTGGATGATTATAATAAATCTATAGCAAAACAAAACGGAGTTTTACAATTTTGACATAATTTCCTTTAAAAAAACCCAACATTCTCCTTTTTTACAACAATTCCTCAAAACCAACATGGAGATCATTCAAAACAACTACAACTTGAATTGTGCTTTGGAACCTCAGTACAAAACCTAGGTGAAAATGCAGAACTCACCTAAGGTCCTCGATTCTTTATAAAACCATAAATGTGATGATTCATGATTCTTTTCTCCCAATTGGGGGTTTTAATCTCCTTAACCCCAACAATTCAAGGTTTATGTGATCTTTGAGCCTTGTGAGCATCTATTCTCATACAGCTTAAGAATCAATTACCCATGATTCTAGCGAAAACGTACGATTTTTTGGACTTCTCCTCCTCGCTAACTTCTTCATCTCTTCCTCCTCTTGGCTCTCTCTACTCCTCCCTCAAAACCGTGAAGCTAACCTTTTGGAACCAAAATGAATTATTTTTGTTTGTTTTTCCCATTTTTATAATGTGACTTTCACATTAGTGCTTCAGCCCTCATCTCTTTAATATTGCAATTGTAAACAGTATTTGTATTGTGGCCCATCTCTACACACTTAATGATTTTCATATTCATGTCTGTGCTAAATGACAATTATATACCCTTGTTCTCATACACAAATCCCGGGTTCCATAAGCTTTCATTTCCTACTTTAATCTCAAATTACTACAATGTGACACTTGGTACTCTTATACACCCTACGGTATCATGTCTTGTACACTCTCTCGAGCAGGGTGTCTAAAATCCTCATCATGAACGTTCGTCGCCAAAATGAAATAAACTCCAAAAGAAAGGAAAGGAAATTACCTCATGTGGAAAATAAGTGAGGGTACTGATGGCGAATCGGGCCTCCGCTCCCAAGTAGCCGGCCTCCTCTCATGATTCTTCCATAAGACTTTAACTAATGG
The DNA here is from genome assembly GCA_016808115.1 of Tetrastigma voinierianum. Taxonomy (NCBI): domain Eukaryota; kingdom Viridiplantae; phylum Streptophyta; class Magnoliopsida; order Vitales; family Vitaceae; genus Tetrastigma; species Tetrastigma voinierianum. The sequence continues at coordinate 423,075 of JAEQBH010004639.1, forward strand.
AATCACTTTGCTTCTTAATACTTGTTCCTTACGATCTACAATCCGCATGTGTGTTTCCTCATAAGCTCGATTCTCTTACCGCACCGGCCGCTCTCTCAAGACACGGGAAGGATCCGACGCATTCCCTTAACATCGATTACGGAATGTATCATGAATCCTTGATAACTCGGGGTAACTTCAACTTGTAAGCCACGGGCCCCACCTGCTCAACTACAAGGTCCAATATATCTCTGCCAAGGATAGGTCAAAACGTGATTTGTGTATATACGCACGCCTACGCTACGCGCGCACGCGCTCAAGTAATATAATGATAAGTGAGTATCGCTCCCACTGAGAATTGGAGTTACTAAGTACCGACTCTAATCTAGCCTATGCGTTTATTTGGATGTAGGAAAATCTATAGAAAAATTCAAAGACACCAATTCTAGGCATGCAAGAATGACTATATAAAGACTAAAAGCCTTAAGGTATAGATTTCACCTAAACAATGATGTATGAACCTCCTAACCCAATTTAACGATGGTCAATTTCATCACAGAGAAGATGGCGATTTAACTAATGTATATTTGAATTTCTCTCGAAAGCATTCGTGACACTACTCCTTAGAAAAGGTTATATCAGCCCGCCAAAACCATCATAACTATGATGCATTGAACCCTTATAAATCTTAATACCACACCTAATCTCACTTATATCTCTATCTCATGATAATTAGATGGTAAATCATCCATGGTCTAATTTTAACTCTCACTCGCATTTTGAATCAAACCACACCATGCAAATATCGCCAAATATCCACAAGCATTAAAAGATTCTAAATGAAATACTCAACATAAATATGAAATAAAACATCAATCAATATAAATTAGAGAGATTCATACAAATATGTTCCTTGGCTGCTATCTAAACCCTAAGAAAAACTAATTAAACATATGGAAAAGTAAATACAACCATCAAAAGAAAGAAAAACGGAAAAGGAAAGAGAGAAAACAAATTTGGCGTTGAAGCTCCCTTTTTCTCCTCCATTATCTTCTTCTTCCTCAAGTGTTCTTCCTCTTCCAAGAATGAACCCTAGAAATCTCTCCAAGAACAAGCCCTAGGTGTTTCACCTTAAAAAGGAGCTTGTTCTCCCCTCAAAACGTCCAAAAATCGCTCCAAATCGTCCCTCCTTTCGATCCCTACGGCTTGAGCTTAAACCCTCCATTATGGGCTCAAATGGCTAACAATCCACTCAAAACTAACCCTAACGTCGCGACGTCGTTTTGGCAACGTCGCGACGTCGTTTCTCAGAGTTTTCTCCGCCACGTCGCGACATTGGTTCTCAAGTCGCGACGTTGCTAGTCCCCTGTTTTGCTCCAACTCAGAAGGTCATAACTTTGTCATACGAACTCCGATTTAGTGTTCTTGGTACTGCTGGAAAGCTCTGAAGTGTAGAATCTATCCATATATGACTTGATGCAATATGAGCTCATATGATTTCTGAAAACGTCAAATACAGTAGCCTCCTGCTGAAGGTGCTGCAATGTTTGCTGATTTTCAAGTTTTGGAACTTGCATAACTTCTTTGTTCGAACTCCAATTTCGTGTTCTTGGTATCCCTAGAAAGCTTCCAGTAGAACTTATACATATATGGCTTGATGCAATAGGAGCTCATATGATGTCTGAAAATGTCAAAATTCAGTAGCCTCTCCTGTTGCTTTGTAGTAGTTTTTCCACCAATTTTGCAATAATTCCACCAAATGGATGACCTGACCATAAGTGGAGCTTTTAGAGCATTAGGAACTTATTTAACATAAAACACGTAGAAAAAAAAATAACTAAAGCATAAGGATAAAATGAGTATTTAAGATACTCATCACTAAGCTTGCCTCGTTTCCCAAATCTCAACACACCTTTCCAAGGTGAAATCTTCAAAAAGACTTGGTCACCTATCTCGAATTGCAAGTCTCTACGACGGTTGTCCGCATAACTTTTCTGTCTATCTCTTGCTATCTTTAGGTTATCACGAACAACTTTCACTTTCTCTCAAGTGATTCAGATTTGTCTGGGCCTACTAGTCTTTCTTTCACCAACCCTCATCCCAAAGACACTAGAGTTCCTCTACATTTCCCGCCATACAAAGGCCTTTTAAATGGAGCCATATCACACTCGGGGCCTCGATAACTATTGCTGTAGGCAACTCCATTAGTGCCAAGTGAGTATCCCAATCTCCCTTGAATTCCATTACACAAGCTTCTCAACATATCCTCTAACGTCTAAATAGTCCTCTCGACCGCCATCCGTTCGAGGATGAAATGTCATGGCTAAAGTGTGTTAGCAATCTAACGCTATTTGCAAATCCAGGGCCAAAAACCCGGATGTGAACCTCGGGGTCTCGATCTGACACTATCGAACCGGAACCCATGAAGTCTCACTATCTCATCCACATACAATCAAATAACTTTTCCAGAATCCTCAACATTAACTCGGCGTAAAAATGAGCATTTCACAATCGATCAACTATCACCCATATAGCATCATGTCAGCTTTCGAGTCCGTGGGAAGACTCCGCCACAACGCATAGTGATCTTCTCTTATCATACCGAATATAGAGAATCAGATCTTCCCTACGGCCTTTGATGCTCGCCTTCACCAATGTAATGTGTTAGACATCCGGAGATCTAAACTCTGCAATCTCTTTCTTCATCCATTCCACTTTCGCGAATGTTCTTCAAAGTCCCGTATATCTTGGTACTACCTCGATGCATAGCATACGCATGAATGTGCTTCTTCCATAATGTTCTCTTCAAATTTCGCCATACCCGGCACGCACATTCTCCCCGCCCTTTCACTATCATGTCGCCATCTCTAATTTGAAACTCGCTTTCCTTTTCCTATCTCTTCCTTAAGCTTAACTATCCGTGGATCCCGCGACGCCCCGCTAGAATCAGATCCACTAAGAGAGGTCTAACATGAAATGTGGCTAACAAGGCTCCCCAATCCTCGCCTCCAATATCACCCCTTAAAGCTCTTAGGATCCACCAACAAAGTGGAAGATAACCCGATCTCATGAGACAAAGAACTCTCCGTCGCCTACTCGCGCATCTTCACGACATTAGCTTTCCCCCCGATGGTACTCACAAGATACCAGTCCTTTAATCAACTCAAGCCATCTTCTTTGCCTCTCAGTTTAACTCTTTCCGGGGTGAAAATATATTGAAGACTCTTATGACCAGAAGATCCTACAAGAACACCATATAAGTAATGTCTCCATATCTTCAGAGCAAACACGACTGCTGCAAGCTCTAAGTCGTGTGTAGGGTAATTCTCCTCATGCTTCTTCAGCTGTCTAGAGGCATATGCAATCACCTTATCATTCTGCATCAAAACACAACCAAGGCCTTGCCGGGAAGCATCACTGTAAACCACAAACCCATCTCTCCCATTAGGCAAAGCTAACCTGGAGTCAAGTCAATCTACCCTTCAACTCTCAAAACTCACAAGGTGCATCCACCCAATCATCATACTTGACATCTTTCCTTGTCGCCTTACGCAACCGCTTATCTCGAGAACCAACAAACTTCCCGTAATATCCCGCTAAACAAAGGAAGCCACTGGTTAATATCTTTCGGGCGGTTTCCACCTACTACGCCTTCTATTTTCCTGTGGATCCACACCACCCCCCTCAACCGAGATCACATGACCTATGAATGCCACCTTATCGCTTCTCAAACCGACACTTGCCCTCAACTTGGCATACAACTATCGCCTCCCTTAGTGGTCAGTAAACACAATCCTCGTGTGCTCAATGTTCCTCTCAACTACCCGAATACACCAGATATCATCAATAAAGACTATGACGAACCCATCCAAATACCGCTGAATACCCTGGGCTCATCAAATCCATAAACGCCGCCGGAGCATTAGTCAAGCCAAACGGCATCACCGTAAACTCATAATGTCCGAATGTCCTGAATGCGCCTTAGGAACATCACCCTCCCGCACTTCAACCTGATGATACCTCGACCTCAAATCTATCTCTGGAGTACACCTCTAATTCGAGCTGATCAAATAACTCCATCGATTTAGGGTGGATACCGACATGATGGTAACTTGTTCAAATACTGTAATCTATACACACCAAAGAAACTCCCATCTTTCTTTTTCACGAAGAGAACCGGAGCTCCCATGGGGATCCGCTCTACGAATGAACTCTCGACTTAACAATTCTTCCAACCAGCCTTAAGCTCTCAACTTCGCAGGAGCCATCCTATAAGGAGGAATGGAAATGGCCTACCCTGGATCAAATCAATGGAACTCCACCCCTTTCCGAGGTAACTCGCACATCATCTCGGGAATACATTTGGGAACTCTAACAACCGGAATCTCATCCACCAGTCCCTCCTTCCTCGTCTCCACCACATAAGCTTGGGATAACCCCGACAACCCTACGCAGAACATTTTCCGTATATTTTGGCAGATCATAATTTAAAGATAACTCTCTCGCATATCCCCAACTTTACCTCCAAGTTCCCCTGTCTCTATGCAATCCCATTTCTTTTTATAACACCTTCGTGGCTCTATACAGATAGCCAATCCATGCCGGTGAACCACATCAAAATCCTCATATCTAAGGCCACAAGATCCATTGGAACTCCTCGTCCCTCAACTCAACTCTACTATCTCCGACTACTCCATTTGAGAATAACGGATCTCCAAACTGAAGGAAACTCTCATAATACCCCCTCTAATGGTCGGGGTCTCTTATCCGAAGCGATGAAGAAAGGCCTCGGATGCAAATGAATGTGGCCCCGGGTCCACTAATGTATAAGCATCAAGGGATCAAGGATAGAAATAATACCAAGAACTACATCCGAGTCGATCCGCATCCCGCTGAGTCACGCGATAAACCCCGGCCTCGAGTACCTGCCCCCGTCTGCATCCCCGGGCACTACCTCCGCCTTCTACCACGACCGCCCACCACACAGACCGCCCCCTCTTCTTGGAAAACCTCCCCGAAGACCTCGAGTGTCTATCTCGTGCTGGGGTAGCTAGGCTATATCTACCGATGTCTCCGCACCAATCAACCAAGGGCACTCCCAATGAAATGGCCTTCCGCCACAAGGAAACACCTCAGATCGAATCTCTTACACTCCCACGGTGTCGCCTCCGACATATGACGCATCTGAGAACACCAGCACCATGAACTGGGTAGCCTCAAAGATCCCCGACTCAGGTAGCCTTCGGCATACCCTCAAATTCTCCTGTGAATCCTACCTTTGTTCCTCTTCAGATCACCCGTAGCTCATTGGGAAGTGCCCGGTGCACTCCTCTTCCTTTCGCCACTCGACATAGCCGTCGTACTCGCTTCAACTCGTGAGCCGCTCAACTAAGTCCCCAACCATTGTGAGGAACCGCACAAATGCACTCGAACCGTGCTGCAATCCGGCCAAAAAACCTTTGCACTTCATGGCTTCATCCGCTTGAATATAGGTGAACCAATCTAACTAATTCGAGAACTTCTTTCTCATATTCGACACCTAAGCCATGTTCTTTTTTTGTTCTAATTTGAAGAACTCAATTTTGAATCCTTATGGCTTTTGGAGGAAGAACCTATCAAATAACTCTCATTAAATGCATCCCCATGATATGCCATTAAGATACTCCTCTCCACAAATAGTCTCCACCACTTAGCCCGTCTCTTCCATCAAAACTGAAAACAAGACCCTTTGCTCATCCTTCAGCCCATAACTCCATAAACCTTATTTACTCTGGCCTAGCCATAACTGTGCTGCTTCCGGATCACCACCGCCGCCATACATTTGGCGCCTACCAGACCCTCTATCGACCTCCCATGTTCTTCAATAACCTCTCTAGGTGGTAGGAGGTCGCGATCACAGACGCTGGCCGCTATGGCTACTATTTGGCGCAACTGCGCCACCCGCTTCCAGAACAATCCCGCACCTTGCTTCTTCGTGGGCCAGATGGGTCCAACTTGACCTCGGGCGTCGGTATCGATTCCAAAGGCGTAGGTGGAACCAGCTATGTGCTCATCCCTCTCGTACTTCAGACGCCTGACACCTCCGGAATATTTCTCCTAGACGAATTCCTCGACGTCCCTCTCGCCTCGATATAGTGCTGTATAAAAAAATCAACTGCTAATACTTTGAATTACTTGATATGTATGTACTTTAAATTTGAAAATGCATGGTTGCCGCGTAGTGTAAATTGTGTATAACGAATCCGATGCTTAATAACATAGGTTTCTAAGACTCGCCTATTATCAACTTGTGTTGGGACTATTTCTCCTCAAGCCTTAGGTTATACCCAACTTATGCCTCGATACCACCTTGACACACCCCACCCCTCTACTATTCGCAGTGTGCTCGCCAATCCCACGGTAAATCCCTGGGGCCGCTACCTAACGATCAGAAAACTCCGTGAAGCCGGCCGCATTGCTGCTCAATCTCAAAAATTTCTTTTCTAAACTTGTGATTTTATAAAATTCCCCGGCAAGATAACAATGTATATAGGACATGTCCCAAAAACCCGTATACACAATTTACATTATATCAAACATGGCAACCAACAACCTCCACACATTTTCGATAAACCACATTATGTACATACATATATTCCTTTATACAAGTTCAAGGTATTTCCATACAAAATTCTATTTATACACAAAGACTTATACCGATGTCGTGGACTCCTATTTGTGGCTCCAACGTCTGGGCGCATCTGGGCACTTGGAAAAATAGTTTTAAAAAGAAAATAATGAGCTAAACGAGCTCAAAGGAAAGTGTATGCTTAGAAATGTTTGCTTTTTCTGAAAAACATCTAAAAACTGTAAGACTTCCTTTTACATGATATTTTCCAGAAATATTTCTTCTTCGCTTTGCTTTACTTTGGAAAGTTTCAAACTTTTATTGCTTACTTAAGCTTAAAAGTCCTTTCAAAATCTCTCTTGCTTTAAAGTTTTTCAAAACTTTCCATAAACCTTTTGCTTTAAAAGTTTCTCAAAACTTTCTATAAACCTCGCGAAAAAGTTTCTCAAACTTTTCTATAAAACACGGAGCCCGGGCTCAACCGCATGCTTTGAAATAAAACGGGAACCTCGTCAACCGTTTGCTTTAAAAACAAACACGGAGCCCTCGGCTCAACTGGTGGCTCCAAATGGTTGATTTTTTAAAACTATATAAACACAGTTTATAAATCATCAACCACTGGAGGCCTTTCCTAATAGTTGTACCCTGCGAACACGGAGCCCGGGCATCGAATCGTACAAGTGGAAGGACCTGTCCACATCACCAGGTGGAAGCGGCCTTGGCCCACGCCACCTTTTCCGTAAATATGGTGGAATTGACCTGGTCCCATCACCATAATTTAGTTAGAGATCTTAACCTTATATACTCCAAGACGCGCCACTCTGGCCTCCTTTAAATGTATGATGCATGTTCTAAGCTCACGACTGCAAGAATCTAAAACGCATGCATGAAACTTAACACCACCGCGCACGCACGGAATGCCTCTGGACCCGATGCTTGCTTAAGACTAGGATTTTTGGTTAGGCCTATTTTACAAAATAGACTTCTTGTTTGCTTGCTTGCTCTTTGAAATATGGTTTTATACAAAAACCATTAAGCCATAAACTCATTGCTTGCTTTTTAAAAGTATGGTTGAATGAATCAAACCATTACTTATTTGCTTTTCATATAGTTTAAAATCAAACCGCTTGCTTGCTTGTTAAACTCATTGTTTTGCCTTCAAACATGGTTTAAAATCAAATCCATTTAAATACTAGTGCAAATAGTTCATATTAATACATTAGTATTTGGAAAAAATAGGTTTAGAACACTCACCTCTTGTTTCCCAAACTTGAGCACAACCACTACTTTGCCTCCTTTGCTTTTAGCCTACATACTCAAGCAGATACGACGCGTATTAATCACCTACGTATAGCGTGTAAAATTAACGTACTTCACACACAAGTCACTTTAAGGTCACACAACATTCATGTAAAGTCCAATTAACAATTTACCCTTGAGCACTAAAAAAAAAACCCCTAACAAAAAAAACCACTTTGGTAACCTTTTTCCAACAATACTCTATGGACTTTATTACCCAAAAATTATTCAAAAGGTCTTCAAAAATTATGAAACTCTCCAGATCAATCCTTTATATATACAATGACATCTCTTTAAAATTTCAATGTAAAATTCCTTCTCTAAGGCCCACAACCACATAACACAAGTTACAACATGTTTTGATTCCAAACTCCTTTGAATCACTACTGTTATCCTTGATTTCTGGGATCTGCTCCATAAATTGGAAATGGTTTCTTCACTAATTTGAAGCTATGATTCCTAGGTTTCTTCTCCAATTGGAATCATAATTTAGATCACAAAACTCAAGTTATTGTATTTATCCTAGATGACTCAATTTGGCATAACAGAATACGCACATAGCTCCACTTTGAAAAATTTTCTGGGCACTTTTGGCTTACAATTTGCATGCACTTCCTTCAGATAATTTATTTCCCTAGAATTTTATTTTACGCATAATTTTGAATCACTCAATTTGGATGAGTGAAACTCCACTTATGGCCAAAACAAATACAACCATACCCAAAATAGAGCATAATCCAGGTGAGCTACGAGGCTCACTTTTCGATCCCACGTGTTAGGGCCTTAGGCTACAATTTTCTTTTGGTTCCCTTCTATACATTTGTATCCCTATCTCTTATGGTTCTTTACCAATTAGAATCCAATTCATTTGGATGATTATAGCAATCTATAACCAAAACAAAACGAGGTTTTACAATTTTGACATAATTTCCTTTAAAACCCAACATTCTCTTTACAACAATTCCTCAAAACCAACATGGAATTCATCCAAAACAACTTCACAACACTTGAATTGGTGCTTTGGAACCTCAAAACCACAAAACCCTAGGTGAAAATGCAGAGAACTCTACCTAAAGGTCCACTCCAATTTGTAAAACCATAAATGTGATTCCATGGTTATTTTCTCCCAATTGGGGTTTTAATCTCATAACCCCAACAATTCAAAGGTTTATGTGATCTTTGCACAAAACCCTAGCCCAAAGGAGCATCTATTCTCCATACCAAAGCTTAAGAATCCAATTACCCATGGTTACAAGGCAAAGACATACCTGATTTTTGGACTTCTCCTCCTCCTTCTTCTTCCTTCTCTTCCTCCTCTTGGCTCTCTCCTTCTCCTCCCCTCAAAACCCGTGAAGCCCTAACCTTTTGGAGACCAAAATGAATTATTTTGTTTGTTTTTCCCATTTTTATAATATCAACTTTTCATTAATTGCAACTAGCCCTCATCTCTTTAATATTGCAATTGTAACTTATCAAATTATTTGTATTGTGGCGAAATCTCGCTTAATGATTTTCATATTCATGTCCTGTTGCTAAATGACAATTGTACCCTTGTTCTCATACACAAATCCGGGTTCCATAAACTTTCATTTCCTACTTTAGTCTCAAAATTACTACAATGTGACACTTGGGTACTCTTATACACCCCTCTGATGTCATGTCTTGTACACTCTCTCAGACAGGGTGTTCTGACCCTCTTATAAAACACTCCCCACCTACCCCTACTCTCTTCTTTTTACAAAAAAAAAAAAAAAAATCATCTTCTTCTTCCTCCTTGATCGATCATGACGTTATTATTAGATGAGTATGGCTAGACAAGGTTCCTCCCTCTCGTCCTATACGTGACCTTGAGCAAGAGGGGTCATTGACATAGTCAACCTACGAACATTGTCTCGTATCATGATGCCATACATGAGTAAAATGACCCAATAGGACCCATCATCCATACTCACCAAAATGTATATTTTATACAAAAAAGAGTTAATTTACAATTTGTTTTGATTACAAATTATCCAAAACTCGGTCTTTTTATCGATTTTTACAAAAATACATAACAAGGCCATATATGGCCATTTCTTAAATCTCTAGACCTCGGATCGTCCATCCTAGGTGAACCGATTGCACCTGAAATAATTTTTTCCCTTGACGGGGTGAACAATGCTCGATGGTGATGTCTCCCTCTGAGGGTTACTCCCCCACCTAGATGCTCATGCAATGTGCACACACACATTAAAGTAAAACATGCAAGTTCTACTTTCGAATGTCTATATGTTATGTGAGACAGGAATGTGACTCACCCGTTTCCATCTCGAGCCCTCATGACTCTTTCACGCATGCCTAAGCCAAGTGTGAAAGCTCTTGTTTCAAAACAAAAGGTTTTGTTCTTGAAAACATGATACTAGATAAATTCCTATTAGACAACCCTCAGGGTGAATGGCTAGATAACTCTCAGAAGCAGGTCATGGGTCACTCCTCAGAGATGAGCTGTTGGGCGCTCTCGAGAAATTCTTGGAAAATCTTCCATCAAATTCATTTGACAACTATGTTTTTCATGTCATGCACTCACACACTGTTACTCTAGGTTACCCTAGTGCATATGAAATGCAATATGTCATTTCATAATAATTCATGTTAATATGTAAAGCATGCATATACTAACAGAATTTATACACAATCAACATGTTATTCCTTCATACATAGCAATAACATAAAATTAGCTCACATGGGCTAATATACCAATCCGACAATCCATCTTGGAACTGCCCAAAACATCACACAAACAACACACAACATCATGCTTCAAACATAGCAACACACAAGCAACACATATAGTCCATGGTCAGTTTCGGGATTGTCCAAAAACACTCTAGGGATTTCTTCGCCGGTCAGATATTTTGGAGCCAGAAAACAAGGTCCTCTGAAGACTCAAGACATCCCTAACCATTAGAAATGGCTCTTGGCCAAGAAAGAAAAAATCAAGTGGCCAGCCCACCTCCCAGGAGTTATCGAAACTCAATGAACCGGTGCGCGCGTGCCGCTTGGTCAGGATCAGCTGCTTTTGTCTAGCCAGGGATTCGACGGACCCCGATCGCCCCCCGGAAAACCTAGAGATAAGGTGAACACTCTCTCTCTAAAATCTCTCACTCTTTTCTCCCTCCTTTCTCGGTTTACTCTCTCCTCCCAAAGCGGTTGGTGAAAGTCAAGAGGAGCTTGTCACTCTCGCACCCTGTCATCGACCTCATTGGTTGACTTAGATTTCACCTTATCCCTTATCCATCTAACATAGATTTCCACCCAATCACATGTTGCCATGTGTCTCTCATGGGTCCAATTTGAGCTCATGTTTGACTCATTCTGCACATGACATGTGGCACCTCTTGAGCCACTCCGCGATGTGCGAGTGTCGCCACTTGCTCTCGATTGCACCGAAAAGCGTGAAATTCCGGGTGTCTCGAATTCAACGAGGCATTGACGTGGTAGTTATATTTCGCGAGACGATTCCAACGGTGAAGTCCGTTTCGTCATCTGAGATCTAGAAATATTCCAGATTTGACCAAAATTACCATTTTACCCTTTTTCAGAAAATTATAATTTTCTCGGGTTTTATACTATCAACCTCTTTGAACCATTTGCAGGTTAGCTTATCCCAAAACCTTAACATATTATAAAACACATCTTCTTCCTTCTTGGATCATGATGCCCTTACAGGTGAGTGTTCCTCCCTCCTGTCCCGTCGACCCCTTTGAAACATTTGCGGGTAAGATAATCGAAACCACAATATCTTCTTCTATCAAAAGCCACAACATCTTCTTCTTCATTTGGAACACTCATCATGAGATTTCTATTGTAATGTGGCAATGTACCATGCTATATGATATATTGGACAAGCTTCTTTTTTTTTGAAATTGGTATCACCATTGACGCGATAGGAACATGTTTGAGTTACACAATAAATCGTTATGGGTAGTATTGGACCCAAAAAAAATTGAGGGTCAAGCTAAACATATGGTCAAACATCAAGGGCATTTGTGTACCTTACCCATAGGTTTTATAATGATGTAAAGAATGATGATTGTTTTTATGATTTTTTCTAATTTGAATTGATAAATCATACCTTAGTTTTTATAATAAAATAATTTGAAATTTATGTAATTTTTATAAATATATATATTTTTACTTTCGAACAATTTTTTTATTACCATGAATCGTTTAATCCATTGAAATTATATTTATTTATTTATTTGGCAAAGGAAAATTTTGCACCTTTTACTAACATCAATAAATTTTTTTAAATAATTAGTAAATTATTTTTTACTAATGTACTAAATTGATGTGTGTAAATTATAAAAAATTATGTCTTTTTATTGAAAAAAGACTATGGATAAAAATTTTACAAAATACGATTAAAACAAGCATCCACAAAATTTTAAAGAAAAGTTTTTTTTTTAACATCTCTAAGAAAATCTAATTACCAAATATTTGAATTAGTATTACAAATACCTTTCTTAGATTAACTATCTGTTGTTTTGTTTGTTCCTCAATAAATATGAAAACAATTGTAAATAGTTAGATTTTGAGTAAGCCTCAAAATAACCTCCATTATAAGAATAATTGGATTAGTTAAACTGCCTTTTTTTTTTAATTGTAACAATCAATAATTACTTTAGAGTTGCTAAAACCATTATATCTAGTCTCCTTTCCCCATCTCTCAAAGCAACACATTATGCACTAATTACCAAAATATTACCAAGATGTCTGCTTCTTTCAATATGAATAGTTCCATTGGTGTCGCTAATTGTCACGCCTCAAATCCGAGAATTCGTTTTTCTTTTTCTTTTTAGCTCTTTGGACACCGTTCTAATCGTGTGTGCGCCAGACCTGGTCTTGTGCGCACCTAGGGCGTTATCATCGTACGCCTAGGCCCGATCGTGCCAACTCTGTCGTGCGGGGATGCCGGTCGTGCGCGGAGCTTCCGGTTGTGGGCGCGAGCTTCTGAGGCGACAAGAGCCTCACATCGTGCCGCGGCGCACGCTAGTTGTGGCGCCACGGCGGCACATCGCACACACATGGTCTGCGCCCGGCCCTTTGTCATGTGCGGCGGGGTTTTACGTCGCGATAAAAGCTTCCCTACGGCCCAACTCACGCCGCGACGAAAATCCTACCCTTGGGAAAACTCTATCGCGACATAGAAATGCTGCATCCGCGATAGGAAAAAATCCGGGCCTTGCGACTTTGTCGGGACATAAGGCCTCTTGGTCTTCAGTCACACTACATCACGACCAAAAAATTCTGTCGCGACCCAAAAACACAAGCCTAGCCCAAATCTATCGCGACACAACCCGTTGCGTGACTGAGGCCGGGAAAAACTACGCCCTTGACGAGCTGTCGTGACACAAACACGGAAATGAATAGTAGCCCACCCTTTTTGCATTTCCTACACTTCCAACCCTCTTCCAATGCATTTCATGCAATACTATTGCCTTTATACAAATTCTACAAGTAGTAAAAACCTGGGGACTCTATTAACACTACACTGAACAAGTCTAAAATAAGATTTTATTACAAAACTTCCCATTTACATATACAAAACTGGATATACTATCCAAAATATTATAGAATACATGAATAGGCCACAACCCGGCCTTTTTTACAACAATTCTCTTTCTCTCTCTTGGGCTGTGTTTCATCCCCATATGTACCTCCGAATTACTTGAAAATATTTTCCCACGACCCAGGTGGCTTGATGCCCGATAGAAAAATCTCTGAGAGTACTCCCCCTTTAAATGCGCGTCTGATATGCCTTGTAAATCATACCACATTCCATAGAAAATGCAATCCAACATGTAAATATTTCATGTCATGAATGAGATGAGACCCCTCATGCCCTTACAGATTTTGACCGACTCCCTCACACATGTAATGCCAAGTGTGAAAACACATCGTGAGTGCTTAACCGGTAATCTTTTCTTGAACAAAATATTTTTTTTAAAAAAACTCAAGACACATTAGAAAATCCTCCAATGTTCATTTGATTTCATCAAATCCCGCGTGTTATGCATTTGTGGGCCACGACTTTTTAGGTTCTCACCGTAGGACATCGTACGCCTTTTCAACATTTTTATGGTCTTTAACCGCTTGTGTTCATGTATAACCACGAATGAATTGGGTCCTTCACCCTGGGGGCGATCTACCCCATCTTGCTCCACCCAACACACATATATTTTTTTCTTCATGTTATGCAACCGTGAGTCTCGATTTTGGACGTTGTCCCATTTTAGAGTTCACCACACATTCACCAAGAATGGTGAATAACCATTACCATGCACACACACCCAGGCTATTGCGTGTTACCGTCACGTATGAAATCTGAATATGTCATTTCATGCAATATTTATGTTACATGCATCATAGAGAGCTACATGCAACATTTCCAAATCATGATAATTATATTTTCTACATATAATTTTTCATTCACACTATATATCTCATGTCAATACATCAAACAAGCATATATTAACATGATTTTCACACAAGCGACAAGATATTCATTTTTCTGTGTACATGCATCATTTGACTCTGACATCAAATAGCAGTCCGGAAATTCAGTCCTGGACCACACAAACCGCATGTTATTCATTTTTCCAACAACAACACACAATAAAATCGGAAGAAGACAATCAGTCCCGGGATCCAAATCAAGCCTCAAACATAGTCTAAGACTGCTTGGAACAGTCCTAAAAATTTCCATTATTCAATCCCAAAATCTCGAGACTGGATCCCATGGCCAGTTATGGCCCCGAAGAACGCCCATGTCATTAAATGGCCTTTAGGCTAGAAATAACTCGAGTAGGAAAATTCCTTACCTCTTAGAGTTTGACGAAACTCCCAGATTTTGGTACCCATGCGTACCTCTCATTGCGTGGACCGACTTTGCCTCTCGCTCCGACGAAAACCGACGGCCCGATCTCCTTAGAACTTAGAGAGAAGGTGGAAACCCCTTTTCTTTTCTCTCTATCTCTCTCGCACGACTTCCCCTCCTTTCCTTTCTTCTATCTTTTTTTTCTCTTTTTCTTCCCTTTTTGGTTTCCTTCTCTCTCCCTTATCCACCATATTCTTTTGTTTGCTCCCACTTTCATTTCTTTGTAATTTTTCTTTTCTTTCTTTTCTTTCCATTTATTTTGTAACGATATGGTAAGCTGTATCCCAGTGTCATGTGTCATGGTACACCACATAGCTATCATGCCTTGTGTCCATCTCCCCAAAGTGCAAAAATTAAGCTCTATATGGTCATGCCATGTGTCACCCCGAACTTTCGGTGCCTCAGCGTGAAGTCCGACTATCTGAATCCAGAATGAAGTGTTAGTGCTGATTTCACGAGACGAATTCAACAATGAAGTCCATTTCATCTTCCAAGATCTAGAAACTTTCCATTTTCAATCGAAATTACCGTTTTAGCCCTTTTCAAAACAATTAATTTTTCACAGTTTTGTTCTTCCCCTTAACAAGAATTTTGTCCCCGAAATTCACACACAAACACATGCGTATGCAATAGTTATTCTAGTTCCAATATTAGACTTCCAATATTAGACAAACGCACCTTCATCCTCGAATAGAAAGGATAGGTGGCGCGTCATGTCTCGCGTTCCCAAATTGCCTGCTCCGGCTCCTGCGTGTTGCCACAACACTTTCACTAGCGACACGGTCTTACGTCGTAAGGCTTGATCCTGGCTATCAAGATACGCCTTGGTCCCTCCTCGAAGGTCCAGTACATGTCAGCGTATCTCTCCCACGATCCAACATGTAAATTTGGATCGGATTATACTTTGAACATAGAGGCGTGGAGACACCTCATGGACACGAAAAACTTGGTGGTAGCGCCAGTAGATGCGCAAGCTGCCCACCCTCTCGAGTATCAGAGGGCCCAATATACCTGGCTAACTTCCCTCGGCAAGTCTGATCCTCCTCTCTTAGGCGTCACCTTTAAGAAGGCATGATCACCCACCTCAAACTCCAGAGGTTGACGCCGTCTGTCAGCGTAACTCTTCTATCGGCTCTAAGCCATGAGAAGTGATGAGTCTAAAAACTCATTTGATTTTTAATCCATTTTTCTGAATATATTACAAGATAATTGTTGATTCATATGCAAAATCCTTGATAATTTACTCAAATTTAATTTTGCGAAAAATCTGACGACGAAAATCCCTGTAAAAAATTGGAAGAATTCAGCCTGAGAACAGAAAGGAGGTCGCAACTAGAAAAAGAAAGTCGTGACAAGGAGCTCTTTTGTTCAGTTATTTCCAGGTCACAACATCGCTGAACCGGAGTGAAAGGAGGTTACGACCCAGAAAATGGTTGAGATGAAAGAAATTATTCAGGCAGAAACTGAGGTGACGTGGACATTGATGAAGCCACAAAGTCGTAGAGATTTGAGGTTGCAACTACAAGAGTTGGAGAATCAAGGGAGTGCGCAACCTACTATCGAGGTCATGAAACACAGTGAGCCAAGCGAAGTCGGTCGGGGAAAATGAAGTTGCAACCGCCGTTATTTAGGACCCCAAGGGAGGTCGCATTCCAATCAGCGAGGTCGACTGAAAGCGACTAAATGAAATAAGAAAGCTGGTTCTGGCGAGGGTGAAGTCACGACCGATTCGAGGCAAGGATTATCAAAAGTAGTCGCGACCAATTGTGAAGATTGCGACTTAAAGTTCAGAACATTTGAATATAGAAAGCTCAAAACGAGGTCACGACCAGACAAATAAAGTCACGACACAGGTTGAGACGCGAGAAGCGAGAAAATGTGGTCGCAGCCTAATATTAGGGTGCGACATGTGGATTCCCGACAAGGAAAGAAGTCGACTCGAGCTAAGTGGTGACAACCAAAGGTCATAACTTAAGCGAGGTCGTGACTTGGAATGCAGTAGAAGGGAAAGACAACGAGGTCTTGACGTGGGACTATGGTCGCGACATCAATCCTTGAGAACAACTGAGACAACAAGGTCGTGACCACAAGTTGATGTTGACCACAAATCGAAGCTACTGCAAGGAAACCTGGTCGCAACTGAAAGAACAAGGTCGCAACTGGACAAGGGTAGACAAGAGAGATCCAGGTCGTGACATCACTTTGAGGTCGCGACATGAAACAGCGATTTGGGCTTTTCTTTTGAGAATTCCACCTGGAGTTTTCTTTTGGGATTCGGCCCAATTTCTTTTGACAGTTATAAATAGACATTATTAGAATAGTAAAGTAGCTTCCTTCTTCACGACCCGGAAAAGGGAATGAAGAGGAACTCGGTCAATATAGTTTAGAGTAGAATTTTATTTTCTTTATTTTGTTTTATTTCTTTCTTCTTAAATTCTTTTACGGATCTAATTTTCTGACTGTGCAAAAAGCGATTTGGCGGATTTTTATTTCTATTATTTTCTTCTTAAAATTACTGCCTGAAAATTTATGAAATCTAGACAAATTTCTAGAATTCATTTCTTCTCAGTTTCATTGCGATTACAGTGGATGTGCGTGATCGGTGCTCCATTTCTTTAATTGTAATCACGATGTAGTGGAACACGACTCTTGGATTTGAGATCTGATTAGTTACAGTCTTTTTGCAAAAATGGAAAATTGTTTGAGTTAGGATTTACTTACTTGGTGTCGTTTTTGAATCGATAAGTTCCCAATGGTAGTACCGAATACCAGTTGAAGGAGTGTATCTTGCTCTAATTTCCAGGATGCCCTCTGCGTGACACAGAGTTGGAGATTCCTGAGAGTTGAGAACATTCACTTATGGGTATGCTAGACTACCATTGATGAACTGTTGAGCTCTGAATGTTCATTTTGATAAATCCCCCATTCGCTCATAGTGAAGTTGGAGTATTTAACAATATAAATAATCAGAGAGTTCACCTCAAATCTAAAGGAAGCTCAAGCCACATGTAAGCAGATTTAATCAAGACGGGAAGAACCAATGGAGTCGGAGGATGAGCCACCAATTGAGTGGTAGAAATTTTGCAAGAATCGGAGAAGGAAAGCAAAATATCTGTAGTCTCAAAGAAATGGGTGTGAAGTTTGAGAAGAAAAATGCCGGATCTTGCAAGAAGATCATAAATCTAGTAGGCGGTTCGATCTTTGACTTGAGAAACGAGGGCTTCTTGATGAATATGGAGAAATCCAATTGCAACATTTAGGCAATCTTGGACAAATCCATATCCATCGGTAAAAACGAGCAATGGTATAGCGTAAAGATTGTTTATTTCAACGTATTATTTCTTTGATAGTTTTCGTTTGTCACAGGAAACTGATTCAATCCAGTAATTTTTATTCTTATTTTTGGTCGTTTTCGTTTGTTTTACTTTGGTTCAACCATTAGTTTACCGTCTAGGAGTATTCTTATCTAGATGAAACTTTCACTATCCCTTTTTCGTCCAAATAGTATAGAATTTCAGTAGTTGGGGTAGTTGATCTCTAATTCTTGTCAATCTCTATGGGAATGATACCTGGACTTACATTCAGAATTTTACTGCTTGTATGACACATTGCGCGCGGTGTCATAAGACTAGGCATACTTTTTAAACTCGCGAACATTAAGAAGAATTATTTAATCAAGCAAATTCATCCAAGTGACTTGTAGCTGCAAGAGAAATGTAAAGGCTCTTGTAACTATGTAAATTTGAGGGTTTTGAATCCTATATGGAAAAGGCAAACAAAGAAGACACTTCCGTATCAAATCCACCTTCTCGGTGTCCGCAATAGATGGGACCAGTGGTGGAGCAGCTCTCCACCTCGTCAACAAATCGAGTTGACCATGGCCTCCCATATAAAGCCTCATAGGGTGCCATCTGTATACTCACCTGATAACTGTTGTTGTAGGCGAATTCCACTAAGAGGTGGAGTGCTCCTCCCGGCTACCCTTAAGATCCGGGACACGTACTGTGACATGTCCCTCTAAAACTGCAGCTATGATCCTCTCAGATTGACCATCTTTACAACGGATTAAACCTGAGTGCTCATCTTCAACTATGTCCCCCGTAGCCTTTTTGGAAACTCTTCCAAAAAGTGTTGTAAACACAGGATCCTATCGTCTGATAGAGCGGCACTCCATATGGATAATCTCTCGAATATACAACCGGCATAATTCCTTCAGTGTGAAGGTCATCCGTACCGATAGAAAATGTGTCGGCTTAGTGAGTTGGTCCACAATCACCCATACCTGTAACACCCCGTCCCGGGAGAGTGTACAGTACATGATACTGTAGGGGTGTATAAGAGCACTAAGTGTCACATTGTAATATTTTGGAGACTAAAGTATAAAATGATAAATTATGGAACCCGGGATTTGTGTATGAGAATAAGGGTACAATTGTCATTTAGCAAATAGGACATGAATATGAAAATCATTAGAAGTGTAGAGATGGGCCACAATACAAATAGCATAAGTTAAATTGAAAAATTAAAGAGATGAGGGTCAAATTTAAATTAATGAAAGTTGATATTATAATAATGGGAAAACAAAAGCGAATCATATTTTGGTCTCCCCAACTAGGAGTTCCTTAGGAGAAGGAGAGAGCCAAGAAGGAAGAAGAGGAAGAGAAGGAAGAAGAAGGAGGAGGAGGAGAAAGAGAAGATCAAAGGTATGTATGTCTTGGAATTAAGTGTATTTTGATGTCTAGGACTTTTAGTATGAATTTTCCATGGAGATTGTTCCTCCTTGTCTAGGGTTTTGGAAGAGATCACCCAAATCCTAGATTTTTGTTGAATTCATGTGGGTAAAACCTTAATTAGTATACAATAAACATGGAATCATCACATTTATGTGGTTTTATAAAGAATTGGAGGACCTTAGGTAGAGTTCTTGCATTTTCACCTAGGGTTTGTGGTTTGAGGTTCCAAAGCACCAATTCAAGTGTTGTAAGTTGTTTTGGATGAATTCCATGTTGGTTTTGAGGAATTGTTTTAAAGGAATCATTGGGTTTTAAAAATTCTGTCAAAATTTGAAGTAAAACCCTGTTTTTTGTTTTGGTATAGATTAGATTTATAATCATCCAAATGAATTGATTCCAATTGGTAAAGAACCATAAGAGATAGGGGGCTACAAATTTATAGAAAGGAACCGAGAGCAAATTGTAGCTCTAATGCTCCCAAATATGGACTGAAAGGTGAGCTCGTGAAGCTCACATTTCTGTTTGGGTATGGTTTGTAGTGTTTTGGCCATAAGTGTAGTTTCACTCATCCAAATTGAGTGATTCAAATTCTGGGTAAAATATGCTTCTAGAATAAGTTATCCAGAGGAAGTTTATGCAAATTGTGAACCCAAAGTTCCCAGAAATTTTTTTCTAAGTGGGCCTTTTCAGATTCTGTTCTGCCAATTTAGTAATCTAGATATAAGTACAATAACTTGAGTTTTGGTGATCAAGTGGGTGATTCCAATTGGAGAAGAAACCTTAGAACCATAGCTTCAAATTATTGAAGAAACCATTTCCAATTTATGGAGTTAAGATCCCAGAAATCAAGGATAACAGTAGGTGATTCAGTGAGTTTGGAATCAAAAACATGCTGTAACTTGTGTTATGGTTGAGAGCCTTAGAAGGAATTTTACATTGAAATTTTACAGAATGTCATTGGATATATAAAGGGACTGATATGAAGAGTTCATAATTTTTGAAGACCTTTTGAATAATTTTTTGGGTAATAAAGTCCCTAGAGTATTGTTGGAAAAAGGTTACCCAAAATGAGTGGTTTTTGTTAGAGTTTTTTTAGTGCTCAAAGGAATTAAATTGTTAATTTGACATATGAATGTTGTGTGACACCCAAAATTGGCACACGTGTGAAATGCGATTGGTTATATGCTATCTCGTGGGTGATTAATACGTTGCCGTGTTCGTTTGAGTATGTAGGCTAAAGCAAAGGGAGGCAAAGTAATTGGTTGTGCTCAAGTTTGGGAAACAAAGGGTGAGTGTTCTAAACTTATTTTTCCAAATACTAGTGTATTATTATGAACATTTTACTCTTTGGTATTTAAGTGGTTTGATTTTTAAACCATGTTTGAGCAAGCAATGGGGTTTAACAAGCAATGACGGTTTGATTTTAAACCATATAGGAAAAGCAAATAAGTAATGGTTTGATTCATTCAACCATACTTTTAAAAAGCAAGCAATGAGTTTAGCAAGCAATGGTTTTTAACTATAAAACCATATTTCAAGAGCAAGCGAGCAAACAAAGTCTTTTTGTAAAAAATAGGCCCTAACGAAAAATCCTAGTCTTAAGCAAGCATCAGGTCGAGGTATTAAAATGCGATGCTTGGTGGTGTTAGGATTTCATACATGCATTTTAAGATTACCTGGTCGGCAAACTTAGAACATACATCATACATTTAAAAGGAGACAGAGTGGCACGTCTTGGAGTACTCTTGGGTTAAGAGCTCTAACTAAATTATGGTGATGGAGACCAAGTCAATTTCACCATATTTCTTGGAAAAGGTAACGTGGGCGAGGCCCCTTCCACAGGTGATGTGGACCAGGTCCTTCCACCGGCACGGTCGATGCCAGGGCTCCGGAGTGTTCACTAGAAGGTTACCTTCATTAGGAAAGGCCTCCCGGTGGTTGATGATTCATAAGCATGTTTATCACCGGTTTTAAAATCAGCCATTGGCGCACGGGGTTGAGCCGAGGCTCCGGGTGGCTGTTTAAAGCAAGCGGTTGAGCCCAGGCTCCGTTTATTTCAAAGCATCTTGGTTGAGCCAGACTCCGTGTTTATGAAAAGTTTGAGAAACTTTTTAAAGCAAAGGTTTATGGAAAGTTTTGAGAAACTTTTAAACGAAGATTTTTGAAAGGTTTATAAACTTTCAAGCAAGCAAGCGATAAAAGTTTGAGGAAACTTTTAAGGCAAAGCAAAGCAAAGAAAGAAATATTTCTAGAAAATATATGTAAAAGGAAGTTTTCTGAGTTTTGATGTTTTAAGAAAAAAGCGAAGATTTTCTAAGCATACACTCAACGAGCTAGTTTAGCTCATTATTTTACAATTTTAAAAACTATTTTTTTCAGTGCAATTAAATGGTATTAGACATGATTCTCGACTTTGTATGATCTTTGTAATTAATAATCTTGTAGAAAATACTTTGATTTGTATAATGGAGGCATAATGTAATGCCATAGTATAGTTTTGTGAAAATGTGCTTAGGAGCTTGAGGGGCTCTTTTGAAAGGAAATGTTGTTGAGGTTTACTTGTATTTGGAAATGTGAAAATTTTGTATACGAGTTTGGGATATGTCTATGTGCATTTGTTATCAACTGAAATTTTATAAAATCACAGTTTAGAAAGGAAAAAAAAAAAAAAAAATTTATACGAGATTTAAGCAAGCAATACGGCTTCACTTCACAAAATTTTCTAGTCGTTAGAGGTAATGGCTGGGGATTTACGTGAATTGGTGGCACACTAGATGGTAGGGGAGGGTGTGACAATCTGCAACATCATGCCTCATGATTAATAAATGACAGAGTGGGTCTAAAATCCATCGTGGCGTGCTCCCACTTCCACTTTCGACTACCTCGATGTTGGAGTATTCTGTTGGCCGATGTTCGGCCTTTATCTGTGACATAAGACACCGTCAGAACAAAACCTCAGCGTGTCGCTTCATCCCGCTCCCACATTTAGTCTTGTTCTGAATCATAAGTATCTTCAGTGCCACTGGATCACAGCAAATCGAGAGCAATGGAACTCTCTAAGGATATCCTCTCTTAAAGTTGTCAACTAGGGAACCACAACGTAGTCCCCTATCTGAAGACACCATCTGCGTGTGGATGTGACTTTCGCCACGGAGTACTGTTGTGCAGGTCCACGATGGACCAGCCTCTCGATCTGCGTAGGACTTTCAATCACCCTTAGTAGGGATGGCGGCAGCCACTAGACTCTCAACACTCCTTGAGCCTAATCTGCTTTGTGTGCAGTCCTAAAACACATCTTGAGTCTAGGGCATCACCACTCAAAGGCATAGCCAGATGTCTCCTTGAAACCGGTAGGTGTCAGCCACTACAATTTGCCTTACGGGATGGTAATGAAAAGTGAAGTCTATAATCCTCTAGATACTCCATCCATCTTGTGTTTGCCTCATGTTGAGGTCCCACTTTGTGTGAAAATATACTTAGGACTCTTGTAGTGCAAAAATGCTAAGTTGCTCACTATGGAGTAGTGGCGCCAAATCTTTAAGGCAAGGAACATGGCCGCCAGCTCCATATCATGTGGGGTAATTATGTGATTCTTTAGCTGCCAGGGAACCGTAAGCTACCACCCTCCAGAATTGCATCAAAATACATCCAGGTCCATCCTTAGGTCATCACAGGTACTATTTGTGACACCTCTTGTCCTGCTGGGACTATCAGAATAGGGGCTGAAGTAAGCCTTCTTTTCAATTCTGGAATGCTGCAGCACCACAGGTCATTCCCTCAAATCTGACCCTCTTAGGGTCGACCTTGTCATTAATTGTTGCTAATGGGAGAAATCCTCGATGAACCTCTTGTAGTACCACTGCCCGATCCCAGCTTGCGTATCTCGAAGGCCCGACTTGGCCTCTCGACTCATATGGCCTCTTTACCTTCCCGGGGTCTCACGACACACTGGAAGGCGACACGACGATGTCCAATTCACCTTAGTTAGTAGAAGCTTCGCGATTACTGAACTTAGCATACAATTGATGGTCCCTAAGTGTCTGGAGAACAATCCTCAAATGATTTTCATGCTCCTCCTCAGACTTGGAGTAAATCAAGATGTCGTCAACAAAGACCATAACAAGCTGATCTGTGAAACCCAGAAAATCAATTTTGAAGAATTAAGGTAATTAGATAGAAAAGGGTATGATGTCATAAAAAAAAAAAGGAAATAAGGAAGAAAAAATGAGGGCCACACAAATGGCATGAGGAAAGGGGGAGGAAGCTTCCTCCCTTGGCCGATGCTCCATAATGATCAAAATGGGAGAAAAGAAAACAAAAAGAAAATGAGAAGAAAAGAGAGGAGAAAAAAGAAATGATTAGGAAAATGAGATGAGAAAAGGAGAAAGAAAGAAAAGCGAAAAAAAAAAAAGAAAGCAACAAACCAAACCAAAGAAAGCAGTTCGTGGGAAAAAGAGTTACGTGAAAGGAAAGGGAAAGAGAGGAAGGGAAAAGGAAAAAAGAAGGATTTCACGGCCGACGGTCGAAGCTCGGCGGTCCGTACTAAGTTGTACCGCAGCGGCCACGATCGTTGGACACAAAGTTGGGTTTCAGCAAACTCGAAGGTGGGGAGTTTCTCCTACTCAGGTTCCTTTTCATTTAAAGAGTGTAAATGGCTATGTGGGTTAGGAACATACCACGGGGCGAGTTTTCGACCATGGGCTGTTTTGAACGGTCAGGCCGGAGTTTGAAGGTCGGTATGGTAGGTTTTGGTGCCCGGGGCTGGCAGGCATGTTGGACTTTGTTGTGTAGGTTTTCGGACCGTGCATGACGGGTTTGAGGTGGTTTTGATTAATTCTTGTCCAGAAACTAGTAAAATTGATAAATTGGTAAAAAATATATATATATTTCGGTGTTGAGATTTGTGCCACGTAGGTGTCAGTCTGGGATGAAGCGGGCCCATTATGGATTTTATAGTGAACTGTTTTTCGGGACAGTTTTCGGGCCGAGTTTGTGGCTAAATTTTTAGCCATTAAAACAGAGACTAATTTTTTATTATGGTCGGGAATGGTTATTTGATGTGAAGTGTTTTTGTCTGTTTATTGCGAACAGTTTAATAACATCTTTGAATATTGTAGATATGTTAATATATGTGTATTTAAATGTGGTAACATAATGGATGTGAGATTATATATGTTTACATGGTACTTGGCATGAAGTGCGATTGAGTAGAATGTTCCAATGTAGTGTGCATCATACATGTAACATGAACCCTGCCGATGGCATTAGCATTGCATATGCACAGGGACATCGCATTATGTTGGGTGTGTGTGCATGGGTGTGGTTACCCATCATCATTGTTGATGAATGGGTAGTGAGCTTGTACTTTGGACGACGTCCAATATATGTCTCATGGTTTAAATCATAAAATGAGAAAAATAAATATAAATAATGTGTTGGGTAGACAAGGAGGACCATTCTTCCTCGGGTGAAAAGCCTAGAACATGGGTGTAAGAGACCCTTGATTGTGATCGAAAAGTTTTATAACATGGGTTGAGACCCTGTGGTGTGATCAAAGGTTACGTTGAGAAGACCTGCGGTTATGTTTATCACATAGACTTGAGTTATTGGTAGGAGTCGGGATGGCAGGATTGGTTGCCCTATTTAACTTGCATTAGGTAATGGAGCCTGTGAGGCTCGATACATAGGTCGTGGTAATACATTGTGGTTTATACATATGCATGAGGGTCGATGAGTGACTGGGATATAGGCATGATGACATTTCATACGCGATATCTGACATTCATATGGGCGGTGACTTGGATGTGTGTTTGTTGTCGGCCATTGCATGTGCACTTAGATGGGGAGCTCTTGCCTTAGGTTATTCTTTACTAGGCACACCTCACTAAGCCATTAGGACCTTCCTGAGGTCCTATGCAAGCGCTTAACACGCGTATGGGACCACGTCACTGGGGATCAAACCGGATGAGGCTTTGTTTTGTTTTGTTTTTGTGTGTATTATATACGAAGCGGAACATGTATACCTTTATTTGTATAAAGGAATTGTTAAATGGACTATTGATTAAATAGTCTATCATATATTTTTGTATATTTGGGAATTAAATATGCAAGAATTGATCAAAATATATGAGACAAATGAGTGTGATATCGCGACAACCGATATCCACAGGTTTCCTCAGGTTGACGGGTTGTCAAGTGTCACAGATCTAAATAGGGTTGAAATACCCTATGCATGAGATCCATGAATGCTGCTGGTGCATTTGTCAATCCAAAAAGAGCATCAACTGTGGTCGAAATGCTATCTAGGGTTCTAAATCTTGTCTTAGGGATATACGCCTCTAACTTTCAAGCGATGATACCTTGTGCGAAGGTATATTTTTGAGTAGACTCGCACCCCTCTCAGCCGATAAAACAAATAATCAATCCTTGGTAATGGATATCGATTCTTGATCGTAACCCTGTTCAACTGTTGGTAGTCTATGCACAGTCGAAGGGTATTGTCCTTCTTCTTAGCAAACAAAACCGAAGCGCCCCATGGTGAAGTGCTCGGTCTAATAAAACCCTTGTCCAACAATTCCCTACGGTTGACCTTGATTTGGCTTCGGCCGGTGCCATCCTATAAAGGAGTCATAGAAATGACGTACCGAGAGTGTAACTTCGATTGTGGAAGTCTACATCCACATTGTGGAGGTAATCACGGTAGCTCGTCACGGCGCCTCATATTCGTAAACCACCCGAGGTGGGCTAAATCACGTCTCACCTCGTCCTCTAAAGTGGGCTTGCTTCTTGACCCATAAACTATCCACTCCCACTTGGAGGTCATGCGGTCTAGAATTAAGCGTCATGCTTCTCCCCACGAAAAGTCTGCGATACCATCCATGTGTGGCGGTAAATCCTCTCTTGTCCTGATCAATGATGACTTAGTGTGCGTCAAGCGATCCCATCACAGAAAGTAATAAACTCTGATATGTCCATCACGAGGAAGATTTCTGGTAGGCAGGAATCCCTAAGATCTCACAACTCCTGATCTACGACATATCTGATCCAGTCTCCGCCTTTAGTCCTAGGGAGAACTCACATGTAAGCGAACCTTCCAAGGTCTCACCTCCCAAGCCCAAAACATCCACAGCAGATGTGTGACATAAGAATCTGATTATCAAAATCAAATGATATCTTTGCCCGTAGTGGATTACGGGAACATACTGGATAATCAGTGATCAGTGGCTTAGTCGTAGTTGTGATGGGTGAACACGCCCTTGGGTCAGCAAAGTCTCGGCCCGTGAGCCTTGTCCTCGACCTCGACCCATAACTTGGCCTCTCTAGCCTGTTTGTGTAGCAAGGCTTGTTCGACACCTTAAGGCGTGTGGTTTACTCGGCCCCGCGTTGGGGTGTGAAGGAACAAAGCGTGTCCTCACATTCCCGTGATTAATGGGACTCGTCTAAAACCACAGGATCCTTGACTCACGAGAGCGATCCTACCTCATATCGAGCGATCATGAGTAATAACATGTCATGCGTAGATTGACTAAGACCTGAGTCTTGCCTTGTACTGATGTGCGACCGAGTCCACGAAATCCTCATGAGGTGAGTCTGCTTCTTTCCCGAACTAGAGAAGGTTGATCCCCTCATTCCTCTTGCCACTAGCACCCACATCTAGGTCACTCCGTTCATCTTACATGTCTCTCTCTCTGGTCACGCCGTCCGACCATAAAATCCACATGTCTTGTAGAGGAGTCTCTGATCTTGCCTCGTGGAAATTTGGGCCATCCTCAGAGCTTCTTTACTTTGGCAGCCACGTATTTGTCGCCACATAATCATGTACAAACGTGTATTTCGGTGAACTTGGCTCAAGTATTGAGCACCGCAAATCATGCTTCTTGCTTGACTCCAAGGAACTCCGAGCTTTGCATGCTGCCGGATCTTTGGAAAACTTATCCATGAAGAGCTCTGGACTCTCCCGTGTCATCGTCTCGGATCAGTGAGACTTTATTGATCCTTCATATACGATTCACCCCTCTAGCCAAAATGTAGCTAGTTTGATCCTTGTAACATCAGAGGTAATCTTCATAGCCTCCAAAATCCTCTCAACCTATCGGAACCAATGATCAGCTACTTGGATCCCACCACGATGAAATGTCGGAGGATGATGTGCTATAAACAGTTGGAGGTTACTTGATCCTCCTTGACCCCCAACTGCACTTGATTGTGCAATGGTAGCAGCTGCAGCACCTATGGCCTCAACAAAGGTCTGCCGGGTAAAACTGATGGTGCACAGCTGGTGCCTCAAGGGCTGACCTAGTCCACTTCCTTGACTTACCATGCATATGTCGAATAGAAAATTGAGATTTCTTTCTCTTTACTCAATTAGTAGTGTATATACCACCACTAACATGCTTCATGCCATTTCCCATATACCATGTACTAAGTATATGATTTTTTCGATTATACAACCTGATATCATGCAACATATTACATATTCATTTATCCAAAATGCACAATGGATGCATGATCCTAAGCAAGCGCCCGTCGAGTCTAGGTATTTGTATACCTAAGCTTTGATACCAAGCTGTGAAGCCTAAAATCTTGGGGATCATTTCTTTTTTTTTTTTTGGCTAATGGACAAGCCTGTCGTGACAGAGAATTCTTTGTCATGACAGAGTTCCTCTATCGTGCACCCATCCTCGTCGTGTGCCCGCCCAGCCTGGTTGTGTGGCGCGGGGGCGCTGTCGCCCCTGCATGGCTTAGGCCGTGCCAACCTTGCCGCGGCGCACATCCTGGGGCCGCCACGCGCTGGCGCCACTTTCTGGCCAGGTTCGGGGCGATGGGAGCCCCGCGCTGCGGGCGTAGCGCCTCTATCATGCTCGCTAAGCGCCCGTCATGCGAAGCCCGTTGCCTATCACGCGCACGGCTCCCGCACACGCCTACTCTATAGTGTGCGGCAGGTTTTTGTCGCGACGTAAAAACTCCCGCCCCGTCAACCTCCATCTGGGACCAAAAACCTCTCGCCCCCAATGCGTAAAAATCCTACCCTTGGGAAACTCTTCGTCAAACGCGGACATCGTAAATACCCGTCAGCGACAGAAAATCCGTGCCTCGCTCTCAACTCGTCACAAATAAATACCAGGTCGCCGACATAAGGCCTCTTGTCTGCTCACACTCGTCGCGACATAAATACTTCCATCGTGACGTAAAATATCCTACCCCCGGGAAACCTTGTCGCGGACACAAAGAAAAGCTTTCATTTCACAACATAGAAACCCTGGCACAACCAAATCTTGTCTTAACAAGGAAAACCATGTCACAAATCCTATGGCTTAAACCGGAAATTATGTCACGACAAGAGGAGTCCCGTCGCGACATAGAGCCGTATAAGCCATTACCACAAAATTCCTCGTCGCGAACTCCAAAAACACCAACCTGCACTTCAAAATCCCGTCACTACACAACTCCAATCGTCACGACACAAGTCCACAGAAAACCTATCGCGACAAAGAAATCTCATTCGCGACACACAAACCTCGAAATGGCAAAGCAGCCTCACCCTTTTTGCATTTCTGCTTCATGCAATACTACTGTTATACAAATTCTTACAAGTAGTAAAAACCTCGGGACTTTATTAACAATTACACCGAACAAGTCCAAAATAAGATTTATTACAAAACTTCTCATTTACATATACAAACTGGATACTCATCCAAAATATTGGCGTATCACATGAATAGGCAACAACCCTACTTTTTTCACAACAATTCTTCGGGACTGTTTCATCCCCGTGTACCTCCAATGCCCAAAATATTTCACGATCTGGTGAGCAATGTCAAGTAGAAAATTCTACAAGGACTACTTCCACCTAAATGCACATGAAAAAAGCACACAAATCAGCGCTTCACATTCCACACGTAGTGCAATCCGACATGAAATATTTCATGTCATGAATGAGATGAGACCCCTCATGCCCATAACCCGAGTCCTAACCGACTCCCTCACACATGCAATGCCAAGTGTGAAAACCTCTCTATGGTGCTTCACTCAATGACTCTTTTCTTCAAACAAAATCTTTTTGTTCTTAAAACTCAAGACACATTAGAAAATCCTCCAATATTCATTTTGACTTCATC
Source organism: Tetrastigma voinierianum (assembly GCA_016808115.1). Lineage (NCBI taxonomy): Eukaryota > Viridiplantae > Streptophyta > Magnoliopsida > Vitales > Vitaceae > Tetrastigma > Tetrastigma voinierianum. Next base: position 452,730 of record JAEQBH010004639.1, read on the forward strand.
AATCCTGCGGTGTTATGCATTTCATACACAGCCGTGTTCTCACCGGCAGACGCCACGCCTTTTCAATATTTTTAGGGTCTTTAACCGCAGGTGTTCATGTATAACCACGAATGAATTGGGTCCTTCACCCTGGGTGGGTGGGGGGGATCTACCCCATCTTGCTCTGCCCAACACACGTATATTTTTTTTTCATGTTATGCAACCGTGAATCTCGATTTTGGATGATGTCTCATTTTCGAGTTCACCACACATTCACCAAGAATGGTGATTAACCATTACCATGTACACACACTCAACTCAACGCGATGTTAACAGACATATAAATGCAAATATGCCATTACATGCTATTATGTTACATGCATCATGAGAGCTGCTACATGCACATTTTCCAAATCATGATAATATATTTTCTACATATAATTTTCATTCACTATATATCTCATGTCAATACATCAAACAAGCATATATTAACATGATTTTCACACAAACAACAAGATATTCATTTTCCCACACATAAATACAGCCACAACATCAACAAGCATCCGGTAATTCGCTGACCACAACAAGATGTTATTCATTTTTCCAACAATAACACATAACAAAACGCGAAGACAATTAGTCCAGGGATCAAAACCAAGCCTCAAACACAGTCCAAGACTGCTTGAAATGCTTAAAAATTTCCATTAGCTTAGTCTCAAAAATCTGGGACCTCAGTTAGAAATAAATCGAGTAGGAAAATTCCTACCTGAGTCACCGAAACTCCAGATCGGTGCCCACGCAGCAGCTCTCTGTGTGGACCGACTTCTTCGTCCGCCTAAAGTCGACGTCCCGATCCGTGCAAATCTGTAGAGAAGGTAGAAACCCCTTTTCTTTTCTCTCTCTCTCTCTCTCTCTCTCTCTCTCTCTCTCTCTCTCTCTCTCTCTCTCTCTCTCTCTCGCACTAGACTCTCCTTTCCTTTCTTTCTATCTTTTTTTTCTTTTCTTCCCTTTTTGGTTTCCTTTCTTCCCTTATCACCGAATTTTGTTTGCTCCAATCCTCATTTCTTTGTATTTTTTTTTCTTTTTCTTTCTTTTTCCATTTGACATATACTAATATGGTTCATGTATCCAGTGCCATGTGTCGCTTGGTACACCACATATTATCATGCCATGTGTCCATATCCCAAAGTGTCAAGTGGCATCCACATGGTATGTGGCACTCGAGGCAGCTAAGGCCGAAACGTGAAATTCGATCGCTCTTAATTCGATGAGGTCGATCGGTATCTAGATTTCGTGAGAGAAATCATCCGTGAAGTCCGTTTGCCTTCCAAGATCTAGAAATTTTCCAGTTTTCAACCGAAATTACAGCTTTACCATTTTTCAGAAAAATTGAATTTTTTCCGGGTTTTACACTAATAACCCATTTTGAAACACTTATATTGTTAATCATTGAACCATCACAATTTAACTTGAATCTTCTATTATTAGGAGGAATCCATTGAATGGGACATTACATCGTTCATTATTAAGATAAGAATAACTCAAACTCATTAAGATTTTGGAAAGTTAAAGTTAAGGTAGCTTTTTGAATAATGAGAAAGCATTGGGTTTAATTTTCCTAAACACAACTTGATTTCTATGAGTCCTAATGGGGTAGAAAACAATATGTGCACAGACCCAGAGCGCAAGCCCAGGGCGTAAGCCTAAACATCCGCCTTATGAAGGGAGTTGAGGCACATACCCAATAAAGAAGCTTATGAGACCCCTGAATCCAGACCCTCGACAGGTAAAATGGATAATTTCTACAAAATCCCGACTTATGACTTGATGATCTAAAACTGGACGACACCGGTTGAATCACCTCACGAAATCTAGCTACCACGTCGTCTCGTCGAATCTCGAGACGCTTCAATTTCACATTTTTCGAGTAAGATCGAGAAAGAAATGCAGACACTTCGTTAACCTTAAGAGTGGCCCAAGAGGCGCCACGTGTCAAGCCGAGATGCACAACATGGAGCTCAAGGGGCTCATGACACATGGCATCATGCCATTGGGAGGGAAAATCTGCTGATGGATAAGGATAAGGGTGTAATCCCATGAGCCAATGGAAGTCGACACTCGCGTTTAAGACTTTTCTGACCAACCTCGACCCAAACCTGGTTCGGGGAGGGAAGGAAGTTGTTATAGGAGAGCAAACTGGAGAGAGAGTAGGAAGAGAGGGTTTTGCAGAGAGAGGCTCCACCTTCTCTCTAAAATTCCCGCCGACGGACCGTCAGGGTTTCCCGGCGTGCAAGGAGCAAAAGTCGCTCTCACTAAAGCGAGCGACTACACGCTGGTTCCGCTGGGGAGTTTCGACAAACCCTAAAAGGTAGGGTTTTTCTCCTTACTGTTTTTACTATTTAAGGGTTATGTAATGGATGTGATTTCGTTGAGGGCCCGGATGGCTGCGGGTTTCTGCCCAAAAGCCACTGCTAAGAAACTCCTAGAGGCTGACAAATTCACCTGACCAGGTGATTCAGGTGATGTGTGTCGCTGCTACTGGGTGAATAACATGTTGATCGGGTGGAAATTGGTACGCTCCCAAGACGAACCGCCTGGATTGTGCCTTAGCCCATGTGAGCTAAGTTTATGTTATTATAAACCTAATAACATGATGTATGGGATTTAGGTACTAATATACATGAGTGATATATTAGCATGTGTCAGAGAGCCTGTGTGCCATTGCATCGCACTTAAAGCGGAGAATCCAGTAGGAAATTCCACTACTGGCTTTGCTCACCTGGTCGTGGGAATATATTTTTCTCAGCATCAAGACGCATTTGGGATGGGACGCATCCTGTTTTAGATAAGAAAAGGCCAAGATGGCCTTATCTTGTATTTTCCTCGGCTTTTTTGTGAAATTCAAGGTGAGACCCACAGATAAATTGTAATAAATACAATTGTAAATTAATCATATTTGTATAATATAAAATTTATACTCTGGTCAGGATGCTGGCCCCATCGGGCTATCGTTTTGTTGATTACGTCACGTGCCTCACCACGTGAGACACGTAGATTTCGTTGTGTCGACGGTAAATAACCACTCTGCTCACGCCACAAGCTCGGGCCCACGCTGAGATCCTACCCATGCTATAGTACACGGGCCCAGGCCTAGAATTGAAACCACCATGCCAAGTAATCAAGTGATATAGCCAAAAAAACTCATGTGAAAGGAAAGGGTCTGGGCCTCCATGCTCCGTGCCCCACTGACAGTATTATGATCTTACAAGATCACGCTCCTCCATTATCTCAACAACATTCCATGATAAGGAAAAGGAAACTAACTCACCCAATGAGAGTAGATATCATATCACCATTCAACAAGCAAAGTAAACTAATTATTTCCCCTTAGAAATAATTTAGATCCACTCTACCACGAAGAGGTATGTGCAAGAAACTCGCCAAGGCAAGCTGTTGGATCTTTTCTTTCCTCGAAGAAAGGACTCCACTTAGGCACTGAGAGGCGCCGACGCTCCCGTCTGATCACCCCGTCTTCTATCGTCTTTTTTTTTTTAGATAACGCACTACTGCCAGATCGGCTGACGCCCAACGACTCCAACCCGCTCCAATCTAATACCGACATAGAAAGCACCATCAAGTCTAAATATTCCACTATTCCCCGCATCATTTTTTATTCTCGCACATCATTTTACCATTTATCAAAGTTACAATATCCATTTTTAATAACCAAATAGTTTTAAAGTTGTCAGGTCTTACTGCCATCACCTCCAATTATTCATGGCAAGAAAAAGCACTCACACGGGCATGTCTCTAACTAACAAACCATGCACAATATTACATTAAAACAACACTAACCTCTAATCCATTTTACGTAATTGTTTTATTGAAAATTACAATAAAAAAAAAAATTGTGCGTGGCTATAATTTAACAAAGGTTTATGAGTACTCCTACTGTTCATAAGTCTCACAATAATTAATTATAGGTTGGTGGTAACTATATCACGTGGGTTCAATTAAAAATTATTTCCTTCGGAGTTTTGTGATCTCCTTTGATGAGATAGTGTGTTTATTATATTATGGTAATCTTTTTTGGGAAAGTGATAAGATGTTTATTAAAATATAGTAATATAATAATCTCCCTGAAAAATGAAAATAAATAAAAATCACAATATAAAAGGTACAAATTTATAATATTAGAGTGAAACTAAAAATTTTAATACAAATATTTACCCCACACTTATCGGGCTCAATATCTATATATATTTTTAAAAATATACCATTCAAGAAATAGTGAAACATTAACTCTACTCAATTAAGTCATACTATCACCTGGAATAGATTCACAAAGTAAAATCATGTATTCCTTTATCCTTGTTTAATTATTAGCTCAACTGAACTATCAGGATATGAAAAATTAATCCATCTTTAATTTTAGGGATAAAGTGCATAAATGTCCCGACTTTTGGTTGTATGTTCAATCTAGCCCTAAACTTTTCGTCCTGACCACGCTCCTAATTTTCTCGCCATGACACCACTTATGTCCCTACCAGTAATCCAATCGACACACAATGGAGGTGTTAGCAACGTTGATGTGACGATCTCTTCACATGTGTTTTTAGATGATGGTCTTAAGATGTGCCTTTAACTTAAGTGTATTTGGAATCTAAATGCCCCTAATTGCATCCCGATAGCTCCCCCTTTTCCCCCACTTTGGATCTCTTAACCTTCCCCCTGAATTTCTCGATCAATTGGAACTCTTAACCTATTCCTATTCTACAAATATAAAATTTAGGGAAAATAACCTTAACCAATCCTACCATTATAGGCAAGAGTAGTCATAGACATCTCTAAATTGCAAAGGTGATATCTTAATTGAAAACCCTAACCAATCCTACACCTCGAAGTTATTACTTCATTTAGGCTTATCGTATTGTATCAAGTAAAGAAATGTGATAAGTCTAATCCCACATGAACCCGCATTACGAACAACCCGAACCAAGAGGGGGATTCGAGCCCGCGCTCCATGGCAACGAACCAAATACTGCGAACACACCGTGCATCTGATGAAGGGATGGGCAGTCACACCATCCCACGACGGCACACGGACCGATCTAGCCAATGAAGCCGCCATCGCGCCGCATAATTATTCAAACAAGCATGTGGGGGATACATGGGGTGTTGCGAACTCCGTTAACTTGGTCCCCCACTATGCCTCGCACTCCCACAACGTCATCACCTTTGTAGATTATGAACCACCAAGAGGTCATGTGGCACATGTGGAGTAGTATAAATTGGACACGATTGTAAACTCGAAAAAGAGATATCATCAAATACTTTGGGAAATTAGAGAAAGATACAAATTGAAGTTCTATCCTTTCCATGGGAAAACTACTCGCTCTTTCAATCGCATCAAGACTCTAACTTCCTTCGAAAGCGACCTACCGGGTGAGATCACCCTCCAATTCCCACTCTCGATGAAGCAAACATCGCTGTCACTGAACAACTACTCGAAAAACAAAGACGAGTCCCATCAACAACAACTTCTTGGCAAATGTTGAAAAAAATCCCTTGTTTGTTCTCTAGAATACAAAAACAAATTCTCATTAAGAAAATCCATTTTTAGTTTAAAACTTTTTTGTGGGATTTAGGAAATTACGTATTATTTAACTAAGGTTTATGGTTAAAGTTATAAACATGTAACAATTCTTAAAATTGATCAAAATACTAAAGAGTTAAAAATCTTTACTAGCTCAAAATTTAAAAATAATGTCAATGGCATAGGTGATTTTAAAGAGCTATGAAAGTTACTATTTAAAAAAAAAATAGTCTGTTGTGTTTCATGAAATAAGTTCGTGTTTTTTATATGAATACATTTGTGGAAGAAAGTGGTTTCTAAGCTATATGTTTTGGCATGTGCCATTCATAATGTCGACAGACTGGTCAAACACTTTGGAAATTTTTAATTAATCCTTTTCCTTGTCCCCTTAATTATGATTTATTATTGTTGAATGACTATTGTTAAATATTGAATTTGTGATTTATATTTTATTCAAATCAATTAAATTCTCATGAAGAAGTCATATCGGAAGCATCCCATGTTTTCCTTTTTTTTTTTTTTTTTTTTTCTTTTTTTTTCTTTTTTGCGGATCGAGTGGTACAAGTGGTCGTTTCGTCAAAGACTAAGGTCCATTTAGTTCCTGCTTTTTAAAACTAGTTTCTGAAAAACATATTTTTCAAACACAGATAATATTATTTTGTGTTTTGCAAAAACTATCTTTGTTCTCTTTCATGTTAAAAAATGAACTATGACCAAATATGTTCTTCTGAGTGTTTTTCTTGTTCTCATTCTTTTAAAACTATTTTTGTTTTGAAAACAATGAGAACAAAGAAAATGGCTAAAGAACACATTTGCTCTAGTTTTTCAAAAGAAGAAATCAAGGGATTCAATCAAAGAAAGAGATTACGTTCTTAACTATGTATAGAAGAAAGATCAACCTTTCTTTCATATGGATTATCACATTAATTTTAGTGTTGGCTTGAGAAAAAAAAAAGCATTGATCATTTCCTTTCTCTAACATTGTTAGCGACATAAGTAGGGAACAATAATTCAATCAATCCACCGAATCCGATCAATTGGAAGGAATCAATCATTTGTCATTTTTCTAAGAATCTATGTCTCTCATTAAGTTTAGATTATTGTAAAGAGACCATTAGTGGAGAAGATTGATTGTAATCCCACAAAAAGTAATCAAAGGAATATAAACTTAAATATAAGATGTTTCCTATTATATATGAAAATGGAAATATATCGAAATACCGTCACAGTCTTAATATTTATTGTTAGGCGATTTCCAAAATATGATATTTGAATTTCAAGTCACTATATTGATTGGAAAAATATCAATGAATTACTAATATTGCATTATCACAAAACCAAAAAAAATTATTATTTTAACTTCATAAACAAGATTACATTTACATAACAACAAAATAGACTATTTGTTCATATAAGAATGTAAAAGCCATTTGTAATACATAACACATAATAAAATGAGAATGGAACATTTAGCTTATCCTTTCTCCTGGCCTACGAGGCCTCTTTTATACCTTATGATCTTCTTATGAATGTTCTCAATAATAATCCACACTAGCCATTCAGGTTTTCCGTTTAAGAAAATGAGACAATCAAGAGAAAACCAATTACCAGTCCACATTCATATCTTATCCATGTGATTTTTCAATCAAATCCACTTTCAAACTATACTTCTATTTCCTATGAAGACTCTAGTACTTCATCAATTGTACATCTCTTCGATAATGGAAAACCACATAATCCCGGGTTTCCGTAGTTTGAATCATTTCCAAATGTCTCAAACGAATTACCTAGGGGTATAAATTCAATAATTATTCTCAACTATGCATACCAATGACTAGTATGGAATTTGTGAGTACCATGGCTTTTGGACCCAAGACCCACTACTCAACAAGCCCAACACCTACACGAGCCCATCGCTTGATTCAAACCCCAATACAGCCCAAAATAGCCTGTTACATGAAAATCATACGAGAACTAATCAGACAGGAAAGATCTACATCCCGTCTGAAGTCCCGAGTCCCCTAATCGGCCGCCCTACCTCATACAACGGATCTCTAAGGGAGAATTGGTCTTTGATAAGGAAAAACAAATTTTATCACTAAGTTCGTGATATTATCTCTCCAAAAATCAAGGAGAATTGGTCTCTGATAAGGAAAGAGATATTTTATCGCCAAAATCACAAGATTATCTTTCCAAGAATAAAGGAGAAATCCAAGTATAAAAAGAAACTCCCCATGAGGGAAAGGTATGCAATTCTAACTGCACAAACTTTCTTCTTCATCTTCTCCATCCTTTTGCTAACTTAAGCATCTATGGAGTACAATATCACTGACACCACCGCCTAACTCTTTTGTTCACGCGCAGCTCGATGCCCTCGAAGATCGCATTAAACTAGGTACCGACAAAATTTATAACTTTTTCTTAGTTTTTAAAGGATTCCTGAAGACCCGGGAAAAAGCTAAAAATTTTAAATTTAGCTGGGAAAGACAAAATGGTAATTTTGTCGAAATGGGACAAAGCAAAACCGTAATTTCAGATCTCTGATTAAGAAACGACTTCACTGCTGAAACGGTCTCTCAAGAAATCTAATCACCCAAAAGCACTTTCATCAATTCGACACAGCTTGAATTTTTCCCGACTGAGGCGACAAGGCCGAGGGATCTCAAAATGGGATTTTTTGAAAAATCCCAAAAAAATGTCAAATATTTAAAGAATGTTCATTTAAGATAGATGAAATTTAAACCGTAACAAATAAATCGTTTTGTGGGCAAAACGATCAGGAAGCGTGACACGTGGGAAAGGACATGAGCTACGCTGTTTCATGTATAAATATCAAGAAAATATCTAAAATAAAAAATATCTCACAATTTGGTCTAGAACAAAACGTTAGAGAGAGAGGAGGGAGAAAAAAGCAAGCTCCAACGATTTAACTAGGTTTCGCTACCGAAACCCACAGCTCAGCAAGCCGCCCACGCTACTAGGAGCCACGTTGCGGTACCGACCACAAGATTTCGCCTCAAAGTCCAAGCTTCGAAGTTTTCACTTTAAAAACCGAGAAAAGGCAAGGTCCCGTGAAATCACACTATTTAAGGTAGGTTTTCCTCCTACCCGCTTAATTTCTCGCCTAAGGGCATGTGCGCATGTGTCCAAAGGGAGGTGTCAGCCCAGCTCCCTTCAACCCCACGTGTCGCGGTTTCTCGTCATCACCATCCGAATTCGCGATTCAAATTTTGGGTAAACTAGACTTATATAAGAACATATCTTATTGAAATGGGTATATCCAAATTCCAACTCTTTTGACCTCAAATTATTCAAAGTGAGCAAAAGACGCTATGGTGCACAGGAAATCCTCCTCGGGTGGGACACAATTGTCATTTTTTTATTGTTGGCCTCCAACTTCGGACGGCCATAACTTCTTCGTCGAACTCCGTTTAGGTGCTCTGGACCTATGGAAAGCTCCACGAGTCAAGATTACATCCATGTACCTGTGGAGACAGTGGGTGATCATAACTTTGTTGAAATATATGTTTTTCTACCAAGTGTGCAAAGCTGCTTGGTTTCCGTGGTCGATGTGATTAGCCTGTTTTGATTACGACTATCGTGACGGCATGTCAGGAGGCTATTGTATTGGGTAGTAATTGCCATGAGTTGAAGCCTAAGGAAGGTTGTATGACATTATTTGTTTAGTCATATGGATTGATGGATGCTAATATGCTTGATACGATATCTTTTATATATAGTATATATATATATATATATATATATATATATATATATATATATATATATTGGCATGGAAATATATAAAATTATATGCTTGCGATATATGTTTGTATGGTAATTCGATATGAAGTACAACTGATGAGAATGGTTCATGTAGTGTACCATACATGTAACATGAGAAATTGCAATGACATTACCACATATGCACAAGGACACGCATATTTGGGTGTGTGTGTGTGTGCATGGGTATGGTCATCCATCATCAGTATTGATGAATGGGTAGTGAGCTTTTGTACTTTGACGACGTCCAATAACAACCTCACGCTTCAGCATAAAGGAAATATAATTAATGCGTTATGAGCTGAAAAAAGTGGCCGTTAATCCCCCCAAGTGAAAAGCTTGGAACATCGGGTAAGACTCAAGTACAAAGATCCCGCAAGATCCGTCATCAAAATAAGACACACCACTATCACATGACTTCAAATCGCGGTGATAAAGAGTGTGGATCGACGATTGTCCATCGCACTTCGATTGGCACCGCGAGTTTAAAGGCTCTAAGATATTACAAAAGGCTATCAAGACTACCAATGATTTCCGCTGTCACACTTCGCATGTACGTGCGAGCGCCTGGTGAGTAACCCAGATAGCTGGCATGAAGACATTCCATGCATGACATATGACATTCATGTAGACATTTTCAATCGGCGCGATGGTCAAGTTTCTGATCATCAGACAAAGCACTTGGTGCCGTGAGTAACCCTCGTAGGAGATTATCACACGTTTTGCTCACCCCATCGGACCCGCTTCAAGTACAAGTCAGCAAAGCAATGACCTACATTCGGATCGCACATACAAGAAAAGTCGGATGTGGCTTTGGACCATATTTTGTATATGCATATTAGAATGATCAATTTTAATATATCATTTTTGTATAAGAGTGTATAATTGAACTTTGTAAACATATCACTACATACTACATGTATAGTATTCCATGGTGGCGGTCAATAGTGGTCGAGTGGTCGCTATGACTCATGAATGACCCTGGTGGTATATTGAGCCCTGACTGGTCATGGATGTATTCAGAGACCCTCAATTTTGCCCTCAACACTGCGATTTATCCTATGGGTGTCACACTCACCCATCGCTCTCATATAACACCTTTGGGGCCCTTAAAGCTTTTACCGTTTCTAAAGCCTCTAAAGGGCTGTACGTGGGTCCCACTGAGTGTGCATTTTCGTAGTTCACTTTAGAGGGTCATCATGGTTTTTTTTTTTGTTGGCATCATGCTATAGCGTTGGGCCCCTCGAGGTTTAGCTCAATCAAAGTTTACAGTATGTCAAATTCGGGAAGACTTGAAATTGTTTCGGATCGTATCTCCTTGGTCCAAACTCTCATAATCGCTCACCGCTTGTTTTGTCGGGATTCCTTATTCGCTAAGGAGGTTTTGTTAAAATTACATCACTTTTTTTCAACCGCTTCACTCAATCTAAGCCGACCGGTTCATCAAAGGCAATACGTATACAACATTGTTTTGCGATTGGTGAGCACTCTCCCGTTTCGACCATATCTCCCCATCCCGACTTGGAATGGTGCAATCGTTTTTTTTTTTTTTTTTTGGTCTCCTTATTCTTCGTGTAGTATTCATCAAATTTTCATAATTTTCCCCTCAACCCGATGGACTAGTTGGCATCCGGTTCAACCTGTTAGTCAACTGCCTTTATGGAGTCAAGCTTTTTTGCGGATTTTTGGAGCCCAAATCCCATATGGTTCGGTCCATAAGCTCCAAAATGCACCATGCATTAGGTCCATTTCAAATTGGGCTTAAGTTACAGTGTACCACCATGAATCCATATGGATACAGGGCGAAGCAACCGAAAACTTAAGATATTCAAACAGATGGAAAATGAGGAGAGTTAATGTAAGTCGCTCGAGACCGACAAGCTCTAAAGCTTGAAGGTGGAAAACACCGTAGGCTCATAAGTCGAGGTGGGGAATCGCATGTGCTGAGAGAAAGATCAAAAGTGGAAGGGACCTCGAGGGACACTTTCTCCGCTCAAACGCACGCTGCATCGATCTCTGCCAGATGCTTAGCTTGGTTTCTTTTCTGCTGCTTTTGTGAAAGAGGTAAGAGTCAGACCCCGGCTCCACTCTATTCTTTAAAGTGCTAATAAAAAAAAAAAAAACATATCCCTTATTTTTCTGAAAATAACTTATTACTGACAAAATGCCCTTTATACTTCATGTATTTACATTATCTCTTAAGAGGAGGGTTAGTTTTAAAAGAAAATAACAAGAGTATTTTTGTCAAAATCAAGTCAAAAATTTGAAAGAGGGTCAAATTTCTAAAATTAAGCTTTCAAAAGGTTTTTTTTTTTTTAATCAAATCACACATTTATTTCTTATTTTTTAGAATGAGAAATGAAATGTGCCGCACATGAAATTGAAAAATGGAAGAACAAGATTACTAATTTTTATTTATTATAATTCAAAGGAATTGTGACACCTTTATCCCGAGGGTCCCGTTGACAACCCGTCAACTCCGAGGAAACTGTGTGGGTGTCAAAATCTCGACGCCACACCAACATGTCCCATTTATCGTGATCCATAATTTAACAAAAAATCGCATGGAGCTCCTGCACGGAAGCTCTATCCAAAATACAACCTTATAATAATATCAGGACCCTACCCGATCCACGCCGCGACTCGCTTAAATGGAAGGAAAATGGTTGATTTTCTGAAGCTTCAGAAAATCCGCCCTCGAGGAGGACGCTGAGTCGCCACTACTTTTTGTTGTTATTTTATAAAGGAAAACCAACAAGTAAGAACAAAAACCCCAATGACTCAAAGATGGGAAAACGGCTCATGAAACTAGATTTCCGGTCCTGGTCGATTACCCCATTCGGAAGGTACCTCATATGAGGTAGCACTCCCAGTCCTAACTCCTGGCCTCTACTAGTGAATCAGGCTGTAGGGAGCATACGGGTCACGCATCGATAGTCTGTGGCTAAACATACAACTTAGACTTAATTAACCTAATTGCATCTAGCATGCTGAAAAATGACATCAACGGCAATGGCCAGGTACCAGGGTCCCCATTACACGCCTACATCAAAGCCAGCCAAAACATAGGCAGCATGCATGACACCCAAACACAAAGCATCCATGTGAAATTCATTACCCAACACAAAGCAGATACCAGGTCCCTGTAGCCAAGCGCCGCATACAGGTCGGCCTCAAAAGGCTCAAATGCATCACAAATGTCAAAACCAAACGACTATACGCATATGAATACAAATACCAACGCCTACATGTACTCCGAGGTCCTTAACCATGCACACAGAATAGGGTAAAAATAATACACTATACATCATGCATTTAAAACCAATATTGATCCCATAACAAAAAGAAAGGAAGCAAATGAAAAGAGTATGGTTTGCTTATTTTAGCACACACATTCCCTTTAAAATCCACAAACCAAACCATATATGTCAACCCATTATCGCCCACTACCCCACTTTGTTCAAAACCAAAACCTAACTTAGACCCTAAAGGCACTTACAGTGTCTTTCGGTTGGGGCAACTAAGAGCACGCCATGATATCTGAGACCTAAACATGCTAAAATGGGGGGCCGCCCATGAGCCGTCTCGCACAACCATGAATCTGCTTCTCAACAAGTTCAACATTGAGAAAATTCTGAACCTTTTTTCAGAAAATTCTTCACAGAAGTCGTGAATTCAAACAAACAAAAGCGAATGAGATTCCTGATTTAATGACCAAGAACTAACCCAAACAAAGAAAGTGTTCTAACTATTTATCTTCGAAAATCAACCTCAATGAACCTAATGGGTTCTGCCTTCCCAACTAGTCAATCCCATTGATAGAAGCTCTCAAAAATTTGTCAGAACCTTCCCAAAAGATCTGTAATCTAACAATACCAGATCGATTCTCACTGATGAGCGAGAACCACCAAAACAAAGCAATTACCCAAATCATTGCTCGCAAACCTAACCTAATGAACCCACTTATCTGGTTTCCAAACTAGCCCATCCCGTTGAGAGAGGCTCTCAAAATTTTCAGAACTTTATGTAAGATCGTAATTCAATAAAATGAATGCATCGATTCTCAAATGTATGAGTGAGAACCAACCAAACAAAGCAAAGTACCCAAACCGCCGTCTTCGCAAACCTAACCTAATGAACCACCCTGACCTGGTTTCAACCGTCCATCTCGCTGAGAGAGGCCTCTCAAAATTTTCCAACCTTCCTAAAAGAGTCGTGAATCTGAACAAAACAAACGGTGATCACCACGATGGAGGAGAACCAACCAAAACAAACCGGTTGTTCTCTAAACCTAGATCGCCCAGCCAGTAAATCGCTGAATCCCGCCACGTATAAATGTGAAAATCGGGAGCTCAAATGGCCGAGAGTAAACCTCAAATTTGATCAGAACATCCACAAAGGATGAAACAACATCCAAGTTAATAACATAATGAAACGATTCAAAGCCTATACATTTGATAGTTAAGTCTACACATTTGATATTACTATCATGACTAAAACCCGACTCCACTTCAAAGATACCAACGATCATCGATTTGATTTTTTTATCTCTCATCAGATGTACTTTACGCATTTGAATATCCTAAATACAACAAACGCCACACCACTTTACCATGAAACTGAACTGAGATACACAACCACCATCGCATCAAGAGGACAATCACACGCGCACGAAAGCGACAACAATCATACGCGTACCAAGGCGACGACTAAATCACGAAAAACATATAAAAACCTATATTTGTGTGGAAGAACCACTTTATCGAGAAAAAAAAAGAAAATGAGATGTAGAGGGTGATTACTAGTCAGAAGGCAGAATAGAGTTGCTCCCGTATCAAGCATAAGAGTCCTCATGTGATGGGTCTCGAGCCTCACTGAGGCGTAAAGAAAAGTGCGCCGGGACCCCATGCACGCATCTACGAAAGTGGGCTCCCCACCCGAGCGGGCACTCCCGAGGGGTCACGAAGGGTGTGGACCTCAATACAAAGGCGCTTGTTCACATTTCGTGACTCAGTAGGCCTCGGGGGTCCCCACCATGGGGAGCCGCCAGCCACGTCAGAGCCAGCGCAAAGGGACTTTAGCACGGGGGAAGCACTCACCGCCAACCCAGCTACTAGTTCATTGTATGCAGAGTGCTCTATCAAGCAAGAGTCCCTTACAAGACAACGAAATTTCTTCACTGAGGCGAAAGAAAGCGCCAATTTGGGACCTCGCGAACAAGACTATGAGCGGGGACCCACCGAACACACTGAGGCCACGGCTGCCGCGGGACCCCATAATAAGCGTAATGTCATTACATTGTAACACCCCGTCCCGAAAAGGCATGCGACATTGACATCGTAGTGTATAAGAGCACTAAGTGTCACATCAGAATATTGAGACTAAAGTGAGATGATAAAATGATGGAACCGATTGTCAGATGGGATAAGGGTAAAATTGTCATTAGCAAAAAAAGAATATGAAAAATCATTAAGGAGAGATGGGCCATAGTAGGAATTTCAAAAGTTGGTATTGCAATATTTAAAATGTTTGATATCAAATGTAATTAGTGAAAAGTTGAAAAATATAAAAATCGGGAAAACAAGAGCCAAAATTATTGCTCCCAAAGTTTGGGTTCTAGCAAAACCGTAGGAGGAGAAGGAGAGAGCTAAGAGGAGGGAAGAGAGTAAGAAGAAGCAGGAGGAGAAGTCCAAAATCGTGCACGCTCGCTTTGTAACCATGTAATCGATTCTGCGACTTCTAAGTAGCGAGAATGGGATGTCTTTTCGTCTGTGTTTTGTGCAAAGACACATGAACCTTTGAATGGTTAGGGTTATGAGAGTAAACCTCAATTGGGAGAAAATAAACATGGAATCATCAAAATTATATGATGTTTAAAAAAGAATTGGTGGCATTTAAGGTTGAATGATATGATTTGATATCACTGAGAAGTGAAATGGATTAGGTTAGGTTTTGAAAAGAAAGTGAGGGAATTGTTAGGAATTGATAGTGAATTTTGTGTGATATGTTGAAATGGGTATAAGGCATTAGATCGGGAGTGTTTAGGAATGAAAAAAGTGGAAGAGAAACACATTCGCTGCTTCTCATACAGCCTCTGCGACAGAAATGCCTGCTTTCCCCAAGCTTCGACCATTTGTCGTATTCACCATAATCTTGCTCTATTTATGATCCGATTCGAGCGGATTCAAGTTTCTGGTTAAAATAAACTTCAAGGAGAATCAAACCTATAGAAATAGTACTGTCACTCTGATTATAAGTGGCCTAAAAAATTACCTCCCAAAGTAGGGCCATGTGTGTTAACGTCTGTCTCTCTGCACAGAAATGCCTGGCTTCTCGTTTGACCATTTGTCGTATTCTTGACCATGTAACTTGCTCATTTATGATCCGATTTGAGTGATTCAAGTTTGGTTAAATAGACTTTTAAGGGAAAATGATCGAAGGAAGTTCAAATTGTAAATCCCAAAGGCTCCAGAAAATTTGTCAAAGTGGAGCTATGTGCAGACTGGGTTTCGCCAAATTGAGTCATCTAAATGTAAAATACAATAACTTGTGTTATGTGGTTGGAGGGTTTAGAGAAGGAATTTGAAATTGAAAATTTAAAGAGATGTCATTGGATATATAAAGGACTTAATTGAGAGTTTCATAAATTTAAAGACCGTTTGAACAATTTTTTAGTCATAAAGTCTATAGAGTATTGGAAAAAGGTCGGGCCAAATGAGTGGGTTTAGTGCTTATGGGTAATTTGTTCATTTGGTTTTTAAATGAATGTGTATGGTGGGATTAAAATGGAAGTTATGATTAATGTATAGTCAGGTTTTCGGTGCTGCGAAAGGACTATCTGACGGAAACTGAATTCGACAGAAGCAAGCTGGATCGAGCTTGGAACCGTGGAGTGTAAAATGATGTTTTGCAAATTGAGTTTTAAAAGTGAATGATTTTGATGTTAAATGAAAATTTTAATGTAAATGCTTATATTGCCTAAATGAAAGTTTTGATGTAAATGAAAATTTTGTAATGTGCTGTTTATTCTCGCATCAATATATATATTTATATTAAATTATATATGTATGCATATGTTAAGGCATTATGAAAGTTTAAAAATGTGTAAAGAATGCATATGTATATTTGCATATATATATATATATATGAGTTTTCATGATAAAGTAAAGGATTTAAATGGATTTATAAATGTATTTTGATAAATGTTTTACTGATGGTTACCCTAACCCCATAAGATCGTTATGATCGACATCTACGAGGTACCTTAAGCGTGTATGATTTAGAGGTAAAGCTATAGGTTACTAACTATGGGAGGGAATTAGGTGTTCAGAAAATATCCTTTTACACGCGCGATAAGGTGCTATGACCTGAACCCTATGCAAAGCGTGAGTTTCTTCAAGTAGTCAGAATTTAAGTGCATGACTAATGCGACCGTCTCTCACCACAAGACCGGAACTATTCGGTGTTTATTTCCCGGGTTCCATCGAAGAAAGAAAGAAAGAAAGAAAGAAAAAAGAAAAGTTTAAGGCATAAATGGATTTTTAATTGTATAAGTATGTATTGCTTGAAAAGAAAGTTTAAGGCATAAATTGATTTTAATCGTATAAGTATGTATTATTTTGATATATACCGGAAATGCTATCTTAATGAAAATGTACACTCACTCGGGCTCTTTTAGCTCATTCTTTCCATATGCTTCCAAAATATTTACGCGTGTGATCCTGGTGACAAAGGCCGGTGAGAGTATCTTCCGTGGGGTGTTGAGCGAGCCATCGAGAGACAACGCATGTGAATCGCATTGTATAAATAGTTGCATATTTTATAATGCCGAATAATTTGTCGCGTATATATGCATATATGGATATATTTTGAAATGAACAACTTACTAGTTTGCTTAAGTCCCATTAAGCCCAAATTTTCGATAAAATGCGCATAATCGAAGAAGTTTTAAATGTTTTCATGATTGAAATGAATAAATGTATATGGTATATATTGTTGGATTGAGTCATGATCTAGATGTCCTAAAACTGAGGTTGAAAATTGGAAGATTATGTTTTAAATGCTTATGTGTATTTCAGAATTGGGAAAGTCCGAAAAACGTAGGAAACTCGTCGATTCGAAAAATTCAAGTGTTTGAAAAAAAAAAGGAAAAAAAAAAAAATTTACCACTTCGCCTCGCATTATTTTCTAAAGATATGTAAAGGATTGTAAAGGGGTTCGGCTTCCATGGATTTTATTTGATCGTTGGTGAAGTTTCTATATCCATCGGAGCAGAGGTCCCCTGCCCGCGCGAGGTTAACCCGGTCAGGTCTTTCGCCTATGTAAGGATTTGTATGGATATTTGATGGAATTGTGTTTAGGTTGAAGCTTTTCCTATTTGTTGGTTAGAATTCTCCTACCTCCAACAACGGTTTGACGGCTAATAAGTTTCGGGGCTTGCTCTAAGCTGTTATACTTACAGCTCGGCTTGATCAGCCTCAATTCATGGTACTCAGATGTAAAACGTCGGCTTGAGCAGATGTCGTCCGTTTTTTTTTTTTTAAACCCATGCTTTTATTTTGGCCATAACTTGCCATCACTCATCCAAATCGAGCGATCTGCAATTCCTGGTGAAACTATACTTCTAGGAGAAATAAATAATCCTTGAAATTTCCGTGTATGCAAATTGGGACCCCATCGCACCTAGAAATTCGCTCGCGGAGCTAGGCCGCATGACATAGTCAGGTTCTATTGTTTTGTTTTGACATTATAGTAGTCATGTTTGTTTAGGCTATAAGTTGAGTTTCACTCATCCCAATTGAGTGATTCAAAATTCTGAGTAAACTATACTTCTAGGAGAACAAATCTCCTTGAAATACGTGGTATGTTGAAATTTTTGACCATCAGACTCATAAATTGCTAAAGGGGAGCTAGGTCAGTATTTATCAAAGCTTCGGTTCTGCTTTCTGGCTATGTTTTGACATTAGAGGTCTTGTTTGTTTAGGCCATACGCTCGAGTTTTACTCATCCAAATTCGAGCGATCTTCAAAATTCGGGTAAAATAGACTTAGGAGAGAACAACAAATCTCCTTGAAATAGGTGTGTGTGTACCTGGACCTATTGCACCCGTAAATTGGCCAAAGTGGAGCTAGGTTGCATGACATAGCTGGGTTCTCGTTGCTCCTGCATTATTGTGGCGTCTCGTTGCTTAAAGCCATAAGTCGAGTTTCACTCATCCAAATTGAGTGATTCAAAAATTCGGTGCAAACTAGACTTCTAGAGAACAAAGCTCCTGAAATATGTATGCAAATCGGGACCCCATTGCACCCATAATGTAAAACCCAGAAAATCAATTTTTCTCAAAGTGGTAAAACTACAATTTCTGCTGAAATCTAAATTTCAGATCCTACGACTAACCGATTGTGCCGCAAATTGCCTCATGAATCTAGTGACCCGTAAAAGTTTCATTTAATTCGAGACGCTAGAATATTTTACTAATTTCTCGCTGGAGAATCGCTGCTGATCTCTTCTGCGACGCAGATTTCTTACAAAATCTCGTGTTTAAATGGTCAGCTAGTTCATTTAAAATAATCAACTAAAAAGAAATAAAATTTTCCTGTAGAAGAAATGGACCCGACGAGACAATATAAATTATGCATCAAATGATAATAATAATAATAAATATTAATAATAATAATAATAATATAATAATATTATAAGAATAATAAAAACAAAAGTCAAGCAGAGGCCATATATTCGTGCAGGGAGAGAGCGCCGGGAGAGGATTTATTTATTTTTTTTCTTCTTTTGCTTTCTTTTCGTATCTACGAAAAATCGAACCGTAGGTTTTCGTCTCTGACCGAAGGCAAGTCGATCTACGTGATGAGAGCTACGCCAGTACCCGTGCCCGAGTTTCGTCAAACTCCACAGGTAAGTAATTTTCTATCATGTTATTTTCCTACTTAAATGCTATTTAATGGCTTGAATTGGCTTAGAGGTCGTGAAGGTCAGAACGCTACCCTCAAATTCGATCCGAGCTGTGGCAATTTTTAGGAATTTTCGAGACTAGTTTCGACACCGGCTTAATTCGGATCAAGTTCAAACAAGCCGTATAAATTTTTGAGATCAAGTTTAGACAAATATGACAGACTTTTCGACTATTTTTCTCGTGCAATCCCGGATCGCGGCCGAGGTTTGGTTTCGCTCCCTGACCGATGTCGTCGGTGCCAGGTGTGTTTTGGTATCACACTCAGGATAGAACCGTGAAGGGACCAAGAGCCCGCTTTATACGGGTCCGAGATTCGGGGCCATTTTGTGTGTTATTCCGAGAAAATGAATGACGTGAATATTTTGTGTGAAAATGTGTACGGTTGAGTGATTCAAAATGAATTGTCAGAGCTCATAATTAAATTCCATGTGAGCCGATTTTTGTGTAATTGATTGTGAATTTACATAACAAGTTTTATGTGATTTAATTATGTTAATATATATGCATGTGAATAAATTAGGCATGAATGTGTCGGAATTGGCATCACGCATTCCATATGCATCCGGGGTAACCTAGAAATTAGCGTGAGTGCATACCAGATCGACCGTGTTAAGTGTTTGACGGGTGTGTCATGAATACATCGGTTGTGGATCAACACCGTGTGGTGTCGGACAGCTGGCTGACACAAGACAACGCCCAAACGAAGCCGCGACGGCTAAGAAAATGGAAATGGCTCATTGTACTATGCACGGCACCTCGAACAATAAAGAGTGAGTGTACGAGGTGGTTTTCGAGAGAATTGCTCGCGAGGGTCGACCAACAATATTATTTATCTGGAGGGTCATTCATATAATATCAATCGCTCTGAAAGCTCGCCTCGCAATCAGAGTATACCGAGGGTCATTCCACAAAATGGGACATTCTGAGTCTCATTCAATTAATATATCTATGAAAATATCCACAAACAAACAAATAATCTTTGTTGAAATGGTTTTTCATCCGCTGGAAAATGCATGCTCAGAGTCGCTGAGAACTCGAGGCGTACGGGTGTAAGATATAATCTCGCGATATCATAGTTCTCAGAGTGGGTGCGAGAACCGCGTGATCACCGAAGTTGAGTGTCAAAGTCCAAAGAACACATACGGTCGTTTTATCACACACGTCGTCAGGTGGGATAGGAGCTCTGGATTGACTCTCGGGATTTGTCGCTCATCGACACTCTGCATCGGGTACGAGCCTGGTGAGGGCTCGACACTCAAGTCATCG
Organism: Tetrastigma voinierianum; assembly: GCA_016808115.1. Taxonomy (NCBI): domain Eukaryota; kingdom Viridiplantae; phylum Streptophyta; class Magnoliopsida; order Vitales; family Vitaceae; genus Tetrastigma; species Tetrastigma voinierianum. Next base: position 473,321 of record JAEQBH010004639.1, read on the forward strand.
GGTAATACCAAAGACGCTGTCATAGCCAAGGAGGCATGTGAGACTTAGCCTGAGTGACTCGATATATTACTCAATGACATATTGAGTGATGTGGAGCCGACGAGAGCTCTGCACATGGGGTATGGAAGAGCTCAGTCTCATCTACGTGACGTAGACATTCGTGTACGCGCATTGCCAGACTGACGCGGCGTTTGATTACGCGACCATCGTGATGTGCACTTAGGTGGGGAGTAGCCTCTGGTAGAGATTATCACTTCACTCGGCTTCGCCACTTCATTGGGACCCTTTAGGTACAAACAAAAGGGGGCCTACCACCCGCATTCAAATCGCGATTTATGAAGAAAGCCAACTGCGGGTTTCGATTTTGTATAACATGTATTAATGTGGTAATTTTAATATATGTTTCGTATAAAGAGTAATTTATTAACCTCGAACTTATTGTAGATATTGATGTACTTGTGAGTATTGAGCTGCAAATTCAAGGACCATTATTTTACTCGCATTCAGACCCCAGTGTACAAGGAATGGTTTGTGTCACTCTAAGTGAGCTCCCGTATAAAAGGAGACTCTCGCCCGATTAGGAGAGGTGCCTGCCATCCGACATTCAAGAGTATTCACGGTCGACGGTCACAACGACCTCGGCTTTGGGGCGGCCACACATAAATTGCCAAAAGGGGAGCTAGGCTGCATGACATAGTCGGGTTCTATTTTGGTTCTTCGACATTCGAGCAAATCTCCGTTTTTTGTGCCATAAGTCAGGAAGTTTACCATCCAAATCGAGCGATTCAAAATTCTGTGTAAACTGCACTTCTGTGAGAACAAACTCTTTGAAATAGGTGTATGCAAATTCGGGACCCCATTGCACCTTAAATTGGCCAAAGGGCGCCTAGTCGCATGACATAACTCGTTCTGCTTTGGTTCTCGCTTTTAACATTAGAGCTGGTTCCGTCGTTTAGGCCATAAGCGATTTTCACTCATCCAATTTGAGTGATTCAAAATTCTAGGAAAACAAATCTTCTTGAAATAGGTGTCTTCAAATTTGGACACCATTAGACCCAGAAAATTTGTCTAAAAGGGAGTTCGTTGTAAGAAATATTTGATAGTATACCTAATACATGAAAATGCAAAGATAAGAGTAATGATTATAAACACTAGATACATTACCATATAACAATAGTTATTCGGGGGATATGAGCTATGTATTGAAAATGAAATAAAAATGGATTGTCTACTTAGAACCTAAGAAGGGATAGATAAGCTCCATTAGGGATAAAGTCTGCAAAATTTCTTCGATCGTCCCTGCTTAAGGTCATTACAAGACCTTCTGGTCCTTATGTGAGGTCATTGTCTCGCATAATGATAACAACACCTTCGAAGTCCTTTATGAGGTCATTGTCTCGCATAATGATAACAGCGCGCCCTTATAGTTCATTGTCTCGTACAATGATAACGAAGATTTTCGGTCCTTATAGTTTCCTTTATCCACTTCTAAGGTATATGCGCACATGAAACATAAACAAATGGCAAGAATATGCAAATGATTCAATATGATAAATGACATGATATGAAATAATATGAGAAGTATAGTTAATCAAGTATGATGACAAGTATACTATGACAAGAACAAGAAGAAGTGTAAATGATACAAATGTATATGAACGATGATGTGTTAAATGAAACATGATATGATGCAGTTGAGAGCATGATAAGCATGTGTAAATGATATGTATGAAATATGTATAAGCATGTAAGGCATATGATATGTTAGATGTATATTCATGTGTCTAGCGTGCGATTTATCCTTATTGTGGGTCGCTCCATGAGTATTATTCCACTAAGCTATGTTTAGCACGGGTGTTTCCATCCGTGTAGGTACGTATGAAGGAAATAAGCCGTGACAATCCGCGACTAATCAAGCGTCAACGCAACACTAAAGCCCACCGAGGACCTTGATCTATTTCGTATACGCCTTTTGTTTTTGTAAACAATATAAAAGCTTGTATATGTTGAACACTCCATTTATAGTTTGAATATATTTTGTAATTCGTCGCTATGGAACATATTTCGTTAAATGTTTAATGTAAGATATGAACGAATGTTTATAGTAAACAAGAAAGGAAAACCCTCACCCGACACCAAAAGGTCGATTGGTGCATCATACTAGTGAGAAAAAGTTGAGAGAAAATAAGACTAGGGTTTTATATATATAATTTGAAAGTTCCATGGAAATGTTAGATTCACAAAGCTCGCATTATTTAATATCTTTTAACCAAATATTTCTTAAATAAATACCACAAGTCCAAAATGTACAAATGCATGCCACCCACCTTGAGCACCAACCCTAATGTCCATTAGTTGAAACTGGCCTACATCTTCAGGCCCAACCTGCTACCACAAGGCCTGCCGTCTAAAGCCCAATCTTCGCTATTTCCAACCCAAATTACAAATTTCAAATTGCCGTCTATCGATAGGCATCACTAATCAGCACTTTAATCCGATTTAAGATATATATATTACAATAACGTCAAAAGATAAATCTAAGTTGTTGAAGAATTAATGGATGTCTCATTCAACTAAATTGTATCTTTGTGAAGATCTTTGAAAAAAATATATGCATGTTTTTTTAAGGAACTATATAAGTGGTAATGTGGCATGTAAAACCAATTTTGACTTCTTTAAAAGATTTGATTTCTATTGAAAGTGATTTGAAAGCCATCAAAAGATCGTAGTCCCTCTTAGATGTTAGAAATTCTATATAAATAATTAAAATTTTATATGTTTCTTATATTGTTTTCTATTCTTTTGATACATGAAAACGTGTTTGTATTTGAAATGGACTGTTATAAATATATCAAAAGTCTGTTGTCGATGTTGGCATATACTTGTTTGATTTTGTCTATTTGGTTTTACAATCTTATGTGACATATCTCTATTTATTTGGATAATTATGATTTTTCGTGTCAAATAATTATGTAAACATATTTTAAAGTTATAAGAACTCTTGTAACCATCTTCAAGTTCTAATAATCTAATCTTCTAGTCCTCCTAAAGAGCTCTCAGTAAATCAAAAGCCATCCAAAAGTTATGAGCAAATTAATCCATTATTTTTCAGCTATCGCATTGTTATAAAAATAAATATATGGTTGATAAACATCAACAAAGATTTTGGATTTGTATGGAGATTAATGCACCTAATTAATCATAATATTAAGGTAAAATGGTTTCTATTGAGATAGTGGTTATCCCGCCTGTCATTGCTCCTAAGTAAAGGGTTTTGATGAGTCCTAAGTCCAAGTTTATCCAATCCAAGAAGAAGACAAAGGATCATCGGGAAAATTAAGCCAAACAAAGTCGGTAGTATATGCCCACCTGGAGGAAGGTTTCAACAAATTAGCATTTCTTGCAGGGCTTTCTGATGCTGATGATTATAAACTATATAGATAAGCTTATAGTAGTACCAAGCTAAAAATAACAATAAAAGAAAGAAAAAAATGCCCTTGAGTGGTAAAGGGGATGGGATAAGATATAACGGGACCATGAGTCATCGAATACTTCTAAGAATAGAATACTACAATGTAATATGAAAAGTAAGAAGTAAAATATATATATATATCACCATATATATATTTCACATTACGAGAATCAAATGTCCTGAAATTTAGTGGTTTTAGGTGACAAGCTAATATGGACTTTAAGTACTTAAGTGATATAAAAATTGGTACTTTTTTTTTTTCATTTCATTTTACTTACTTTGCTAGAGATCTGAAGTGTGGAAGTGTTAGTAATTGCTCTTCTACATAAAATTGCTTGGCAAATAAAACCCGATAAACAAATAACAAAGCGAAATATTATAGAGTAAAGGAGAAATACCAAAGTAGAAAATAATTTAGTCTTGTAAAATCTACAATTTTCTTAAGACAAATTCGTTTTCTCGTGTCTTTTAAAATTTCAGATGCCTTTCTTTTTGAGGATAAAATGGTTGTCGAATGACCGGCCAAAAGCACTTTGATGCACTCAGCAAACTAAAGAAATGAGTTTGATCTATCCTCAGAATGGAAAAGACGGAAGGAAAACTTGGGCTCATGACTTGATCTTCCATCCTGAAACCATGACACCCTTTATAAAGAGGAGAGACTTGACTGTAACCTTAGGAATGCAAAAGGGTTTCTGACACACACCACTCTTCTTGTTTGAATGAAGTAATAATTTCATTCACATAATTCTAAAACTTTTATTAATTTCATTCACTTTTTTCAACACGCTGTTGTAGACAAATTAATAAAAGGCTCAATTGGTGTATATACTTTCAAACTGTATTGTTCTATGTCTTGTTGCATAAATGTGAACACAAGTGTATATTGACATTTGAGAGAGAATCACGATGGCGAATATGGATATACACTTCTCCTCCATTTAGATCATTTGCATTTTATATGAGTTAATTTTGGAAGAATATTGGTTTTGTGATTCAGAATGGGATAAATGTTACCCCATGCGACATGTGTAGGCCAATTCTGACCTCAGAAGATTTTTTACTTGTGAAGGTTGGTGAGGCACGAAAATATTAGTGGGTCCTCAGTAATGCAATAATATTCTCTCTCGAATAAACTAAAACCTCTGAGTTCCCGATCTTGGGATAATATTATTACTATTGCTTTAAAATGACATTTGGCTACAGCAAATCTGACTCCACAATTTTCCTCCATAATCTTCAATTAACCTCCTAAATATACTAGGTACATGCAGTAATTCAAACTAGCAAAACCACAGCGAAATTAGTTTGTAGAACTCGAGCTATGAGATTTTCATTTTGGTATAAATTAAATCAAGATTCAATAATTTATCTAATTTCATGGTAAAATGATTATCTAGAGGCCTTATTTTATCAATGTTTATTTGTAAAACGAGAAAAATTCAATTTTACGAAAAGGGTAAATAGGTAATTGAGTTGAAAAGCAGGATGTCTAAATCTCGGATGACGAAAATTTGCCAGATTAAATTCGTCTCAGCTGAAATCTAGTGACCCCGGAAAAGTTCGTCGAATTAAAGGCAGTCGGGAATATTTTACAAATTTGCGGGTGATAAATCGCGAGTGACTTCAAGGACTGAGATTTTACGAAAATCTTGGAAGTCGAGGAAAGTAGTTTTGAGTTAAAGTTCATTTAAAATAATTGAATTGAAAAGAAATAAAATTTTAGGAAGAAACGGAGAATGAGGTAATATAAGTTAAGTATCTAAATGATAATAATAATAATAATAATAATATTATTATTATTATTATAATAATAAAATAAAATAAAAACAAAAGGGGGAGGCGTCGGACGGGAGCGTCGAGTGGAGAGAGAGAGAGGTAGAGATTTTTAATTTTTATTTTTCTCTCTTCGTTTCTTCCTCGAATCTCTGAAAATCGGTCGTCGGTTCGTTAAATTTGAAGGCAAAATTGATCTGCGAAAAGAGCTACGCGTGGACAGGTTAATTTTGACAAGCTCAGGTAGAGGTAGGGGTTTTATCCTACTTGTTTTACCCCTTGTTTAAGTGTTTTGTAAATGCTTGTGTGTTGGTTTGAGGCGAGTGAGGGGCGGTTTGGTCGATCGAATCTTGGAGTGAAGTGTGGAAATTTTTGGAGATTTTAAGACCCGTTTAGACCGATCATTATTATTTGTGTAGAAATTTGTTGAAGTGTTGTTTAATAATTTATGAAATAATAAATTGTGTTTTGGTGTATAGGCCATTGGAGATAAAATTGTGATTTGCTCAATTATATAGATATAATTGTGTGTATAGAGCCATTGGAGATAAAGTGTGATTTACTCAATTATATGGAATATAATTGAGTATAAAATCATTAGAGATGAAATTGTGGTGCTCAGTGAGCTAATTTGGGTGTTGTTTGATCCATATTGTTGAATTACATGTGGTGTGAATTGCAAATTTGAAAATGTTGCATAATTAATATAATTAGTATATATATATTGTATAAATGGTTTGGAAGCGCGCAATGCATTTTCATATGCCTTTAGGTAACACAGGAATTGCGGTGTTAATTGCATGACATAAATTACTACGGCAGACATGGATTTGCGAAAGGAATTTCCACGGGATGGATTTTACGGAGAGTGGGTTGGGAGATGGACGACGGATCATTCGGATGAGGACCATGACTATTTCGGAAAGCTCACCCGACCCGATTCGCCTCGGAAGGTAGTCCGTATTTTTCGCAGACACTTGGGTAGTATATTTTCAAGAACAACGAGTTTTGTTTTGAAATGATATTTTCTCATACATGGCTTAGGCAAGTGTGAGGTGGTGAAGATCGAGGCATGGGAATGGGCATGTAGACATTCAAGTAGGATCACGTATTTACTTGAGTGTGTGTTTAAATTTGAGCATTGCATAGCACTTAGGTGAAAGTAACCCATTTAGGGTGATTCCTCTTGGCGATAAGCTCTGTCGAGGAATATATTATTTCAGGTCTGAGGAGCACTCGAGAGGCGGCTCTTCTTAGGAGGCGGAGTTTTGAAGAAAGAAGTCGAGTTGTGGCTTTGATGTTTTTAGATAATATGTATTAAATTGTAGATTTTAATATGTATTTGTATTAAGAGTAATAAAATAACTCTTGGACTATTGGAATATAATTGAGTACATGTTTGAGTGAGTATTGATCACGGGGCCCAGTGGCCATTTTTACACTCGGGTATGCGTCTCGCGTCTGAAGGATGTATAGAATTCCGTGAGTTGACGGGTGGTCAGCGGACCCCGGAGTTTTGGGCGTCACGATTTGGTATCAGGCTTAGGTAGCGATTACCTAGGGAGCTCGGGTTTGGGTATCCATGGGTTTAGTCCCGTCTTAGCTTCCACGACTTGGTATCATAGCATAGGTATCTGACTACAGGGCTTAAGGGGCGTGGGCTTGAGCCGTTCTTGTGCGGTGGGAAATTGATACTAGCGTCGTAGCTTGGTATCGAGTTTGGAGTACCGCGAATACCTAGGGTTCATGGGACGGGTTTAGACCCTTTGCATGCATGGTGTGTTTCATGTTGTGTTGAATAACTGTGTTCCATGTTTGTGATTCTTGATTGTGTGTTACCGCATTCACGTGGAAAACTTATGCACGGTTATGATGTATATGGGAAGCCATGATTGAACTGTTATTACGCGGGGAAAATTATATGCATAGCATAATGTATATAGGAAAAGTGGAATCTTTAAGGTTAGAGGCCCATAACCTTAGGGTTCGGAAAATGAAATGAACTGAAAGTATTGAATTTTATTGAAATAAATAAAATGAGTGGATTTGAAGTAGCACCACTTAGGCGATGGTGATCGGAGTTCATGGTTGTTAAATCATTAGTAATTGGCATGTGCATTTACTAGTTGTTGAAATGGGATTAAATAAAGTTTGTTGCCATTTGACATGTAGATGGTTAGTCGAGGGCGGGACGTGGGCGTCCATGGGAGTGTAGCCCAGCACCGCGAGTGTTGACCTTGGCGGCCTTCTTTGAGAAGTACATTGGGATTCTCGATTCTTTGCCATTGCCTGAACTAGTGCGGTAGTGGTAGTTTAGGAGGTCAGGAGTAACCTCCAGATTTCAGGAACATCATCCTGGAACTTGTTTCACGGGAGGAGATCGATGGTGGGTATTGGTTCATACGGTCGAGAAGGTGTTAGAGGCTATGGAGATTACCTCCCGACCACGACCCGGGGTCGTGGCTAGCGTTCAGTTAGAGGTGAACTTGAGTATGGTGGAGATTGGGTTAAGACCTCTAGGGATTTAGAGAGCGATCACTTGGGCGAGTTATGGGCTCTTTATGAAGCAAGTATTTTGGCCCTTTGCTAGACGTACGAGGCCCGAGTTCTAGAATTTGAGCGGGAGCGATGACAGTGATGGAGTACATGGGCCAGTTCGCGAGGTTGGCGCGTTTTGGTGATGACTATGTGGCCGCAGAGATATGGCGAGTCGGGAGATTTGAGAATGGGTAGAAGAGTTGTCCATTCGAGGCGGGTAATAGGCCTCCACTGAGACATGGACTACGCTGGTCGGGACGGCTAAGTAGTAGAGAGAGAGATGGATGGCCGCCTGAGGCATTCGAGATGCGAGTCTTGCAGGTGGGAGAGAAAGGAGGATCAGTGCTTCTTCGAGTTTAAGGGCTTGAAGGGGTTCAAAGGCCCTCCCCAAGGAAAGAAATAAATTGTAATGGAAAAGATTCTCCCCCTAAGATCCTAAGGGTGAGGTTGGGGTCGAGGATATGAGTAAGACCGCCATCAGGGTTTGATGTCATTCTTGACATGGATGGAGTTTGGCAAATATAGGAGGTTGTCGGTGATTATAGACCTAAGACGGGTTATCTTGCGATACGGTCTTAGGTATGAAGGTATATGCATGTGAGTGAGAGTGTATGTGCGTGAATTTAGGACGAAATTACATTAAGGGGAGAATGTAAAGCTAGGAGAAAAATTCAATTTTTACGAAAGGAACAAATGGTAATTTTTGGTTGGCTTAGGAAATTCTCTAAATCTCGGATGTGGCTTGATTTGCTTGGCAGATTATTAAATTCGTCTCGAAATCTAGTGACCCGGGAAAGTTTAGGTCGGGTGCAGGGCCGGTCGGGAGTATTTTACGAGATTTACGGGTGATAAATCGTGAGTGGCTTATTGACAGATTTTTGCGAAATCTTAGGTCGAGAGAAAATGGCTTGAGTTAAGTTCATTTAAAATAATTAGGCGAAAAGAAATAAAATTACAGGAGAAACGGACGAGAATGAGGTAATATAAGTTAAGTATCCTAAATGATAATAATAATATAATAATAATAATAAATATAACAGTAATATAATAATAATAAAATAAAAACAAAACAAGAGGGAGCGTCGGACGGGAGAGGCGTCAGAGTGGAGAAGAGAGAGGTGAGAGATTTTTAATTTTATTTTTTCTCTGTCGTTTCTTTACCTGAATCCCCGAAAATCGGGATCGTCGGTTCGTCGGGGTTGAAAGGCAAAAATTGATCTAAGCCGATGGGAGCTACGGCGTCAGACGCAAAGATTAAGAGTTTTGACAAACTCCGTGAGGTAAGGGGTTTTATCTTACTTGTTTTTACCCTTGTTTAAGTGTTTTACAGTAAATGCTTGTGTTGGTTTGAGGCCGTGAGGGCCGTTTGTCCGATCCTGGAAATCTTGGAACGAGATGTGAATTTTTGGAGATGTTTGGAGCCCGTTTGGACAGTCCGTGGCCCATGTAGGGAGCTGTTTGGGAGTGTTGTTTAATAATTTATAAATAAATTGTGTTTTGGTGTATAGGCCATTGGAATAAAATTGTGATTTGCTCAATTATGGAATATAATTGTGTGTATGAGCCATTGGAGATAAAATTGTGATTTTACTCATTATATGGAATATATAATTGTGAGTATAGGTCATTAATGAAATTGTGAATTGCTCAAGTGAGCTAATTTGGGTGTTGTTTGATCCATATCATGAATTACATGTGGTGTGAATTCGCAAATTTGAAAATGTTGCATAATTAATATATTGGTATATATTGTATAAATGGTTTTGGAAATGTATATAATGTGCATTTTCATATGCACTAGGTAACCTGTAGATTAGTGTTGGGGCTGCATTACATAAAATTTTCAAAACGAACACTATGGTGCTGAATTTCACAGATGATTTTCCTGAGAATCAAGTTGGGAGATGGGCCAACATCATTCTACGAGGACCATGACTATTTTTAAAGCTCACCAAACCAATTCGCTGAGGGTAACTTCCATATTTTTAATGACACTTTAGTATATTTTCAAGAACAACAAGTTTTGTTTTGAAATAATATTTTTCATACATGCATTTAGGCAAGTGTGAGGGAGTCTAGAGGACTGAGACATGGAATAAGTATGTATTATCCAAGCAGATCGATTTACTGAAGGTGTGTTTAAATTTGAGCATCGTATACGATCTTTAAAGGAAAGTAACCTATTTGTGCGATTCCACTATCACATAGCTCAATTCGTCGAGGAATATATTATTTCGTGTACAAGGAGCACTCGAGAAGACAGCTTCTTCTAGAGACCGATTTCTTGAAGAAAAGTCGAAGCCAGGCTTTGATGTTTTTTGGATAATTTGTATTAGAATTGTAGATTTTAATATGTATTTGTATTAAGAGTAATAAATAACTTCGACTATTGAAGAGAAGTTGAGTACATGTTTGATGATGCAGGGGCCCATGGCCATTTTTATTCGTGTATGCGCCTTCACGATACGAGACGTGATGTATTTTCGTGGGTTGACAGTGCAGTCACCGACCGGCTCAGGCGTCACAGCTTGTAACTCATTGAAAAGTGTCTCAAATTCCTATTTAGTATAAATTTCTTTTTATAAAGAATATTATTGTAGAAAAATTTCAAAATTGATATGTTATTAAATTGCTAGATTTTCTATAAATACTTTATATTGCAATAAAAATATTATGAGATGCAAATAGATTTATGAAGATTATGAAATAGATAGAGATGTGAAGAAAACGAGAAACATCTAATAGTACATTAGTTTGTGATTCCAAGTCGGTAAATAGAAGTGAAAAACAAGAATTTTTTTAAATCAAATAATTGCATTTTTTTAAAAAAATAACAATCAAATAATTGTATGGCTTGGTTTTTATCTTTTGAATATTTTCTATGACATAGGAGAATGATTTTCTTTCATTTATAACCAACCATATGAAGATAAAATTGACGAGCCGCGTAAAATCTCTAACACCTTTGTATAACCTATTTTAATGTTATGTTATCTTTTCTTTCTTTCTTTTTCTATTCATTTTACTTATCACCTTGTATAGAATCATGTTCTAGTATTATGGTCTTACAAGGATTTGAATTAGAAACTCTCGTTTCCTATCTCATTCTTTTATGACTTGAGGCTAAGAGCTATTGTTATGTTATTTTAACTTTAAAAAATAATTTTTATTTGCTCATTAGTACATGCACAAGCACTAAAACAAGAATGAGACAAGTACCTAAAATTCATAATTCATGATCGCATGATTAATTGATTACCGAAAGAGCTTCGTGGTGGTGGTTCTCCACCTCGTCATTTTTAAAAGGACTCTTGGATAAGCCCTTTTCTAAAAGTAATATAAATATTTCCAATGACATTTAAGAAAAATCATGATGAGACTATGACAGGTGGTGGTGGTACTGTTGATGGTAACCTTAGTGAATAGTAACACCCCAACTATCAAACAAATTCAGCATCCACCCAGCCAGGCTTTCAGCAATATTTTACACCATAGGTGAGATAATTGTTTTGTGAGATCAAATCTAGGAATACAGCTATGTTATATGGTAGAGTTTTATCGTCCTTGTGGTCTCTTTCGACTCGTATACAGATTACTATGGGTGTGATATGACTTAAAAGCATCTTCCATATATACACGGATCCACTCATAACGTGATATGACTTAAAAACATCTATCACGTATTTATCGCACCCACCGAAACACCTCAGTCTCATACTTCCAACACAAAAAACATTTATACCATGCAAACAAAATAGCCTTAAAAAAATTTTAAAAACATATCCTGGGATTTGGAGAATCAAATGTGCTAAAAAATTTTCATTTTTTTATTGGTAAACTTCTAACTTGAGTGACAATAAACTATATATTTCCTTTATTTCTTGCTTTGACTAGTAGTTTTCAGTAGACCGTCAATCAAAGAGACACATACATTAATTAATTATGCATTCTTTTGAAACCATATTTATGCAAGGATGCCTATATATGAACATGCATAGCTCCGATACATATATCATGAGAGAATCAAAGTAGATTAAGAATGATATGCGACCATATAATTAATTTGTCTTTTATGTGAAGTTTATTGAATATTGTCTGAAATAATTAAAAATTATGTCCTCGCAGCGACTTGTAAGTCAATCGACTTCAAAAGATATGTTTTTTTACACTGTGGTTGGCTGAGACATTCTTAAATGTTATTGAGAAAGTTTCTCTTCAAATGAACCAAAATCCAATTTCATAACTATAGGGTTGGATACCATCATGTTAGCCCCAAAAATGTTAAGATCATACTATAAACATTCAAAATGAAATTCATATACATGATATGATTCCCACACCTATGAAGTGTACAAATATTTAAGAATCACTTAAAATGAAAATATAAATTAAAGGGTTAATTACAAGGATGAAAATTCTCCTTCTTTCTATCCTCTTCATCGAAATCCTAAATCATATAAAAGATGATTAAATATGATTAAGATAAACACATCAAAATAAACAAGTAAAAATAAGAACACGAGATTTAGTTCGAAAGCAATCTTAACTACATCCACTTTATTACAAAAAAATATTTTATTGATTGCGTTTTCAAGTGCATAATACAAATATATATATATATATATATATATATATATATATATATATATATATATATATATATATATATATATATAAATCCTAAATCAAATCAAGTCTCTAACTGGCCGGATCCATTACGATCCTCACCCTCCATCTTCATCACAAATCTCATAAAAATTCCTTCGAAATAGCTCCCAAAACATTTTGGGTCAGGGTCAGTCACAAAAAATTCTAACACACATCATTCAACAAATAAAAGAATTATCCAAGATACAGCCCTTCAAACTTATCTTCTTTTCTAGTAATAAACTATTTACCACTTAATTCATTGTAAATTTTCAACTAATTGTTTATCATTATTATAAAGAATTAATACAAACTTAATGACAAGACTTCACAATATTCCACGATAACTTTCCACCAATTCTTTACTATTCTTGTAGTGAATTATATATCCTTGTCAGTAGTAATCCAACTAAGAAAAACCTTTTCAGCCGGGTGGTTCTCCACCATATCTTTTTGCTTCAAAGGATTTTGATAAGTCCTTTTTCAAAGTACGTATATCCAATCAGCAAGAGACAAAACTAGGAAAGCTCATCACCAACTCGGTGCTCTGTAACAGACATGAGGTTTTAGGGGGCAAATGCCCTTGGAAATTTTGGAAAAATATTTATATTAAGATTTGAACCCATATACGATTTCTTTGAATCAAAGTAAAATATAATTTTTATTAATTAAATTATTTAAGTGATTTATGCTTTAATTTTGCTCTTAATTTAGAATTAATCTAGGCTATATTTGATTCTCATAAAATGCTAAGAAAAAGGCAAAGGAAAGAAAATTAAGTAAAGTAAAATAGGGTTAAGTCGCACATTATTTTTATTTACTACTTCAAACAAAATTTATTATTTTTACCGTTATAAAGATTAAATAATTTTAAGAATTAGTAAGTTTTGAAGTAATTTTATTTATATTTGATTTTTAGGGCTATGTTTGGTTCTCAAAATTTGAGAGAAAATTAAAGAAACAAATATGAAGAAAAAGTAGAATAAAAAAAGGAAGGAATATAAAATAGAATTAAATTTCATATAATATTTTTATTTGTTGCCTCAAATCAATTTTATTTATTTAAACTTTATCAATATAAAGATTAAATAATTATAAAACACTTAAATTTCTAAGTAATTTTATTTATATTTGTTTTTTTTAATTATGAGACAAAATTACTTTTCTTAACATTTTTTCTTTTCTTTAGTATTTTCCTTAACAACCAAACACAACTCCAATTTTTTCAATAGACAACTAAACAAGATAAAATCATTTTCCTTAGCATTTTTTCTTTCCTTAGTACTTTTCCAAAACCAAATACAATCTTAGTGTTTTGTCCCCTCAACTTATTTTCTCGGTCCGCCATTGAATGCAATGATGATGACGTGGGACTCCATACATTTGTGGTAGTGGGATATGATATTCAGATATAATTTGTATTCAATGTGAAGATTTTGAAGATTGGTTTAAAGAGAATAAAAAATGGGGGTGGTAGGGCGACATGTTCACCATTTCTGATATGTTTAACTTCAATGGCAGTTGAAAATGAAAACCCTTCAAAATATTAAGAAAGACTCGATCCAAATGAACTCAAATCTATAGGGTTTTCAGATTGATTGTCCCGCTTTAATTATGAAATTTGGAACCAAGGTGATGGAACAAATTTTGAAGCCATCAGAAGGGATAAGGTGTACAAATGTTCTTGAGAGTTTTGCTCTTATGTCTTACTTTGTTCTTAAATTTGTTTATTCTAAGATATCCCTAATGTTTACTGTAGCTCAATCTGCGCCCATGTTGTTAAAAATGTCAAGACCCTTTTAGAAATAAATTCATAGTTATATTTTTTGGAAATACAATTCCCAAGTTACCTTTTGTTGAATTCTTTATTTAGGCCCTCGAATTTTAATTTATTTCCCCTTGAGTACGTAAAACATAATTTACCCTTTATATATATATATATATATATATATATATATATATATATATATATATATATATATATATATATATATATATATAGAGTATATATATATATATATATATATATATATACTCTTGAGTTTTTGTAAGGAAATACTGTGAATTTGGGGAAAAGATTAAATTAGTTTGATGTGCAAACTATTAACAAAAATGGTATGCAATGCCGCTGTTGAAGAGTGTGGCAAATGAATCCGGCATAAACCGTCAACCTGAACGACGGCTTTAACCAAGCTATTTGTGGAACTAATTGCCGTCGTTGGCAACTACGACATTTGAATTTTGCCTCGACAACTCCAAGGCATTTAGTAGTCGAGACGCCACAAGCAAAGGTTGGATTATTATATGAGGTCCGTCAAGACCGGGATCTCCTATCTCGTTCATCTTTGATATTTCTTTCCTTCCCTAAACTTCTAAACTAAACCCTAGAAGCAGGTTACTCCAGATTAAATTTGAAGTAAAAGATATTTGCATAACTCCTCCGATCATCATATCGAAATCCACCTTCATTTCTCGCATTTTTTTCAATTAATCTTTATTTGCTGATTTTTTTTTTTTTTTTTTTTTGGTTGTTAATTCGGGAGATTATAAGTAAAAGTATCTTTCTCTTTTCTCCAATATATACGGGACTAGCGGATTTCTCAGACACATCTTTTTTGTTGTATTGGTGATGCTCGGAATGGCGACGAAGCTTTCACTAATGGGAATCGGACCCTTCGCATGGTCGAAATCGCTCAAGATTCCGCGTGGCAGACAGGTTGGTTTTCTTTCCTATCCGTTTATTTTCCCGAGAGCTAAGAAAAAAAGAGTTAAGAAAAGAAATAAAATGAAGAACCTAACCGAAAGCTGATTATTTGCACTGGATTCATTTTAGTGAAGTACCGCTTTTATTTTTTTAACGAATGTGTCGCTAAAATGAATATTCATGGCTTCTACTTTTATTTTTGGGCCTTAGACGGTGTTATGAAAAGTGAGCTGTGGGCTTAGTGCCAATCATGTCTCATCCCCATCGAAGTGAGCATTTAATTGCAGAAATTGCTTTCCTCCTTACAACACAATGTAAAGGTTTGCCACCGAGAGTGTGGATCAGAAATTTCATGTTAATTTCTTCTTAAATTAGCCCCGTGAAACTGTGAATTCCATCAACAACTTATGCTGCTCTTTTGCGCTCACCATTTCCTTCTTTCTTGGTCTCCGCAAAACCAAACGGTGTGGTGGAGGTTGGTGAAAAATTGGCTCATTATTATATTTGAAATATTTGAAATGCTTTTATGAATACCATATTATAAAATGAATATTAAAAAAAGTAAGTATTTTAAGGTTTAATATCTAGGATGGAGTCAATTTTCCGCCTTCTTTTGCATGAGGAAGGCCTTGTTCAAGGATGCCATTCAGACCCAAAGCTACTCACATCAATAGATTATCATAAGCGTGATCTTTCAACAACACTAGAAACAGCAAAATGGCAGGTATTTATTGATTCCAACCTTCACTCTTCTTGTTGTTCAATTTTTAGCATATCTTGATTATTTTGTCTGGATCAGTTAGAAGACTTTGAAAGAGCAGTGAGTCTCTCAGCTGCAACGACAAATCCCGAATGAGGGAAGATGTGATTTCCAGACACAAACAGTTCATTAGAGCAATTAGGGAGCAAATTGTAATGAGTAGAGAAAAGCTCTTGGTGGATTCATCATTGGAAAATCTCATGAGAAACACTGAGTGGATTAATCTAGATGAACAAGACAGAGATGGGTTGGCATTATTTCTTTCTGGCCAAGATCCGACCAAACATGTTCCGCATTAATAGAAGTTTATGTAAAATCCAAAAAAAAAAAAAAAATTTGTTGCAATTAGTTCAGTTTTATTGTCACTTAAACAAAAGTTATTTAAATATGATAAATACCTTCAAGACACAAATTATCGTTGTTGTCCAATTTTGATCTCCAGTAAAATGGAAGTAAAGGTTCTTCAACAATTCGTCATAATTTGATAAACAAATTTGTGCAAATATTTATCTTTTCGCTTGAAATATAACCGTTTCATCCGGGAATCCCAAACAAACTCACCAATAGAATTTTGGGACTGTGAAGCCCCAAATATTAAATACATACACTGAAAATAAGTTAGATTTCATTCCAGCCCATATGATTAACACAAAGAATTTGGTGTTTTATCCAGCTCAAGTTAACAGACCAACTTTATGTGTAGAAAATATACACCAAATATACATCAAAATTGTAAGCCCACATTGGATGTACTAGCTTAGCAACCTTGGTCTCCCCGGCAATCTAGAAATTGAATAAGGCCTTGCATTTGTTGATAACCGTCTCAAAGTTAAGAGTTTGCTTCCAGGCTAAATTTCACCATTACATTCCCTTTCTTCAAGTGTTCAACTCCGCACTAGAGAAGGAGCACACCCCAAGTTTCCCAAATAAGTAATAAACACAAAAGCAAACTATTAAGAAGAGTTATGATACATTGAAATGAACACCCTAATCTTCATAAAAACATGTATTTTGCAATAAGCACCATAGTGGATATTAATCTTGAAAAATTTTACTTTTTTCTTGCTCCTGCTTTCACCTTCACCATTCTGGCAAATCCATGTGGATTTTTGCATTTGACCCTCATCAAGTCTTTCTTTTCCTAAACAACAAGATAACAAATTAAATTACTAAATCAAAGAATGAATATAATGAAAGGGGCTTTCGTATCCCTCAATATAGGACAATAAAAGTAACTCATCCAAAAATGTCAAATTTAACCCGCATGGTTTCTCGCTCTAATTCCCGAGTAACATGAGACTCAAGAATCACAACTAATCTCGATCACAACACTAGGTATCTAACGCCACCACCGCCTTAACTAGCTTTAGCTGGATTCCCTCATCATCCGACTCCAATGTTCCATACCGCCACATGTTCCCAAATGCTTGCCTTGCTTCCTGAACCTTCCAATATCGAGGGCACTGTCTCTCCTGGAGTCCCACCTCTCTTTCTTTCTAACCTCAAACCCTTCCCAAATTTTAACAAACTTCATATGTGCGGGTCCGAGGGCCTAAAATACGAGAAGAATGATTCTCATAGATACAATGAAGGTTAGACCATCAATCTACATGTATCACCAAACGTTCTCTACATAGTGGCAATGACAAGAGCTTCGACCTTTTGTAGTTCGTTAATTGGTGTAGGTATTTCCAAATCCAAAGGGAAATATCCTCTTCGTGGAAAGTTAAGGGCTTCAAGAAAAAAAGAACGGTTTGAATTTGGCCCAACTTGCTTATTTGGTGTATTTGGAAAGAGTGCAGAATCAAAGGATATTTGAAGATTAAGGGCTTTCTCTCACTCAAAGACTCAAAGGATTTTCATTCAGTACATCTTGAGAAGTCCAGGACTTTCTTACTTATCGAAAAGCAACCAGTGGTCTCGAGCTGAACTCCCTCATGCTGAAGTTCCTAGATTTTCTTTATTGTGATTAGCTATGCCTTGTTAATGTAGTCTGTATTTGCATTGGGCCGTTCTTTTGTGTATACGCCCTCGTATGCATCAGCACACCCCTCCTCTTTTAGGAGCTTCGGCAACACATGATCTTGTTGTCTATCAAGGGGGAAAAGAAAAGAATATTGAAAGTATTGCAAATTCTGAAAAAAGGGGAAAAATATCTCTGTGCAAAAAATGGAGATTAAGGGGGGGAGTGGAACTTATAGTAGATGATGTCTTCAAAGAGCTTTCTCATCTTTTTATTCCCGAGAAGATAAAAGAGAATTCACCTAAACAAGAACTGCATTTGCATACATGCAAATTAGAATACAATAAATCATAAGTTTGATCTCTAGGTAGCAGGCTCAGATAATCTCACAAGTCAAATTCTTAGCACAAAACAGAGCTTGAGATGGTTAAAGAAAAGGGGTATACTTTTATTGCTCCATTTGTTCTTCCAATAACAAAAACCTCAATTCCATTTAGCCCTTTGTTTTCTTCACTTATAAATTTGATGCACAGCTCACCTGGGGTGAGGGCAGGCTGTAAAGTAAATTAGAAAAATGCCTTGCCTTGAGAGCAGTCCTAAGGAAGCATTACAAATCTTGATCCCAACTCACCCAAGTGCCACACAAAAATGAACACTCTTCCCTTTCCAAGCAGATTCATGTTTATTAGGTAAGGCATGTCTAAACATTCTCCTTTGGCAACCTACCTACCACATCCCTATTACTTCATTCAGCCTTGGGATTTGGTGCTCAAATTCTTTTCTAGTTGCCCCTGCTATAAATTCTTTTTTCTTTTTTTTTTGGCATACTCCAAATTCAAAGTTCAAGATAATTTTTTTACACAAAATATTAAATAAGATGAAGAAATATGCCTTGGAACTACAAATACTATAATCATTTTATTTGTATACAGTTTGTTATCCACACACACAAGAAAATTAATTAGGGGCAATAATAATAAGAGACAAGAGCCTTTGAAAAACAAGGAACATAATGAAAAAGTATATTTTAAGAGGGATGGTGGAGCTCACCCAAAATTAATACAAAAGCATCATCATCAATATCATCTCGACACAATGGTACACCCACTTGCATATGATATAGTGATCTCGATATCTTGAACTCCATGCTCCTATCCAAATTTATAGGAGTGACTTTTGCATATAATCCGTAACACAATCCTTAAAATGCCATCAAAAGCTAATTCATTCTGCATGATGACCCTGTAAAGGGAAATAGACAAATAAGCATCCACGACACTTAAATTGGAAGCAAAATAAAAAGACTTGATCAGGAATATTATTGTCATTGAGTTGATATCTTTTCACAATCCCAAATCTATGGTTTTCCAAATCATGGATAGAAGTAAAGCATATTTTTCAGACAAGCTATCTACACATTTTTAATGTGATGTCGATTTACTATATGATGCTATTCATTTACTTAGGTTTAAAATAGAAAATATTACACATTTTCCTTGATTGGAACAAGGAATGGAGGTACAAGTTTTTGTGTTCGCCACCTAGCTCTAAGTAGGTACCATACTGCAAATTTTGTTCACTTTGAGACAATGGATATGTGACTTAGGTTTTATAGGAAAAGCATTTATGTGTGGAGAGAACAAGTAAAAATATTTTAATGAGACAAACAACCAGCATGGGAGATGTAACATTACAAGTGTAGCATGTGAAACCCCCATTTGTGGAAGGGAATCATTTTTGTTCTTTCCCCATCTTTCGCCTCTTGGTAAAATTCCTAGAGACCCTGCTTCTACATGCAGGCCATAAATTAGAAGCCAGAAACAAAGATGCCTATTCCATCAGCGGTGGTATCCCTCCCCTCCCCCCCACCCCCCCCCCCCTCCTTGTGGAAGAAACTTTTATTGTTGGCTCCATCGCCTTCAACATCCCAACCACAGCCTTACCCTATGTTGGCCACTGTGCTGGGGCCTCTCAGTGCTTCAAATGCATCTCGCTATCTCTAGTTTTTTTAGTTCAACAATCTCATCGGTACTGTCATTGTGACCAAAGTTGTGACTGATCAAGAAACCCCTCATAATAGTACTATCTTCTTTCATAATGCGTCTGGATCTTGCCGTAAAGAAATACCTGATGGGAACCCTTAAATCCCAACAAATTTCCGACTAGCTGGGCTGCTTCATGAAGAGGAGAAAACCCACATCAGCACCCGAGTTTCTAGAACTATGTTAGTCTTTAACTTTTTTTTTTTTTTTTTTATTACAACTCCATATGAAAAATCTTGGTTCATATTCTATTTTTCATGCTTCCAAACCTAAACATGTTGTCATGATCTTGATGCGTAAGGTACATGGCTCCATAATATGCACTTTAAAGCATCTTAACCTATAAAGGATGTTTGCAGTTTTGGAATTGTGATTTGGAAATTAGTTGCAAGCACAATATGAATTTTTTCTGCCCAAGAATGAGTGTGTGTGCTTGCCTTCTAGATCGTGGTACTTCACTCATTTATATCTAGTGTGACTCAAAAATCAATATTTTCATAAGTATTTTTATTAGGTTTTGGGATTTATTCTTCTCTATATACTAATTGTTGATGAAAGTACAGAAGCAAATGCCTATGTACTAGGTTAATTTTAGGCATACCAATCCAAGATGCTAGTTAATAACCTCCTCTCAAAATTTCTCAACCACTGAATCCAAGCAAAAATGCAAAACACAAACAATCACCAAGACAATCACATTCAAAATGTGAACTAAAGAAAAAATAACATGAGATCATAAATTCTGCACTGCAACAAATGTAAAAAGATGCAACTCAACCGACCACAATAAAAAAAAACAAAAAATCATGATTGAATCAAATAGCAGACTAAATAATCGAATCAGAATATACCTAATTCAAAATGGCGTAAAACCAGCAGGATTCAGACTACGGAGACCGACACTAGCAAATGGAGGAAGGAGGGATGAAGTATAAAATAGAAAACAATGTATATGGAGAGGAACAAAAGTGAGGGATCGACGCGGCATCTTTTACACCACAGAGGGAGGAAGGGAGGGATGAAGCGTAAAATAGGAAACAACATGATTTAAATGGCGGAGAGGCATGGCGGCGTAGGGATCTGGGACAGTGGAGAAGGCACCAGTAAATGGGCGGAAGGGAGGGATGAAGCAGAAAATAGGAAAAGAAGGCCTAGCTTTATGCAGCCACTGTCGCTATTGTGACAATGGCAAATGAAAATTTTGAAGTTCAAATGCCAGAGCGTTCTCGGCAAATAAATGGACGCTTAAAATGTAGCCGCTCAAAAGAAGAATTAATGATACCAAATGCCGCCGCTTGAGTTTCCGGCATTGCACATCATTTTGGTAAATAATTTCTACAAATAAAACTATTCTCACCCTTTTTTATCAAATGCAATATTTTCGTACAAAACCTCTCTCTCTCTTCTATTTAATCGCTAGGTAGCCAATAATCACATCACAAGGTATGCTTCTCTTCTTGGTTCCGCTTTTCAATGATTTTTTTTTTTAAATTCAAGTTTTTCATCATCCATTTAAAGTATTTTTATTGTATTTACGTATTATTACTTTATGAGATTGTTTTGATGATTGATTCTTTGAATTCGATGTTGTGAAAAAATCGATAAAATTTTTGTTTTCAAATTTATTTGGCTGCATGACTTTAACTTTAGTATATTTCATCAAATTTATTCCGCGGGTTGGACGTGTTGTCAACGGGACCCTGCCTTGGGGGCGCCACATTTTCCTTTCTTCCAAAAAACAAAAATAGTTTTCAAAATTTGTAAACAAACAGTAATCTTTAATGTTCTATAAATTTTTTTTTTTAAATAATATAAAATTTTTTTCTTTGTCTTCAAGATTTAGTGTTTTCTATATTCTTTTTTTTTTTTTTTGATAAGTAGACTTATTTCTATGTTTTCTTGTTTTTAAGAATGATAGACAAAGGGGCTTACTTAAAATGGTCTATGAGAACAGTTTTTGAAAAACAAAAATAGCACATTTTGATGTTCTTTGGAAATTGTTCTTGTAATCTTAATTTAGTGTTTTCGTGTTTCTATATATTTCAAACAAAAAGGTAACTAAACGTACTTCCTTGTTTTCTTTATAGAGAAAAGATAGTTTTCTAAACATGAATTAAGTTACATTGTTTATTTGTTCTACCATGTTCTCTCGTGAATGGTTCATCTACTTTTTCTATATGTGGTTATTAAGTGTTAGTCCTGTTAATATAAATGTGGAAGATACCTTAAACAATTTGAAGTCTGCAAATTGTGCTCAAACAAGATTGCTGTAATTTTCTTTTTCAAAGATTATTGTTATTTATTATTTTACCATGTTTCTTCCGATTATCTTTTCCTACTTGTTGATCTACCATGATCCCATACTAAAGTGCAAAAAAAAATGCAAAGCTAAAATGTGAGAAATTACAAGATGAGTTTCTTTATTTTCATGGGATATGCCGTGCTCCATTTGAGGAAATTTAGGTATTATAAAGTGAATACATTTTCCTTATCTATTAATTTTAGGAGTTGGAATACATTTTCCCTTTCTTTTTCCTAGATTCTCAAGCATAAAATTTCTTTGTTTGAAGAGAGATGATTGTTTTTCCTACTACTACACTTTCTTTTCCTAGTTGGATATGCCGTTTTTGTTTCATGTTTTTTCAAACTTTTTTATTCTTTCTTTTTAAGTTGTATTAATGGATGATTATATTTGAAGTTTGTTAGATGTTTCCATGACCAGGCATTTTTCACTGTGATTGACGGGCATGGAGGCCGGGCTGCAGTCGCATTATGTTGCGAAACCGGAAAACATTGTGAAAGCACTCAAAATATTGAGGAACACAAACATAGTGATAATCGACAGAACGCTTCTCATCCTAGGAGGCTACCTATTCATTGTACGAGGAGTTTCTTAGAAGGCAAGTTAATTCACCTGCTGCAGATAATACCTTTGAAAGTTTCAACCACCCTTTTGAAAAGACCGAGTTGTCTTGACTTAATCTATTCAAAAATTAAATAGTCAGGAAATGCTTTTACACTATAATTCAACAGACCAACATTTGCCCAAAAAGAAGTTGAAGTTTTGTTTGTTTGATAAAGATGGTTGTCGGGGGCTGGCCAGGAGGTCTGAGACTCGAACTGGCCCCGATGGTTCTAAGGACTTTGGACGCACCCAGTTCGATGGTTCTAAAAGAACTCTAAATGTTTACGGTCCGTGTGGATTCGATCGTCTAATAGGATCTATGACTTTAATGTTAGCGCCCAGTGGTCCTTTGAATTGGTTATCATTGGGAGCAAACCCAAGGCCAGTCCCCTTAACATATCTTTTAATCTCGTTATTAGATTTTTGTTAAGGGTTTATTCTTTGGCCATAAATCAATAAACACCCTTCTTTTGAGGGGGATGAAACTAATATTAGGGTTTCCTTTATGTTATAACAATGAACATAAGGATAAATCCTAATCATATTAAATAATATGATTTTTATAATTATACTATTATAAAGAATAAAGACATACTTGGTATGTTTGCGTGCCGTGGTATGTTTGGTTCATGTTTTTAACACTGCTTATGTTTTAAAAAACACATGGAGAACCCGTTTGATTTTTTTATTTTTTTATTTTTTGAAAAATTCAGATTTATTGAGAACGCAAAAATGATATTCTTTGTGTTTTCAAAAATGGTTCTCAAGAACAATTTTCAAAACAAAACCAAACAGGTAATGTCTTTCTCTCTTAACCCTTCACCCTCGAGATTTGCTTAAAGAACAATAGTTCAATAACCACATATTTCAAATATTTTTTCATCGAAATTTGATAGTTTTTGTCATTGAGTCTCACGTTGTTTAGTTATGGAAGATCTTGATTTGCAGGGTGTGAGCAGCGGAGCTTGTGCTGCTAGTGTCCTACCGGAGTGATTGGAGAGTCAGATGCAAAGAAATGTTACGACGTAGGGGTGGTTTTGAGCAGGAATGGCGTCGCGGAGCCATTGACGAACGATCATCGTCTTGGTAGGGAAGACGAACGATCTCGGATCGAGAATTCTGTGAGTAAATCTTGTCAGGAATTCTTGATAGTCTAACCACATGTTTCTAGTCTAATAATATCATGAAGACAATAGAAGTTCCAAAATATTAGACCTGAATCATACATAATAGGCAAACCCTAAATAACCATGCTTATATATACATATACTTGTTAGAATTCTTGATCACCTAAATCCATATGTTTCTAGTCTAATATTATAAATATTAATAGAAATTCCAAAATATTAGACTCAAATAATGCATACAATAGGCAAACCCTAAATAATCATGCTTATATATTATTATTATTATACTTGTTAGGAATTCTTGATCACCTTAACCATATGTTTCTTCTTCTTCTTCTTTAGTCTAATAATACTATAAATTACAATAGAAATTCCAAATATTATACCTGAATCATGCATAATAGAAACCCTAACTAATCATAATTATTGAAAATATCCAACAAATCTTGTTTAATCTTGTTCATAAACCTAGTACTTTTCGCTTTTTTTTCTATGTTGTCTGAGGAGATTTTTGTAGGGTGGGTATATTCATTGCTGCAATGGAGTTTGGAGTTCAAGGATTTCTTATGGGTTTCTAGGGCCATAGGAGACATGCATTTGAAAGAATGTGGATAATTTCGTGAGCCCGAGATTCAAGCTTCATTTTGACTTCAGACAGAGTTTTTGATCATGGCGTCGGATGGATTGTGGGATAAGGTAAACATATTTGAGAGTTATTATTTTTGGAGAGTTTGTTTCTGTTTACGGTTTTTGAAAATTGTTTTTTATTTTGAAAAACAAGAGGAACAAGGAAAAATAAGAACCCGTATGGTTCACAATTTTTCTTTTCTTTTTTTTTGAAAAATATGGAGAACATATAAATGCTACAATTAAATTAAAGAACACAACAGCTTCAAATGGGGCCTATTTTTGAAAAACTCAAGTATTGAGTATAGTTTTGAATACATGAAAACACCATATTTTGGTGTTCTCTGAAATTGTTCTTGTTTTCTAAATTTAGTGTTTTATGTATTCTCTGTGTTTTTTATAATAAAAAAACTGGAAACCAAACATGTTATTTTGCTTTGTTTTTCTTGTTCTCATTGTTTTTAAGAACATAAAACAATTTTCAAAAACAGAAACCAAACAAACCTTTCGTGTTTTCAAAAGCTATTCTCAATAATAGTTTTTTAAAACATAAACTCGATTAGTATATTATGTAAATTTTAATAAAATTAAGAGTATTTATTATACATATAGATTAATTAATTAAAACATTGATTTTAAATAGTTACATTACTACACAAAGTTGATTTTTGATTTTCATCGCTTAATAGAAACTTTCAACTTCAGCCAGCCCTAAATCCCTTTTATAACTTGAGAATGCATAAAAACTTTTAACAATGGTTTCATTTGAAGTGTTTATAGTAATCTTTTAGATTTTTAAAAAATGTTTACCAAATTTTTCACCTAATATTTTTATAAAACACCGTCAAGGCTTAATTGACCTTTTTTTACCTTGGATCGACATTTATAATTAATGACCTATTTCTATTTTTTTTTTTTACAGTTAAACACTTCTAATTATAAGGTAGTAAAACTCAAACCCGGGACCCTCTTCTCCTATGTCCCATCTTTTTGTTATTGTTTTTGATTTATTTCATTTTTATATTTTTTGCCTTTTCTAAATTGATTACTAACATTATTATTATTGTTTTAATTTGCTAAACCAGGTTAATGATCAAGAGGCAGTAGATTTGGTTCTAAGAGAGAAATTTATTAGAGTCTTGCAAGAAGCTTGTAGATTCATCTACTAAGAGAGGCAACAAGGATGACATTACAGTAATGGTGATTAACCTTAAGAGATTCATTAAACCCGGAAATTAATCGCGATTTTTTTGAGATTTTCTTCCTCATTTGCCTTCGATTAATGAATTAATCACCTTTCAAATGTATAAGAACATGATTAGAGGGATATATAGAAATTTTAGAATAATGCAGAAATAGGCATAGTGAATAGAATAATTTTTTGTACACGTTGATTTGGTAT
The DNA here is from genome assembly GCA_016808115.1 of Tetrastigma voinierianum. NCBI lineage: Eukaryota > Viridiplantae > Streptophyta > Magnoliopsida > Vitales > Vitaceae > Tetrastigma > Tetrastigma voinierianum. The sequence goes on from JAEQBH010004639.1 coordinate 499,284, forward strand.
AGATTTATCGATTTATTTTTTTTATTAATCATTTATTTATTTATTGATTCAAATCTTGTTGGTATTATTCTTATTATTATTATTATTAATTCTGCAATGGGTTCATGTACGATTAATGTGATACAATGCTTTTAAAATTAAATACAAGAGATGACAACGGATAGGATTTAGGTAGATCTAAATTTCCATCTCCATTTATTATTTATATTCATTCTCATCCCGGTCGGATTAGAATTTATCCTCTTCCTTATTATCAAAGGATCGGTTATCCTTACCCTATTCTAATATGTGAACGAATTGTTTTAGAAAATCATGAATATTAAAAATAATTGTGATGTGATTTATTGAAGCCAATAAAAAGACAAGCACAAAATCAAATATTATACAATAAAATACAAATTTATAAATAAATAAATAATGATATATTATATATTTAATCGGTATACGGGTCGAGGATGAGTATGATATACCACACTGCTCCCATTCCCCGGACCTAAAATCTTAAGTAACTAATTACCCGACATTTACTATTAGCTTAAAATGTTCCCATACACTCCCTTCATTCGAATTGAGTATCGGATTTTCATCGAAGGAAGGAAATTACCATCCCCACCTTCATGACACTTATCTATCATTGCTTATATATATATATATATATATATATATATATATATATATATATATATATATAGATAAGGAAATTTCACTGATTCATAACGGTAATACATTTACATTTGAATCACACAAATCAAACTATGTTAAAAACATTAGAAGATTACAAGCACACAACATCCAAGCAATAGCAATGAAACGCACCGCCAATGCAATATAGGAGGACCTTATTTACGCCTTAACACCTTAAGATTCTGTACAGTCCGATTTAAATACAGTAACGAACAGGATTTGACGTGACCTATTTGTCCGATAGAAACACCGCAAGAGGTGAATCGTCTACACAAAAAAACTAATAAACAACCACACACGCCGCAACAAATCAACGACAAAAACATGGGATGCCAAGCAGAAACAAAATTAAAACTTTTAAGGATCATGAAAAGAAAAAATGAAAGAAATCAACATTTTCGACGAGATGAGAGGAGTATAATCAAAATATTCTATTATTATTTGATACATGAGGATAAAAGCTGAAATAGAAATATCATTTTTTTTTTTTTGAAAGATAAAGCAGAGCAATATATTAAAGCAAAAGAGCTTGACACCCGAAAATACAAGCCGAGTATGTGGGTGCCAAGACTCGGTGGGTAGTAGGAGTGAGGAAAAAGAAACCCACTACACAAAAAACTAGTCCCCTAGAGAATACATAAAGAATTTGTTTCAATGAATACTCCACAATAGATTGATCCCACCAAGAATAAAGCACTAATAAAGAAAGTTTCATTCTATTTGGGGAGAAACCATATCCTCAAAAAACAAACTCTATTTCTCTCCAAATAGCCCAATTAAACTGAGTAATGCCGCCATCCTACATTTTTTTTAGCTTTTCTTGATTGCTACATCATCCTCATATAATACCTCTTTTTAGCAAATAGCAAACCCACTAAAACTGTGATGACAACAAGTGTCGCTCACATTCCCGACATCGCATGGCAATGAATAAAGAAGCAACCAAATCTTTTCAATCTTCTACATTGTAAGGCACTTGCTTCACATTTGATAACCCTTTTTTTTTTTAATTGCTCCATAGTTAATGTTTTACCCCACCCAGCTTCCCATGCAAAAAACCACACTTTTGGAGGTACACAATCGTTCCATAGCACTTTAACGTGACTGACTTGAGGTTCCCACCTTCCCAGTAGCTTGAAGTTGGCTTTATAAAAGAATATCTCCCATTTTTATCCCTTTCCAAAGCAATCTATCTCTTTCAACTGATTTTTTTTTTTTGTCGATTAGATTTATGAAATTTTGAACTTCATCCATTTCCCCAATCATTGAAAAGATCTCAGAATCTTGTGTTCCAAGTCCTTCCCCTTTAAAACCCAAACCTTCACCACCATTGCCCTTTCTGAATCAACCAAAGCATATAGGGAGGGAAACATCACTCTCAAGGGTTGTTCCCCACACCACGAGTCATCCCAGAATGTAACTCTACTGCCATCCCCAATAACAAAATAGCAATCTTGTCTCAATTTTCTGGCTGCATTACTAATATCCTTCTCAAGGCTCCAATTCAAACTTCCCTTGGCTCTTTTTTTATGAACCAACCCCTTCTTCAATATGATACTTTAGGTTATAAAGATTTTTCCACGTAGGGTTATCTCGACGCAAACCTCCACACCCATTTGCTTAGCAAGGCCTTATTATGTGGTTAAACTCAATGCCTAGTCCTCCCTTTCCTACTAAGGCACACGACATTCCAATTGACCAAGTGAATTTTCCTCCCTCTCCGTGTTTCCACCACCTCCATAGAAAGTCCCTCCGACTTTCTCCACCTCGACTCTGACTCCCTTAGAATGAATAGGACATGTGGTCACAAGGTGTGGAAGATAAATACACATATGATATTTACATTAAACTTATGATACAACGTAATAAACTTTTAAAACTTATTAATAAATCACAATTTCCTTATAAAAATTTATTTTTTGAAAGAGATAATTTTATTGATTCAAACTAACAATACATGCGATAGAAACACATAATCAAATTTGCTAAATTTTTTAATAATAGCATAATGAATCGGTTTAAAGGCTACACATTTGATAATCCTATAATGACTAGAATACCATGACTCCAATTATGTAACATGTTGTGACTATAATTTGATTTGTTGTTTTTTGTTTAATCGAATATGCTTTGATATCTTAATCGCCTACACTAGTAAACACATAATGAGACATCGAAAAACCAACCATGTGTAAAGCGACACAACCACACGCGCGACAAGTTGATGGTAAAATTACGAAAAAAAAAAAATTAAAAATCCGGATATGTATTAGGAAGAACCACTTTATTGAAAAATAAAATTATAAAAATAGATGTAAATAAGTGATTTCGGGTAAAATTGACCAAATAATCTGTGGCGCGCCCCAAGCAGGGGTCAGTTGACTGCCGTCGACCCAGCGGAATACAAGTGGATGTCGGGTTGCAGGCTCCATGAATCGGGCGAGTCTCCTTTGTGCGGGGGCTCCTGCTGGCTCCCCGATGCACGCATATACATGTCCCCGAACGGAGTCGATATAATCCCGACATAGGTAAAACATCCACTTGGGCCCATGAGCAGTACTCATAAAAAAATATCTGAACTATGAATCGACTATATCGATAGTTCTAAGAGTTCAAATATTTACTCTTATACCATACATACATTAAACTTAAAATTTCTAATACATGTATACATCATCAAAGCCACACGACTTTCTTCTGTCCGGCCTCTAGGAGGAGTCGTCATACGCTCCACTGTGCCTTAAAAGGGATCCCACGACGGGGTGAGCTAAAGCTCAGTAGGAGAATCGCCCTAAGTGGGCTACTCACCACCTAAGTGCAGTGCAATGTTCCAAAGTAAACACACATTCAAGCAAATGCATGATCCTACTTGAATGTCTACATGACCAACTCAGATCCCGAGTCCTCACTGACTCTCTCACACTCGCCTAAGCCTCGTATGAGAATTATTAATTTGTTTATTTGTGGACAACCCTCCGATGTATATACCTCCAATTGGGCGCTCCGGCGATTGATATATTATTTGCTTAATGGACTACCCTCTAATGAATATATATATATATATATATATCGAGTGGGCCTTTCAGACGATTGATATATTATTAGTTTGTGGACTACCCTCCGATGAATATATATATATATATATATATATATCAATTGAACCGCTCGACGATTGATATATTATTTTGTGGACTACCACTCCGATGAATATCAATTGGGCTGCTCAGGCGATTGATATTTTTAGTTTGGACTACTCTCAGATGGTTGCATTTAGACAACCCTCAGAACCATTTTCTCTAGACTCATCTCATGCACTCACTCCTATAATCCTAGGGTTGTTCGATTATGGAATGCTATGTATGCCAGTTCAATACAGTCTAATCACATGCAAATATATAAAAATGAATATACGCATAAAATTCAAATCACACAATCATGTTGTGTAATTATCTGACTCATACACATCAAAATTAGCTCACTTGGGCTAATGATCAAACACAAGCAATTTAATTTAAATCACTCGACCAAACACATATTTTCACAAATTATATTTTGTGAAATTCTTTGTTTAGAGCAATTAAAACCCTCGTTCTTGTTCTATCAAACCTGTAAATCAGGTTCACTTTTTGAACCGCGTATTTCTCGGCCATTTAGGCCCCTCGATCAAACCAATACATGATTTATGGAACACTTCATGCACATTTTAACCAAAGCAGTCGTAACACTTATACGGGTTGTTCGGTAGGTCTCAATTCCAAGCATTTCGATTCGAGGTTTGGAGCAGATCAAGCGTATTCAAGGCCTCGGCTCAGCCGAATACATGATTTATCACAAAATTTCACAATTTCTACAACCCCATCAGCCGTGCGATCACGTTTTGCTCCAATGGGTGTTCAAAATTCATATCCAATTCGGTCCCGAGTTTGGGACCGATCAGGCGACCCCTCACGGCGCTGGGCTCAAACATTTACAATGTTCTTAAGCGAAAGTAAAACGCAAGTAGGGAGAAACCCACACCTCGAGGAGTTTGAAGAGCTCCTAAATGCAGTACCCGCAGCGAAGCCCTCTCAGCGTAAAACATTTCTCTTGTACGAAAATTTGCCGGCGGTCGGATCGCGTATTTCTATAGAGAAATCGGACCTTCTCTCTAAATTCCTCCCGTTTTACGTTTCCGACTCACTGCCAGCTCCCCCCTTTTGCAATTCACGTTTTGCCTTTTTGAACTTGAGGAGAAGAGCACTATTCATTTTCTTGTCATCTGGTGACTTAAAGCTTTTCTAAAAATGGCGATTTACGTCCTCTTTTCAGTTTGATATTCGGCGCTATCTACGACCGTCCATTTTCATCATTTCTCTCATACCACTTATGGCATGAGTACGTGTTATATGTGACTTTCGTGGCATAGAAAATCGTTTTACGGCACCCGAAACGCCATGTCTCGTAAAACATGCCAACACCGACTATTTCTTAATATTACGAAATTTTACGTGCTAACTACATTTCGCGAGACGATTCCAACGGTGCAATCTTGTTTAGATCATCAGATATCAGGGTATTTACGGATTTTTAACCGAAATTACTATTTTGTAATCAAAATTACGATTTTGCCCTTTTGCCATAAATTGGAATTTCGAGTCAATACATTCTCCTATCCTAAAAGGAATTTCGTCCCGAAATTATGGACAATCACAATCACACACATGCATATGCAACGCGCACTCTACTATGCGTGTAAACAGTCATTTGAATTTTAAACAACTAAACTACGTACTTTCATCCCTAAACGAGAAGGGATAAGTGGCCCGCATCGTGTCCTCGCGCTCCCACGTGGACTCCTCCACTCTATAGTGCCACCATAGCTCTCGCCTAGCCTCACGGTCTTGCGTCGCAAGACCGATCCATGACTATCAACAATGCACACTAGTCTCTTCGAAGGTCCCATCCGTGTCAAATCTCAATCTCCCCAATCCACCTCACTTAAGAAATGGATGCGGGTATATTTCAGATATGGAGATGTGAAACACCTCATTATGGACACACGACATCTTTGGGCGATAAAACAGCCGTGCATATGATGCCCTATCTCTCGAGTATCTCAGAAAGGCCCAATAAACCTCGACGATAGCTCCCCACGCTTGCAGACCTGACGCTTTCTCTTAGGCATCACCTTGAGAAAAGCGTGATCCTGACCTCGAACTCTAAGGGTGTCGGCGTCTCATATCCGCGCAAGCTCTGGGGCTACGGCCGTGAAAACGCTTTCATTATCAAAGCTCACCTTCTCGGAGGTGTCTCCTAATCGAATCGAGACCAGTGATGGAGCTCTCTCCACCTCGGTCCAACATAGCAGTGATCCTACATGGCCTCCCCGTACAATGCCTCACATGGTGCCATTCGTATACTCGCCTGATAACTATTGTTGTAGGCGAATTCCACTAAGGGAAATTAATCCTCTACCCTTATGATCCAGGACGCATGCTCGCAGCATGTCCTTTAACACCTGTATGTAATCCATACAACATGTAACCCTACACAGCACCAGCCCGGTGTGTAAGCGCTAACCTCTCAAGGTCCTGATCAGCGACAATCCCACGGGCCAGTCGATCTAGTCCATGTCATGAATGACATCCATTTACCAAGCCCTTGCCAGCTCAACAACACCCAATGCAATTTCCAAAGGGGTGTCCAAACCTCGAGTCACCCCCAACTCCTATCACTCAACTCTAAGTCTACGTGATAACCGTGTCGAGTAATGTTTTCATCTCGGGCGACCTCTTCTCGGCTTGCCCAGGCCTCTTCGTTCCTGCAATTCCCGGATAACTCCACGGGTCTCTTACACCCACCTGATTATTCGGGACATCTCCCAGATCTTACACCCACGGAACCTTTCGGATACTGTGGGTCTCCTTTACCCATAACTCAGGCTTCTCACACCTTAGGGATGCAGCCCATGCACTTTGCACAACACACTCACAATTACTTTTCATTTCTGATTCGAACTATGAGTCTTCATTGGACTTAGTCCTAAAACAAACTCAACTCACTCACCAAGAGTGAGGGGACGACCATACACGTGCACCCACACGGGCTGTGGCGATGTTGCAGGTGCAGGCGCTAATAGTGCCATGCGTGACACCATCCGGGTCCACCATGAGCAGAATCTCGGAGACCTCTCATTCATAATCCCGACCTATCTGGTCAACTCTCACCCTACTTCCTAGGGAAGAACATCTATTCCTGGCTTCTCAAAAGGTCTTAACCTCTAAGCCCAAATCCAAGGCCATGTCGGTTGCAAATGACATTAAGGTCCCGATCTGTAGTATTTGATGGTACATCAGCTTCATCCATGTCAAGCACGACAATCAACAACCAATAGGTCTACCACCTAGGTCCACCACGCTTCCGTTCGCGACTACGATCTAGATAGGGTTGGAACATCTATGCATAAAGTTATGAATCTTTATACTTGTGATACGTCAGAAATCGAAAGGCGTCAGTAAACTCAGAAATTGCCCATAGCAGCGTCACTAGCGCATCTTAGGGATATCTGTCTCCCAACCCTCGGTGATGGTAGCTTGGTCACGAAAGGTCTATCTTGGGAGTAGACTCGCGCTCCTCTATTGATCAAACAAATCGTCAATCCTAGGTAATGGAGTGCAGATTCTTGATCGTAACCACTGTTATTGTACGTGGCCGTGTTGCACGATCGAAGGTCTTGCCCTCTTCTTCGCAGGTGGAACGAAGCGCCCCATGGTGAAGTGCTCGGTCTAATAAGCCCCCCTTGTTCAATAGCTCTTGTAGCTGGACTGCGAGTTCTCTGACTCAAGCGGGTGCCATCATGCGGAGTCATAGAGATGGGTGAATTACCCGAGGGTGTAACTCGTCTGAAGTCTACCGCCCCTCCGTGGGTGGTCGGAGTGGCTCATATGGAAAAACATCCACATATTTGCATACTATAAATTAGATCCAATTATGGTCTCTGCAAATGTCCTCCGATGGGCTGTGCCAATAGCTAATTGTCTGACACTTAGACTCGTATACTGTATGGGGCAAAATATCATGTTTGTCCCCCTGAAATACCACACGAGTCTGAGTCGTATGGCGTGGCTCCCTCCCTGCGCTCCTGATAGATAACAATCCGGTGGCTATCAGCCAATCCATCCCTAGGATGGCATCGAACTGACATGTCATAATCCCACTCAGTCCATTGTGGTAAAGTCCAGAGATCTCAGCTGCAACCTCGACATATCATCCTATTCTCGCCCAATCCCTAGGGAGAACTCACTAACGACTCCTCCCAAGGTCTCACAGGGTCCTTGCCCATTTCCATATGTTTGAGCCTCATTCTCTAGCTAGAATCGTAGTCTAATCACAATTAGTGTCGAGGAGGTAATCTCCGTAGCCTCCCAACACTTTCTCGTTGCGCAGACCAATGGTCGACCACCATCGGATCTCCTCCCCAGTAAGAGGAATTCGGAGGATGATGTCTAAACCTCTGGAGGTTGCACTAGGATCTTCTGTCTATACGCTATCTTGCTTTGTGCGATAAGCGACCACTCACGACACCTACGGCCTCTACAAAGGCCGCTGTTCATATCTTGGTGGCTGGTCAGTGTGGTGGTACGACCAGTGCCAGTGGGCCGTCCTCTACGTCCTCGTCCTCTACTTAGCCATTTACACAATTCTTTGGCAACAAGATCATTCAATTTTCATTTCAGTTTAACTAGTAATACGGATGCTAGTCTATAATAGACTTGTAACCATGACTGACTTAGTTCATTTTCTAAGTGGTGCTAAATTTCCAACCACTCGATTCATTTTATTTCAATAAGGTTCTAGGCTCTTATTTCATTTCATTATCCAAATCCCTAGGTCATAATCCATAACCTTAGTATTCACCCTTTCTATCGCATTACACCATGCATATCTTCCCTACGCGAACTCACAGCGCCAATCACGATTTCAAATGGTAGTTACCGTCAATCTGATATCTCTAAGGCATAAACACGGCCTGAGACACTAATCATACATAACTTTCGGTGTATACGCAATCAATTTGCATTTAAAATATTGTTTCGGCAGAATTTTATTTTTCGAAAATTTTATTTTAGAAAATTTTATCAATTTTATTTTATTTTTATTTAAATTTAATAAATTTTTTTTTCGGAAAAATTTTGTAATGAAGCAGATGTTCATTTAGTGACTCGAGAGCGATCTCTTGGTGTAGGGTCCAAAAAACGAAGTCGGGGCGGCAGTACGCAGTGCACCAACAGGCGGTGGCCGGCGATCTTGCCATCCACACGCAGGCGTGCATGCGCGCCTTACTTGTAGCCGTGTCGCAGCCGTGGCCGTACCCGCGGTAGCCCCTCGGCGTCTTCGCGAGCCAACGCCAGCGTATCGTCGCTGGCGCCCGCCTTTACGCTCATACCCGCGCGCCGCCACGCCCTACCCGCGCGCCCCACGCGCGTAAAATCCGCTGCGGCGCGCTAGCGCTCTGCCCGCGTCGCGCTTCGCCCAGCACGCCGCGCGCCAGCGCCCTACAGCGCTGCTGGCGTCTGCACCGCCCAGCGGCGCCTGCAGCCTGCGCTTGACACGCGGCCCGGCGCTTGCGCTGCGCACGCTCACGCTGCGCCTACGCCGCGCGCCCTAGCCGGCGCTGACCAGCCCGGCATTTCTGTCGCGATACAAATTTTGTCGCGGCTCGCGGCCGACCCCTTACTAGCCACGATACGCACTCCTGGCGTATTGTGATACAATAACCCGGCCGAGCTCTGACGCAATACATTAACTGTATTGCAATACAGTTCCAAGCCAATACACCCATCTTGCAATACAGTTTCCATTCTCTTCAAACCTTCTTCCTTTGCCAATACAAACCAATGTATTTATGATACATCGACCACCTAGGTTCCCTCAACTACTTGATACAAAATCTGTATTCTGTCCCTGATCCCATTTTCTTAAATACGACGGCGTAGCCTATTCAAATGCACCATTTTTTTTTCATTATAATATATATTTATATATTTTCCATTATTTCGACAATTAGGCAATCTTAAATAAGCTAAAAATCATTTTTTCATCTTTCTTTGTCTTCGAATAAATTTATGAATTTATTTAACCCCTTTTCTTAAATTTACCACCATAGCAAACAACAGAAAATTATTTTCTCACCTCATAACCAAATAAATTTATAAAATTTGTTTTCTTTTTCGATTTTCATGAAAAAATTTTCTCCACTCAAAATAATTTATAAATTTATTTTCTACATTTTCTTCAATTTTACCAGTGTAAAATCTTAGAAAATTATTTTCTCTCATATAACCAAATCATTTAACAAAAATTTATTTTGCTACTTCTAATATTCTTCTCATTTTTCCAACAATCCAAATAATTGTTAAAATTGTTTTATTTAATTACTATTGATTTTACACTTTGTAAAACCCCTTAAAAATTAACTTTCTTCACATCTAAGCCAAATAAATTTATGAAATTGTTTCATTTCTATTCTCCTTGTTCGGTTAACGTGCTCCAAACATTTTCAACATACTAAGTGCTAATCACTAAGCACCAAAGCATTTCCACAACACACACAAAACATGGCATACACACCATCGTACAATTCACGAATCACACAAAGCTTACATCAACACATGCATGTAGTGTCTAGTTTTTGTCCATTGATTTCCCTAGGTAATCTCATACTATCACTTATCAGCCAGACCACCACACCTAGTGGCGATGTTCTTACGTATGGCCTAAGCCCGAGCCTTCATTCTCCTGGGTTTTTCATACACTATACTCCATCAAACCACTTAGTGGTGATGGATACCTGACTTAGAGCTCCCTAGGTATTATTATGCACAAGCTCACATTCTGGGTATCAGCGCCCCAAAACTGGGGTTCGTTGACTGCAGATCAACCGCGGAATACAAGTGGATGTCGGGTTGCAGGCTCCACTTGGTATCGAGCGGGTCTCCTTTGTACGAGGCTCTACCTAATCTGATTACACTGCATATACTGTCCCCATGGGTCAATATAATCCCAACATGAGTAAAAGCGACCACTTGGGCCCATAGGCAGTACTCATAAAATATTTGAAGCTATGAATCCAACTATATCAATAGTTAGAGTTCAAATATTTACTCTTATACCATACATACATTAAACTTAAAAATTCTAATACATGTATACATCATCAAGCCACACGAGCTTTCTTCTAATCCATTCCTCCCTAGCACGAGCCGTCCTATAGCTCTGTGCCTATAAAAGGGGATCCCACGATAGGGTGAGCTAAAGCTATTAGGAGGAGAAATCGCCTAAGTGGGCTACTCACCACCTAAGTGCGGTGCAATGTTCCAAAGTAAACACATTCAAGCAAATGCATGATCCTACTTGAATGTCTACATGACTAACTGGATCGAGTCCTCACCGACTCCTCACACTCGCCTAAGCCTCGTATGAAATTATTAATTTGTTTATTTGGACAACCCTCCGATGTATATATATCAATTGAGTAAAGCTCAGACGATTGATATATTATTTGTTTACAATGGACTACTCAGAGTGAATATATATATATATATATATATATATATATATATATATATATATATATATATATATATATATATATATCAAAGTCTGACCGCTCAGACGATTGATATATTATTAGTTTGTGTGGACTACCCTCAGATGAATATATATATATATATATATATATATATATATATCAATTAGGCACTCAGGCGATTGATATATTATTTGTTTGTGGACTACCCTCGATGAATATATATATATATATATATATATATATATATATATATATATATATATATATATATATATCTATTGGGCGCTCAAACGATTGATATATTATTAGTTTATGGACTACCCTCCGATGAATATATATATATATCAATTGGTAGCTCGACGATTGATATATTATTTGTTTAATGGACTACAGCGGACCCCTTCTAGTGACGGGAAATGCGCGGCTACTCCACATTAACCTCCAGCCAAGCTTCAGCTCATTGACAAGTTACCATGAAAATTGGCCAGATTAAAACGCTAAAGCGTCTTTGGAAAACATGGGTTATAAAAATTTTCCTTTTCTATCAAAATCACACTTTTAGATTTAACGAAAATCGCGATATAGCATTTTCGGTGGTCAAGCCAAATACAAAAATCACTGTTTTAACAAAATTAAACTCCAATATTTCCAAAATCCACTACAATCATAAAGGACCTACAGTCCTCATCCAAAATATAAAATAAGGATCGATCCAACAAAATTTCGCCGCCTTTGTTTTCTCAAAACCATACATGCATATTTTACAAAGATATTTACAATTATACAATTTCAAAATCTAAATATATGTTGTTCAATTACATATCCATCCCATACATAAAGTTTTACATCCCTAGGTCATATTCGCCCACCTATAGCAACAAAATGATGACGTCCTGTCGTCCGCGATAGCACACAATGGAATATATATAGCTACAAAATGAACAAACAAGTTAGTGCAACGAAGATAGATATCACATATACTAACATGACAATTTATCATTTGTTTTATAATTTATGTCAAAAACCCCCTATGTATATCCTTTAATTATTTTAACCATCACGGCGATTTAAAACTAACATGACATCAAACTGCTAAGTCATATCTATTATTTGCGTTACGAATTTCTTGCATCGTGCGTAGGGCGCTAAAAACTTATCGAGCAACTACAATCACAATTCTTGCATCGCAATTGTAGTGCTAAAACTCTAAGGCAACTACAGCGAATTCTTGCGCCATGCAATAGTGCCAAACTATACAAATAGCCAACTACGTTACGGAACATGCGCATCATAGCGTGGTACTTATACTTTCTGGCGAGCAGCTACGGACGGAATTTTCTGCATCGTTGCGTAGTGCTAATTTGTTTCTTATTGTGGCGACTATGGGCCGGAATTTCTTTGCGTGCGTCACATAGCGCCCTACCGTCTCATTATATCTTAAGAAGTTATACATGGGGTTTTAAAACTACATTTACTTAATTAATCAAAGCACAAATCTAACTTGTTTGAAACTTCTAAAACTCTCTTTTCAAATATTTTCTTTTTAGATTACTTAACTCCATATTCATTACCAACATCAACCATTTACATAAAATTGGAAAAGATCTTAGAGTGAAGGCCTTGCAGGCCAAGCGCCACTCCCCGTCAAGCGTCTCTACGAGGCTCGTGGACGTCGCTCCCGTGCCTACTCGTGGGCGTCGCTCCCGTGCCTTTGTCAAGAAAACCACAATTACACATTAATCATAACTTCCATTTTAATTCACCATACACACTCATTTTAAAGCAAATAAGACAAGTACATAAGCACTAAAGCCCACTCATTTAGGTCCAACCTTTTCCAACAATACTCTATAGACTTTATGACTCAAAAAATTATTCAACGGTCTTCAAAATTTATGAAACTTTTCCAGATCAATTATACTATATATCAATGTATCTTTAAATTTTCAATTTAAAATTCCTTCTCTAAAGCCCTCAACCACATAGCACAATCTGCACAACAGATGACTCGGTTTGGCAGAACAGAATCTGCACATAGCTTCCTTTGAAACATTTTCTGGGAACTTTGGGATTAAAATTTTGCTTAAACTTCTTCATATAAATTTTTCCCTAGAAGTCTATTATTTTAACCAGAAACTTAAGATCACTCAAATCAGACAAAAATAGGCAAGTTATGATCAAATATGAAAACTGGTCAGGAAACAGGAAAACAGGGTATTTCTAGCCGCCAAAGCAGTCCCTTAATTATTTTCGATTTGCTTCTTTTTTTCCACTTTTGCTACCAATTCACTTCCTTATAACATCTATAAAATTCACTTAACACCTCAAGAAACATCATGGAATGCATCTAAAACCAACTCCACAACACTTAAATTGGTGCTATGGAACACCTCCAAACCTCAAAACCCTTGAGTGAAAATCAAGAACTCAACACAGGGCACCAATTCTTTTTAAAACCACATGCTTTTGATGATTCCATGCTTCCTTTACACCAATTAGGGAAAACTCTCATAATCCCAAAAAACATCTAGGGTTTTAGGTGATCTCTTCAAAACCTAGACCAGGAGTATCAATTCTCCATAGAAATTCACCCTAAAAACCTAGACATCCAAAAGACATTTGATTCAAGAACAAACATACCTTAATCTTTGAACTTTTCCTCCCTCCTTCTTCTTCCTTCTCTTCCTCTTGGCTCTCTCCTCCTTCTCCTCAAAGCCAGTAAACCCTAGCCTTTGGAATAAATCAAGTTTGGCTCTTATTTTCCATTTAATATTTTAACATTTCCTTTAATTACCAATAGCCTTCAACTCTTTAATATTGAAATTTAACTTTTGAAATTCTATTTGGCCCATCTTCTAATTTGATTTTCAAAATTTTCATATCCTTTAGCAATGACCATTATACCCTTATGCACTCATACCATAAATTATCATTTCCTATTTTAGTCTCCAAAATACTAGTATGTGACATTTAGTGCTCTTAGCATATGCACCTCTGATATCATGTCTTGTACACTCTCTCGAAGACGGGGTGTTACAAAATCCCCCTCCTTTGGAACATTTAAGTCCTCGAAATGAATAAACTAACTCGAAATAAAAGAAAGGAACGCCCTCATCCAGGAAAGCAAGTGGGGGTGCGATGGCATGCGGGCCTCACGGCTCCGTAGCTTCCTCTATTGTATGACTCCTCCCACAGTACCTTCACTAAGCGGAATAGTCTTGTTGCGCGAACTTGCTCTCGACGGTCGGATCACGCCTTTGGTTCCTCTTCGTATGTCAGGATTCTCCTGCTATTTCCATGGATTTGCTCTATCGATACATGTGAAGTGCAGTGTGTACTTGCTGACATGGATGCATGGAAAACATCGTGAATCACGATCGAGGGTCCGATGTAACTCAATCGATATGCCACCTCTCCAATCCCTCTCAACAATCCTGTATGGCCCAATATATATCGTGGACTTCGACTTTCCCACGTTTCCCCAAATCTTAAATGCGCCCTTCCATGAGGGAAATCTTCAAAAATACATATCCCCTACCTCCCGAGACTTTAGGTCCCTACGATTGTCCGCATAGCTTTTAATCGGTCTTGTGCAATTTCGGTCTATTCCTTATAACTTTGATCTTATCACAAGTCACTTGAACAATTTAGGACCTACTAATTTCCTTTCACCTACCTCGTCCCAACGGTGGAGTTCGACATTTCCGTCCATAAAGAGCCTCGCAAGGGGCCATTCCAATGCGGCACGATGGCACATTGTGTATGCAAACTCCATCGGGGTAGATGGGTGTCGACTCCTCTGGCCTCCATAACACATGCCTGGCATATCCTCTAAAGTCTGTATAGTTCTCTCGGATTATTATCCCGATACGTGGATGAAAAGCCCGTCTTTGAAATGCCGGTTTAAGTGCCAAGGGCGATGCAATGGCGGGCCGCTTAGGTAGAGGTAAACCTGGGATCACATGCGAAATAATGGGCGGCGTACCATGCAATCGATAATCTCCCAGCGTATAGTGGGCTGACTTATCGATGAATCACTATTCTTGATAGGTAGGAAATTGGCTGATTTCGTCAGTCTGTCTACAATCACCATATCGTATCATGTCCACTCTGTGTCACGGGAGATCTGTCGAATCCATCGTGATCCTTTCCCATTTCCACTCGGCGGGGAATCGATGAATTTGTAGTAAACCTGTGGTTTACGATGTTCAATCTTAATTTGTTGACAAGTTAGGCACTTAGATCTGAACTCTGCCATCTCTCTCTTCATACCTCTCCACGGTAGTGGTCTCTCGAGTCAGATGCATCTTAGTACTCCACTGGATGCGCCATATCGCGATGGAGTGTGCCTCTTCCATGATTTCTTTCTTCAACTCTATCACATCGGGGACACATAATCTACGGCCCCAACACTGGTGTCCCATCACCTCGTGGAGTGAGATTACTCTGTTATCCGACCTCTATCTTGCTTCTCAGATTTCATCAAATCTGAGGTCCACGAGCTTGTAAGTCTCTAGCCACAATCACTAACCTTTGACCGCACATGAAGAGTTATTAAGTACGGCTCTCTTGTCTCGTGACCCCATAGATCTCGAGTTCTACTAACATTATCAAGTGATACCTTTAAGGCTGAGATAGGGAACTAGAGGGCTTCTGGCAGCATATACTTTTCCATTTTACCTTACACGAGGTGCCTTGTTGAGATTGTTATTCAGATGCGGAGTCATAGTCTTTGATGAGTTCTATCCACCTCCTCTGTCATGTTCAAATCTTTTTGCGAGAATAGATCTTTGCGAGGCTTTTGTGATCATTAAAAGATTAAGAATTTACTCCATAGAGGTAGTGTAGCCATATTCTCAAGGCGAACACTCTGATAGCTAACTCATCGTGAGTTGGATGGTTTACTTCATGCTTCTTTAATTGCCTTGGAAGCATAAGCTATCCCTTTCTATCATGTTCCATCAACACACAACTAAACCTTGCAGGCATCACAATATCTTGTAAATCCCTCACTTCACGAGGGAATTGTAAGTATTGGTCGATGTCGATCTTTGCTTTAACTCATCGACTGTCTTGTAGGCTTCGACCCGGATGAACTTTTCTTCTTTCATATTAACTTGGTTAGTGGAGTAGCTATCTTTGAGAACCCTTCCTACGAACTTTCTATAGTAACCCATTAAACCCAAGAAACCGACTTGAGTTATGTTCGTGGGTGGTTTCCGATCTACAATGGCCTCATTTTACGAGGGTCTCTTTGAAATACCCTCGGAGGATACCACATGTCCCAAGATGCTACTCGATCTAACCAAAATTGGCACTTGATGAACTTTGCATAGAAGTGATGTTCTCGAGTTTGTAATACTATCACCGGAGTGCTTTGCATGCTCTTCTTTACTACTTGAATATACCGAGGATATCATCGATGAAGACTATAACGAACTTATCTAAATAAAGGTCAGAAGACCGCGATTCATCAAATCCATAAAGAAAATTCAGCTGGGCGTTGGTTGAAGTAGAGATGGCATCACTAAAAATTCATAATGCCCATATCTAGTTACGAAGAATTTGTCTTGGGAACATCTTCCCTACGCACCTTCAATTGATGATACGATCGTAGATCTATCTTGAAGACCTTAGCTCCATATGGTGATCAAATAGATCATCAATTCTTGGCGATGGATGCGATTGGGATGGTTACTTTGTTGAAATTTGTCTATAATCGATGCATAAAGCGAAGGCTCCCATCTTTCTTCTTAACAAACAGCACGGAGCTCCCCACGGTGATGTACTCATCTTAACGAAACCTTTACTCAACAATTCTTCCATTTGCCCCAATTCTTTTAGCTCGGTGGTGCCATCCGTCTGTATTTATAGAGATGGAGCTCTATGCGAGGGCGCTAGCTCAATTTAATTCAATCTCTACGTAGGTGGTAACCACTGGTAGATCCTCAGTATCAAGAACTTCGTTCACCCACGAGACCCTTATTTGCATCTCATTATTTTGATTTTATTGTATACACCAAGTACCCCTGACATGCTTTACGAAGCATCTTGTTTGCTTGTATTATGCTGATTAAACTTGTAGGAATTATCTTCCTCTCTCCATAAAAAGATCATACGGTTCCCAGGTTGACTCGCTGGACCTCTTTCCTATAGCAATCTTGATGTGCTTATGTTTCGCTAACCAGTCATCTTGAGAATGATGTCGAAGTCATGAATATCAGTACTATTGAGATGTGACCTCGAACGTACTATAATCACTACTTCCCACAGCATAGACTCTATTATGTCGCGAATCACCGTGAGTGACACTACCATACTACACACTCAATTAGGTCTCATCTCTATCGGAAGCTCTCTCTATGAACTCCCAGAAATAAAAGAGATGGGTGGCTCCACAGTCCACAATACATGAACATCAGTATTAAATAAAGAAATGGTACGCACAGTGGCCCACCTGCAGGGTATCGGCCTTTGTTGGGTCACCGTATATACTGCAGTAGCGACTTCGAAGTGCACTGTCGGTGCTCTGGATGGTCTACTAGGCTGTCCTCTAGGGGTATGCCTCTGCATCCGCCAAATTTGCCATGCACAAGTAGCTCCTCAGTCCCAGGGGCCTCCCCTATCGTGTCCACGACTCCCCATTAGTGCGCTTGAGGCGTAGATATAGCCTCTGACGGTTTCGGCCGCCCTTTGCGCTTGGGCGGGTCCCTCATGAAGCCAGCCCTCTTGGCCGCATCTAAAACACCCCGATCCTGCCACAGAAGACACTCAGGAATGTGATCGGCCACGTACACTACCTGCTTTGGTCGCTCCTCCAATTCTCTTTGGCTCCACGGACCTGTGATGACGAACGGAACTCGGCCCGGCACAGGGTCTCATTCTGCTGGGCTACGTGACCATCTTTGGAGTGCGACCACTCTCAGGCATCTTCTTTGCCTCTCCTGGTAGCTACCAGTCCAGCTCCTCTTGTTGGTGTGACTTTGACTTGAGGCGGTTTGGTACTCTGCTCTATACGGTGGCTGCCTCTGTTGCCCATATCGGTATGTGATCACGAGATGTCACTATGGTCCTAATTGCGGGGTTAAGACCTGCCATAAATCTGTTGATCTTCTCTTGTTCATTCTCTGCGAAGAAAGGAACTAGGCGAATCAACTCTGAAAACTTCTTTTCGTACTCTGGGACTGAGGAGTTCCCCTGCTCCAATCTGTAAAACTCTTCAACTTTGGCATCTTTATAGCTTTTAGGAAAAATCTCTCGTAAATTCTCTCTTGAACTCCGCCCCTTATGACACCCTACAGGTGTGCTCTACGATGCGCCTTCCACCAATCCTTAGCGCGATCTTTAAGTAGGAAGGCGAGAATAGGAGACCCTACTGCTCCTCATGCACCCATCATCACGAAAAATCTCTTCGTTTGCCTACATCAGATAACGCTCTCTCTGGGTCTCAGCTACCATCATACGACCGCCTAATTCTGGGCGCTCAGTGATATCCGGACTCGCGGCTGAAGGACGCTGCTAGCATCTGTGCCATGTTCCATGCCTTTGGAATGGGTCTGTGGTAGGCTGCGATCGTGTTGTGATGGGCGTGGGTGTGCGGAACTCTACGGCGCGTTGATGGGCTAGTCAGCTTTGCTCTCTATACGGTGTGGGTGCCTCTGCGGCTGACTGTTGCTTCCTCGGACGACCTCGACGCTTCATAGGTAAATGTGTACTAGTACACTATCTATATAGGCAACAAATCAAATTTGAGTTCGGCTACTAACTCAATATAATGCGGCATGATAATTAGTACAATATGTAACTCACAAATTAATGCATATTCATAAGATGCACAGATTCAAGTACTATAACTTATGCTTTAGCTTATACGTCAATGAAAACATAACTCTTGAAATCTGAAGAATGATGTGTACACAGAATAACTTCATGCCTTAAGCATAACTAGCACACAATTTGTGCGAAATATTTCAAACTTTTCTCTTAAAACTTTCTTTCAACTGAATGAGAACCTGCTCTGATACCAACTTGACTGACCCCCTTCCTGAAGTGACGAGAAATGCGCCAAACACTCCCTGATAACCTCCAGTAAGCTCGCTCGTGACAAGTTACCATGAAGCTAAACCGTTAAAAGCGCTAAGCGTCTTTGGAAAACATGGGTTATAAAATTTTCCTTTTCTATCAAAATCACACTTTTAGATTTAACGAAAATCAGCGGCCTGTATTTGCTCGGTGGTCAAGCCAATACAAAAATCACTGTTTAGCAAAATTAAACTCCCAATACTTTCCAAAATCAACTACAATCATAAAGGACCTCTTGGTCCTCATCAAAATATAAAATAAGGATCAATCAACAAAATTTCATCATAACTTTGTTTTTCTCAAAACCATACATGCATATTTTACAAAGATATTTACAATTATACAATTTCAAAATCTAAATATATGTTGTTCAATTACATATCCATCCATACATAAGTTTTACATCCTAGGTCATAAATCGCCCACCTATATAGCAACAAAATGATACAGCGTCCTGTGCGTCGCGATACTTCCTGATGGAATATATATAGCTACAAAATGAACAAACAAGTTAGTGCAACGAGGAGATAGATATCACATATACTAACATGACAATTTATCATTTGTTTTATAATTTATGTCAAAACCCCCTATGTATATCCTTTAATTATTTAACCATCGGGCGATTTAAAACTAACGCCAGCGATGAAGCTTACTAAGTCGTCTCAACCAGCTACGTTGCAGATTTCTTTTGCATCGTGCGTGGGGCGCAAGAAAACATATTTGACAACTACAATCACGGAATTCTTGCGCCATGGTGTAGTGCTAAAACTCTGAGCAACTACGAGGCGGAATTTACTGCATCGCACGTAGTACCAAACTATACAAATAGCCAACTACGTTCACGGGTGTGCACGCCGCGCGTGAGTGCCCATACTTTCTATGGCGAGCAACTACGGACGGAATTTTACGCATCGTTGCGTAGTGCTAATTGTTTCTTTATTGTGACGACTATGGGCTGAATTTCTTCGTCGTCACATAAAGCTAAATCTCATTTATATCTTAAGAGTTATACATGGGTTTAAAACTACATTTACTTAGTGTCAAAAGCACAAATCTAACTTGTTTTGAAACTTCTAAAACTCTCTTTTCAAATATTTTCTTTTTAGATTACTTAACTCCATATTCATTACCAACATCAACCATTTACATAAAATTGGAAAAGATCTTAAGTGGCGAACCACTTACCTTGAAGCAGCGCCACTCCCGTCAAGCGTCTCTGAGGGGCTGCGTGGACGTCGCTCAGGTGCACACTCGTGGACGTCGCTCCGTCTGCTGTCAAAGAAAACCACAATTACACATTAATCCTGCTTCCATTTTAATTCACCATACACACTCATTTTAAAGCCAAATGAACAAATTACCCTTAGCACTAAAAGCCCACTCATTTTAGGTCAACCTTTCCAACAATACTCTAGACTTTATGACTCAAAAATTATTCAAAGCGGTCTTAAAATTTATGAAACTTTCCAGATCAGTCCTTTATATATCCAATGACATCTCTTTAAATTTTCAATTTAAATTCCTTCTCTAAAACCCTCAACCACATAGCACAATCTGCACAGCGGATGACTCAGTTTGGCAGAACAGAATCTGCACATAGCTTCACTTTGAAACATTTTCTGGGAACTTTGGGATTAAAATTTGCTTAAACTTCCTTCATATAAATTTTTCCCCTAGAAGTCTATTTTAACCAGAAACTTGAATCACTCAAATCGGAGCACAAATGAGCAAGTTATGATCCAAATATGAAAACTGGTCGAAACAGGAAAACAGGGTATTTCCTGTACCGAGCAGTCCAGCAATTATTTTCCAGATTTGCTTCTTTCCACTTTGCTACCAATTCACTTCATTATAACATCTATAATTCATAACACCTC
The DNA here is from genome assembly GCA_016808115.1 of Tetrastigma voinierianum. Taxonomy (NCBI): domain Eukaryota; kingdom Viridiplantae; phylum Streptophyta; class Magnoliopsida; order Vitales; family Vitaceae; genus Tetrastigma; species Tetrastigma voinierianum. The sequence continues at coordinate 520,500 of JAEQBH010004639.1, forward strand.
GAAACATCATGGAATGCATCTAAAACCAACTCCACAACACTTACTTAAATTGGTGCTATGGAACCTCAAACCTAAAAACCCTTGGTAGAAAAATCCAGAAACTCAACCTAGGGCACCAATTCTTTAAAACCACATGCTTTTGATGATTCCATCCTTCCTTTACACCAATTGGAGAAAACTCTCATAATCCCAAAAACATCTAGGGTTTAGGTGATCTCTTCCAAAACCCTAGACCAAGAGATATCAATTCTCATAGAAATTCACCCCTAAAAGCCCTAGACATCCAAAAGACATTTGATTCAAGACAAACATACCTTAATCTTTGAACTTTTCCTCCCTCCTTCTTCCTTCTCTTCCTCTTGGCTCCTCTCCTCCTTTACTCCTCAAAACCGTGAAGCCCTAGCCCTTTGGAGACCAAATCAAGGTTGGCTCTTATTTTCCCATTTTAATATTTTAACATTTCCTTTAATTGCAATAGCCCTCAACTCTTTAAGCACAAATTTAACTTTTGAAATTCTATTTTGGCCCATCTCTAATTTGATTTCAAAATTTTCATATCCTTTGCTTAATGACCATTATACCCTTATGCTCATACCATAAATTATCATTTCCTATTTTAGTCTCCAAAATACTACTATGTGACATTTAGTGCTCTTATGCACCCCTACGGTATCATATCTTGTACACTCTCGAGGCAGGTGTTACACTGCCTCAGATGAATATCAATTGGGCACTCCGGCTGATTGATATATTATTTGTTTGTGGACTACCCTCCAGATGAATAGATTGGGCTGCTCCGGCTGATTGATATTTTTAGTTTGGACTACCCTCCGATAATTTAACATTTTTAGACAACCCTCCGAACCATTTTCTCTAGACTCATCTCATGCACTCACTCCTATAATCCTAGGGTGTTCCAGTGCATATGGAATGCATGTATGCCAGTTCCAATACAGTCTAATCACATGCAAATATATAAACATGAATATACTCGCATAATTCAAATCACACAATCATGTTATGTAATTATACAACTCATACATCAAAATTAGCTCACTTGGGCTAATGATCAAACACGAGCAATTTAATTTTAAATCCTTTCGACCAAACACATATTTTCACAAAATTATGATATTTTGTGAAATTCTTATTCGAGAGCAGTAAAACCCTGTTTCTTTGTTCCTATCAAGCGCACAAATCATACGATTCCTTTTGAACCATTTCACCGGCCATTTCCGGCCTCAATCAAACCAATACATGATTTATGGAACACTTCATCACACATTTAACCCAAACAATCCGTAACACTTATACGGGCTGTTCGTGGGTCTCAATTCCAAGCATTTCGATTCCAAGGTTTGGAACCGATCAAGCAGCCATTCAAGGCTCCAACAAACCCGAATACATGATTTATCACAAAAAATTTCACAATTTCTAACCCCATCGACCATAGCGATCCGGCTGCTCAATAGGTGTTCAAATTCCATATCAATTCGGTCCCAGGGTTTGGGACCGATCAGGCGCCCTCACGGCCACACTCGACTCAAACATTTACAATGTTCTTGAAAACGGTAAAACGCGCCGTGAGGAGAAACCCTTACCTCAAGGAGTTTGAAGAAACTCCCTAAATCAGTACCCACGCGAAGCCCTCTCCGCGTAAACATTTCTCCCTCTTGTACCTTTGCCGACCCGGTCGGATCGCTGTATTTAGGGAGAGAAGTCGGGGACCTTCTCTCTCTAAATTCCTACACCTACCCTCCATTTTTACGTTCCGGCTAAATGTAGGCGCCCCTTTTGCAATTCACGTTTTGCCTTTTGAACTTGAGGAGAAAGGCACTATTCATTTTCTTGTCATCTAGTGACTTAAAAACTTTAAAAATGACGTTCGTCCCTCTTTTCCAGTTTGATATTCGGTACTATCTACGGCCATCCATTTTCATCATTTCTCTACTCATACCCACTTATGGCACATGAGTCTACGTGTTATATGTGACTTTAAATCGCATAGAAAATCGTCTTCACGGCACCAGCGATGTCTCGTAAAGCGTGTCAACAGACTATCTCGAATAATACGAAATTTTACGTGCTAACTACATTTCGAGGCGATTCTAGCAGTTGCAATGGTTTAGATCATCGAAGTCTAGAGAATTAATTACGGACTTTTAACTTGAAATTACAATTTATAATCAAAATTACGATTTTGCTATTTTCCATAAAATTGGAATTTCTCGGGTCTCCCATAATCACCCTTCCTTGCTAACGAAAAGGGATGCAAAAGATAATATATATATATATATATATAAGAAAAATGAGAAGGCAATGGGGTTTCCTCAGGAATAATGAAATCGTATAAAAAAATTACTTATTCATAACTAATTTGTGAGCTTAAACAATCTATTATAAGTTGTAGTATATTACCCCTAAATTAGGGGATAACAGAAAGTAAACTTCAATTACAATTTTCTAGAGAAAAAAATAAAGCAAAATATAAAAGTATAAACATTTGTAATACCCCATTTTATGGTACTATTATAATTTGAAAATAATTAAATCTTAAATTTAAATAACTAAACATTAAGTCATGATACTTATTGTAAAATCTAAATTTTAAATTAAAATGGATATTTAAAAAAATCAATTGGATATCTTTATCCCTATCAATTTGCATAAATAAACAAATTATTTATAAAAAAGACAAAAAAAATTACATGTATTACATATTTTTTTGTTTTAAAGATTAACTTTTAAAAATATATCCATACTTTCTATGTAACGCGTTATGTGGTCAAATTTTATCATATCCACAAAGTTTGTTTAAAATAAAAATATATAATTTAGATTAGAAAATTTGTATATATATATATATATATATATATATATATATATATATATATATATATATATATATATATATATATATATATATATATATATATATATATTATTTTAAATAAAATTTTACCCTTTATCAATATTTATATTTGATAAATATTAATTTTTAAAATAAAATGGAAAGGGTATATGAATGGGATTCGCCTTATGTCCCAAATGATTGCAATGCAAAGTGGTATATAAAATTTTTTACGTTTATTTTAAAGTAAAATTTCACTTTAATCATTTTCATTTTCATATACTCCATTAGTTTGCAATTATTTGCAAAATAATTATAAAAAATATTTTTGAAAGAAAAATAATTTTATTGGTTTAAACTTTAAATAGATCTATAAATCCAAAATATAAAATTTTAAAAAACATAAAGTATGAAACAATATCTGGTTAATAAATACAAGAAATTGTTATAAAGCTACAAATTTGATATAATATAATTATTATAATATTTACGACTTCATTTCCTTTATTCACGACTCATAATTTGATATCTTTGATTTATCGAATATGTTTTATCTGTCTGAATTCATTCACAAATAAAGTCGACGAAAAGACAACATCGTAAATGCGCTGTAAAACAAATCAAGCGACACAATAAGTTAATAAAGATATAACACAAAAATAAGAAAATGCCTAAATTTTTGTGAAATAATCACTTTATTAAGAGATGTGACAAAGAAAAAAGGAAGATTGATTTCAAGCAAAAATGATTGAAAAATTATATATATATTGAAAAAAGAGGTAGAAAATTGATTTCAAGTAAAAATGGAGTTTTAAACAAAATAGGTTTTTTTTTTTTTTTAAATTACAAACATAGATTGAAACTAAAATAATGTGTTTGAGTCATGACATATATATTAGGCAATGTCATAGCTACGACTATGATATTGAATTTTTTTACACACATGTAGGTCACTTCGCTGTTATATTTAAATTTCTTAAAGTTAATGCCAGAATTAAATACAATATTAAAAAAATTAGAAGTTAATATCGTAATTAGTGATCGAGGCATGAACATAAAAGTTTCCAGCCATGGATCGACCACTATTTTGGGATTTTTTTTTAAATTCAGACGCGGTGGTAGAAGTAGAGATGGTAAATGTGTCCGTGATCCGTGATTTCCCGACTCCGATCCGATCCGGCCAAACAGAAAACTTTGGGCCGACCGGATAATGACAGGATGCGATAAAATCCGATTTTTTTGAATGGATATGGATTGATATGGATTTAGGCGTATCCGATCCGAAACCCGCTGATTCAATACCACAAATTTTAATCCCTACATCAGAAATTTTAAGTTTTTAACTATAACACCTAAGACCCTAATCAATCATCATAAAACCATAACCTTAGTATAATCTTACATTTAAAAGCCCTCAACCTATTATGATTCCATTTAAAAGCCCCAGTCTGTACCATTTAAAAGCCTGTAATCCCATAAATACTATAAATGTTGTTTCATTCACACAAGTCATGAGAAACTTAAATTATTGAATATTAAGGAATTAGGCCTTCATCTTCCCTCATTCAGCCTTTCTCCTCTCTTCCCTCTTCTCTCCTCTCTCACGCACGACCGCCTCTTCAAAGATTCGTCTCCTCATACGAGGTAGTCGCGCCTTCGACTCTCTGCTCCCGTTGTCGCGTTAACTCCTCTACAACTTGGCGCCGCCTCTCCTCTCCGTAATGTGTTTTCGATTCTTGTTCATGAAGATCATACTCAATTAGGTCCGCTCTTGTTCTTCCTTTCTTTAATCTTTTCTCTCGCTTCGTGAAAATTAGATCATAAATTCGTTTGTGCTTGTGTATTTATATTATGTTATTAGGTAATTTAATTCCTTGTTATTATTTCCTCAATTTTTACTGTCCCGTTGTGGGTAGTTTAATTAGGTTATATTTGAAAATTTTGATATGTTTACCCTTCAGGATTTTTGCATAAACCACTATACTAGTTCTAGAAAAAATTCACATTTGTTGAATACGACTAAAAAGGGTAGTTGAATGCAGATAAATTTTATTTAGAAAATTTTGAAGCCTAAAGGTGAAGAATTAAAGATAAATAGATTACTTTAATACCAAAGTTATATGGCTCTATATTTTTTTATTTTGAATAAAGATAACTTATTTAGAATAGCATACACTAAGGCATTCAAGCCATATGTTTGATTGTGGTCTCTTTTTTTTTTTTTTTTTTGTATAGAATATGGCACATTCACAATCTAGCACTTGCAAAATTGAGTGTTGATTGTTTATCAAATGATCAGTGGGTGCCTTTACTTCATATGCTTGTGTCAGCATATCTTGAACCTTATTGTTAGGATTGGTTTAGATGTGATCATAGCATGCATATTGATAATGCAAGTTTATGTATAGTGTAGTTTTGGACAAATATCTCCAAAAGAATATAAAGGTTTGAGGATGTTTGTCGACAAACAGAAAAAGTTCCTCTAGACTAGAAGATTGGGTTTGGATTGTCCAACAAGCAAAAACCCACTTATTTAATGCTTAAAACTACTTTGGCTTATAAAAAATGTGTGTTTCCTAGACTTAATTTGTTTGAGTCACACTATGTGCTTGTAGCGCCTAGTGAAGCAAAATGAGACTGCAGCGATGTTCGCGATAGGTTGGAGTTGTTCTATAATGTCAATGAAGTATTTTCCTGGGACAAGATATCCTACCCGCCAATATGTTTTTTTCTCGATTGCAGATTAAAATGACATTAAAATGAATGGCCTGTGTCCTCCAATGTAGTAATTAGTACAATGACAAAGAGTATGACAAAATTTGATGCATATTGGAATGTGATCCATAAATGGATGGGTGGTGTTGGCTTAAAGATTTGAACTGGTAGATATAAGATGACTTTGCTTCACTTTTTACTTTCCTTTGGTTTATCCAAGTGTTAAAATGACTTTAGTGAACAAATTAGCTACATTAAACAATCTCAAGCTGTGAGTTAGGAGGAATATTATACTAGAATGTATAAAGAGAATTTAAGCACAGACCGCAGCATATTGGAACGGTCACTTCAACTTCAAAAAAGGAGTTTAATAATCCACGAAGGAGTGATTATCGCTTGTTTGTGAAAAGGATGAAGACTAATAATGCAACACCCCTGTCCTGAGAGAGTGTACGCACATGATAACGTAGGGGCGTATAAGAGCAAATTCAATTATCATAGTAGTATTTTGAGATTAAAGTAGGAAATGAAAGTTTATGGAACCCTAATTATGGTATTAAAACAAGGGTACAATTGTCATTTAGCAAAGGATTATGGTTATTATTAAGTGTAGGATGGCCATATAATACAAATTCAAGTATTACAATCGCAAAATTGAAAATGAGGGTTATTTCAGAACAAAGAATGTTAAAATAATAAAAGTGAGAAAACAAAGCCAAAACATCTCATTTTGGCTTCTAAAAGGCTAGGTTCACGTGGTGGAGAGAAAGGAAAAGGAGAAAAGGAGAGCAGGCAGAGGGAAAGAAGAGAGAAAGTAAGAAAATGGTGGAGCAAGGCAACAGATGGATTTTTTTCTTCCTCCTTCTGCTTTCCGTCTACAGCTGTAGCAAGGGAGAGAGCCAAAGGAAACCAAGAACAAGTAAGTTTTAATGGTGGAAAGTTAGGTTTGATGTTTTTCTATACCACGTCTTGAATTTCTCTCGTATTATGTTAATTGGTGGTAATAAGGCTTGAACAAAATACTTATTATCAATTGGCATGAATGGACAGTTAGGTTTTGAAAAAGAAAGTGAAGGAATTGTTAGGATTTGATAGGGAATTGTGCGCGATATGTCAATCAGATAGCGATCGACATCGAGTGTTTAGAGAAAAAAGTAAGAGAACATATTTCCCGCCATTTTCCAGAGCAGTCTGGTACTATGGTAGAAACGTCCTGGTTTTTCTGCCTTCCTGAATTTCAACTTCGTAATATTTTAGCCGCTAACTTGCCTGGCTTCAGACCTGATCGGAGCATTCAAATGCTGGGTAAAATAGACTTAGGGGAAAATTTATCTGAAGGAAGTGCATGCAAATTGTAAATCCATAGTGCCCAAAAATTTACCAAAGTAGCTGTGCCAATTGTTCAATCTTTATACAGGAAATGCTCTGTTTTCCTGTTTGACCATTTGCTCTTATTTTTGACCATAACTTCATGTCTATTTCATCCGATTTATATTCGTTTAGTTAAAATAAACTTCTAAGGGAAAAAATTTATCTTTAAGGAAGTTTACAAACAACCAAAGTGCCTGTAATTTGTCAAGTGGATGGTGCAGATCTGTCACTATCTGAGATGTAAAACACATGAACTGTATATGTGGTCATATAATAGAGAAGTAATTCTGCTGAAAATTTAAAGAGATGTCATTGATATATAAAAGTGACTGATCTCAGAGTTTCATGTAATTGAAAGATCGCACAATTTTTGAGCTATAAAGTCTTATGAGGCAAAGAAAAGGTTAATAAATGAATGGGTTTTTAGTGCTATAAAATTTGTTCATTTGTCTTTAAACAATGCAAAGGTGACAAAATGGAAGTTATGATTAATGTAGTCAGGTTTTCTTGAAAAAGGTGGAAAAGGACTATCGGACGGAACGGGAATTACGAGAAGCAAACAAGATTGAGCGTGAACTTATGAAAATGATATTTTGAAAATTGAGTTTTGAGAATAATGGTTCTAGCCCAAATCGAAGTTTTTAAATGGTGTTGTCATGTAAATGTTAAGGGCATATGGAGTTGCTTTATCTAATATATATATTATAATAAATTTATATTTGTATGCATATGTTATGTATTATGAAAGTTTAAAATGTGTAAAGAATGCATACGTATATTTTCACATATATATATGAGTCACATAAAGTAAAGGATTTATACTGATTTATAAACGTGATTTGATAAATGTTTTGATCGATGGTTACCACCTTAAACTCACACCATGACCTGATATCGTCGAGGAAATTTTAAGCCGCAAGGATTTATGTGCCAGTCGATTAACCTGAGGGGAGGAATTTGAGTGTCTAGAGGTAATATCTTACACGTGATATGTACAAGGACTGAACTACGTAAAGCGTGAGTTTCTCCAGTCGTAGTGTTATGATCGAATGATCGCCTTCACCGCCAGATCTTTTAAACCGTTTCTTGTGTTTATTCCCGTTCCATCAGAAAGAAGTGTTAAAGAAAGAAGAAGAAGTAAGAAGAAAAGTTTATGGTGATAAAATGGATTTTAAACAAGTATGTATTACTTGATATATACCTAAACAGCGGCTTAAGGCATAAATGGATTTTAAATGCATAAGTATGTATTACTTTGATATATAATCGAAAATGTTATCTTAATGAAAATGTACCACTGGGCTCAGTCATTCTTTCCTGTGTTTCAAAAATATTTTCAGATCCGAGACAAAAGCCGTAGAGTATCCTCCCCGTGCAAGTGAGTCGCCATTGAGGAGACGACGATGTAACCAGACAGGCAAATAGTTGCACATTTATATGTCAATAATTGGTCGTATATATGCATATGGATTATGGCTTGAAATGAACGACGAAAGGCGCCATTAAGTCCGCCACAGCCCACCTTGGCAAACTGCATGAACGCATGCCAATGTTTGAAATGATTTAAAGGAATAATGGCATGCAGATTCTCAATGTATTTATCAATGTGACTATAGAGTCCAAACGGAAGCGAGGAAGTTATGATTTAAATAGAAGTGTTTTAAATGTTTGTGTTTTGTAAATTGAAACCAAAAAACAGAATTCTCGCCAATTTTTATGAAAACCCAAGTGTTTGAAACAAAAGAAAAAAATATCACTCGCCCACATTTATTTTCTAAGATATGTTAAGGATTGTAAAGTGTCATCACTGATTTTATTCTAATGTTTTGATGAAAAGCTCTATATCCATTGAGTGCTGAGGTCCCCGTTCAAGGGAGGTTAATCCGGTTAGATCCTTCACAAAACCGTTTTTAACTAAATTGGACCAATACTTAGCTGAAGATGTTTCGGCCCGACACTCTCAATGACATTTTATTATGGGTGGAAGTTTGAATGGGGTAAGGATCTGTCTGCAAACTATTGCAAGAGACATATTAGCTGCATCCTGATCTGCACGCTATCGTGAGTCCGTATTCGGGTCAGTGGATGAGAGCTCCTACCGAATCGACTTCCATCCGGCATTTATGTAGCTTACTGATGTGTCAAAGTTTGGTTGTGGAGGAAGGGGAAAACATGATAAAATTTATTTAACTACTATTTATTTTTATTTACCAGAACTTCAATATTTGCAAAAATTCTTAATATTAGTTTGCTTTCATATATTTTTTCAGGTGGAGATGACTTGTTTGTTTCGTAGATGGTTATGCATCAATTTATAAGAAGATATTTTCACGCATGATGAAGGTGGCTAACTTTGCCATAACTTAGCCAAATCTTAATCACATTGCAAACAAGTATTCAAATATTAAGTTATTTTTTTTTTATAATTGTAGGATCCCAGATTACACGTGGGAGTTTATGACAAAAGATTTTCATCAACTTTTGAAGATGAAGTCTACCAAACTTTGTTTAAGATGTTAAACATTTTGAATTTGTCACTTGATACAAATATTTTAGATTTGTGATGTTTATTAACTTTACTCTTTGCTATATTCATAAATTTATAAATCATGAAGTTATAACCCGCTGCAAAGAACATGCCTCAAGTTGTCTCATGGATAAACTGAGATTCGTGGAGTAGATATCCAAATCCCAATTTGACAGATATTTGATAGATTTTTTTATCCGTAGTGATACTGAAGGTTACTGATACTGACATATTATTTTTATTTTGGTGACGGAGCATGATTTCAAAAATCCGATCCAACCGATCCGATGCCATCCCTGGTAGAAGACTTACAAAAATACGACAAAAGAGATATATGATATATGGTATATATATATATATATACATGTATATATATATATATATATATGAAAAATTCAAAACAAAGAAAGTGTAATATCATAGATATTATGTAGATTTGAACCTATTGAAACTGAACAATGATCACACTATTCCCAAAAATAACAAAACCCAACTGACTGATTCACTCATACAAATCTCAACCTTCTTCTGTTCCGGTCCACAATCACTGGCGATACAAAAACCGGCGTCGCCTTCCGTAATAATCGTTTTGGCGTGGCGGCCTTCTCCGCCGCTCCGCTTCGCGGCATCGTTGGTCGTTCGTCTTCCAGTGGTGGCCAGTCCTGACCTCTATCGACTCTGATAGTCAAGTCGTCGTCACGTCGTTAATCTGAACAAATCTCCGCCGGTCAAATTCACATCCCCACCCCAAAATCCCACTTTGAAGAATCCAGGGCTTTTCTTCTCGCACCTGAAATCGCTATTGCCGTCAGCTCTGCCAGTACGGTCTTCGTGTTCAGCTCAATATTCTGAATGCCGGATCGAAAAATCTTGATTTGGGGAAGTTGAGGTAAGAGCAGAAGAGGTTTAAACTTTTGGACAAAAGTTGTGCTTGTTTGTATGGAATTTTGATTGATCATGAATCGTCGGCTTTAAGATTATTTGTTGATGTTGTAGCAGCATGTCGTCTGAAGCATCGAAGGATGGGCGTTGAATTTGATGGATTCCGGTGATGGGCTCAGTGTGAAGGGATGAGGTTATGTTGCTAGTGATTTAAAGGTTTTGGCTTAAATGGGTCTGGGTTAGTGGGTAAGGTTGAGGTTGATGCAGCATCTGAAATTCCAAAATTCATGGAGTTTGAGAGAAGTGGTGAGAATGGTGCTTTGAGGTGAATTTGGTGGTAAAAGTGAGAAAATGAATTTGAATCTACCTGCAGTGATACCTGAGGTCAACTTTGTAAACTGTTTGAAGGAAATGTTCAGGTATGAAAGCGAATGGCTCGGAGATATGCACATAGGTTGATTTCGGACGCTGTATTTCAACTTTTCGTTAACATGGAATTTTGCACTTTAATTTTGGTATGCTACAAAAATCCAAGAAATTACTTTTTTTCAATCAAATAATAAGAGATACACACTTTTAGAAAAGTCTCTTCTCCAAACATGTAACAGAGCTATGGTTGAATGCACAAGACTAGTGGTAAATATAACAATGAGTTCAAAAACAATTTACAAAATTAAAATAGAATAATTTACTAATAAATAATCCTGTGAGTTGTTTGATTCATAAGATCATGAAAAAAAGATGTGGCTGGGTGTTGAATGCAAGTTGTTTATGAAAATCCATTTGAAGCTGTTCTATTAGATTTGAGGTATCTTGTTGATAGTGATAAACCACAAACACCTATTTGAGTACTCAAGACCTTCCCACCAATGTTTCGAGAGCTTGAGTTGATTTGGTGCTAAACATTGCCATGGTTCTCACAAACTTATGAAATACCAAGGTTATTGTGTCTTGTGTGAGTAATTGTTTATCCTGAAATTTTTTATAATTTTATTATTTTTATTCTAGACTAGATTCTGGCATGGACTTTGCACTCCTTGCTCAAAGTTTTTCTCTTTGTTGTAATGGGGATTATTAAGATGAATTATTTTATCTTGTCGCATAATTACATTTTGGGTATATGATTCCACAAGAAAATTAAATGGTCAGTGCGCTTACATACGAAGATTTTATGTGCAGCAAGGAAACACATTGTTATTCTTGCTGAGGGATTTATTGCTGCAACTAGACAAGATGAACACAACAGCAGGGTCATTTGCTCTGCTTAAATTGGTGATGGTTCACGCTACATCTCATCACTGCTGTCCCGCAACTGGCCAAGATCGGATAAGTAGATCAAAACTCGGTTTTTCGGCTTACATTTTGCTCTCATCTCCTTCCCCCCCCCAGAGAAGTCCTGTAAACATATACAGTTATTGATGGATAGAAGTCATACAATTATACCCAATTGTATTCTTTCAATTCAGAGAATGAAAAGCTTTTCTGTATGTGTAGTAGAAATTATGTTTCTCTCTCGAATTTTCTTTTCTATTATCGGAAAAACAGATTTTCCTCTGGATCGATATATCTAACAGGTTAAAATGGTGAAGATGAAATGTATTTATTTCCTTCCTAGTCACAATCGTCATGTACTGTAAATGTAGAATATAAACTAGTCACAATGCAGAAGATGGTAGTGGATTACGATTACACTTGTGGCTTAGGAAATCTATGTGTGGGCGTTGGGGCATAATATTAATTAGTTTATTTTCACGTCCCAGGACCCTTTTGTTCTATCTTTATTTTATAACTTTTTTCTTTCTTTTTTGTCTTCACTAGAATATTCAAAAAGCTTTTCTGAAATTCTGGATGGGCAGGCACATGGGGTTGCAACAGGCAGGAGGTATTGGGTACTGATATATATGTTATTAATTCACTTTTAGATTAATCCTGTTATTAATTCTGAAAACTGCAAGATTATGATGCAAGGAACATACTAGATAATCTTAACCTTAGCAGGTCCCAAAAAAGTAATCATAAGGTGGGGAACAATAATTCTAATCAATTGAATCCAATCAATTGGAAGGAATTGGAATCATGTCATTTGGCAGTATGAATCTAGGTCTTCCTGTTTAGAGAGACCATTACGAGAAGATTGATCATCATTATTCAAAGTAATCAAGTGAATGTAAGTGAAACATAAGATGTTACCGCTTTCATAAAAAAAAGGCGTTTTTTTTTTCTTCTTCTTTTCTTTCTTAAATTTTCACCCAAAGGTCTCCTAATGCCTCCAAATCTTGATATTTACATGTTTATATTTAGTTTCCAAGATATGACATCTACTTTAAATAATAATCTACTATGTATATTGATTTCAGTGTTGATTAATGATTCAATAATATTGCATTATCACAAAATAAAAAAATAAAAGGAAAAGGAAAATATATATTATTTAAACTTATAAACAAGATTAGCACTTATAATGAAAAATACATTATTTGCTCACATGAGAATGTAAAAGCTATCTCGCAATACACAACACATAATAAATGAGAGTGGAAAACTTAGCTTTATTCTTGCTCCTCGCCCACGAGTGCTCCTTTTATTCCTTACAATCTTAGAATGTTCTTATCAATAATCAACACAAGCTATCTGCGTGCCTAATTTACAAAACGTAGACAACCAATAGAAAGCCCAATTACTAGCCATCCATATCCCATCAATGTGATTTTCCAGTCAAATCCACTTTCAAACTTTGCTTCTATTTCTTGAGAGGGATATGGTATTTCATCGGTTGTACATCTCTTTGATAATGGAAATCCACATAATCCCGGGTTTCCGTAGTATGAATCATTTCCAAATGTTTGAAATATCACTGAGGTATAAAAAACTAATAAAGATATGATTTTGAGAAAGATTCAAAACTTGAAACGCCACTGTTAGTTCTTATGAATTCTCCCACCGCCTTGTTTGAAGAAAGGTCCATGATTCAAGCATCTTCAAATTTTAAGATAATTTTACAGATCCCTATATAGCTTATAGACAAGTTGAGCTCCTCAAGAATTAAGATTCCTAATGCACTGAATCACTCCTTGAATTTGGTTTACACTAAAAACAATTGTCATGGAAAGTATTCAAGATTTTCACAAATTCACCTCTCGACTCCTTTTATCGTCACACCATCATAACTTATTAATTATCTTCCCTATGTATTCTTCTTGTCATGTTACCTTCCATCTTATGTTCATTGTTGCTTTCAAACTCTCAAATAGATTTCGTAAGTCGCCCTCAAAATCATTGTGAGCAAGACTAAATGATTCTTAGGCTCATGAATGGGGATTTGATTTGGAAACCCTATTTGACCATGGAAATGATTGTTACAAAACAAGAACTTGCAACTTTTGGAAGAGTTCCCAACCAATGGGAAACGACATTTATCTTGTTATTTCCAAGGTTTAGAACTTCAAGTTCTTTACATTTGAATAAAGATCAGGTAATAGCCCTCACTTTGATTTAACACTGAAGTCAGAGTTCCTAAAGAATTGCCTTCAAAAATGTTTGAGGGAATGATGCTTGAAATTGATTTCTTCAGAAATTCAAAACAGAGAGATTCTCGCTAAAATTTCCCAAACAATGAGGAAGCATGCCACCTGTTGTTGGTGAGACAAATCAAGAATTACCATGGAACCCGCTTTGCAAATCAATGGTGAGATTTCTACCGATTTGTTATGGGAGACTGAAAAGAAAAATGTTGAATTTGGAGGAGTTGGAAGTGGTCCTTGCAACAAGTTGGAATGAAGATCTAGAATTTTCATACTTTTCCATGGTTGCATCTCAAACCCACTTATGGAGTTATAAGAGAGATCTGCTGCACAATGTATCCTTCCCACGCCTCCATGAAAACGCCCACCAATGTTATTGTGTGAAAGGCCCAGAGTTCAGAATGTTGGGTAAATATGGAGTTGGAAATGAATACATGGTCAACGAGAGCATGTTGTTTGAAAGATCAAGGTCGCAAGATTTTGCAGCTTTTCAAACTTGTTTGCTCTTTAACACCACTCGCTATTTTGAAGAAAGATAAAGAGATGAAAGGTTCATAAGTTCAAATATTGAAGTTGAACTGACCCCATGTAACTCATCCATCCACACTCAAATCAATATTCTCCAATGAATCAAATTTGAATTCCCCAATATGACCAGCAACTTATTATGCCTGAGATCCAAAAAATAAATAACATTTAGGGTATGCAATCAAGAGCATTTTGGTATTGTCCCATTGAAATCAAATTATACTGTAAGAAATAATATAGGATAGACTTGAAAACCTTATATACAGAAGAAGGAATAGCTCCTTCTAGCTGATTATCAGAGAAGTCTAACTCATAAAGGTTTGTTAGATTTCCAATTGATGGAATCTGACCAAGGAAAATTGTTTCTTGAAAGGCTCCAATGAAATCAAATTTCTAAGATTTATAAAAACATTTGGAATTTTTTACCACTAAAATGATGAAGATCAAGACTCAAGTAAGTGATTCGTGTGAGGTTCTTCTAGAGTAGAAGCTGGTGATAGACCCTGAGAATTGGCAATAGGAGGTATCCAAAGTCTGTAAAGACTTTTAGATTGCCTAATAGCTATAGTAAGTTTCCACTGAAATTTGTGGATGATAAAGACAAGTAGATAAGGGAATTGTTCTCACTAATGTGTAAGTTTCCATTGAGGCTAGAATTTTCCACCAAGTCGAGAAGCTCAAGTTTTGAAGACATGAATGTCATCAAGCCAGAATCTCCCATGCAATCCACACCAGGAGAGATCTTAGGGATATCAAAGAAGACCGATTTTGCAAGGAATTAGGAAAATCAAAGAGATGGATATACCTTTGAGGTGAAGCTTTGCAACTTCTGGTTAAATTTTTGAACCAGAGAATCAAAGCCGAGCAGGGAAAATTTCAGCCATTCCAAGGGAGATCGAGTGCAACCAAGTTGAGAGGTGAGAGATTTCTGGGTGAAATTAGGGGCCTGAAAATCGAGAGTCGAGAGGTTGAGATGCGTCAAGTTGTAGAAACTGACCAAACTCAGCTGGAAACAGAGGACCCACTGAAGTCGTTGCGCAAGGTTAAGCCTTTGGAGATGAGGGAAAGCGGAAGAGGGTAGAGTGGGAAATGGATGGTTCCAAAGGTTAACTGCAACTGAGGTCGAGCTTTCCAATCACATGGCCAGTCACCAAATCACAACTGACCCTATCCCATGAGCAGCAATCACTACCCTCCTTCCAATACTCTGTTTTTTGGATAAGAAACCATAGCACCCAAAGAATCGAAATTGTAGATAGAAAATGATTGCTTGAATTGAAGCAGAGCAAGGGCCTGGCCATGAGGGCAGATTTTGGTGGAATTAGAGAAAGAGAAAGAGGAGGAAAGAAGAAGGTGAGAGCATGAGAGGAAGAAAAGAAAACAAAGGAGAGACTCAAACAGATCACTATTCTTACCATTCCCAAGGCAAAAGAGAGAGAAAGAGAGAGAGAGAGAGAGAGAGAATGAGTTGAGATGAGATGAGAGAATGGTGACGACTACACTCCTATTTATGCAGCGCATCACTGTCTCATCGCCCGAGCCCTTAATCCAGCAGAACTCGAAACTGCGTGGAGAAACTTCTAGGAAATTTCAAATCAGAATTAAAACTTAGAATATATATATATATATATAACAGGTTAAGGATATTTTTCTTTAAAAGTTTAGTTTATTTTCGCGGAAAATGGAAATATAGAGAAGATAAAACTGAATTTGATCACTAATGAGTCCTGAAAACAATTTTCAATATAACAAAATTAGGTCGATGAGGTGTCTATGGTTAAAAATTTGAAGGGCATAGAAAGAACCAGGTTGAAATTTCTAAGGAAACGTATTATAATAACTTTGTAATGCAATAAAATAGATATAAAAAGTTAAAAATTATTAGCTTGTTTATTAAAATTGTTCTTTGTATCATTTAAACACAAAGAATACAACATATTTTCTTTAAACTATTTGCGACCTAACTGTTATTTTTATAATTTTCTGTATTTTTAAAAAATGTATAACCGAATCCTTGCTTTTCTTATTTTTGTAATAAAAATGCAACCAAATATACCTGGTACGCCTGAATATACGGATTTATAATGTTTTATAAACATATAAATTAGAAGAAAATAAACATAGACAATCAAACACTAGTTTTCTAGCCACGATGGTGAAGATATTCTTTTATTTTTGGTTTAAATAAAAACAAGAATTTTTTTATAACTTTACTGGTGTGTTTAATGTTTAATTTTTGAAAAATATTTTTAAATATCAAGAAAGAAATGAAGAGATCAATAGATATTGTGAAAACAAAATGTGATTTTGAGGAATAAATATTTCATGTGTAATTTTCACTTATCAATAATCACCATTAACAAGCTTAATAGTGATGAATAAATCAAAACTGAATCTAATCAAATTTAATAACTTCATATATATATAATTTAAAAAGTTATTTAAACCGTAATTAGGTCAGCGTAAACATTAGATCTAAGATGGAATTTGTTATGAAAGTACTAAATTTATTTTTCTAAAAAATATCAAGTAAAATCTAACTCACATCTCATCCATGGTATTATTTGGAAGAAAAGTTTTTTTGCAGGTCTATTTTGGAAGAAAGTGTTTAAAACAATTAAAATGAAAGAAAAATAAAATGAGAAACTTAAAAGAATAGCGCTTAAGAGATGGTTAGGAAAAGGTTACTAAATGATTAACAACAGAGCTTCTAAACTCAATATAAAAATGTTAGGGGTGTGGAACTCACGTCTATAATGGCATTTTTCTTGGTCAATCACCTAAACTTTACTTTATAAAAAGACTTACTATTTGAATTATTAGTCCAATACGTTGTCCTTTTCCAAAGGGAAAATTCACTATCTTTCCAACTCAATCTTTGATTCATTTGGAAAAGAAGTATTTTATTATCCATGCGCCATGGCCAACTTGATTTTAAAAAAAAAAAAAAAAAAATTCCAATCTAAAAGGTTTGAAAAAGTAGCTTCTTCTAGGTTGAAACACCTAGAAGCTACCCAAATAAAAAACATTATATATATATATATATATATATATATATATATATATATATATATAAGCTGTCATAAATAGATAATTTCACTAAGATATACTTTTAAAGTTTTAAGTTTAATTATTGAATGTCACAAATTAGACATACATATATCACCTTTCTTTTTTACAAAACAACTTCAAAAAATTTTACATACTTTTATCTATTTATTTATAAATTTTTCAACATTTTCATTGTAATGATCAATTTTTTATATAGCCACTATTTGTATCAGAATATCTACAAGTGAGTATTTTTTTTTGATACATCTATAAATTAATTTTTTTTTTTTTCTTAGAATGGATAAGAAGAATAAAATGTGTAACTAAAACAAATTATAAACTTATTTATCATCATGTTATTATACAACTATATTTAAAAATTTTATATTTTGATCAAGATTTACTTTTAATGGAAACAATTGGAAAAGAAAATCTTTGTTCGTATATATCTTTTCAATTGACATTATATGTATTATATATGCTAGGGAAAACTAATTCCTAATTCCTCTAACCACTACCAATGTTTGAACTGATAATTACAAAATGATAACTTGAAACTCAGAATCAAAGAATTTCTTTCTTTTAATGATTATATATTATCTTGTTCGTATATTCCTTATAACTAAGCTTCTTTCAATGTTACTATTATTTTTGATGTTGATCTTATTATCTTTCTAATATTGATTCTACCATGATGCCGCAGCCTAGAAAGTGCTAAAAAATGTATAGCTAAATGAGTAATTACAGGAGTATTTTATTTTCATGGGATGCTGGTGCTTTGGGCTAATTTGTAAATTTAGTACGAACTTCTAACTATTAACTTTGTGAGTCGAAAGTAAATTCTTCCTTTTCTTTTCCTAGACTCTCAAGCATAAAATTTCCTGCCAAGATAGAAATGTCAAACTACAAAGCAATCTCTTAGAATGCAGATTCAAATAAGGTCTTAGTAAACTAGTCATTAAAATGTTATTTAATTATATGCATTGTAACTTTATTAACTGATACCACTGGCACTTTAGGTAGATAGAAGTCCTCCATGGGTGGAAACACCCTAGGGCAAGCTTTATGAGAAAAGTCAACTGGGAACAGAGGCAAAGAAGGGGCCACCACGCCTCATTTATCCTCCTCTTCCCCTTTGTTTTCCTCTTTTCTTTCACAGTTGTATTTTTCACAGATGTTCAGTTCCATTTCAGGTTTGATGTAGCTTCAAAAAACATAAAACAAAGGAATTTCTCTCAATTCATAATATCTCCCACATTGAGCCCCATGTTGAATACTTTATTTTAATGCCATGCAGATTTCACCCAATATTTCAATGGATTTTCGCTGATTTGAACGATAAGTGATGATTGTTACCTGTTGGATGATTCCACATCAATTATCAACATGGAGATGATATACCATCAGTACGGTTAGGTTTTGTGTCATACACCTTAGTTGATGACTGGATATACCAATAGGTTTTTAGGTGGTAACAAAGTATCATCTGGTATGATCATAAGATGCGTGCATGAACAATTTCTGTCACTGATATATGGAGTGAAAATGATCAAAAAAGAATCAAGAAACTGAGTTTAGAGTCGCTCATTTGATTTGACTAATATAGTCATCATTATAATCAGGTCGGATGCTGCAGTGAACTTGGAAAACGAGGTCATAATCACCGCCACTAAATGATACTTAAAATTCTTCGGTGTGATATCTTTCAAAAGGTGCTGGTCGGCATGTGCCCGGCTTCTATAATACGGTGTGAAAACAACTGGAGTTTGACTAGAATCACCCCAATATTAACATATCACTCACATGCATCTGTTACAACGAAGTTATAAACACTGTATATCCCATCGAAAACTCCCACAGCCACAGATAGGGTGCCATCATCCATTATGAAGAACTCACTAATAAAAACATACTTAAATCCATTTCTATTATAAATATAATTCAAGGCATCTGAGGCAAAAGTCTCAATCTGAGGAATAAGATGATCATGGAGGGCTTTTACGCCAGACACCTCACCCAATATAATTAAAACGATATATCAACAAAATATCTGTTCATAACTATAAATTATAAACATACCAAATAGTTATAACAAAATCATCTAGAAAATAAACAAATTTTGCCCAATCATCACTGTTTCTTATTTCTTCATTAATTTTAGATTTTTTCTTCCCATTTGAAGGTCAATCTTTCTGAAAAATCTATTATTTTTACTACTTTTCCGTTTTATAACTATGAAAATGTTTCACTTTAGAATTTTTTTCATTAATAAAATATGCACAATGAAAAAAACCTCTTTGGTTCTTTTCTTCTTTCCTTCAATCTAGCAATGAAAGTGTATTTGAGGGGCTTGCGCTAACTGTGTTCGAGTTAAAACGACGTCATTTGGTTGTTTCAGCTTCAAACACATCGCTTAGGAGATGTATTATTTATTTATTTTTTCAAAAAAGGTCACTGTTTTGGGGGTGTTGTGATTTAAAAAAGAAACAGAACCCCAAAACAACGCCGTTTTGGTGTTTGATTTAAAATTACGTGGAGCCTTACCCCTCTTCTTCTTCTTCCCCGACGTGGGCTTCTTCGCTTCTCCCATGTCGCAGTCACGCTCTTACAACTTTTCTCCATCTTCAATGCCAAAAGCAAAAAAAAAAGAGAGAAGAAGGAAGAAGGGGCTGAAGGGTAATATGAATATGGTGCAGCGGTGTACCGCAGTCAGAACTAACGACTCGCGCCACTAAGCGAGGCGTTACTTATGTGGTCTCAGCTGTGTGCGCCATAATCTATGCACATCCAAAAATTTTTGAGAGTCAGAGATCTTGAAACTTTAACATTGTATGCAATAATAGTGGTCATCATCAAATTTGGTCCATAAAGACCATCTATAGAAAGGTGTCTTGCCACCGATTATGTAATCTATGCACCAGCTTTTACACCATAACCATGACTTGGTGGATGAGAGATCATGTCATAATGGACTCAAGTCAGGGCAATTAAAAATTTGACCCAGAGAAACAAAATGGCTGTAAAATGGTGCTGGGTGAATCAAACAACAAAGGCGATAGGCTACCACTGTGAGATTCAACGCCTAAATCGCCAGCTGGTCGTATGTGGTAGAGAAGATAGTAGAGGATTTTGGCATGACGCCCCAAAACCCAAGAGTCCGCTGGATGAACCGCCAACCATGGAGATCGTGGGATGTTAAAATCCACTACCATTAAATTTTTCCTGGATCCACTATTTGACTGAATCAAAGTCCCACTGAGTCACCTCAAAATACAACATGATATATACACATATCTGACGATTATTAATCTAATCTTCAGTCCATATAAATGGGCACATAAAATTCATTTTGATCCATATTCAACATATATACACACGACTATAAAAACCATAGTTCATATATTAATCGATATCGATTTATAAAAACATTATATTAAAATTAAGGATTTTAATATGATGAAATATAAAAGATAATCAAAGTCATAATTCGCTTTTCCAATATTACTTCTTGAGTGACATTTCCATTTCCTATTCAAAGATTACGATTTGGTGAGCAATGCCCGAGATAAAATCTCTACAAGGGCTATTAACCTGGCGATATAATGTCATGCAACAATGAAAATCTTCCGCAAGATGTTTATCCTACACGTGAACTAAAATTTTTTTTTTCCAAAATTGAGTTTAATTTGATAATTTTTACCTCAAAACGTACACAAAACTTTAGATCTTCTTCAATTTTATTAAGAACTGATCATCGTTAATCTATTCACAATTTATTAATCAATCAATCATACTTAATTTTTATATAACGTCGGTTGTAATTGATTGGAAGACTTGACCACTGACCATGTTATGGTACTGAGATAGAGACACTGTAAAACATGAATAGCCAAGTGTTTCAGTCTAGACAATGAGCTCTGGTGGAGCTAATATTTGTCATCTTCAAGGCATGAGCATATATGGTTGAAGTGGTACGGATAACGACTGGTCTGAGTTGACCAAGCCAAACAAATGATGTTAGTGGGTTCTCTTAGGTCAAACCAACTGTAGTTTATGAGAGATGGCAAACAATTCGTAGAGAAGATATAAATAAAAATGAAAGATAGGCAAACAGCAAAAAGAAAGAATAAAGAAAAAGAAACAATACAAAGAGTAGTTGATAAAAGGGAGAGAAGTTTCTTTCTTTCTCCATTGTTTGGTAGATTTGGTGATCAAGAACGATCACACACTTATGAGGAGATTCTTCTCCGGCGGCTTCCTGTTAGCCATGAAATGGCACTGATGAGTTTGGTATGAAGATGTTTGTTAAAATAAACATGCAATTATATTTTCCTCAAAGTTACTTCATTGAAGTGTCACGAATGTCCGGCCAGCAATTGTCATGGTCGATTCCGCAAACATTTCACATACTTATTACTGGTGGAATCTGTAATCCGTAAAAACCACGAACAGCGCGATCTTCTTCCGGTTGACTGCGCCACTGGTTTTGTCGATGCCGCGAAACATGCCGATGCGCAACGGCGTTTCATAGAACCGCGACGCGAGTAGATCGGTTTTTTTCGTCCTGTAAATCGCAGAATTTTCGAACCGATACAGAATCAGAATATTACGATTTTCGAACTAATATTTTCACGGCACACTATCGCGCGCCGTTTTTCGTCGAACGAAACAAAGCTGTTTGTTATTATTTAATAAGAATTTTCGAACCATATGTTTTGATTGGCACGTCACTGTAATGTGTTGTTTCTTTTTAATGGAACACCGAAAACCGTTGGTTTGTTATTATTTAACGGCAACTTTCGGAACCAATATGTTTTATTGCACTAATACTTAATGCGTTGTTTTTTTTGGTTTAACGATCAAAATCAAAGTTATTGTTACGAATTGTAGAATTTTTCCGAACCATCGATATTACATGTCACACGTTAGTTTTTTGGCTTGAACACGGAAAACCAAAGTTGGCTGTTATTACTGAAATGCAATTTTCGAACTACGCGCTTTATCACGTCGTCATATAGTCGCTTTTCCGGTTTGAACACTGGCACCGTTGTTTGTTATACTGAACGGCAATTTCTGAATTATCATGTTTATTAAACACTACTACATGTGTCATTTTTTGTTTAACTGAAAATCACAAAGTTATTATTATTTTAAATGCAAAATTTTTAACTAATGATGTTTGATTAAAATGTTACACTGTGTTTGTTTTTCCGTTTTAATCAACTAAAGGTTATTCATATTATTTGAATAACGCCATTAATTTATGGAAACCATATAATAGTAATGTTTATATGATAAACGATTGAATGATAATATTTTAACATGATCTGATACATAATATATGAACGTTGTATAATGACATGATACCATTAATACTAAGATGAGTATTTGTGAATGTCCACATATGTTTTCATACATAATGGTTTGATATAAAATAAATTACTGTATCAAGGTATGTATATCATATTATGAGATAAACATGGAAAATCATTTATAATCATCAGCTGAATCCGGTAATAGAACGGGATTGTCAAATCGGTGTCCACAAAGAAACTAAAATGGAAAATGAAATAATGGCTGAGTATGAGATGATAAAATTCCCAGGAAAAACCTAAACAGGTTAGACAATGGATCACGGAAGTCCAAAACAATTATGTAAAACATCCACAGAACTCAGTGCCTTGCCGTAAAAGATACCTAAACAATTAAATTAAACATCACAGATCACAGTTGTGAGATGGTTCTTAACTGATCAAGACGATTCAATGGCAATTATGTTAGTGGTGGTCTTGAGGTTGATCCTGTAAGATTAAATATGTAAGAAGGACGCTCACACACAGATTTTTCCATGATAGTGATGGTCATACACTTCTGATTTGGGTTGTGGGTCGACCATGAATGATCATTTACACAAAATTTTGTAGAATATCTCTCACAGATTTGTGATCTCATCTATTTAGTCTTATCTTCACTGGGACCCTTTTCAAAAATATGATAGGCATATAATGACTACGCTCCTTAGAGGCTCAGATTTAGTAGCCGCAACTGGTCTGGATTCTGTCAGGGTATGGATTAGAAACACCTTTAGCTTTGACTGATATATTTTTACATGAGAGCACAAATATGAACTTTGATCATAGAAATGTGGTCTGTAAACCAGATGATTGAGAGGACACTAGTCCCACCAAATACTTTTATCATAAAGGGTTCAAGACATGAGACACACATGTAGTTTCCAGTCATTTATCAATGTAATCTCACTGGGGCGTTCACAATTAGACGAGCCAGTATGAATTACCAGAAATGGGTACACCGGCTTGAGACATGTCATCGCAGAGCATCACACCGTATAGTCATGCCAGAGTTTTGAGTTGTTATCGGTGTCGAACATTAACCATCATATTATATCAATGGTTCAGGTGGGGTGTTACCTGTGAGTTCACAGACGATTATCAACATCATGGTTTTCCGTTGATACTGATCAGATGTTATGATCAGCAATCACGAACGGATGACACGCGGCAGACTATGATAGAAACGCAACACAGGTCGGAAACGAATCTTTGAAGTCAGAAACAAACCATGGTTCTGATGTTGGTCTTCACTTATTATTCGCACAAAGGTTGAAGGACATCAAAACATTCAAACCGTTTGACTTTGTAGACATAGCAGAGATCAATAGATATCGTCAACGGTGATATCTTCACCATCAATTATTTGACTTCAAAGAAATCGTTGGAGGGTCATAAGGTCATGATGAGTCACACCACAAACATGCGCCAGAGTCAGAGTGTCGTAACTCCGTAGGTTCAAGGCAACACCATCCTCTCCAATGTTTCACTTATATGATCCTGGGCAGCTCACCATTGGTTCACTAGATCGAGATTCTTCCGCCATGAGACTCAACTCTTGATATAATATCGATTTTAATACTACCATTCAAATTATATGAGTCCTATGATCTGGATAATCACACTATGATCAAGATGATCAAGACATGGGATGATTTTCATATCTATAAAGTACTTCTTCCGGCTTCTGCATATGTCCAAGAGTTCTTCAGCCAGACAGTGGACGCTGACCAATGAGCAATGAGTCACATTCACTGCAGATGACACGCCAGATGATTGATGCACACCACGCCATACTGTTAGTTCGAGATGTGGCCAGCCGTCCGTCCAGCAAGATTCGAGGAACCGGCAAGAGAGGTGTCTCATGGTTAAGATAACTATTACTGTTGGAGATGATTTACCAGAAGATCAAGATGGGGTTAGCAATAGCGCTGATGGTCGTTCTTCTTCTGGTCGGCTGTGAGAGGACTTCGCTCATCGAGGTCAGCGCTGGGTCAAATAACAAATGTCCAGCGTCCAGTTACCATCAGTCGGGAAGATGATATGTCAATCACATCACTGAGACACACGAGGCTGAACCCGTCCTGATGACATGGGTTTCAGGATCATGACTTCACTGCATCCCATCACCATGGGATGGTTGAGCTAGATCAGATGTTCCTCCCACCTAACACGGCCGGGGGAATGGTGCATCACTTCAAAAGTGCGACACTATATCAGTGGTTTCACACAGTCAAAGGGGGGCTAGAGGGTAGAGGTCTAGGGCAGTGCACAGCCAGACTCTGTGCCTCCCAAAAAGAGCCTCATCATTACCCAAGAAATGAAAAACAGATCAACAAGATCCAGGCACTGTTTTACTTTTCGGTCATGGCAAGGAAGATTTGATCTCAAAAATTTGACTCTACTGATTCCTGTGAGAGTATCATTTAGATAAGAACTGACTTCAGCCATTGTGTAGTTCTCCCTAGGGACTAAGGAGAGAACTGACTTGATATTTTATGATGAGTTAGAGATCTCCAGACTCACTACTGGACCTTCTGGTCACGGACATGTCGAGTTCGAGGTCACCACTGGGATGGAACTGTCGATCAAAGAGACTGGGTCAATGTTAGATTGTGGATCCAGAGGAGAGCCACTCACCATATAATTAGACGGTACTTGCAGGTTCGCGAATGAAATTTACTGTCACCCCATACCTTGTACGATTCAATGCATGGCATGGGCAAATAGTCGGGCTAGCTAAATTTAGATTCATAGAGGAAGAGGTTATACGGTGATATGAGAGTCTACCCTCGGTGGTTTAAGAGCACGAGGATGTTCGGGGACATTACCATATCACTCCCAATCGAGAGTAGATTCTTCACATTGAGTCGCATCCCGCACACTACTTACACTCATAGATGGAACTGGCTGGAGCTACAGAGTCAAGGTCCACATGCGAGTTACCGGGCAACATTAGATCAAGTACTTCACCATGGGTGCTCCGGCTTCTATATAAGAAGAAGGATAAGACCCTTCAATTATGCATCATTGCTGCATAGCTTGAACAGTGGTTACACCAAGAATCCTGTGATCCACACTTGGTGATCATTGATGACTTATTTGATCAATGAGATGGGCTGGTCACTCCAAGATAGACCTTCAGACCGCTACCATCAGCTTGAGAGTTGTGGGAGGCAGACATCCCTGGAGACAAATGCTCAGACGGTATAAGCAATTCTTGAGCTAATGGCGGATGCCCTTTTTGGACGATGAATGCAATCTGGCCAGATCTGTTGGCTCATGAATAAAGTGTCTCAAACCCTATTACCACCTAGGGTACCTACTGATGACTATACCATCTACTCCCAATCTGAGCGGAGCATGGAGACCACTTAAGAATCGTGACTACAAATGATGGGATCACCGCCGAAGGCCAAGTCCAAGAAGCAGTCAGCCACCGAGGTGGGCCGCAATGAACACTTCCATATCAGCCGGACCCAGCGGTCGAGGTCGATGATTTGGAGAGACCTAAGCCGCCGAGATACGTATTTTGGGATTGGAAGGCAGATTAAGAGGTTTAGAGTGATTTCGCTAGGGTGTGGTCACACAAGGCTTGATCCTAAGAGGTCAAGTTTGAATGGGATGATCTGGTGCAGCGAGCTGCCTGAAATTTGAAGAGGAGGCTTACTTCATTCATTCTAATATCCCTTGAAAAGGGGACAGAGGTAAAACAGAAGAAAATGTGATGCTTCACACTGACTAGGGTGTGTCCCGATGCAAACCTAGTTGTCAATAGTCTTTATGACTTCATAGCTAAGAATCACGAAAGTAAGAATTTATCTCACACACATGGAGGTTATCACTTATTTCGCCCGGAAGGATTGGCTACTACTATATGGTGATATTGAAGCTGCACCAACAAAAAGTCTAATATATCTTTCTCACGCACAGATCTCGCATATTGAGGCAACATAGGTGGATGAGCTGAAGGATTATTGATTTCACTTCAGATACTATCCTGTGAAGGCAAATGTGGTGGCCGAAGGCGCACTAAAAGTCACAGTGGAGTACTGCTAGTATAGCCCTTGAGGCATGATTGAGATGATAAGGCCTCTGGACCAGCACATGAGCTGTGCCCAAGGTACCTGGGACATGACACACGCTGCCTTCTACTGGGCGAGTGATAGAGTCCAAAGATTTAATCAAGATCCACCAAAATGAGTACGCTTAGGGTACAATGGTATCAAGGTCAACAATCAACATATAGTCTCCGCTGATAGACTGTGGTCCTCAGTCGACTGATTTGAGGGAGGATCCTCGTGAGTTCCATCGCTCCCATTCATTGCAGGTATCCAGTGGCACGAAGATGTATCATGACCTTCGTCGCCAGTATTACTGGAGCGGGATGAAGAGGCATGTCGGGGATTTTGTCCGACTAGCAGGTCTTTACGTGCCAAGCAGGCCGGCATCGAGCACCAGAGACAAGAGGCTGGCCCGTCATCGAGATAGCAGAGTGGAAGTCGTGAGCACATCACGCATGGACTTCGTGACTCACTTGCCACGACACGCGGAAGCATGATGCGATATATTATAGTGGAATCAACTCGCCAAGTCGGCACATTTTCAGCCATGCAATGACCTTCACACCGAGGAATTATGTGCTGTATATATCGAGATAGTACGATCAGATGGTTCAGCCTTCTAGTATCTGACGAGATCCCCGGTTTACTAGTCACCGAAGAGCGAAGGCCATGCGAGACACAGTTCTTTCTGATGAGTACGCTTTTCATCCTCGATGGATGGTCAACTCCAGCGACCATTCGCATCTTCATGACATGCTACAGCAATGGCGCCCTGATCTCAAGGTAGCCGGGAGGAGCACTGGGCCTCGTAGTTCGCCTACAATAACTTATCAAGGTATTTGATAAACTCATGAGGCTCTCTACTGAGGCCAAGGCCATCATCGATATGTTGACAGAGGTGGAGAGAGCTCCATCAATGGTCCGTAGATTTGATAAGAGACACACCTCTATAGCTGTATGATCCGAAAGCTTCCCATCGCTTAGAGCCGACAAAAGAGTTACGCTGATATACGACGACGACCTCTAGAGTTCGAGGTGGGTGATCATGTCTTCTCAAGGCATGCCTGGCAGAGGATCGACGGAACGGTGGTCGTCGGTAGTACTGGACCTGGAGTAATTTCGAGAGGGTGGGCGTTGCACACCTAAGGCGCTGCCAACTCGAAGGTCTGTTTGCTGCTCGGCCGCTTTCACGCCTCTCATGCTCAAGGCACCCGCATCCAACCCATATAGTGGATCGGGGGAGAGCCGTTGTTGCCACAACCTTCTCGAGGAGGGACCAGTGCGTATCATGGATAGCCAGAGCAGGCTTGGCAAGACTGAGGTTTGTGAAGGTGTTATGGCAAAGACCGAGGAGTCGAGTGGCGCTTGCACATAGAGCGCAAAGGACACCGCACGCGCCAACCATCTATTCTTGTTTGTGCGGTTGCGCGTTTCAGTCATTAATGCTTTAACACTGCATAAGTGGCATGGTTGATTGTTTGTATATGGAATTTTTGACGAAATTCTTAAGGGGGAGAATGTGAAAGGGGAAATTTTCTTCTAAAATGAGCTAATCGGTAATTCTTACCCGGAACGGTACAGACAAAAACCCTATATCTTTCTAGACTCAATACAAACGGATCACGTCAAGAATCATCTTCAAATCTAGTTGAACCAAACGAATCAAGGCCACTTTGCAGACCACGATTGGCACGATTTCGAGACTAAATCCATTAATTCACGGGTGCCATGTGGCATCAGATGGGAGACACTTGGCACATGGGTGGGCTGGCGTCATCTCTTAGGATTGCATGAGTTGGGTAGGACAATGTCAAGCCACCTCATGCATGAGTACGAAAGTGGTCAGTTGTAGATGGAGAACACTCGTCTCGAAGTTGACCAAGTGTCAAACAAATGGATGTTAGGTGGGTTCTTAGGTCAAACCAACTTGTAGTTTGAGGAGAGATAAAACAATTCAGAGAAGAGGAGAAGAAAGAAAAGAGAGAAAGAAAGAAAGAAAAGAAAGAAAGGAAGAAAAGAAAACAAGAAGAAAGAAAGAAAGGCAAAGAGATAGCTTTTTTCCTCTGAATACTCAGATTTGGTAATCAAGAACTGATCCTACACACTCAAGAGGTGAGGGATCTTTCCTCCCATATATTTCTTGTTTGGGGCCATGAAAATGGCATTTGGTTGAGTTTGGTATGCTATTGTTGAATGAACATGCAGAATTGGTATCTTTCCTCAGTTACTTATGTCGAAAATGTCCATGCGAAAAGCAGCCCTAGTGGGCTGATTCCATAAATACTTTCTGCTATGATACGGTCATTGTAGACCGCTTCTTTTTGTGTCCCTGTAGTGTTCCAGAATAGCAGACCTAGGAGCTGATTTGTAGAAGCTACTGGTTTCTGGAGCTGATACATGAAATATACATGCTGATACAAGAACAGCTTTATAGAAACCGTTGATGTTAGGATCCGTTTTTTTTGGTCCTTGTAAATTGCAGAATTTTTCTGGAACTGATATGCAGAATTTAATATTAACATGCAGAATTTTCTGGAACCAATATGCTTATTGCATGTCACGCACATGTGCTGTTTTTCTGGGCTTAACACTGAAAATCAAAGTTGGCTTGTTATTACTTGAATGCAGAATTTTCTGAACTAATATGCTTATTGCATGTTATTGCATGTGCTGTTTTTTTTGGGTTTAACACTGAAAATCGTTAGCTTGTTATTACTTGAACGTA
This sequence comes from Tetrastigma voinierianum, assembly GCA_016808115.1. Lineage (NCBI taxonomy): Eukaryota > Viridiplantae > Streptophyta > Magnoliopsida > Vitales > Vitaceae > Tetrastigma > Tetrastigma voinierianum. The sequence continues at coordinate 550,086 of JAEQBH010004639.1, forward strand.
CCTTGAACTAATATGCTTATTGCATGTGTCATTGCATGTGCTGTTTTCGGGCTTTAAATACTGAAAATCAAAGTTGGCTTGTTATTGTTACTTGAATGCAGAATTTTCTGGAACTAATATGCTTATTGCATGTCATTGCATGTGCTGTTTTTTTTTGGGTTTTGAACGAAAATCAAAGTTGGCTTATACTACTTGAATGCAGAATTTTCTGGAACTAATATGCTTATTGTATGTCATTGCACGTGCTGTTTTTCTGGTTTTAACACTGAAAATCAAAGTTATTTGTTATTACTTGAATGCAGAAATTTCTGGAACTAATATTTATTGCATGTCATTGCATGTGCTGTTTTTTTTTTTTCGGGCTTTAACACTGAAAATCAAAAGTTGGCTTGTTATTACTTGAATGCAAAATTCTTCGAACTAATATGCTTATTGCAATACACATGCTGTTTTTTCTGGGTTTTAAATAATCGAAAAATCAAAGTTGGCTCGTTATTACTTGAACAGAATGCCATGCAGAATTTATGGAACCAATATGGTTAGTATTATGTGATGTACCGATTTGAATATGTGGAATATTAACATGACCCGCGCTGTATGTTAAATATATGAAATGTTGTGTGGCTAGACATGAGGTTCATAGCACACACATAGTACAGAACTATGTAGAGGCCACATTGGTCATGGTTTGAGGCAAGACAAATTGTATTGCATTGTGTGGTAACACCACATTACATGAGAGTGTGTACATGGTACCGGGATTAAAATTATTGCGTTTAATCGTAGGGGCTTCGGGAATGGGACGAGTCAAATTGAATGGCGAGTGCAGAAACGAAAATGAAAATGAATGTGTCTAAGAGCGCAGGATAGATACCCCTCGTGAAAAACCCGAAAAACCCGGTTAGACAGCGTATCCACCGGTGGAAAGCCCGGCAAGTCGGAGGGTGTAAGAGACCCGCGCGAGACTCCCGGTGCCTGTTGCCCAAAAAGACACTAAACGACAATGTAAATATCACATAATGAGCTGTGATGGTCTAATTGAATTCGCATCATTTCCCATTGGCACTTGTCCGCTAGGGTGGTGGGTCGGAGGTCACCTTATCACATGTACAGGTCGCCCCACATGCACAGATTTTTCCATGATGTGGATAACATGTATGCACGGATTGGTTGTGGGTTTGATTGTGAAATGATAATTTGTATGTGCATTTAGGTAGGAAATAGCCCTTATAGGATTTATTCCCATCAAGGCAGCCACCCGCTGTGGGACCCCTTTTTCAGCATGTGACGTAATAAAGTGCATGACGCTCCAGAGGCCGGATTATGAAGGGCCGACCGTAAATTGATTCTGTTTTCAGGTATATTGGGAACGACCTAGTTTTAATATATGTTTTGTATTAGGAGTGAGGGTCAACTCTTAGATCTATAGAAATGTATGGTCTTGTAAACGATGGACGAGTATATGATGATACCTATTATTTATTTATCATGGTGCGTCTCAAGGACATGAGACACAATGTCGTGTGCTTGACGGCAGGTAGTCACTGGGACCCCCCGGGCTTTGGGGGTGTCACACTATGTCATGAATGAGATGACTTAACATGTCCCATGTACCGAGCCCTTATCGACTCCCTCTCTAAACCCGACTTTCACACATGCTTATGCCTAGAGAAACTCACATTGAGCTTCAACGAATGGTCTTTTATCTAAAAACAAAATCTTTGTTTTATAAATAAAACATCGACACCTCCAAACCACTTTGGGTATACCAAAAAAGTATTGACAATTTCAAACCGCTTAAATAAAAACATTGGACAATCTCCAAAACCGCTTTAAACAAAAAGCATTGACAATCTCCGAAACCGCTTTAAATAAAGCACGACACCAAAACTTCTTGACTTCTTTAGGACATTGTACCTGTGATCGAAGCCGCACTATCAACACCATACACAGCGGTTGATTTAAACCATGAAGACCGTGGAGCTCTATTAGACGTCATCGTATTAATCCACCACCCGCTCACCAAGAATGGTGAATGACAACCATGCACACCCACCCGTTTACATGATGTCCCCGGCATATGGAAAATGCACAAATGTCATTGTCTAATCACATCATATATATATAATTATGCTATATGCAATATTATGCCTACTCATATTATTAACCCATGCATCAATTGACATTTATATCACTGGAACACATAAATTCAAATTTAAATCATACAATTCATGCCAACATACTTAACACACATACATTGACATCTACAAGTCATCACCAATCGAAAATATTCTATTTTATCTTCTAGGTCTAATTGTGATACCATGTCCACAAATAGCCTACAACAAAGCCATGCCATGGCCTCAATAATACAAAACTCAGCATTTTCCTAAGTTTCATGGATAATTATATGAACTTGCATATAATTACCAAACAATATACACCACTTCAATGTATTGATCGCTATATCATTCTGAATCACAATTTGCACACTTGGTGCTAATCAAATTTATGAAATATATGGGCACAAAATGCCATTCATAGCCTATTTCTAGATTCTAGACTCAAGAGCTTCAGAATCCAAGAACACCAAATTTGGACTCCTAACTTAGGAATTATAAGTTTCAGCCATGAAGAAAATCAAGAATATCAGAGCTACACCTATAGCAGCGGAGGCTACTATATTTCATCATCATTTTCAAACATAATATGAGCTCAAATTTCATTACACTTATATATGTAAGGGACTTATACTTAGCGCTCTATAGAGTCTAAGAATGAGGGAATCGGAGTTCGGAAATGAAAGTTATGGCCATCCAAAGTTGGATCATAACAAAACAAGAAAAATCAGTTTTTTTTTTTTTAATAACACAACCATATTATTCAACTACTACAATAACAACACATAAAGGATCCTGATTAGACCTAATTCAACAAGGCATCATCCAGCCTCAACACCTCCCACTAGTCCCGATCGCTGATATCAAATATTTAAAATCCAATAAACAGTGAGTGATCAGGTGTACTTCCAGATAGCCTAATATGTACGCAGACACAAAAATGACCGTATCCCAACATGTCACCGGTACATGTTTATAAAACAAGATATGTCACCGAAAAGTGCCCGTATTGTTGTTCTATTTTTCCATATTTTCCACCAATTCAACTCATATAGTCCATATACATTTCAAACCATTTCAAATTCATCTTGACATCTATTTGCCATCAACTCTTCACTTCTTATCTTCTTTCAAACCTTTCCACATGAATTTCCCAATACCATTCCTAATATAAGTTATAACCCACACACAAACCCACATTAGCATTTGTTAGGTTTGTTCTAAACCCTAACTCACTACTTGCAATTTAACATGAACTAATCCCTAAGAGAGGGATTTCATACTTATCTTAGCCATTTAGAGCTTTTTTCAACCCTACCTTCAATAAATCTTGATTAGGATAAAATCCTAACAAACCCTAGATTTGGAACTCATAAACTCTTTCTAGAATCCCATACAAAATTCATATGATCCTATAATAGAATCCATACCCGTTAGTTCCATATCTTTGCTTGATCTCCTCCTCCTCCTTCTCTCTTTCTTCTTTCTTTCTTCTTCCTCTTTCCTCTTCTCTTCTTTTCCCCTTCACTAGCTTCTTCCTACAAATTGAGACCATAATTTTTTTGTCTTAAATCAAACTTTGAGTTACGCTAAGTGTTTAAAATTTTAAAAAACCCATTTTTGGGTTAAGTTTCCTTTATTTTCCTTTAGTCTCCACTTTAGACAAATTTTAGCTGTTATGTTATTTCCACTGGCCCAAATCAATCCATTGGCCGCACTTTTAAGTCTCTTTGACAATTTAATGATTTAACTTTAAATCTTGTAAATTTGGGTTCATTTATGTTTCATTTAACCTTACCAAACATTTAAATATGTTATAAAACACCCAAACAGGTCGAAAACTCGCTAGGGTATATTTTGGGGTGTTACAACCTGGATATCAACTTGCGACCTTCCTTCCCTGTCCACATGAAGATAACCTACTAGCGATCCCACACACAAACAGAGGCCAACGAGTCCGCCGCCGTCATTTTGTAATATCGCATCTCACGCCTTCTCTGCGCAGACTCACAACACGATGACGCTGCATGAGAAAATCAACAAAGCAACAGCAGTGGACCCTAAAACCCAACACTCTAACAACTAAATTCAAAACAAGGAAAAGAAAGATGTTAAGAAGAAGATCTAATTTAACTGTTATAGCAAACATGAAAACAATTCAGGAAGACAGACAACAGAAGCACCACAAGTGCCTGGAGGCTTGACCAGTGATTATCAACCCAGAAGAAGTGGAAAAGTGCGATACAAGGATTGTTTCTAGCATGGCAGGGCTAAACAGCAACACAAAAATCGAAGAGAGTCATCATGATCGCATGACGCTTGACTACACAAAGCTCATCAAACCATCCCTACAAGCCACGCGGGCTTCAACCCATCTGGGCACGCTTTAGGCCCCGCCTAAGCTCGCAACCCGGCGGTCGAGATCACCGAGGGGTAAAGAACAACATATACACCGGCTCAGAGCACAAGCCTAGGGTGCAGGCTCAAACCTCCGCTTTATGAAGGGAGTTGGGGCATCGACCCAATAAAGAAGCTCAACCCATAGTGAGATCCTACCCATGCCAGCACATGGCCCAGCCTAATTGAACCACCCGCCGTAATCGCTTATTATAGGCGTTACACCAAAATCATGTAAAAGGGAAAAGGTCAGCCTCTCTGCATGATCCAGACCAATTATTGAAGAAGACTTATTAATATGGTCTTCCATTATCCCTTAAGAATCGGTCCATGATAAGGAAAAGGAAACTCCTTACCCAAAGGAAAAGGAAACTCCTTACCCAATGAGAGAGATACCTTATCACCATCTAACAAGGAAAGTAACCACTATTTCATAAATACCACCTCCATCTTCACCACAAAAAGGCATCGCAGCTAATAATCATAAAATAGTTGAATTCTTTTCCTTCTCATAAGAAAAGAAACTGATTTAATCCATCTGAGCGGCGGCCAAGTAATAACTCGTTGGGATCACCCTTCATAAAGTTGGCAATAATCCACAACCGAACAGACCGCCTACAATTCAAGAAGCTCCAAATTTCAAGATCGATAGAAACACCATCAATTTTGTAGATACCACTGAGAGAGAGATAATGACAACACTCATGAACACTTTTACCGGTAAATTTTGAAGATAACATGAAGAGTAAAGCAAGGAACCCAAGAACAAACTTTATATCGCTGAAAGCATGAAAATAACACCTTCTCATGGTGCTTTTAAATTAAGCCAAGGATGAGTCTTATTACAAATCCTCTCATTTCAAACCAATTCACACGGATAAATCAAAACCCATTTGCTCACTGATCATATTAATCAATCGTATCTGCAAAACGACAAGAAACCAAAAAAGCTAAATCTTTCGGTTTTTTTGTGCTTGTCGATGTTGGGAGCCATGGAGTCGCGGCAAATGTTACATGACGCCACGTCGCTTTCGCCGTAAATCTTTTGCACAATTACAAACCATATAGATAAACATAGCGAGCACCAAGCTAAAAATAACAATAAAAGAAGAAAAATATGCCCTCGAGTGGTAAAGGGTGGGATGGGTATAACGAGAAATCAAGATCGAATACTTCTAAGAACATATTTATTTCACAACGTAATATATAAAGTAAGAAGTAAAAATTCAAAAAAAGGAAAACATATATCACGCTTTTGAGAATCAAATGTCCCGAAATTAGTGATTAGCACAAGATAATATGGACTTCAAGTACTTAAGTGATATAAAATTAGGTATTTTTTTTCATTTCATTTTTACTATACATAGGTCTCGTATGTGGAAGTGTTAGTGAATTTGTATCTCTTCTACATTAAATTGGTTAGCTCGAATAAAACCAATAAACAAAAAACAAAACAAAAATATCGGTAATTAAAAATTATTCAAATATTTAATTTTTTTGAACAAAAATATTAAAAATTAAACAAAAATATACATATTAAAAAATTATTTTGACAAGTATAAAAAAATGATAATATCAATTAACTTTTAAAAATATTTGAAATTCTAAGCTATATTTATATTTATTTATATTAACAAATAAATTATTTTTATTTTATTACTTCAATTATTTTGTTAAAATATATCACCTATATTTAAAATAAGAAATAAATATTTTTATGATTTATAAAAATATTATATTTTTAACATGCACTCCCCGATGGAGGAGCTAGAGCTGGTAATCCACCATTTGTAAGGTTTAATATCAGGATTTCAATGAAATACGCCGAATTGGTGATAAAATGGCCAAAAATCATTGACCGACCATCAGCTGAGGATATCATTTTAATTCTCCACAAATAACCAACACGCCGATAAGCTGGATTTTTGTTCCGGTTGTATAGTACACCATTGTTGGCACAGTGTAGGAACAACACATTATAAATCACACTGGACTCGATCAAGGATCCCGACTGGATTAACTTAATGAACCCGAGGACCTCCTTCCACTCCAAATCTGAGAGAAACATTTCTTAAACAATCAATTAAAAATCCGCGGCTTAACCCTTACATAGCCTCTTAACATATCTTTTAGAAATAATGCGGAAGAAGTGTAAAATTTTTTTTTCTTTCCTTTTCCAACACTTGTTTTTCGTAAAAATCACGTGAGTTTCCTCCGCTTTTCGGACTTTCCTAAATACAAAACTCAAGTAAAACATTTAAAAACACTTAATCTTTCAATCCTCACTCAACTTCAGACTCACTGGCCAACACAATCAAACACAATATATATATACATTTATTCATTTCAATCATCAAAACATTTCAAACTTCTTCAATTCCATGCATTTGTTTTTATCAAAAGATCGCTTTGTACCGACTTAAGCCGACCATTACACGCACTCGGCCCACCGAGGATCAAAGCCCAATGAGTTCCTTCAAAGATTCACATATATACATATATACATGACAAAATATTCAATATATACACATGCAAACTGAGTACACTAATCACGCAGCCGCTGCCTCCTCTCAATGGCTTCGACTCACCGCACAGAGGATGCTCTACCTCACGCACCATCTCTGGTCCCAAATGTTTTTAAAACATACTAAAAGAATGAGCTAAAGGAGCCTGAGTGTACATTTTCATTAAAATAACATTTTCGCATATATCAAAGTAATACATACTTATACAATTAAACTAATTATGCCTAAACATTATACCTTAAACTTTCTTTTCTCTTTATAATAAATACTTATACAATTAAAATCCATTTACGCCTTTTAAACTTTCTTTTTTTTATTTATTTCCTTTATTTCTTCGATGGAACCCAGTGCAGCCAAACACACCACTAGCTTCCGGCATCGAATGACATGAGGGACAAATACACCCAAATATAACCACTACGTCGCGGGAGAAACTCACGCTTGCATGTGGTTCCAAATTAAGACCTTATCAATGCAAAGCGATATTACTCTGCATTAACTCTAAATTCCTCCCCGCTAGTAACCTATGAACTTACCTCAAATCCTTACACGCTGCTAAGGTACTTCTACCGATACTACCATAACGGGCCATATGGTTAGGTAACCATCAAGAAACCTTTCTTCCAAATACATTTATAAATCCATTTAAAACCTTTACTTTATCATTAAAACTCATATATATATATATATATATATATATATATATATATATATATATATATATATATATATATATATATATATATAAATATACATATGCATTCTTTACACATTTTTAAACGTCCATAATGCTCTTAATATTATGCATACATATATAATTTAACATAATTATATATATTGACAAAGATAAACATTTTCACATGGCTGCGCCAACCCTTCCACATGTCTTCACCTTATGTAATCACGTTTTTAAATCTTTCAATGGTACATTAAAACCATTCACTTTTAAACCCAATTGGTAAAATATTTCACTACCGCTCATCGCTCAACTCGCTTGCTTCCGTCACTCCTGCTTCGTCCGGGAGCAGTCCTTTTTCACCTTTTTCAAGAAAAACCACAATTAACCATTAACCGCAACTCCATTAATCCGCCTATACACATTCTCCGCTTTCACCCAACCATCAAGATTCTACTAAACTACTTAACCACACTTAAAAATATGTAACCAAGGAAATGACCAAATCACCCATTTTCTTTACAAAATGACCTAATGCCCCTACCCGATTTTACACCCTGGACCTGTTGAAATACCCATTTTTCAATGTCTTAACTAATATTTCACATCACTTGTCTTTATACTTCTTTTGAAACTAATGTGCTATGGTTCTCTCCAATTGAATCACCCAAACCGGAGTTAATCAAACTCACTTACGTTCAAAACAACCGCTAACTATGTTAAAACTAAACTGTAATTTGGCCGCACATGGCCTCATTTCAGCAAATTTTTAAATACATAGAATCAGAATTCGACGATGCCTATTTCTATATGTTTGATTCTCTCTGAAGTCTATTTTAACCAGCAACTTGAATCACTCAAATCGATCAGAAATGAGCAAGTTATGGTCAAACAATGAATTGGTTTGAAACAGAAACAGAGCATTTCTGCACTGGACCGCTGCCTTAAAATGACCGTAATGTGTTTTTCTTTCCACTTTTTTTTTTCTCTAAACACTCCAATCTAATGCCTTATACCTCAATTTAATAATGTCAACCACTCAATATATCACACAAATTTACTATCAAATCCTACAATTCCTCTCACTTTTTTCAAAACCTAACCTAATCCATTTCCTCTCAATTGATATCAAAATCATCATTCAACTTAATACACCAATTTAACATTCATACTAGAAAATTCAAGACATTAGACATGAAAACATCAACCCTAACTTTAAGCACCATTAAAAACTTATTTGAATCTTGGTTTCCGCTTTCCTCTCTCCTCGCTACCACTTGCAGAAGACTGTTTCGCGAGGCAAAATCACCTCCCTGCCCAGCCTCGCCTCCTACACGTTTCCTTTCCCTCTCTTTTCTTTTCCTCTATTTTCCTTTTCTTTCTCCTTTCTTTCACGCTTGTCTTCTCTCCAAAATGAGACCAATTTTGGTCTTTAAATCCCATGTTTTAAGTTATGTCCATTTGGCCTTCCAAAACCTTTTTTTTTTTTGCTTAACTTTTCATTTTTGAATTTGGCCCCCATTTCTTTATTTATTCTGATCTTTCTATCTTTAATCCCATAAATCCTTCTATTTACATTTTATTTTCAAGCATTTTAGATATTAACCCCTAGGTTTTTCTCATTTATGACCACTAGGTTCGAAGTGGTAAATTACCTAGTTACCCCTTGGCTTTATTATTAATCTCGGTCTCTCGCTTTTAGCGTTCCCGAAAATTCATATTTAGCTTATTGCTAGTCACCTTACACAAGTCAAAACTGCTGGCATTTTCAAGTTATATATCGACCATGCATAAATCTTTAAACAAGGATTTTCTATTATGAGTCCTTGATGCAATGGAGCAAGGTTTAATATTGATATGTGAAAGATCTCATTTGTGGAGAAAACAGGTATGCACTCCAATTCTATGAACATGATTGGTGTGGAGAACTACTTGGTTGAATTAAATCAGAATTGTGCAAGACTTTTCTTACCGTTTATTTCCATACATCTCTTTATAAGGAAATGGGACCTCCAACCTATCACTGTTCAATTTCAACATTAGAAAATTTTCATCTTTTCATTACTAAAATTTTCTACATTCTCAAATGTGACTTTTTCTCTCTTTGTAACTTTTACCCTAGCTTTGATTTATTCTCAAATAACTTTTTTTAAACTAATCATTATATTTGTGTACCTACCATTTTTGAATTTGGATTGTTAAAATGGTTTCTAAGTGACATTTTGTAAGCAAAAATATTTGAAATATAAAAAAATACTTGTAGCACAATCTTTGAAAACTATTCAACTTTAATTATTCATAGGTTATTACGGTGCAATTACAATATTATAGAAGGAACCAATATGAGAGAAAAAAAGAAAACAAAACCTTAGTACAAGTCTCTCCATGTAGACCTCAATCCTTGATAATAAAAAACCATTAAGAAAAAATGGAAAAAATAACAAGATTCTATCATTGTTTTTATTTTGCCCTACAACTTTATCAATTATTTTCTAGGTTTGAATCAAAAGCTACTTTCACTAAAGTTGAGTGTGAATGGCTTTTGTGGAAGGAATCAAAAGCATCACCTCTAATTATTCATAGGCAATGTAAATCACATGGGCATGTGAGTTGCGTGTCTTTAACTAACAAACCATGTGTAAATATTACATTTAAACAACACCAACCTCTAATCCATTTTACGTAATTATTTTTTTGAAAATTACAATAAAAAAATTGTGCGTGACTAATAAAAAAAATATTTACCTCATACTTATTAGTCCAATATCTATATATATTTTTAAAAAATATACCATTCAGTAGCATACATGAACCCTACTCAATTGTTATATCACTGGGATAGATTCACAAAGTAAAAATCATGGCTCTTTATCCTTGTTTAATTGGTTTAATTTGAACTGTAAATCGCGTAAACCTTATAAATTCCAATTCCTCTTAAAATTGTGAAATCGTAATTTTGGTTATATAAAATTGTAATTTTTGGTTAAAAAATCTGAAATTTATTCTTCGATCTTGGATGACTTAAACGGATTTCACCGTTGAAATCGTTCTCACGAAATCTAGCCAGCACGTAAAATTTCAGAGAATTCTGCATAGCTTCTGAGTTGACACGCTTCGAGGTATCGCCACCCTAAAATGTAAGACGATATTCATGCAACGAAATCACATAACACATACTCATACGCCATAAGCGGCATGAGTAGAGAAATGATAAAAATGTATCGGTCGAGATAAGGCTGCAGTGTCAAAATTGGGGAAAAGAATGACATCGTCATTTTTTTGGTTAATGATGAATGAGACAAAAGGCAAATAGTGCCTTCTTCTTCAAAAGGGGGAGGACCAAAACGTGAGAGGAGAATCGGCAGTAGCTGCTGGTGCGTTTTTTTTTTGAGAGAGAGAGAACTTCTCTCTAAAATCATGGGAGATCCGACCGTCGACAATCGTCGGGACGAGAAGGAAAGCTGCTCTACGCAGAGAGGCTCACTGTGCACTTGATTTAAGGAGTTTAGACAAACTCCGTGAGGTAGGGATTTATCCCCACGGCTTTATTCTCTTATTTAAGTGTATTATGAGTTTTGAGCTGACTGGAGGTCGAGGGTTAGCTTGATTCATCCCAAAACTCGGGACCGAATTATTGGAACATTTAGTTCATGGACAAACTGCGGATCGGTCTAATCGATTTTCTTAAGTTATTATGATGCAATTTGCGATATAAATGGTGCTTTGGTATGTATAGGGCCTGTGAATGGTTGAAATCTGTGGTTCACAAAGTGAACCATCGATTGCGATTTTTCGTGAATAAGACCGGTGGTTTCACTATTCCCGAATAGTGTCTACAAAATAAAATTTTGTGAATTAATGTGTTTGGTCATAATTCAAGCAGAATTGCTCGCTAAGCCGATCATTAACCCATGCGAATTAATTCTTGATGCTATCAATGTAAATTACATAACATGACGGTGTGTGATTTAATTCCTTTATGTGAATATATGCATTATTATATATTTGTATTATGCAAGTATAAGATCAGAATAATTGGCATCATGCATTCATATGCATTGGGCACCCAGATAGGAGAGCAGGTGAGTCTAGAGAGAATGGTTTCGGAGGGTTGTCTAAAAATGATAATTATCGGAGGGTAGTCCATACTAAAATAATCGTCGGAGACGGCCCAATTGATATACATCTGAGGGTAGTCCATAAATAATATCAATTGTCTGAAATCTTTACCAACTGGAGCATATATATACATCTGGTGGTCAGCCCACAAATAAATATAATAATTCTCATATTTGCGCTTTAAAGGAAATGCTATGAGTCGGGTGAGGACTGGTACGAGATGATCGCTAGGACATTCAAGTAGGATCATGCATTTCCGCTTGAACGTGAAGCCACGGAAACATCGTGATACGACTTGGTGGAGAGAGCCCACTTAGGGTGATTCCACTACTCACATTAGCTCACCCCGTCGAGGATATTATTTTAAAGGCAGCCAGGAGCGTGCGAGGAGACGGCTCATCCTGTAGATCGATTTGTAAGAGCCGATTGTGGCTTTGTAAAGGTGATGTATGATAATAGAATTTCTTGATACAGGCGCAAGTATGATATAAAATTTGAACTCTTAAAACTATCGATATAGCTGATATAGATATCAGGATGTATTGGTTTATGAGCCCAAGTGGGTCGCTTTTAATCATAGACTTATATTACTGTTTGGGATGCTTATACTAAGTACATTTTGCAGAGCTCCTCGTACAAGGAGACTCCCGTCGATGCCAGGAGAAATGCTCGTCACCCGATTCACAGGCCTATCAACACAGTAGTCAACGGACCCTCGGCTCGGGGGCTACATATTGTGATACGAAAATTAATCCATCTTTACCTTAGGATAAGGTGCATAAATGTCCTGACTTTTTGACCGTATGCCCACCAGGCCCATTTTTGTCCAACTATGTCCCTAATTTTCACAGTGACATCATCATGTCCCACCGCTAACTAATCGATATATGGAAAACTAAAGCAGTAAACAGCCACGCGACACCCACGCGTTTTTATATCAGGCCCTTTTGCATTTGCCTTTAATCCTAAGTGTATTTTAGACCCAGTTCCTACTGCATCCCGATACTCCCTCATTTGATCTCTTAACCTTCCTCTAATTTCGCCACTGAACTCTAACCTATTCCTAATCTACAAATCGAAAATTGGGGAAAATAACCTAACCAATCCTACCATTATAAAAGAGTAGTCATAGACATCTCTAAATTCATAAGGTGATATAAATTGAAGACTCCCAACTAATCCTACAATCGAAGTTAATGGTTTAGCTATTGCATTGGTATCACAAAGTGAAATGGGATAAGCCTAATCTCACATGAACCGATGTGAGCAACTTTAACCAAAAGAGGGACCCGAGCCCGTGCCCATGGAAGCTAATTCAAACACCTGCAAACACACCTTGTGGCACTGCAGATAAGGAGGTGGTATCACACCATCCTGCATTGACACATGGGGACCGACCTAGCCAATTGAAGTTGTCAACGCGGTGGTTGCCACATAATTATTCAACAAGATGTGGGGATACGTGCCGCGAACCCGTTAACTTGGTCCCCACTACTTGTACTCTGGCCAACGTCTATCACCTTTGTAGATTATGAACCAATTGTAAGAGGTCATGTGGCACATGTGAGTAGTATAAATTGACACGGTTGTAACCAGAAAAAGAGATATCAAATACTTTTGGAAATTAGAGAAAGATACAAATTCCTTGGGATGTTCATCCTTCTGAAACTACTCTGCTTTTCCGCCACTCAGATCATGACGCCTCACTCCAAAGCACCTCAAATGGGTGAGATTGTACTTCCAAAAAACACGCCCTTCATGTGGAGCAAATGGTCGTTGTCACCGGAACAAATGTTGAAAAACAAAGACGAGTCCCATCAACAATACCCTTCTGTGGCAAATGTTGAAAAGTCCCTTTGTTACAAGAACAAATTCTCATTAAGAAAATACATTTTTTTGTTTAAAACCTGCATTGGTAATTGCATTAGGTAACTAGTTTATGGTTAGGTTATTATAGAAACACAATCATTCTTAAAATTGATCAAAATAATTAAAGAGTTAAAAAAATTTCTGGCTCAAAATTAAAATAATGTCAATATATAATTAAAAGATTTATGAAAGTTACTATTTAAAAAATAGTTCACTGAGTCATGAAATAAGGTTCTGTTTTTTATATGAATACATTTGTGGAAGAAAAGGTTTCAAGCTATATGTTTTGCCTGTACATGCATAATGTCAATATGTTATCAAACACTTAGTACTTAATAGTCCTATTCGTTATCCCCTTACCATGATTTGCTTGTTGCTGAATGACTATTTTTAAATATTGATTTTTTTATTTATATTTTATTCAAATCAATTAAATTCTCACAGCAGTCAGTACCGAAGCATCCCATTTTTTTTTTTTTTTTTTCAGGATTGGATGTACAAGGCGGTTTATTTAAGTCAAAGATTATATCCATATAATTGCTTTTTTAAAACGTTTGAAAAAGACGAAACACGGATAATACTATTTTGGTGTTTTGCAAAAACGATTCTAGCCTCTTCCATGTTTTTCAAAATAAAAATAAAAAAATTAAACCAAATGTGTTATCTATTTTTCTCAGTTCTCTTCTAAAACTTTTTCGTTATGAAACAAGGGAGAACAAAGAAAATACAGAACACATTTGGTTCTTAGTTTTTTTCAAGAAGAAACTAAGGGATTCAACTCTCAAAGAAAGAGAGTAAAAGGTAGGTTCTTAACTATATAGGAAGAAAGATCAACCTCTTTCTATGGGATTATCAAGACACTTCAGTACGGGCTTGAGAAAAAACACTTGATCATTTCTTTCAATCTGGTTAGCAATTATAGTAGGAACACACCAATCAACGAATTGGAATCCATCAATTGAAGGAATTGAATCATTTGTCATTTGTCGGTTTTAATTAATCTCTCTTGTATAGATTCTTGTAAAGAGACCATTGGTGGAGAAGATTGATTGTAATCCCAAAAAAAGTAATCAAAAGAATATAAACTTATATATAAGATGTTACCGCTTTTTCTATGAAAAATGGAAATATATCGAATACATGTCACAAGTCCTTAACATTTATTTGTTAGGGTATGATTTCCAAAATGTGAGATGCTTTGGAATTTCTGTCACTATATTGATCGGAAAAATATTGGAATGAATTGGCCATTGAATTATCACAAAAGAAAAAAATATTATTTTAACTTCATAAACAAGATTACACTTACATAACAACAAAAATATCTATTGTCTATATAAGAATGTAAAATCACTGTAATACATAACATATATAAAATGAGAATGGAACATTTAGTTTATCCTATTCTCGACCTACAAGGCCTCTTTTTTTATACCTTATGATCTTCTCGTGAATGCCTCAATAATAATCCACACAGTTTAATAGTTCTTCCGCGTAAGAAAATGAGACAATCAAGAAAAACCTAATTACGCTTCACATTCATCTCCCATCAACGTGATTTACTAATCAACCACTTTCAAGCTCTACTTATTTCCTGCGGAAGACCCAGTACTTCACTCCACCAGGCACTTCTTCGATAACGAAATCCACAACTGTTTCCGTGAATTTGAATCATTTCCAATGTCTCAACCGACCCTTGACGTATAAGCAAAATCAAGTAGTAAATCAGAAACCCAGAAAATTCTAAATTCTTCGAAAAGGGTAAATGGTAATTTCGGTCAAAACTTAAAATTTTTTAGATTCTACGATGAAACGGACTACTGAGATCATCCACGAAATCTAGCTACTACATCGACTCCCTGCTAATTCCCAGATGTTTGTGACTTCACTGCCGAGGCACCAGAGCGCGACACTGCACATTTTGAGTGTTCATGTGAATCTCTAAACCCTGTGTCCGTCGACTACCCGCCAACCATGGAAACCTTATACGCCTCTGTTATCTCGAGACCCATATTCCAGTAAAACAGCCACTTGGGCCTACTTGTCACATCATCCAAATACATTCAACCAATTATATTTTGTCTAAGAGAGTTAAAGACATTCTTAATACAAATAATATTAAAATTATAAATTTAATATATATTATCTCAAAAAACATCAAGCCACAACCCGGCTTTCTTCAACCAGCCTCTAAGATGAGCCGTCTAACGCCCCCTCACACTAAATGACATTCCTCGACGGGGCGAGCTTATCGCCCAACAAGGAATCCACCCTAAATGGGCATTCCCACCAAGTACATGTGCAATGATCCATCGAAACACACACCAAGTAAATCAGATCCACTTGAACCTAAATGCCTGCTCCTATGTCTCGAGTCCTCACCAATTTCACACTTGTCAAACCATATGAGAAAACACCATTTTCAAACAACCATGTTGTTCTAAAATACACTACCTAATCTCAAGAAAATATGGAACCAATTCTCCAGGCAGAATGTGTCGAGAACCTTCCAAAAACAATATACGGCTCCTCCCACGCGGTAATTGTGGTGGGACCCATCTCCAATACTCATTCTCCAGGAATCATCCCGTGAAATTCCTTTCACAAATACTTCTATTTAACTTTCTGTCCCATGTCATGCACACCTAATTTCAGGTTACCCTGCATATTTAAATGCATTATGTTAATCTAATACAATTTATAACACATTAATTCATCATCATGCATATAATGATACAATTAAACTACAACAAAGATGTTATATAAATTCAATCATTACACCAAAAAAATTACCACACGTATTAATTAACAAACACGGTTAATTAACCTGAATTTACCTAACCAAACACTTTTCTACAAAAAATATTTACTATTCATGTGAACAAAGGAAACCTCGGGTTACCGCTCACCCGCCAATCATCCAATCATCTGCTCACCAGAACTCAACCCATGCACATTTTCAGCCTCACTAACAACACACAATTCTATTTCATAAATTATGAAACAAACACCCAAAATACTCTTTGCCACGGGCCATGGCTCCAAAAAATCTAACACCCAAATCCCAAGTTTGGATCCGATCAAACGTCTCACAAAATTTCAACCTGCTAATCATCCACAAAACACTTAAACAAAGTAACTCAAGTAGGATAAACTTTGCCCTCACGGAGTTTATTTAAAACTCCCCAAATCAATACCACTAGGTCTCACGCAGAGAACCACTTTGGCTTCACCGAAGAAATCGACTATCCGACGCCCTCGGATCTGAGAGGCACACCTTCTCAAAAATCAAACCAACGATCTACTTCCCCGTGCTTTTGTTCCTTTTGTTTGAGGAAGACAACTATCTGCGTCTTGTCTCATTAATCAACAATTTCCAAAATTAATTATGTCCCTTCCCACTACTTTGACTTTTCAATTAATGCAGCATCGGCGCCATGTGTTCAATGCGGCCCCACCTTGAGCTCAACTTGACCGAATTGATCTGCACACGGGGCACACCGTGCCACCCGCTCAAAATGCTAGCCATGTCCAAATTGAATGCCATCGAAAAACATGCTGACCCGACCGTTCTCGACCGAATTTAAAATCGAATGTAGCTAGATTTCGCGAGACGATTCCAACGGTGAAGTTCGTTTCGACATCCGAGATCTAGAAAAATTTCTGATTTTTACCGAAATTACGATTTTGCCATCAAAATTGAAATTTCAAGCGTCATGTACAGAGCTAATGGTCATGCGTAATGTCAAACATGAGTTCAAGTGTGGCCATGAGAGACATGGCATCATGTTGTTTGAATGAACCATGATAGATGGATAAAGGATGCGGTGAAATCCAGTCAACTGGGTCGGAGTTTACTGTGTAATGAGGACAAGTCTCTTGACTTAACTTGACCAACCGCTGATTAGAAAGAGAGGGAAAATAGAGAGAGAAAGAAAGAGGAAAGAGAGAAAGGAAGAGAGTTTAGAGTGAGAAGTTTCCTACTTCTCTAGGTTTTCCACGACTGACCGTCAAACTCCCGCGAGACAGCTGATCCCACCTAAGAGCTGGTGGGTGTCAGCTTCTGTGAGTTTGACAAACTTGAAAGGTAGGGGTTTTCTCCCTACTTAGCTATTCTTACAAGAGCCACGAATGGATGTGGATATCTTTGGAGGCTTGATGACCGTGTTTTCGATTCCAAAAGATTCCCAGAGTGAGTTTCACAGCCCCAAACTCGACCGTGGCCTTTGTGTGTGATTTCCATAGGATATGTTACGTTTTTTGATTGAATAACATGTTGGTGCCCCAAACTCCTGGGAGGTCTCGCCACAAACTGCCATCAGGATGTGACGCCCCAAAACCCGGGGCTCCGTTAACTACCCGTCAACCCGCGGAAAATCTATATATCTCTTATCACGAGACACATACTTGAGTAACAATGGCCTCTGGCCCATAAGCCAATACCAAAATAATATTAATCAACTATATTATGATAGTTTCACGTCAATGCTTTTACCAAAAAAAGATTTATACATAAGTACAAAAAATTTTCTCAAAGCCATGATTTCTACTTTTCCTCGTGCTACCTCTAATGCTGCACGCCTCCCGCCGATAGTCCCGGTACCGAAGCGGGGGTTCCACGCATCGGGTGAGCAAAGTCCAAAGAGAAAGTCTTCCTACAAGGTTACTCCCACTCCAAATGCATATGCAATGGCATATATAAACAATCAATCATGATCACACAATTATTTATATATGAAATGATTCATGGTTAGACGCGACTCATGCTCACCACTGAGTCCCCAACCGACTTCTCACACCAATGCCAACAGAAATAAAACCAATACACCTACCAAACCATTGAAAACTTCCAATTTATTTACGATTTACAAAACCGATTTTGATTCTTTTTCCTTATTTGTAATACGACTTCCGGTTTACACCGATCGCCAGACGCCTTTTTCTGCAACATTTTCACGAACTTGCATCGCCGATTCATGTCTAACCGAATAACCAGACTCAAATTCGTGTGGGAATCTACCCCAACGGTTCGCCCAAACATGGAATTTATCATTTGATCGCTTATACACTCGAACTCTACCTTGACTTTGTCCCATTTTTCCCGAAGTTCACCCACTCACCAACACCGATGAATGAACCCTTACCCCGCACCCACACCCACTCCACTGATGTGACCCGTGCATATGAAATGCATGCCAATGCATTTTTCTCATGTTACATGCATGAATGAGCACTACATGAACATTTACACACCATGGATAATTATAATTTATACATATAATTTGTCATGCAAAACATATATCACATCAACATATGCATCAATATCACATTTCCACACCACCGCATGTTATTCAAGCAAGCCATAACACACAACGAGGTCTCAACTGGGACCATTCAATGGTACCACGGCCCTTTTCACAAACATGAACCCTATTGGTTCCAATCATTGTCATCTCACTAACAAATCACAACATCTAGAAACTTTCAGCCAGTAAAACCCTAACTCCCATTGGCCATGCAACCGGTCATGAAATCCATACCCCTTAGTCCAAGCTGGAACCAATTCACATGGCCTCATGGCCTCCCAAGCAACCTACTCAATATAAAGCCTTAGGCTAAAGTAAAACCAAGTAGAAAATATCCTACCTCTTGGAGTTTGATGAAACTCTAACTTTTTGGTGTCCACACGTAGATCCCACTGTGTGCACCAAATTTAGTCTCTAACTCTTCTAACGTCGATCGCTCAAACCCTAAAATCTTCCTTTTCCTCTTCCTTCTCCTCTCTTTTTCTCTTCCTTTTCTCTAAGAAACGTTTTCCTCTTTTCCTTTCTCCTTTTTCCATTCTTTTGCTTTTCTTCTCTCTTTTCTTCTTTCTCATCTCATTTCCCTTCATTTCTCCTCATTTCTCTTCTCCTTTTGTCATTTTCTCCCTTGAGAAAGCATGATCCGACACGAGAAATTGCCTTCCTCATTTCCCTCTTCTAAGTATCACATGTGGCCACAAATTTTCCATCATTTTCTTTTATTTCATAAACCCCATTATGACATCATCAACCACGGCTCAAGGCGCGACTGGACCTTTCCACACATGGCTCCACACATTTCATTTCAATGCCAAGTCACCCTTTGAGGTGCCATGTGGCATCTCCTTACGGCCATGTGTCATCCAACACCCCACGCCGAAAAACGTGAAATCTCACTCACCTCGGAATCTAACTAAATTCGACGTATAAATTTCACGGTGACAATTTCAACGGAGAAGTCCGTCATTATCCGAGATCTAGAAAAATTCTGATTTTCAACCACTACCTTTATCCAACATCTTGATTTTCGTATCACAAAGGGAAGTTTATGGAAATCTAAGATCTGGACATCGCTCTAACATGTCTCGATATCGAGACTCATCCTCGATATTTAATTCATAAATACACAAAATAACTTCATACAACTGTATACAAAACGTGAGAGTTATAGCACCTAACTTACACATATGGTACAAATATCGCAGATTAGAACCAAATGTTGCTCAATAATAGAAAATGATATGATTACGAGCAACAATTCTCATGCATATACAAAACACATAAAGGGCTACAACCCTGGGCCCTCTCTCAATTGTTAGCTCCTAAGGAGCGCCGTCTATCCGTACGTAATCAAGACTCCAAAAGGGTTCCCATGAAGGGGCGTAGCTATGTCAAGAGACAAAACCTACTGTATTACTCCCCACCTGTGCCAAGACATTTGAACAGATCGTACACAAATTTCACACAAACAACATAATCCAGACATGATGTCCTATCATGAAACCAGGATACATGTATGAGACGACACTCTACAAGCCCCATGTATCGAGTCAACCACCAATTCCACCCACCCAATGCAAGTGCTAATGGAGAATCAAACATCCAGTCAGTCTTGACTTCCATCACACAACCCGTAGTCTATGATATTTATTTACTCGTCCTTCTTATGTCTTTTGGGCAAGGCCTTAACTTTTCTGGTCTCATCGCTGCCCTTAGGACCCTCCGACATTTTTCGAAGGCTTTCACGGTGACATTGCCTAACTGTGTTTTCTGTGCTTTTCACCCGGTGGGGTATCTATCCCCTACTTATACGTCCCGACACATTTCATTTTCCATTTCATTTAACATCAGGTGATCTGCACCACTGGCCCTATTCCCGAGCCCACATACCCAAAGACCAAACTAAAGGCTAAATTCCAGATCATGTACACACACCCATGTAATGTTAGTTGTCGGCACTAATATAATGCATCAGCATCAGATTAACTCATGTCCAATGTATGAAGACCTACATGGCCATTTACATTGTTACTATAAAAGACCGAAAGTTCATTTTTCTCAAAATGGCAAAATCGTGAATTTTGGTAAAATCCAAATTTTTCTGCAGATCTCGGATGATGAAACGGACTTCACTGTTGAATTGCCTCTCAAAAATCTAGCCAACATTGGTGTCGTAAACGGGTTTGAGAGACATGTGATGCCACAAAAGTCACCCACTGATGGTCTCGTGACAATACGCCAGTAAGAGCAGATAGATGACAAACTGACTACGGTATATACATGTCAAAATCCATTCAGACATGGATGGTATTAATTGAATGTTTAATGAGAATAAGGACAAAAGATGAATAGTGATCATCTTCTTCCTTCAAAAAGGAGATCAAAAACGCGGAAGTATCGAGAGTTGATGCAAAGAGTATGGTTTTTGAAATCTGCAGAGAAAGTATGTCTTCTCTCAGATTTTCGCCGATCGACCGCCGGCTTTGACGAGCAAAAAAGGTTGGTGATAACGCAGGCTGCGCGTAGGCACGGCCGGGAGTTTCAAACAAACCTCCATGAGTAGGGTTTTATCCTACTGTCACTCCCTGCTTAAGTATTTTTTTTGATGGTCGAGTATGATCGAGGTCGTGAGTGGCCGTTTGATTGGTCCCAAAACTGGACCGAATTATGGGAAATTGTTGGAGCCGCTTTTGGACAGATCTACCGACCGCTTCGGGGCGCCGCGTCAATTCTATTCAATAAATTATGTCGCAAGGCATGAACTTAATGGCTATGGATTTCGGTTCAAAGTGAACTGATGTTAGTGAGTGGGTCGCTTCTATGGATGTTCTACTGCTCGCTTGTGAGTGTTAAAACAATGTGTGTGAATTGACAAAAAATCGTCCATGTATGTGTGCTTGAATTATGGAAATTGTGTTTAGTCATAGATAAATTTGATGTTATTGATTAAAATAGAGTAACATGTTGTTGTGATTTAATTTATGTCAATATATGCATGATGATGTGGCCGCATGTGTTGTATAAATTTGCGGTTGAAATGGCATAATGCATTTCATATAACTGGGTAAACTTAGAAATTAGTGTGTGCATGACATGAAAGAAAAATAAAACGAATATGGTTGGCGAAAGGAATTTCAATGGATGATTTTTTCGAGAATGGTGTTGGGAGAGCATCCCTACAATTACACGCCAAAGGAGCCCATGTATTGTTTTTATTGTCTCTCCAACACATTCGCCTCGGAGGGTAGTCTTATATTTTTATCGAAATTCGGTAGTGTATTTTCGAGGACAACAAGTTTTGAGTTTGGCAATGGTGTTTTCTCTGCATGGCTTAGGCAAGTGTGTGAGGAGTCGGTGAGGACTCAAACATGGCTGGGGCATGACATTCAAGTAGGATCACGTGATTACTCTGAGTGTGTGTTTACATTGGATCATCAGATATGCACATAGGCGGAGTAACCCATTTAGGTAATTCCACCACCTGGCGATAGCTCAATCTCGTCGAGGGAATATTATTTCGCATAGGAGCGTTCGAGAAGATGACCATCAGAGCCCATTTTGAAAGAAAGCCTGCCAGGCTTTGATGTTTTTGGTATAACATGGCTAGAATTGTAAATTTTATGTTTGTATTAAAGAGTAATGTAAAAACCTTGAATTAATAATATAGTCAAGTGGCCTTGATGAGTATTGCGTATGGGCCTATGGGTCGTTTAATTATGTATATGTCTTATGATGTTGTTTGGGACAGTTCAGACTGGGCAGAGCTCCCTCGCACAGCGAGACTCACCTCGACAGAGTGGGTCAGGTTACCCGACATTCACAAGTATTCCGCGGGTTGACGGGTTGTCAACGGACACCCCGGGTTTGGGGCGCCACATTATGTGTATGCCATGAACCCTCATGTCTAATGCATACAACAGTTCATATATTCGGTTCAATATCAATATACATGCAGTCATATTAATATTCCACACATTCAATTCAATACATCATGTGAGCATGGCCCCATAATTTTAACATCACTTAGACAAGTAAATGTCAAGGCTCATGTCCCGGCCGAGACATACACCTCAACACAACCCCGCAACATGCCAAGACATGGCCATGTTCAACCTCAAATCCACAATCCAAATACATTTGGAACACACACATTAAAACACTATCTCTAACCAAGAGGTGATACCTCTCAATCAACAATCCACAATGGCTTTAAATTCTAAGCCTCATTCTATAGCTGGGTCTGAGATTGGCCCCATAATTCACCTCGCCAAATCCATGAATTCAAAAACCGATCTAAAGTGCGGGCGCCAGTTTTGGAAACACCGTTTTAACCTGCCAAACAAGACCGTAAACTCGCATGAACATAGCCCCACTTGAAATGAATTTTTTTTGAGTCTAAAGGAGCCTGAATTTGGACAGACTTCCATTTCAAGAAGATTCTCCTTACGGTTTATCCAGCAACTTGAATCACTCAATTATGATGTGATGGCCAGTTATGGCCAAAATCACAAGGGTCAAGGAAAGAAAACTAGGCAAAGATTCCCCTACAACATTTACCCTATACACGCAATGAAATCCCTCCATTGTATCACAACAAACCCAACCAATGCCATTTGCGGCGGCCCCAAGAAAGGAAAAATAACCAAATAGGTATGTCCACACCTCTTGTAGTGTGGGATCAAGTCCTGATCCTTCAACTTGCAACACGGAGTGTTTTATTCCTCCTCCTTTTCCTTCCTTCCTTTTTCTTTCTTCTCGCTTTTCTCGTTCCTCTCCTCCTTCTGGCTGAACCCAATTTTTTACCCACAGCCAGAAACCCCTCTCCTCTCCTCAGTTCACGAATTAGTTTAGCCTCACGCTTGACCATTCCAACACAAAACCACTAAGCTTAGACATGTTCTCAAACACGCATGACACATGGCTTTCCAAGTTAAGGCATGTGTCACCATGCCAAAACTCATCCCACTAAATGCATGAATTAATAAAGGCATGACACTCGCCCACCCATGTGCCAAGTGTCTCCCATGCAAGTGCCACATGGCACCCCATGGTTAGCCCGTTCGTCTCGAAATGCGTGAAAAATCGTTTGTCTCAGAATTCAACGCAATTTGTCTAGTTCAACTAGATTTTGCGAGATGATTCTAACGGCGTGATCCATTTCCTCATCCGTTCAAATTCTAGGGTTTCGTCTTGTACCGTCCCGACAAGAATTACCAATTTCATTTAAAAAAATACGCTTTTTCCCAAGCCTCATGTTGTGTTACTGCAGGATACCGTAAGGCCCCCAAGAAGTTGCGATTTATATTAGCCCATGTGAGTTAATTTATGTTGTTATGTATGAATGAATAACATGATGATTGTAGCAATTCTGTTATATACTGCCAATATATTAACATGAATCGTTAGAAATGGCATATTGCATTTCATATGCACCGTGATAACCCAGAATAATAGGAAAAGAAAAATGACATGAAAAAAACATGGTTGTCAAAATGATTTTGACGGGAAGATTTTCTCCGAAGAATTGCCTTGAAGAGTTGTCCAATACCATCTCAGGAGGACCGCACGATTCTAGAAAGTTATTATCCAAAGAATTCAATTCCTGAGGTCATCCAATAGATTACCCGAAACTTGGTATTACGCTTTCAACAAAACCCGTTTAAAAAACAAATGCTTTCACACTCGCAGTAATGCCGCAAAGGGAGTTAGTGAGGGCTCGAGAAGTGGGGAAAGGGTGAGTCACATTCTCATCCATTCATGTAGACATTTGAGAAAATATTATATGTTTTTGCTTGAATGTTTGAGCCACACTGCACACATCTTCTAAAGTGAGTAACCCAGTAGGATAATTCCTACCGCAATTGCTCACCCCGTCGAGGTACCTATTTCACCGCAGTTCAATTGGCTGATGGGACGATCCGAGGTCTTAGAGACGAAGAAATGACCATATGTGGCCTTGTTATGTATTTTTGTAAAAATCTAGGTAAAAGACCCAGTTTTGGATAATTTGTAATCAAAACTAATTGTAAATTAACTTATTTTTGTATAAATATACATTTAGTAGTATGGATGTATACGACATGGCCATTTTATTCACGTACGGGTCTCATTATGCAGACACACAGAAGTCAGAGGGTCGACAATGGTCAATGGGACCCCCTGTGGATTAGGCATCACAAAAACAATAGTTTTCAAAAAGGTGTTATGTCCTACATGGAAAGACAAGAGTCTTTATGTTTACAGTTTAAAACTCACTATGAGCGGTATATTTGAGAAAAAGGGAGCCTCATAAGACACAAGAAATGTCGGGTCGAAGTCTCTGGAGCCTGTTGCAAATCATGATACTGTGTTTATTTCCTTCGGAGTTTTGTCATCATCTCTCGATGATAGTAAAGACACCAAACCAAACGCCGATCACCCGTCACGGACATCCCAGAGAAATGTCGTGATCCACATTTTTCATTTAAAATCTAGCGTAGCCTTTTGTACGGGGAGCTCTACCCAAATACAAATCTTGTATAAACCTGCATTTACCTGTCTCAAACAGTCCAATATATTCAATATATCCAATATATTCAATCCCATGAGTAATACGGCCACTTGGGCCCATAAACAATACTCAATCTACATACCAACCAGAAACCAACTTTTCATATACTCCAATAGTTACAAGAGTTCAAATGTTTTTACTTTATACAAACGATATTAAAATACTAAATTTAATACATGTAAATATCATCAAAGCCACACCCGCTTTCTAATCCATAACCTCAAGGAGGAACCGCCACGCCCCAGATCTAAAAGGGATCCACGACGGCAGCAAAAGCTTCAGAGAGAATCCCATGGCTACTCAACACCCAAGGCAAAGCAATGTTCCACTTAAAAACAAAACATTCGCCAAATGCATGATCCTACTTGAATGTCTACATGACGAACTCGTGATCCCACAGTCCTCACTGACTCTCTCACCGCCAAGCCTCGTATGAGAATTATCATTTGTCAGTGGGCACCGGCGATATATCAATTGGGCCAGCCCGACGATTGATATATATTAATCTGTTTGTGATTCACCGATGAATATACATCAACTGGGCCAATCTCGACATGATATTATTTAGTTTGTGGACTACTCCTCTCATGAAATATCAACTGCCGCCCGACGGCTGATATATTATTTAGCTTGACCATCCTCCGATCATTTAGACTACCCTCCGAACCACTTTCCTCTAGACTCATCTCATGCACTAACTCCTATAACTTAGGATGTTCCTAGTGCATATGGAATGTATGTATGCCAATTCCAATATAGTTTGAAACCACATGCAAATATATATACCCGAATATATTTATATAAAATTATATCATACAACATGTTATGAAATTAGCATTTCAAACACCAAAATTAGTCTAATGGCTATCAAACAAACACAAGCAATTCGATTCGACTACTTAACCAAACACATACTTACCAAATTATATTCTTAGACTATTTCTGAATAGTGAAACCCTTAAGCATTATTCCAAAATCACAGAATCAACGGTTCACCTTAGAACCTGCAACCCCATCACTAATCCAAATCAATCCATGATTTAGCAAATATTTTGGAATTAAAACACCAATGTACTTCTAAATTCTTCCGGGCAGTCACGGCCAACACGTAAAAATTTCAAATAATTTCTAACAATCTCTGGGCCTCATGTTTTGGGATTCCGATCAACCGCCCAAGAGCCTCAAACCAACCGGAATGATGGAAAAACACTTAAATATGGGAATAAAACCAAGTAGGGAGAAATCTCTACCGAGGAGTTTGAAGAAACTCACAAAACCGGAGTCCACGTAGCCCGTTCGCGTAGAACGTTTTCCCCTCTGTTCGCCGGTAAACTAACTGTCCGATCATGAAATTTCTGTGAGAGAAGTCCTCTCTCTTCTAAAATCCTCTCAAACCTAAAGCTACCGTGATCCAATCTCAAATTTCTCTCACGCTTGGGTCTAATCTTTGATTTAGAGAAGAAGACCATGTTCCTTATTTTGTCATTTAGTCATTAACATTAAAAAATGACCTATGTCTCTTCTCAGATTTGCTATTCGCACTATCCTCGCCAGCCCATTTTCATCATTTCTAATTCTACCACTTATATGGTACATGAGTACATGCTCTATGTGCCTTCGTCGTGAGATCGAAAAATCGATGACGTGACTAAACGCCATGCTCAAAACGTATCGAACCGACGCCTCAAAGAAATTGCGAAATTTTACGTGCTAGCTAGATTTCGCGAGACGATTCCAACTGTGCAATCTGTTTCGTCATCTGAGATCTAGAGAATTAATTACTATCTTTGAACTAATTATAATTTTGTAATCAAAATTACTTATTTTGCCCTTATTCCAAATTAATTTCTAAATCCTATCCTCCTTTAAAAAGAATTTCGTCCTCCGAAATTTAGGACTATCATAATCACAAGACATCCATTACGCAACGCGCACTTCACCATGCATGTAAACTAGTCATTTAAGTCTTAAATGACTAAACCAAGTACCTTCATCCCCAAACAAGATATGACTGGTACCATCAATCCTGGCTGGGCTCCCACGTTGACTCCTCCATCTAATGTCGCTTACAGACTTACTATTTCAAGGCTTTAAGGCCGCAAGACCCGATCACGGCACAATACACACACCGGTCCCTCGAAGGTCCCATCCTGTCACCTCTATTCGTCTAATCCACCACATGAGCTGGACTGGAGTATATCTCCGGTTATGGAGAGAACGCTGACACCGATATCGCCATAACTAATCCATGCAACAAGGCTCATCCTCTCTAGTATCTCAGCGTCACAAACCGCGATAGCTTCCCCGCGCTTGCCGGAATTTCTTCATCACCTCTCAGATCACCGCGAAACGCGTGATCACCAACCTAACTCTGGCGGTCGACGCCGCAGACATCTACATATTTTCCGTTCGCCTGAAGCCGTGAAGACGCTGTCAGATCGTTCACTTCTCGAGGTGTTCTAATCAAAGCAAACACCCGTGATGGATCTTCTCTCCCACCTCGGTCCATCCTAACTGGACCCACACGACCTATACAATGCCTCATGGTGCCATTCAAAAGACCGCCCGATAACCGCTTGTAGGCGACTCCACTAAGGGCAATTCAAGGTTCTCTACCCTTATGGATCAAGGACACATGTTCGCAACATGCCCTCTAACACCCGTATGTAACCATACACCGCACCCACAACCCTTGCTTGGTAAACGCTAACCTCTCCAAGGTCGCGAATCACAACAACCAATGGACTGTCAACCAACCATGTCCCCGCAGATGACATCCATTTACTCGAGCCCTCAAATTTCAACAACACCCAATGCAATTTCCAAAGGGGTATCCAAACCTCGAGTCACCCCCGACTCCTATCACTCAACCTCATCACGTGATAACCATGTCCTGTTTTCATCTCGAGCCACATAACTTCTACTACACTTCGAGCCCCATTTCCCCGATTCAACTATGAGTCTTCTTTCGAACGTAGTCCTAAGACAAACTCAACCACACTCACCAAGAGTGGTGAATACCGTATTTGCACCCACTCCTCACTGAGCGTAATCCCGCAGAGATCTTCACCATAACCTGACCTATCAAGTCAACCTCCCCACCTGAAAGAACATTCATACTTGGCTTTTCTAAAGGCCTTAACCCTGGCCAATCCAATGCCGTATTGAGTGGCAGTAAATCCAACCAGGTCTTGAACACACAACCTGATGGTTGTCAACTCATCCATGTCGTCCCACAATCAACAACCAAGGTGGTTTACTTCGCGCCACCCCAAGGTCCACCACTTTCCACGCGTAATTCTGATCCTGTCCCCCACTTAATCTTTTATACACTCGCCCCTTTCGGGCCAATTCAGGTTATTGAGAGTGCTTGTATAGCACCTCGAAACTAACTAGCGTCTTTACCCGTACTAGGTGTGGAGGAAACAACCGTATACCTCATGTCCTATGGCTAATCGGATTGTGCTGTCCCAAAGTCCCGGGATCCCCGTCTTTGGGGGCAACTCACTTCACTGCCCAACCCTGACCCTGTCCCGAACTCAGAAGCAGGCCTTCGCTTCTCAACTAGAAGAAGGTTGATCTCCTTCTGCGCCAAACACCCGTGATCCCAAGTGTTCTGCATCCTCATTTCTATGGGCCGTGTCGCCCAAACCATGAACCATGTCCCAGAGAGAAACTTTACTACCTGCCCTAACGGACAACTTCCTTCACCCCCATTTCGAATTTCCGCCCAGCTAATCCTCCCAAGAACATTATTCTCAAGATTGACATTCTGCCTTCTCCCAACTCATCATCGCCAACCTTCTTTCAGTTTGACCACACTTCCCCGCCCGGTGTCACACCACGGTCCCAAAATCTCCTCAATAAGCTAAACTGACTTATCAACTTAGTGCGCAGCATGTAACTGATGGCCCTCAAGAACTGTAACATAACTTCAAAGATGACTCATGTCTTCTACTGACTTCGGGAGTAGACTAAAAATGTCATCCACGAAGACATACAAATGATTCAGATAGGTTAGAACACCCTATGCATGAGATCCATGAACAAGCCGCGGCGCATTCGCCAACTGCAGGGCATCACCGTAAACCTGTAGGGTGCCCATAACATCCCCTAAACGTCGCCTTGTGATATTCGGCTTCCTAACTTCAATCGATGATGACTAAGGCGAAGGTCTATCTTGAAATAGACTCGCGCCCTCTCAACTGATCAACAATTATTAATTCTTCTGTGAATGGGTACCGATTCTGAATCGTAACTCCTCGTTCAACTACTCAGAAGTCAATGCACAAATAAGGGCTACTTCTTCGCAACTAGAACCGGCGCCCCATGACAAGCGTTTCGGCCTAATAAACCCTTGTCCAAAGAGTTCTAGCTAGACTCAGTTCTAACCAACTGGCACATCCTATGCGAGTCATAAAGATGAGTGAATATACCAAGGTGTAACTCAATACCAAGTCTACATCCCTATGCGGAGGTGGGGCCCAGCAAATTATCCGGAAAACATCCACATTCGCAAACTAACAGGACCAAGTCTGGTCTCACCACCTTCAGTGCGCTCGCTAGCCAACCCGCTTAATCGTCCCGACACTTGACTCAGATATCGCTCTGTGCAAGAAATATCGTGCTTGCCACCCCGGAATACAACACGAGTACCGTCCCGTATGTGTAATTCTACGCCACAATCGAGAACGGACTCAAAGCGTATCAACTAATCCATCCCAAGAATGACATCACCACATGTTCAACTCAAGTCCACTCGTGAGTAGAGTCCCCAGATCTCTACTACAACCTCGACATATCGCACCATTCTCGCCTAATCCCTGAGTGAGACCACACGCACTGCTCCTCTAAGGTCTCTGAGGTCCTCGCCCATTCACCCCGTATTCACTCATTTTTCAGCTTAGAACCAAATCCAGCCTTTAACCCGTGGTCGCACCAGAGGTAATTCCATACCTTCGCACTTTCTTCGATCATAAACGGTCTACCACCATCTGATCTCTTCCCGTGAACGCCGTGGATACGACACTCCCAAACCTCTCGGTTACTAGGATCTTCCGCCTGTACATGCTATACTAGCTTGTGCTAAGATTCACCGTAATACCTACACCGCAAAAGTCCGCCGATCAAACACTCCACAGCTCACCGCGCTCCGTGGACGCGCCTTCTACGCCCTCGCCCCTCTACTAGCCATTTACACACCAATGGCAATTCAAAGTCATTTACTCCCATTCGGCCCAACTAGTAATGCAGATAATTACCGATAGACTTGACAACCATGAATCAATCTGCTCATTTCCTGCTGCATAAATTTCAACCACTCAATTCATTTACTCAAGTAGTTCTATGTTTCCTTGTTCATTCCCAAGATCTGCAACCTTGGCAATTCCTAACCTTAGTATTCACCCTTTTCCTATACTATCACAATATATAATTTCGTGACGCAACTATCAAAGCAGAATCACCATTTCAAATGGTAGTTAATACAAAGATTCTAAGGCATAACCACAAACTTCCCGAGACACTAATCATACACATAACTCACAAGGTATACGTAATTCACTCTCAGTTTAAAATTTTGTTTTCAAATCGAAATTATTTAAAATTTTTGTTTTGAAAATTTGATTTTTCAAAATTTATCAAATTTTATTTGATTTTATTTTATTTAATTAAATTTAAAATATTTTTTTTTTCGAAAAATTTTGTAATGAACAAAGGTTACAAACGCGTTCATGAACCAGTCCAAACGCGACCGTGAACAATACCAGTCAAAAGCCTGTGCCAAAACCAAATCAGTCAGAGATGAGCCCCAATCCGTCGCAACAATAAGACTGCGCTTCAGCGCCTGGCCGCCGCTAATGCCGCGCACGCCGTCAGCCTCTCGCAAGCCCCTACGCCGCGCTTCGGGCCAGCGCCGCCATTCGCACGCTGCCCGCCCGGGCTTCGCTGCCCGCCGGGCTGCTTGTTCAAGGCTACCACAAGGTCGCTTCGCCCCGCGCCGCTGCTCACGTCAAGGCGCCACAGCCGCGCGCCCCAAGACGCCCAAGCACGGAGCTGCGCCAGCCGCCTCTCAAGCAAGCATTCGATCACAGGGGGCCACAGCTCGCTGATCATGGCCTGGTCAGGCATTGCACTTGCGATACAATGCCCCGCCTCCCGTACCTCCTAGTTACAATACAAAGAAAAATGATGGCACCCCAAATTTCGGGCCTCTCATTTTATCTCGCACATAAAAAAGTTCCAGACAGCAACATAATTTTTCTGCACTACAAATGGGCAAGAGTCCCGTAATGCACAAAAATTTTTTTTTTTCTTCATTATAATAACAGAGAGTATGCGTGGTATATATATATATATATATATATATATATATATATATATATATATATATATATATTTTTTTTTTTTTTTTTTTCATTTCCAAATAATGTAAAAATTAAAATCACAAAATCCTCAAAAAAATTTTTTTTTTTTTTTTTTTTTTTCCATTCTTACACTACAACATAAAATTTATTTTCTCTATTTTTCTTCACTTTACACCTTGTAAAAATCCTAGAAAAATTATTTCATCTCATAACAACAAATTTATAAAATTTATTTCCTTTTTCCGCTTCCAATTCCGAAAAATTTTCTCCACTCAAATAAATTTATAAAATTATTTCCATTTTCTTCAATCCTCATCCAATAAATTTATCAAAATTTATTTTTCTTCAATTTTCCAACTTAGAAAAATTATTTTCATCACCTGACAGGCCAAATAAATTTATAAAATTTATTCTGGTACAATCGTACAACTCAAAACATTTTCTAAATATTTTCTATTACACCCTATGTGCTAATCACTTAAGCACACACACCTACTCACTATGGTACTACATGGCATAATAATTCACTATCCGTTATGCATGACTTTTTCACAACATAATCAATCTCATCACACAACATGGTAAGCATACCATTCACACACCATCAAATCACCCAAAACACATCAACACATGCGGCACATAGTGTCCCGTGATTTTCCGGTAACCTCATACCTACACTTAACATCGAACCACCTAGTGCGATGTTTCATCCAACTATGGCCTAAGCCAAATTTTTCTATCCATAGGTTCCCCATAAACCCATACTCACACCACCAATTCAGTGATGGACACCCAAACCCGAGTCCCTTGCAGATCGATAACTTAAGCTCCGATAACACTGCCGTGGTGGACACCTAAACCTGGTCCGTTGACTCACCCACAACTCGCTGAATACTCGTGAAAGGAAGGAACAACAAGGAATAAGACATGTAGAGAACAAAGGGAGGCAAGGGAATAATAAATACAACAATAGTAATATAAGGGCACACAAATAGGATAAGGAAGGGAATAAACAAGAATGACAAGGAATACAACATGAATACAATGTGATACAATAATGAGAATAGGGGAATAAGACAAAGAAATGAATAATCTGTAATGATCCTGTATTAGTCAGTAAGTGTGTGGTAGAAAACCAAAAAAGTAATACAAATCTTGTATAAACACGCATTTACACGTCTCAGAAAGCAGTCGATATATTCCAATATATCATATTCGATCCCATGAGTAATGTCTGGCCACTTGGGCCCATAAACAATACTACTCGATCTACACTTTGACTATGAAACCAACTATATGCAAATGGTTACAAGAGTTCGAATGTTTTACTCTTATCTGACGTGTATTAAATACTCGGAATTCTAATACATGTGATATCTCATCAAAGCCACATGACTCAACTACAATCCAACCTGAGGGAGGAGCGAGTCTTCTCATACTTTGCTCCGATTGCACGGGGATCACGCGGGGTGAGCTAAAAACTCGTTAGGAGAATGCCACAAGTGGGGCACTCACCACTGGTGCGGTCTTGATGTTCGATTTAAACAAACATTGTGAAATGCATGATCCTGTGAATGTCTACATGAACTGATCCAGAGTCCTCAGACTCTCTCACACTCGCCTAAGCCTCATTATGAAATTATCATTTTATTAATTAGGCGACCCTCAGATGAATATGCTCCGATTGGCGCTCAGGCGATTGTCTCATATTAATTGTTTGTCAGACTACCCTCAGATGAATATATATGTGGGCGAGCTCAGACGGTTGATATTATTTAGTTTAATGAATCTATACGATGGATAAATATCAAGTTTGAAAAAGTAGCTCAGACGGTTGATATATTATTTAGTTGGACTATCCTCCAGATCATTTAATATTTTAGACTACCCTCAGAAGGCAAACTCATGTAGACTCATCTCATGCTTCTTTCTATAATCCTAGGATGTTCTAGTGCATATGGAAATACATGTATACTTAATTCAATACAGTCTAAACCACATACAAATATATATACTTTGAATATATTTACATAAAAGTATATCATACAACGTGTTATGAAATTAGCATTTGGCTTACCAAAAATTATTAGCTACGCGAAATTAATGTTGAGCTCAAAGCAATTCGTTAGTGCCAACCAAACACATAATTTTCACGAAATTATATTCTTAGAACACTATTTGAGAATGAAGCCCTCGGTTATTCGAAAAATGCAAATGTGGTTTGCTTGAACCTTATGATACAACCCATTCAGAGGCCCGATCAAATCAATCCATGATTTAAAGCTTTGGAATTAAACGCAGCGATAGCACCCTCTAAATTCTTAAGGCGGAGTCACGGCCCCGACCACGAAAAATTCCAAATAATTTCTAACAATTCGGTCCCATGTTTTGGGGCCGTCCAAGCAACTTATGGCCTCCCGAATGGCAAAACATGGAAAAACACTTAAATATGGGAATAAAGCGTAGGGGAGAAATCCTTCTGCTCGAGGAGTTTGAAGAAACTCACCTAAAGCAGGAGTCCACGTGTAGCACATTCAGCGTAGAGCGTTTCCCCTCTTGCTTTCGGAGTCGAAATCGGTCCAGGTCAGCGTGTATTTCTAGAAAGTCCTCTCTCTCTAAACTCTCAAACCTAAAGCCTGCATCTTGAGAAATTTCCTCTCACGTTTGCCACATGATTGAGAGAGAGAGATATGTAACATCTGTTTTAGTCATTAACATTAAAAAAATGACCTTTATATTCCCATCTCTCCAGTTTGCTATTATTACCTTATCTCGACCGTCCGTTTCATCATTTCTCGACTCCTACATATGGTACATGAGTACATGCTCTATGTGCCTTCGTCGCAATCGATTACGGCACGGCGATGCCTCAGCGTCTGGGCATTTGTCTCGACAAATTGCGAAATTTTACGTGCGGCTAGATTTTGCGAACTGATTCCAAGCGGTGCAATCTGTTCGTCATCTGAGATCTAGAGAATTAATTACGGGACTTTTAGTAATTATAATTTTGTAATCAAAATTCACGATTTTGCCCTTATTCGGTGGAATTTCTCAAGGTCTTCTGAGTGTGTTTATTATATTATGGTAATCTTTTTTAGGAAAGTGATGAGATGTTTATTAAAATATAGTAATATAATAATCTCCTCGGGAAAAATGAAAATCAATAAAATCAATATAAAAAGGTACAAATTTATAATATTAGAGTGAAAACTAAGAAATTTACAAATATTTACCTCATATTTATCAGATCCCAAATATATGATGGTGTATTGCATGAACCTATAATTAAGTTATACTATCACCTGGAATAGATTCACAAAGAGTAAAGAATATTTAACTGTCTTTTGTTTCGCTATTAATTTTTCTTACTGTAAACTAATGAATCACGAATTAATCCATCTTTAATTTTAGGGATAAGATGCGTAAATGTCGCGACTTTTGGCCGTATGTCATGGAGCCTGAACTTTTTGGGTCCAACTATGTCCTGAATTTTCTACCATGACACCACTTATGTCCTACAGTTAGCAGTCGATAGATGGAAAATGGAGGTGCTAGCAGCGTTGATGTATGACGACCTCGCATGTGTTTTGATATTGGCCCTTTGCATGTACCTTTTTTAATCCCTAGTATTTGGACTTTGGTAGCAACAGTGTTGTTCCTCCCAGATACTCCCAACTCCCCAGCTGGATCTCTTAACCTTCCCCTCGATTTCTCGCTCAATTGGAACTCTTAGCCTATTCCTAATCTACAAATTGAAAATTTGGGAAAATAACCTTAACGATCCACCATAATGGGCAAGAGTAGTCATGAACATCTCTAAGTACAGGTGATATCTAGGTGAAAACCCTAACCAATCCTACAATCGAGTTTAATGGTTTAGGCTTATTGGTATTGCCTGTATTGGCAATGAAATGGGATAAGTCCCAATCCCACATGAATAGCATGTGTGACTGAGACGATGGGGACTGAGCGATGGCCATGGCGGGGACCCAGTACCTGTTAAACACACCTTGAGCATACGCATTGGGAGCGGGTCCTCATCCACGCATCGGGCACATCGGGGCGGCCCTAGCCAATTAGTGTCACCCACGGGGGCGCATAATTATTCAAGCCTTGGGGTGTGGGGATGCGTGGGGTGTCGCGGGAACTCAGTTAACTTGGTCCCCCCCGCTGCAACACTCTCACAACGTCTATCACCTTTGTAGATTATGAACCCGATTGTAAGGGTCATGGCACATGTGAGTAGAATAAATTATTTCAGATGTAACCCGAGAAGAAAAGAGATATCGAATACTTTGGGCAAATAGAGAAAGATACAAATTCCTTGGGAAGTTCTATATATGGAAAACTACTTACTTGTAATTGCATTAAGGCGCCCCCCTTACTTCCTCAGCGAAGCAATGGGTGATATACCCTCGATTCTAGCCCTTGATGGAGTGGTAGATGTTGTTGTTGGAACAAATGCTGAAAAGCGACAGTCCCATCAACAACGACTTGCCTCCTTCTTGTATCTAAAAAATCCATATTTGTTCTCTAATACAGAACAAATTCTATAATCTGAGAATGAATTCTCATTAAGAAAATCCTTTATTCTAAAAACTTTTGTGATTTAGGAATTCGTTATGTAACTAGTTTATGGTTAGGGTTATAGAAACATGTAACAGTCTTTAAAAATGATCAAAATAATTAAAGGGTTAAATTTTTTACTAGCTTTCAAAAATTTAAAAATAATGTCAATGGCATAAAGGGTGATTTGAAGAGCTATGAAAGTTACTATTTAAAAAATAATAATAGTCTGTATTCGTGTTTCATGAAATAAGTTCGATTGTTTTTATGCGACTTATATATGTGGAAGAAAGTGGTTTCAAGCTATGTTTTGACTTGTGCCATGCATAATGTTGGCGAATTTGGTCAAACACTTTGGAAGAATTTGTTAGTGAAGAACCCTTGCCCCGCAATTATGATGTTGTTGTTCGATGACTATTATTGTTAAATATTAGTTTGTGATTTATATTTTATTCAAATCAATTAAATTCTCATGAAAATTCATCTTGAAGCATCCCATTTTCCCTTTTTTTTTGTGGATTGAGTGGTACAAGGTGGGTTGTTCAAGTCAAAGACTAAGGTCCATTTAGTTCCTGTTTTTTAAAACGGTTCTTGAAAACATTTTTTGAAAACACAGATAATATTATTTTGGTGTTTTGCAAAAACGATTCTTGTTCTCTTTCATGTTTTTCAAAAAAAAAAAAAT
The DNA here is from genome assembly GCA_016808115.1 of Tetrastigma voinierianum. Taxonomy (NCBI): domain Eukaryota; kingdom Viridiplantae; phylum Streptophyta; class Magnoliopsida; order Vitales; family Vitaceae; genus Tetrastigma; species Tetrastigma voinierianum. The sequence continues at coordinate 587,261 of JAEQBH010004639.1, forward strand.
GACCAAATGTGTTCTCTATGTTTTCTTCTCCTTCTTTTTTGGTGTTTTTTGTTATGAAAACAAGGAGAACAAGAAATATAGAGTACACATTTGGTTAAGTTTTTTGAGAAAATCAAGGGATTCAATCAAAGAAAAGAGGAAGTAAAGGTAGGTTCTTAACTATGTATAGAAGAAAGATCAACCTTTCTTTCATATGGATTATCTAGTAATTCAGTGTTGGCTTGAAAAAAAAAAAAGCGTGATCATTTCCTTTCTCTAACATTTGTTGGTGAATTATAAAGTAGAAGCAAATAATTCAATCAATCAGACTCAGATAGTCAAATTGAAGAATTGAATCATTTTGTCATTAATACATTTTAATCTAGGTCTCTCTTTGTTTAAATTCTTGTAAAGAGACCATTGGTGGAGAAAGATTGATTGTAATCCCGAAAAAGTAATCAACTTAAATATAAGATGTTAAACATTACAAAAAAATGAAATATATGAAATACACATCCTGAGTCCTTAATATCTATTTGTTAAGGGTATGATTTCCAAAATATAACATTTTCCCCAGTTTCAAGTTACTATATTGATTGGAAAAATATTGAATGAATTACTAATATTGCATTATCACAAAATCAGAAAAAAAAAAAGAAAAAAAAAAGAAGATAGTATTTTAACTTCAAAGCAAGATTACACTTACATAACAACAAAATGAATTATTGCTCCTTATAAAATGTAAAAACCATTGTGATACATAACACATAATGAAATAAGAATGTGAACATTTACTTTTTAACTCTCTGAGGCTTCATTTAGGTTTTCCGTTTAAGAAAAATGAGACAATCGAGAAAACTCAATTACCAATCCACATTCATATCTCATGTATTGTAATTTGCAATCAAAATCCACTTTCAAACTCTGCTTCTATTTCCTGTGAGAGCTCTCAGTACTTCATCAATTGTACATCTCTCTTTGATAATGGAAATCACATAATCTCGGGTTTCGTAGTTTGAATCATTTCCAAATATCTCAAACGATTACCAAGAGAAGAGGTAATAATATAGTAATTATTCTCCATTTATCTATACCCTTGATTGAAAGTATAAATTTATAATTTTATTGTTTTTAAATGATTCCTTTGAATTATAATAAATAATTTTTTCCAAATCTCACCTACTTATTCCATTTTTTCATTTCTGTGTCATTATTTCATTTCTCATTCTAAAAATAAACAAAAGAAATAAATAGGCGATTTCATTAAAAGACCTTTTGAAAGCTAAATTTTATAAATTTGACCCCTTTTCAAAATTTGACTGATTTAGCCAAAAATACCCTTTATTTATTTTCACAAAACAACACACTCCTCTTAGAGATAATGTAATCATGAAATGGAAAATGGTATTTTCTGTAATAGATAATATGGGACATGCTTTTTTACACAAGTATTTAATGACTTTGTTATAATGTAATAAACTATTCCATGAAAAATGTTGGACACTACCACCCACGTATTTATCTCTTTCTAACAAAATATTTCTAAATAAATAGTACAAGTCCCAAATGTACATTCCACCCCCAAGCTGAGCTGATGATCTAATATATTGTGAGCAGTTTATCTTATAGGCTGACCGATTATAAAGGCCCAGCGTGGTCCAAAGCCAATCTTTAGTTATGCTTCATCCAAACTTTTGGCTATTGATAGGCATCCACTTGTCACACTTTAACGGATGAAGATATATTACCGTGTGAATATAGGAAAGATAAATCTAAGTAGTTGAAGAATTAATGGATGTCACATTCAGCTAATTTGTATCTTTTGTAGAAGATCTTTGAAAAAAAAAAAAAAATATATGCATGTTTTTTAGTGAACCTTATAAAGGGTAGTGTGGCATGTAAACGATTTGACTTTAAAATATTTGATTTAAGCTTGGAGAGTGAATTGAAAGCCATCAAGATTGATAGTCCCCTCTTAGATGTTAGGGAAATTCTAAATAATTAAAATTTATATGTTTCGCCCTTATTGTTTCTATTCTTCGATCCGAAGGCGTTGTATCTGAAATGGACTTATAAATATATCAAAAGTCTTGGCATATACTTGTTTGATTCTATCTATTTGGTTTTACAATCTTATGCGACATATCTCTATTTACGAGGATAATTATGATTTTTCTTGTCAAATAATTATGTAAACATATTTTAAAGTTATAAGAACTCTTGTAACCATTTTCAAGTTCCTAATAATCTAATCTTCTATTTCTCTAAAGAGCTCTTATAGCCAAAGCCGGCCCAGCTATGAGCAAATTAATCCATTAATTTTCTATTTCCTTGTTATAAAAATAATATGTGGTTGATAAACATCGACCAAAGATTTTGGATTTGTATGGAATTATTACTGATTACAATCCTTAATATTAAGGTAAAATGGTTTTACATTGATAGTGGTTATCCCACCTTGGTTATTGCTTCAATAAGGTTTGGATGAGTCCTAATTCCCAGTTTATCCACTCCCGAGAAGAGACAAAATACAATAAGGAAAATGAGGCGAAATATCTTTGGTGGTATATACCTGGGAGAAAGCGATCCTCAGCAAGTCGGCGACTACTTGCCAGAACTCACGATCTTTGCAATAATTATAAAACTATATAGATAAACATAGTGAGTAACACGCGCTAAAAATATAAATAAAAGAAGAAAAAAATCTATGAGTGAGTAAAGGGATGGGATGGGTATAACGGGACAACTGGTATCGAATACTTCTTAGAATAGAATAACTACAACATAATATACGAAAGTAAAAAGTAAAAAAAGTCAAAAAAAAAAAAAAAAAATATATATATATATATATATATATATATATATATATATATATATATATATATATATATATATATATATATATATATATATATATCACATTTGGAGAGAATCAAATTTCTGAAATTTAGTAATTTTGAGTGACAAGCTAATATGGACTTCCAAGTACTTAAGTAGTATAAAATTAGGTACCTTTTTTCATTTTCATTTTTACTACTTTGTTGGGGTCTTAGAAGTATGGAAGTGTTATGTGAATTTGTGTCTGTAACTTGCCGTAAAATTGGTTAGGCTGAATAAAACCAACAACTGAAATAATAAAACTAAAATAATATAGAGTAAAGGAGAAATACATCAAGTAGAAAACGGTCTTGTGAAATCCACAATTTTCTTAAGACAAATTCGTTTTCTCCATTAGTGTTTTTAAGATTTCCAAGGTGTATGTCTCTTAGGATAAAATGGTTATTGAATAAGCGTAAAGCAGAAATTACAATTTTTTGAAAAATTTCTGAAATGGATGTTTGGTAAAAATTCAAAATTTTCTAGATCTCGGATGAAACGGACTTTTACGTTAAGTCGTCTCGCGAAATCTAGCTACCACAGTAATTTCGGTCAAATTCAGAGGCAGAGTGTAGATTTCCGTTTTGAGCAGGGTGTCAGTGTCGTAAAGCTGTTTTTGAGAGGCATGTGATGTGACCAAAAGTCCGCCTGCTACGTATGCCGCATGTGACCACAATGTTGCATAATTAAGAGGAGAGGACAGATGGATGTTTGAATTATGCCAAATTAATCAAAAATAAAGATGAAGAAGGCGTGGAAGAAATTTTGGAAATGTTAAAATGAATAAAGACAAAATGGGAATAGTCATCTTCCCCCATTTTAAAGCCAAAAACGTGCGCGGGAAGTGCGGTGGGCGTGGGATTTGTGAGTTTTGATCAGAATGAATCTTCTGGCACTGGAATTCTTGTTGTTCGGTTAGTCGGTTCTTGACAAGAAGCAAAGTCGATCTACCTTGACGAGGGCTATCGTGGACAGGTTGGTGGAGTTAAACATTCCCGAGAGATTGGGGGTCTTTACCACTTGTGTTATTCTTTGGCTGAGAGCCGTGTAAATGGTTGGGGATATACGAGGCCCAGATTAGCCAGGTGTTTCGGTCTCAAAACATTGAGCAGGGTAGAAAATCCCGTTTTGGTGGTGAACGGTCACCCGACCACCCCAGGGTTTCAACGTTCCCACATGAATGTGTTTATGATTTTTGGTGTGATTTTTATAGTGTGGTGATTCAAAATGATTTGTATGTTTTTTGATGTTATGTAGGCTAATTTTTAGTGTTATTAGTTGTGGTGCATAACATGATTTATGTGGATTAATTATGTTGGATTTATATGTTTATATGTGCTTATGAGTTTGTTGGGTTGCATCGCATTTCCATATCAGCCTAGACACCTGGATATTAGTGAGTGCATGACATGAAAGAAAACAAAGCAATGTTTGAATGATTGATGAGTTTTTGAAGAATTGCCTTGGAGAGTCGTCAAACATATAGCCCGGATGAGTATAGTTGTTTAGAGCGCTGATTTTCCATGAGTTCACTGGAGTGTCAAATCATGTATTCCTAACTTAGTGACAGTTGGTTTGAGGAACAGCTTTGGTTTGAAAATTGGACCTTTTACTCGCATTCGGCTTAGGCATATGTGAGGGAGTCGGTGAGGACTCGGGACATAGGATTGGTCATGTAGACATTTGAGTAGGTTCGTATAATTGCTTGGATGTGATTGTTGCCATGACATGTGCACTTAGGTGATGAGTACATTAGGAAATTATCCTCTTGGCTTTGCTCCTGCTGTCAGAGGATCACCATTTGGTCTGGGGTATCTGAGGAGGACGGCGCTCACTAGAGAGTGTGATTTAAGAAAGTGGCAGGTTCATGTTTGTGGAGCTTTTATTATATGCATTAAATGTTGTTTAATATATGTTGGATTAGAGTGATTTTATTAACTCTTGAACTGTGTATATAGTTGATGTATTTTGTGGATAATGCAAGGGCCCAAGTGGCCATTATTTTACTCGCATGTGGACCACATTGTGGTCATTGTAGCAAATTGTTGGACAGGTTTTGTACCATGGGTAGAGCTCCTGGCTAAAGACTTTGCGATTTTCATGAGTGGTGTCGGGTTGCGACATCCACAAGTATTCTCAGTTGTCAGCGAGACACCGGTTTGGGACATCCACCAGTAACTAAGAAAAAGCACTATTTGCATTAAACGACCTAAAATGAGTTTGATCTATCTGAAATGGAAATAAGACGGAAGGGTAACTTGAGACTCATGAAACTTTTGATCTTCTATCTGAAAGACACTTACCTTATAAAGGAGGGCTTGGCGTGGCTGCTGGAATGCCAAAGGTTTGACTTCCCCCTATACTTACCATTTGAATGAAGTAATAATTCCATTCCATTTGAATTTTGAACCCTTTTACTAATTTCATTCACTTTTAAATAGAAGTTATGAGACAAATAAAAGGCTCAGTTGGTGTATATTCTTTATTGGGTGTTGCTACCACATGACCTGTGGTGTAAAAAAAGTCACCATAATTTTATAAGAGTAGTGATTTTCCAGAGATTCTGAGGAGGGAAGAAAGTGGGTAGTGGGTGTTATGTGTTTAACTTTGCAACTTTCAGTTTACCTAAAAACTTTCTATTTTTGGAAATAGTGTCCAACACCGTAAGTGTCACAAAGCATTTTCTTCCTTGAAATTTGTATTATTCTATGCTTTGTTGCATAAATGTGAACACAAGTGCGTATTAACATTTGAGAATCACAGTGGGTGAAGAATATGGATATATATGCTATTAGGATCATTTGTATTTTTATATGAGGTTAATTTTTTGGAAGAATATTGGTTTTGTGATTTAAAAAATGGGATAATGTTACCTGAGGCGACGCTGAGTAAGACGGTCGACCTCGGAAGATTATTTACTTGTAGAGGTTGGTGAGAAACCTACAAAAAATATTGGTAGGTCCTCGAAATATTTTTTAAGAAATATTCTCTTCAAATGAACTAAAACCTACAAGTTCCCGATCATGGGATAATGTTATTGCAACTACTTTAAAATAAGCATTTGACTAATAGATCCCGAATCCATGATTTTCTCCATGATCTTCCAATTAACCTCTAAATATATAGGTCATTAATTAAAGCTGGAAAAACCCACAAAATTAGTTAGAACTCCATGCAATGATTTTCATTTTTAGTGTATCGGGAGTAATCAAGTTCAATAATTTATCGAATTTCTATGGTAAAATGATTATCTAGAAGGCCTTATTTTGTCAATGTTGTAACTCATTGAAAGTATCTCAAATTCTAGTTAGTATAAATTTCTTTTTATAAAGAATATTGTAGAAAAAATTTCAAAATTAGTATATTTAGCTATTAGGCCTCTAAATCTTTATGATACAATAAAAAATATTATATGAGATGCAAATAGATTTATGAATTATGTAAAATACTGATTGAGATGTGAGGAAAATGAAACATTTAATAGTAAGTTAAAACTTGTGAGTTCCAAGTCGGTATAAAATGAAATTGGAAAAACACGATTTTATTTTACTACCAAATCAAATAATTGTTTTTTAAAACAATTAATATTGCTGCTCATTGGTTTTATTCCTTTGGAATATTTTCTATGACATAGTACGAATGATTTTCTTTCGACCATAACCTTCATAGAAGATAAAATTGATTGAGCCACGTAAAGCTCTAACAGCTTTGTATAAACTATTTTAATGTTATATTCTCTTTAACTCTTTTCTTTTATTCATTTTACTTATCATGTTGTATAGTATCATGCTACAGTATTACGGTCCTTACAAGTTAGAATCAGACTCGTTTCCCATCTTATTCTTTACGACTTGAGGTTGGAAATTTATTGTTATGTTCTTTTAACTTTAAAAAATAATTTTATTTGGTTCATTAGTACATGCATAGCAATTAAAACAGGAATGAGACAAGTACCTAAAATTCATAATTTCATGACTGCATGATTAATTGATTACTGAAAGAGCTTCTGGTGGTGGTCATTTCTTAAAAGGACTCTTTGGATAAGCCCTTCTTCTGAAGTGATATAAATATTTCCAATGACATTTAGGAAAAAAATCTGGAAGATGAGACCACATGTGGTGGTGGTGGTACTGGTGATGGTGACCCAGTACTGAAGTAACACCTAACTATCAAACAAATTCGACATCCACCCAGTCGGGAGCTCACAATATTTTACGATTATGGGAGGATAATTGTTGTTTTATGCGATCCTCGAATTCGAATCTGAAGATACGGGCTACATTATGTGGTGAGTTTTATCGTTTTTGTTAACTCTCGACTCGTATAGAGATTACTTTGGCTGTGATATGACTTAAAGGTATCTTCCATATATGCACAGGTCCACTCTTAACGTGATATGACTTAAAAACATCTATCATGTATGTACAGGCCCACTCAAAACACCTCATAGTCTCATAATCAGACACAAAAAACATTTATAATTACATGTAAACAAAAATAGCCTTAAAATTTTTTTAGAAAAAACATATCCTAGATTTGGAGAATCAAAGTGTGCTAAAATTTTTTCATTTTTTTATTGGTAAACTTCAACTTGAGTGACAAACTATATATTTCCTTTATTTCATTTGACTAGTAGTTTTCTAGGTAGACTAACAAAAGAGACATACACACTAATTACACTTTGAAACCATATTTTATGCAAGGTTGCCTATATATGAACATGCATAGCCTCGACATATATCATGAGAGAATCAAAGTAGATTAAGAATGGATATGCTAACTGACACTAATTTGTCTTTTATGTAGTTTATCGAAGATCGGTCTTCAAATACTAAAAATTATAAGTCCCTATTGCTGACTTGTAAGCCAATTCTAATTTCAAAGATATGTTTTTTTCACACTCGAAGGTTGGTCGAGACATTCTTAAATGTTATTGAGAAAGCTTTCTTCAAATGAACCAAAATCCATAATTTCAAAACTATAGGGTTGATATCATCATGTTGGGCCCCAAAAAATGTTAAGATCATACTCACAAACATTCTAAAATGAATCTATAATATCGATATGATCTCACACCTATGAAGTGTACAAATATTTAAGAATTCACTTATAAAAATGAAAAATAAAATTAAAGTGGGTTAATTACAAGGATGAAAGTTCTCCTTCTTTCTATCCTCTTCATCGAAATCCTAAATCATATAAAGATGATTAAATATGATTAAGATAAACATCAAAATAAAACAAGAAAAAAAAATAAGAACACAGAGATTTAGTCTGCTATCTTACCTACATCCACTTTAACAAAAAAATATTGTGACGCCCCCAAAACTCCTCGGGTCCGTTGACTACCCGTCAACCCGCTGAATACACCCGTGGAATGCTCGGGTGACCACATTTTTCATGAAAACCCAAGGTAGTCTCCTTTATACCTGTGGAGCTCTACCCAATTACAAAACCTACATAAACCTCGTCCCCAAACAAAGCCTAATATATCATCACACGAGTGAAACAATCTACTGTACTCCCATAAATAATACTCATGAATATACCTCAACTATATCCTATAGTTTCAAAAGAGTTAAACACTCTTTTTATACAACATATATTAAAATTCTAAACTCTAATACATGTATACATCACAAAAACCAAAGCCAATCCCGCTTTCTTCTAAAACAGCTCTATGACGCGGCCGTCTCCTCACTCAAGCCCCCTGCACTGCAAAATACACAATATCCTCTATTGCGGTGAGCCAATGCTCAGTAGTGAATCGCCTCTAAGTGGGCCACTCTCCACCTAAGCGCATGGCAATGTTCCAAAATAAACACACATCCAAGCAAATTCACATCCATCAATGTCTACATGTCGTCCCTATGTCTCGAGTCCTCACCGACCTCACATTCGCCTAAGCCATGTATGAGAAAATGATCACTTTCAAAACAAACCTATTTTGTTCTGAAATATACCACCGAAATATTCTAGTAACATGGGACTACCCTCCGAGGCTTAATTGGCTGGGTGAGCTTTCCAAATGGGCCACGGTCCCTATCTCAACGATCCGCCACCATCCCAATCCGATTCCTCCTGGTCATCATCCTACGAAATTCCTTTCAAAACATTTTCGCTTTTTCTTTTCAATTTTTCAAGGCTACGCACTCACCTAATTTCTAGGCTACCCCAATGCATAAGAGATATTATGCCATTTCAATCATTTTCAACCAATATATCAATATGCATATATTATCCAATTTAGAATCACACATGTAATTCAACAATACTAATCAACTCCCAAATATGCTCACTGAGCTAATCATTCCATTTCCAATGGTTTACACCCACAATTATATTCCATATAATTGTGACATCAAGTTAACACATCAAGCTTATGCATTAACATATTAAAATCATCTCAATGGCCTACAAACACAATTATATTTTATATAATTAGGTCATTATATTAACACATTAAATTCATGTATTAACCTATCTATTTCCACACAACTCAAGCCATTCATTTCAACAACTCAAGCACACAACATTACGGATCGATTTTTTTATCCAATTCACAACCCGGGGACTGATTTTTAACACCTGAATCCCAAGAAGGTCAGCTCCATACAGCCCACTGGCCCAACCCTGCCCACTTTTGGAATCGACTCCATACCCATTTCCTGGGCTCCACACTCAAAACAGAATTTAATGCATAAATCTGTAAATATAACAACCCACATCGCTCGGAGGTTCACTACTGCTCAAAAAGTCTAAAAATTACAATTCGTCCCCGTTTTAGACTGATCATACGCCATTCTCGACCTTTTCATATCAATACATGATTTAAAGAAATTTTATGAATTTAAAATACCTAAACAGCCCAGAACAAATCCACCTGCTTTATCGGCTTTCAATAAATTAAACAATTCTGGCCCCAAGATTGATCGATCAAACTACCTTGGCGCCCAACCAACCGAACATCGAAAAACACTCCTAAATAAAGCCAGAAAACCCAAGAGTGAGAAACCTCACCCCTAGTGAGCTCTTCTAAAACTCACAAATCCGTGCATCTACGCGTAGGCCACTCCGCGTGAGCAAATCTTCCTTCTTGTCCCAGCATCACCGACGGTCTGATCGTCGTATTTGTATATAAGTTTCTTAAAGAAAAAACACAAAAAATGGCCACCGCAGGAAATTCTGCTTCAAATCACGTTTTTGGTCTTTTTAGTGAGGTTAGAGATGACACTGTAGCAGTTTTGTCATTTAGTGACTTAAAACTTTTCTAAAAATGAACAAGGTGTCCCTCTTTCCTAAATGACATTCGGCACTATCTCTAAATATTCCATTATCATTTCACTCATGCCACTTATGGCACATGAGTACATGTTATATGTGACTTTGTTCATTCAACTCTTTTCTTTACTCAAGAGACCCGAAATGCGCATGCCTCGGAAAATGTAAATCTTAATTCTTAATTCACTACCCCATTTGCTAGCTAGATTTCCTCGTGAAGATCTATTCCAACGGTGCAATCCGTTTCATCATCCGAGATCTAAAGAATAAATTACGGATTTTTAACCGAAATTAACAATTTTATAATCGAAATTACGATTTTGCCCTTTTTCCAGAAATTGGAATTTCTCGGGTCTTACAAATATTTATCGATTATGGTTTTCTACATAATACAAAAATCCTAAAATAACCACCACACACACACACACACACACACACACACACACACACACACACATATATATATATATAAACTTTAAATCAAATCGGGTCGCTTCTAATGGTCAAACTTAATACGATCCTCACCTTCCATCTTCATCACACAAATCTCACAAAATATCCTCGAAATAAGCTCCCAAAATATTTCGGGCCGTTGTACAAAATTTAACACACATCATTCAACAAATAAAAAGAATTATCCAAGGATATATATTATTCCTTCAAACTTGTCTTCTTTTCTAGTGCAATGAAACCCATTTACACCACTTAATTCATTGTAAATTTTCAACTAATTGTTTATCATTATTTATAAGAATTAATACATCCGACGACAAGACTTCACAATATTCCACGATAACTTTCCAATTAATTCTTATACTATTCTTGTAAAGAATTAATATATCTTGTTGGTAGTAATCCAACATGACATATCTCCTAAGAAAACCTTTTCTTGCTGGTGGTTCTCCACCATATCTTTATTGCTTCAAAGGATTTTTGGATAAGTCCTTTTTCAAAGTATGTATATCCAATCAAAGAAGAGACAAAACTAAGAAAGGTCATCACTAACTCGTGCTTAGGGGCGCATGCTATAGTTTAGGGGCAAATTCTTGAAATTTTGGGAAAAAAAAATATTTATATTAAGATTTGAACTCCATATACTTTGAATCAAAGTAAAATATAATTTTTATTAATTAAATTTTTAATTGATTTATGCTTTAATTTTCTCCTACTAAAATTAATCTAGGCTATATTTGATTCCCATACAATGCTAAGAAAAAGGCAAGGGAAAGAAAAAATTAAGTAAAGTAAAAATAGGGTGAAGTCACACATTATTTCTATTTACTACTTCAAACAAAATTTATTATTTTTACTGGTTAATATAAAGATTAAATAATTTTAAGAATTGCAAGTTTTACGTAATTTTATTTATATTTGATTTTTTTTTAGGCTATGTTTGGTTCTAGAAAATTGAGGGAAAATCAAAGGAAAGAAAATATGAAGAAAACAAAATGAAGGAATATAAAATATAATTAAATTCCATATAATATTTTTATTTGTTGCCTCAAATCAATTTTATTTATTTAAACTCATCAATATAAAGATTAATAATTCTAAAACACTTAAATTTCTAAGTAATTTTATTTATATTTGATTTTTTTTTAATTATGAGACAAATTATTTTCCTTAACATTTGTTTTCTTTCTTTTAGTATTTTTCAATAACCAAACATAAAGCCTAAATTTTAATAGACAACTAAACATGATAAAAGTATTTTCCTTAATTAACATTTTTCTTTCCTTAGTACTTTTCCAAAACCAAATACAATCTTAGTGTTTTTGGTCTCCTTAACTTATTTTCTGTCACACGAATGCAATGACGATGACATGGGGACTTAGTACTTGTGGCAAATGGATAAGATATTCAGATATAATTTGCATTAATATGAAGATTTTGGAAGATTGGCTTAAAGAGAATAAAAATGGGGGTGGTAAAGACATGTTCACCATTTATGTTTAACTTCAAAGGCAAATATGGAAAATGAAAAACCCTTCAAAATATTAAGAAAGACTCAATCCAAATGAACTCAAATCTACAATAAATTTATAGTGGTTTCAGATTGATTATTGTCCCGCTTTAATTAAGAACTTTGGAACTAAGGTGATGGTGGAACAAAATTTTGAAGGAAATTGTAAGGATAAGGTACACAACGCTTCTAGCTTTGCTCGTATGTCTCACTTTGTTCTTAAACTTGTTTCGTCCCAAGATATCCTCGACATTTACTTTCGTAGTTCAATCATGCTCATGTCAAAAAATGTCATAAGGACAAATGTCCATTAAAACGCCCGTTAAACACTCCACACGTGTCAGAGTTTCCAACCTCGTTAGTTGTGACTTTTTTTTACATGATAGGCATGGATGAGTTACCGAGTAAACGTTGTACCTAGGTTGAAAAAATACCAAGATAAAGTGGGACATATGTGAAAAACTCGAGACATTTGTGCACCTTATCCCAACCATTGTATGCGTATTTATAAGGGGCTTGCCCAAAATTAATGTGTAGAATTGGCTGAAATCTGACACATCCAAGAAAACTCAAAACCTGCTTTTAATGATTATCATGCATGATAGCGTGATTTTGAGACAATCAAATTCAATAATTTTATGCATTCCTTGGAAATATGACTATCAAAAAGGCCAGACATGCATGCATGTTGTATGCACCTAATTGATCATTATTATTAGTAATTCAACAGCTTCACAGGTAGTTTTCTACTTTGATCATCATTGTCTTTAAGATGGAAATATTTATATGAAAAGTTAATATGACGCGAATTCAAAGTACAAGTGTTCCATCAACTTGGATTGAGTATTGTTGTAATAAGAGAAAAAAAACACACAGATTTACATAATTCGATAATGTGCATACATCCACGAGAACGATGATTAAAACTTTCACTATCACTAAACAAGGTTATATATAAGAATATTTATAATAACTCTTAGTATAATAAAATTCATAAAAATACTCATATATCTTCAGAACATACTTCATTCACGAGATTTGTGATGGCCTTTGCTCCTTTTCCTTTATACATATTTTCCCACAAATATGAGCTACATACTTGTGACGCCCCAAACCCGGGGGTCTGTTGACTACCCGTCAACCCGCGGAAACACTTGTGAATGCTCTGTGACTCGACATTTCACGAAACGGCAAAAGTCCCTTTGTACGGAGCCCACCCAATACAAAACCTGCATATACCAGTCCCAAACAGTGCAATAGATCCAATATATCCAATATATACAATCACATGAGTAATACGGCCACTTGGGCCCACAAACGATACTCATAATACATACTAACTATGAATCCAACTATATACCAATTAGTTACAAGAGTTATAATATTTTCACTTTATACAACATATATATTAAAATTAAACATTTCAATACATGTATATATCATCAACCAGCCACAACCCGGCTTTCTCTAATCCTCAATCCCTAGTGATCTAGCCGTCCCCGCACGCCTCCCTCGTACCAGAAATAATATCCCTCGACAGTACGAGCCAATGCTCAAGATAACCGCTGTCGGCCACTCTCCACCTAAGCCAGCTGCAGAATGCTCCAAAAATAACATACATTCAAGCAAATGTACGATCCTACTTGGAATGTCTACATGACTAACTCGCATCCCAGTCCTCACCGACTTCTCTCACACTCGCCTAAGCCTCGTATGGAGAATTATTGTTTTGTTAGCTGACAACCCTCCGATGTGCTATATATCAATCTGGCTGCCTCCGACGATTGATATATTATTTGTTTGTGGACTACCTTCGCGACACACCGCCGTCTCCGACGACATATTTTAATTTACTCACCTCCGAGCAATTAATATTTTTAGACAACTATCCGAACCGTTTCTCTAGACTCATCTCATGCACTGCTCCTATACCCTGGGGAAATAAGCTCCAATGCACTAAATGCAATGTATGCCAATTCCAATACGTTTAATTCACGTAAATATATAAAACATGCATATATTTACATAAAAATTCACCTACACAATCATGTCATGTAAATTCTCATTTCATACAACAAAATATTAGCTCACTTGGCTATCGATCAAACACGAGCAATTTAACTTGAATCACTGATCAAACACATTTTCACAAAAAAATATATTTTTGAGAACATCAGCTAGAATATGAAACCCTCGGTTACGTCCCAAAATTCACAACCACGCTTACTTAGTGAACTCGTTTCACTTCGCCATTTCCGGCCCTATGCATATCACAATGCAATTCATTTATAATTTATGAATTTAGCACTTGCTAACAAAGCCCCGACAAATACGGACTGTAAAAATTTTCTAAAAAATTTAACAATTCGTCCCAATGATCGATCAAACGGCTCTCACGGCCTCATTCCAAATTTCAAACATCGAAAAGTACTTAAAGAAAGAATAAAACCCAAGAGGAAGAACCCCGTACTCCTCTCAGCCGATAAACCCCTAAATCCGGTACCCAGCGCAAGCCCCTCTCCCGCACAGAGCAGCTTCCTCCTTCTTGTCCTCGAAGACCGCCGACCCACAAATCTCCTACAAATGAGAGAAGATGGCATTATCTCTAAAAAAAAATCGCCATTCGCCCGATCTTTCTCCTTGCCATTCCTGTTTTTTTCCTTTTGGCATTTTAAGAAGACAACACTATTACCTATTTTGGCATTATCCTCATTTTAATAAAATTTCAAAATGACATCTACGTCCCTTCTTTTTCTGGGCTTTGACATTCTAAGACTATCCCGACTGGGTCTCATTTTAATCATTTCTCTTACTCATACCACTTATGGCACATGAGTACTTATATGTGACTTTCACATCAAAATCTGCTTTTAGCATTCGAACGCGATGCCTCGGTAACGCAGAAATCTGATTACTGAATTTTATGAAATTTTACGCGCTTAGCTGGGATTACGAGACGATTCCAACGGTGAAATCCGTTTCATCATCCGAGATCCAGAGAATAAATTCCGGATTTTTAACCGAAATAACAATTTTGTAATTGAAATTACGATTTTTACCCTTTTTCCAAAAATTGGAATTTTTCGGGTCTTACAATACTATTGTATAATCAAGTTTAGATCAAATTGGTTGTCTCTTACAAATAATAATTTTCACCTTAAAAAGAGAATTTCTTGTTGTCATTTAATCATAGACTTCTTTCAATCTATAGGCCTATTTTAAAGTGATGATGACCCTTAAATCTCAAAATCAATCATATTTACAAGTTATTATAAAGTAGATAACATAACTTTGCCCAGCTGTGACCCTAATTTTCAGTCCGACTTTTCTTAAAAGGGATTTGGATAAGTCCATACACGTGTATATCCAATCAAATTAAGAAAAGACACGTATATATATTCAATCAAACAAATGACAAAAAAAAAAAAAAGGTAAGACGAGACAAAATGCAGTGGTGGTGCCCCAGTTGCTGAAAGCTGATCAATTTCAACAAATTCCAGCAGCCACCAGTTGGTTTAAAACACTAGATCGGGTATAAGAAGAGGAGGAACCAGGATTTGAAATTTCTTAAAGAGTAGATATTATTATAATTCCAAGCGAATGCCTTCTCTCTATATATATAAAATAAATCACATGAGTGTACTGTGCTCCCTAAATTTTGTTTTTCCAACTCGAATGACAAAAAAAAAAAAAAAAAAAGGAATTGTTTGATTATTGTTTTTTAGAACAGTTTTTTGTTCTTCAGAACAAAAAAAATAGTCAAAACACGTTTAGTAAAAGAGAGGGTGTTTCTTTTGTTCTCCACTCTTTGGTAAAAGAGAGGGTGTTTTTTTGGTTCTCCATGTTATGAAAATGCATGTTTTCAGAGAAAAACTGTTCTCCATATTTTCTACCAAAGAACACCTAAAAACCAACTGTTCTTAAAAACTGTTTTCCGAAACAGCTTTCAAGAATAGCAAACAAACAGGGTCTTAGATTCTTCGTTTCATTCATGTGGCCTAGAGACATACGTCGAAAGGTCCACAAGACTGGTGCCATGTTCCATGCAAAGGGTGGTGATATATATATATATATATTTGAGAGCACTATAGCAAATAGAAGAATGGATATCCTATTCAATTCCAATTTATATTTTATGTGAAATATATTTTTAAGATTGATTTTTGAGATTAAAAGCTGTCTGTCTGGATATATAGAAAGGCTTGATACTATATCACGGTGAATTAAAAAGGAGGCAAAGGACATAAAACCAACTTTGTGCTGTACCATGCATTTTTTGAACTCAAAAAAAAAGTCGATAACCAAAAATATTGACATGCCACTTTAAATTAACCTAAATTCTACAAGCTTACAAACACGGAATTGATAAACTATTTACTACATCACAATATTCATATTAAATTTAAATCCTCGTAAATTTGATCTTTTGTATAATTGACCGTTTAACATATCAAAACTTGATCTGACATGTCATAGGAGCCATATAATGTCCATAGTCATTTGCCCCTAAAAGCGGAGCTACATGATGCCCATATCATTTTAATTTCCTCGGTAGGAACTTATCTTACCATTTGATTGAATGTTGAGCTTTCCTTTCTTAATGCCCCTAAAACTAATCATACCCCTGTGAATATTTGTTTGGTATTTTAACAATAAGTATGCTAAATCCCAAAAAATATTATCTGACTACATCTTATTTTCTATTTTTAGAAATAGAAAAACAGCATATATTTTTTGTTATTAAGACTAAAAAATATTCTTTATTTTTAAATAACATTAAATTATTTTCTATTTTCTCATCACCATACCTATTTTTTCCAGTCTTTTGAACAGAAGAGAAGACAAAAGCAGGAAAGATGAGAGCAAGTAATTTCATGGTGATCCAACTGAATCAAACACACTCACATCTACCAACCTTGACTTTCACAATAATTTATAACTGTCATTAAACAAAGGGTCAACAATTCTATGAATAAACAAATAAATAAATAAATAATATCCTAGATTTGGAACTATATTTGTATTCCAATGCTGTGCTATACATGAACATGTATAGACTGACATTTGGGAGAACCAAAGGCCGAAGAATGGATATGTTATTCGTATAATTTGTTATATGTAGTTTCTGAAAGATTAGTCTTCAAAGAATTAAAATATATATGCGGTTTACATGAAAGCCAAGTTTGATCTCAAAATGTATGTACTTCCCACTGAAGGTTGGATTGAGAAACCATATATCAAAAATACTAGTGGCCTATTTTCAAACATTATAAAGAAATATGCTCTTCTATGAACTGGATAAGATATATAAATGTCTTCGAGTTTTATAATATATCCTATTTTGCTCTTGAACTTTTTTCGATTTTAAGATATCTCAAATGTTTTTTTAGTAGTTACATGTCCATCTCTTATTAAAAAAAGATAGCTAGACTGGCACCTCTAACATGTGTAGAGTGTTTAAGAGGGCTTTATCGGGTATTTATTTGTCCATCTATTACCTTTTTCAATGGCAGGGATATGATTGACCTACGAAAGTAAATGTTAATGGTATTTTAGGATCGAAAATAAAGTTCAAGAACAAAGTGTAATATATAAATAAAACGCGAAGACTGTTATGATCCTTATCCGTCAGATTAAATCAAATAGGAATTACAAAGTTGGAATTCAAATAAATAAATATCCAAGGGGTGTCAGCCTTCCAATTAGTCGAATTTAAACCCAACAGGATTTGACCCCAAATATCCCTAGTGTTGTACACTAAAACAAACTATCTTGTACTGATCTCTTATATATTATGTTACGGTTAGTTTACTTCAATATCTTCATCATATGGATATGTTACTTGGTATTAATGTATTTTTAGGAAAATATTGACTCGCCATTCTACTATTGCTAGCCACCACTATCAGTTTTGTTTCTCGTGATTGTCACTAATATGTCACCACTCATTTAATTCATCAATCCTTTGTAGAATATCTCCAATTTACTCATATTTTTTTATCCATATATTTGACTTTGTAATTAGCCAAATCCTCATTTAATTCCCCTACAAAATTGTACAAATTAAAGACAATGAAAATTACCTATATTTTATACTTTGAAAAATTATTATTTGTTATGGAAAAACATGAAAATTCTGAAAAGAACATTTGGTTCCTTTTTTCTTTAAAAACACAGTAAAGCACTAAATTCATATAATGAGAATACAATTTTAGAAACACCAAAATAGTGTTTTTATATTCTCAAAAACTATTCTCAAGAGCAATTTTCAAAACATGAACAAATTGAAGTTCCTCACCATTTTTGAGCATGGAGAAACATTTCTACGTTTTTTTTAGGAGGACAAAGTAAGTCCAATGAAGAAGAGGAGGTTTTCCTTACAACCACTCTATGTGAAGAAGCATGAAGGAGGCATGAAGGAGAAGTGAACAAGTCAGCAAGCTATTTACATTAGATGATCATCAAGGATTTGTTGACTTTTGGAACATGAGGATAAGAGTAGCTGGATTGTCTTTTTTAGATGTAGATCAGTCGATCAAATCATCTTGTAACTTTGAAAGTCTCTATTTTCATAATCCTTAATTAGGTTTTTGATGTACATCATTCTCGATGTGAGAGTATCATGCTTTAACATCCCCTCATTTAAAAAGACTCAATGAATCCATCCATCAATAAGCAAGTACTACAATATATATATATATATATATATATATATATATATATATATATATATATATATATACATAGGGAACAAATATTATCAAAAGAGGTAGCTAGCTCAAACCCATGACCTCTCGCTTAAGTCAAGCCTCTATTACCATATTAAACAACCAATTTTTTAAAAGTTCAAGCCTTAGAATTTTGGTTTCGTTATGACATGTGGCTCATTGAGTAAAATGACAAGCAAGAGTTGAGCGACAAAGAAGGCCCTTCGTGCATATCCACTTAGTTGGGAGACGAAATAATATGTTAGGTGTAGGGCGAAGCCCACACTATATAGTACAGTATGGTCCAAGATATAAGGGTATTTTTGTAAATTGATCATATCCAGGGTTATTATAAATATCCTCTTAAGTAACCCTATTTCGCTGATAGTAAGTTTGAGTCAAGCAGTTACTGCGGATGTGAACACATTCATCAAACCACATAACCAGATCATTTTTCTTGTTTTCTTTCTCTCGAATTTTATCACCATTGTTGCACCACTCATAAATCAAGCTTCATATGAGGACCATGTTTCCTAATAGTTGCTGTGGTGGTTCATTACTAAAATGATGGAGGCCAAGTCCTAGTGAAAGCAAAGTTTTCAACATATTTTACAAGAATTCATAAAACTACAAAGAAAGACTTTAAAAAAAATTATCAGAAAAGCATATCCTTACGTGAGAAACGAAATGTGCCCAAAATTTCATTTTTTATTTATTTGGTGGACTTCTCTTCGACGCAGTTATTGCATGCATATGAACATGCATATAGATTAATATTCGAGAGAATCAAAGTAGTCAAGAATGGATATATTCAGATAATTTGTTTTTTTTTTTTTATATGAAGATTTATGGAAGATCGACATATAGAATAAAAATGGATGGTGCGGCGACATGTGTCAATTGCATTTTTAAAGATATGTATATGTTTAACCTCAAGGGTGGTTGAGAAATAAAAATCATCAAAATATATATTAAGAAAGACTTTTGTCTAAATAAGTGGATAAGGTGTACATATGTCCCGACTTTTGCGTGTATATAGTTCCCATTTTGTATCTCAACTTTTTTTCCAATCCCTAGAAACCGAATGTTTACTTTCAGAGGGTCAATCGCACTCTCATAGAGCTGCGTGATGGACAACACTCGTTAAAACGTCCCAAACAAAAACCATCAAAATATTAAGAAATACTGTCTAAATAAGGGATAATTAAGCACATATGCCCCGACTTTTGTGCGTATATCCCACTTTGCACCTGAACTTTTTTTTATTCCCAAGATATCCGAACATTTACTTTTGTAGCTTAGTCATGCTCCTGCTATTAGAAAATGTCGCTGCATGGACAACACTCATTAAAACACCTATTAAACACCCACACGTGTTAGAGTTTCTAACTTTGTTGTGACTTTTTTTAAGGAAATGATCATGGAAAGCTACAATAGTAAATGTTAAGGATATTTTGAGACCGCAAAAAAAGTTCATGAGCAAAATAGGACATACACAGAAATCAAGAGCATTTATGCACCTTCCATCCAAATAAACTCAAATCTACAATCATCTTTAATAGGGTTTTAGATTGATTATCATGATAGTGTGATATTGAAGTAATCAAAATCAATAATTTCGTGCATTATTCCATGGAACACATGACTATCAAAAAGGCCTTCTTTTATCATTGATGCTATGAAGAAATTAATATATCTTAGTTGACTTATACACAAAGAATAAGAGCTTCTAGACATGCTTGGTCTACGCACCTTAACGGATCAATCAATATTAATCCTTAGACGCTTCTGTTGGTGGTGGGTTCTCCACCTTGGTCATTCCCTCATGCGATAATAAAGTTTGATAAAATATTTTAATCATTTTAGATTGAGAATAATGAGGTTTTGATCCACCTGTATTGTCTTATACATCTAACTCATTTCATAAATAGTTAATTTTCGTTAACCTATATTAAACAAATATTATACAAACTTGATTCTATTAAACGATCAACTTTACTAAAAGCCCAAGCCCTCAAATGCGACTCCATACATGTACTTGAAAAGTCAAACAAATCAAAACGAGCATTTTTATGAACTTTTAAATAAATAAATAAATAAGGATTCAAATTACAAAAAGACGGCTCAAACCTAGACCTCCACAAACCAAGCTTTAATACCATGTTAAACTACTACCTGTCCTAAAAGCTCAAACTTATAGAATTTGGATTCAAATATCATGTTTCTTAATAGATTCAAATAACTAACTTATTTAATAATCATGTTAATTAACTTAATTATAACTTCACACTATTTAATTCATATTTGTCTCATAGTACTTTATTCTTTTAATAAACAAGTCAATTGAATTATAAATATATTAATTAAAAGTACTGATAATATATACATAGACCAACCTAAAATCTAACTCAATTTTGGATTATTGAATAAGAATGTTTGAATATTAAATAAATTTAATAAATTATACAATGTTACTTGTTAGTTGTTTTTAGTGTTAAAGTTTAATTGATTTATGCAGCAAAATATATACCTAAACTTCGACACCATGCATGAACACAAATTGTCGCCTGTAATTTCCTAGAAATGGTTTTGGATGCCATTCTTCCAAGTGTATACCCGCTAATATTTTTTTGAAACTTTTTCACTTTCCATTAAAAGACCTTATAGCAAGAGGAAAGTTCCTTCATAGATATTCACTTAGATTAGACTATGTACAACCGATGTGGGACTTCCAACAATTCCCCTCACATGAAGGCTAGGTTTTTTTTTTCTTTTTCTGGTCCTTCCAGAGGATGATAAGTGTGGAGTCTCCTCTACCAGCTCTAATATCATATTAATATTTTTAGATCCCTTTCATCTCCCAATTTGTTACTAATCGGGATAGTATAAACTAAAACAAAAGGAGAAGACAAGAAAATAAAAAATTTAAAATACAATTGATGGAAGGAAATAGATATTAGACCGAAGTCTCTTGTGCCCACAATATTCTTAAAGCAAAACACGCCTTCTTCTAAGGGTGCCTCGGTGACTTTGGATGTTAACGTTTACTTCCCAAGATATAACGATCCCTTTAACTACGGCAACACCCCTGCTTGATGTCACTCCCAACAATCACAATACTCAAATTTGGAATAAGTGATTTCTCCGTACAATTGTTATTTCTCAATTTCAGGTTTCAATAAAATTAGGTTATTTTCATTCAATTTTTCATCTTTTTATGTTTTAAAAATATAATAATATATAAATAATTATTAATACATTTTATCGTAAAGATTGCATAAAAATATAATTAATTTTAAATTTTAATATTAAAAATGAATTTCATAGAATCCATTTTATTTTTATGGTTCTTAATAATTGTGTGTGGAAAGATACTGTTTCCAAAATTGATTGAATCGATGTTTGGTCTGTAAAGCCATGGTTCTAGCTGTAAAAGCTCTACAAATGGATGTGATGAATGCAATCATAAAGAACTTTAAGGCCAATAATGACTGTCTTTAGATAAATGTATTGTCAGATGATATAAAAAGGACTCCATTTTACTCGCATGTCTCATTTTTCACCTGAATTTTTTTTGGTCCCAAGATACAAAATGTTTATTTCCATAGCTCAGTCTATAGACATTTGTATTTGAACTTTTTTTTCGATCCCAAAATACCCAATGTTTATTTCCATAGCTTAGCCTAGGGTTGTAATCGAGTCAAGTTGATACAGAGCCAAGTTTGAGCTCGACTCGAACTTGATCAAGCCTTTTTTTTTTTTTTCAAATATTTGAAACTTGACTCAAAAAATAGTCGAAAATAATTAACCCGACTTGACTCACCCACAAAATATAAAGCTTAATTACGCTTCCGAGCAACTCAGCTCCGATACCGTGATACTCGAACTTGACTCGACTAGCTAATCGAAGTTCGAGTCGACTAATAATCAATCAAATTCGAGTATTTTATGAATCAAGCTCGAGTAACTTGGCTCATTTACACCCCTAATCATGTCCTTACAGTTAGAAAACGACACAAATGATTCAAACGCGGTTAAATACTCCATATGAGTTTTCAACCATTTTTTAAAATCAGGCGAGTAGGTATTGATGGTGTTTCTTCTATCGATACTAGGTTGTAGCTCGTTGTGTAAAACCCGGGAAAATTCAAATTTTCTAAAAAAGGGTAAAATGGTAATTTCGGTCAAAGTCTGAAATTTTTCTAGATCTCGGATAACGAAACGAACTTCACCTCCGTGAATCGCCTCACAAATCTAGCCACCACGTTTAATTTTATCAATTCTCGTGACACCGGAATTTCACGCTTTTTTGAGGCACCGTGTCGTGCCATAAAAACGGCCGTGAAAGACATGATGTGACAAAAGTCACCTATTACATGTACTCATGTGACACCATTGCATTTGATTAGAGAGATGGGATTAGAACGAATTACCGAGACGCGCTAAGTACAAAAATCAAGAAATGGACACATTTGGAATTATTAGAAATGTTAAAATGAATAAAGACACTTAAATAGTTATCTTCTCCAAATTGAGAACAAATGGGCGTGGACGCAAGAGGCTGGTTTTTCATTTTTAGAGAGAGAGATGTTCTCCTTCTCTCTAGATTTCCAGCCGTCTCTGATCGTCTGCCTCTTCGATTGAGCTGTAGTTACAAAGCTCGATCTACGCGCGAGGGCTACGCGTGGACACCGATTTGGTGGAGTCTCGACAACCCAAGAGGCAGGGATCTTTCCTACTCTTGTGTTATTCCTTTGCCAAGAGCCATAAATGGTTGGGGATGTTATGAGGCTTGAATTAGCCGTGTTTTCGATCTCAAAAGCTTTGAACCGAGTGGAGAAAATCCCCATTGTTGTGGCCATGAACAGTGCCAATCCGAGGGTTTCACTGTTCACGTGAATAGTTACATGATTTTTGGTGTGAATTTTTATGATGTTGAGTGATTCAAAATGAATTGTTTGTGTTTGTTAATTAGCCCATGTGAGCTAATTTTGGTGTTATTGATTGTGAATTTGAATAAATAATGATTTACGTGGATTTAATTATGTTAATATATACATTTTATATATTAGCATGAGTTGTTGGATAGGTATAATACATTCCATATGCACTGGGCAATCTATAGAATATTAGAGGAGTGCATGACATGAAAGAAAATAAAACGAAACGCTAGAAAGGAATTTGACGGAAGATTTACCAGAATCGTGTCAGGAGATTGTCCACAATTCACGCGAAGGCCCATGAATTGTTTCGTAGGGTTCTCCAACAGATCTCGCCGGAGGGTAGTCTAATATATTTATAGAATCTCTAGTAGTAAGTTTTCGAGAACAAAGCTTTGTTTTAAATCGGATATTTACTCGCATTAGCTTAAAGATATGAGGGAGCCTGGTATGACTCGAGACATTGATCGCATTTAGACATTCGAGTAGGTTCATGCAATTGCTTGATGTGATTGTTTGCCACAGCATGTGGACTTAGGTGGGGAGCAACCCACGCAGTAAAATTCATCACTACTCGCTTTGCTCACCTCGTCGAGGATCACCATTTCGTACGTGGAGGCATGAGACAACGCCACTAGAGGCCGTATTTAGAAGAAAGCCGGTTGTGGCTTTGGTAGAGACTTTTGTATAACATGTATTAGAAATTGTACATTTTAATATATGTTGAATAAAGAGTAATTTATCAACTTGAACTATTGGTATATAGTTGATAGGTAATTTCATGAGTATTGATGCATTTTTCGCCCAAGTGGCCATTTTACTCATTTTAAATTGTGATATGGACCTCGGTGTGTGTCAAGTAGAAAATTTGAACAGTTGTACCCTGCAGAGCTCCCGCATAAATGAGACTCGCCCGATTCAGGAGTGGTGCTCAAGCCACCTGACATCCACGAGCATTCCGTTGTGTCGACTGTCACACCCGACTCGAAAAATGGGCGCCACACGTTGAGTCGCCACGCTCGTCGGGCCGGTGCCGATATACAAGCCGCACAGAAGGGTGGTCCTGCTGGGGTGTGGCCGGCCTCCTCTCCGATGCCTAAGTCGCTTTCTTACACGAAAGAGATCAATCGTTGATAGTTTTGTGGATTGCACTTTCTTTGGTGGAATTGTTCAAGATTTATCAGGTGATCACGATGACTTTCCTTGTTAGACGACGATATGGTTGCTTCACCAGGTAGGGAATCCCTCTTTACTTATCACAATCAATATTAGAGGATAATTAGGAGTCGCGGACCGAAAGATCCTTTTTCCCTTAATGAGTAGATATCGGATCATGGAGATGGAGTGCTTTCCCTTCTTACGTCACCACTGATGGATAGCGGATTATCCTCATCACCTGTCCACCTAATCGGCGAGTTTTCACTTCAGCTCGCCTTAAGAGTAACCAGGACGTCATCATGGGCCAAGTCCCCACATGAGGCTCTTATGCCAGCCCCATGAAGAATGCCAACCCTCTTTAAGGTTTGTTCCCTGGGCCTGCATCCTGGGCCTCCGCGTTGATTTTTTAGGCACTATCAGTTGCCCCCCAACCCTTGGCCGAAGTGAGCTTGGGCAAGGGCTGAATTATTTTTCGGATCTAGCAAATAATTCCACGTGGTCGACAGTTCATTGGTCTAGGCTTGTCACCGCTCAATCGCTCCCAATAATGATGGTTTTCGATTTTCTTGCCTATTTCGACTGACGTTTCTAGTGTTTTAGAAGCACCCCACGGCTATTTGAACCGTATTCCCCTATTCTTCAAACCTCTTTCTCTGTGGTCTCAGATTTTTCTTCCTCAAAACTTCTTTCGACTGTCTTCAAGACTCCGCCTTCGTGGTTTCGTCGTTTATCTTGCTTGGGGGTCGTTTCTTTGTTCTCTCTCTTCCCCTAGTTTGGTACGTTTTTTCTTCTTTTCTTCCCAGCATCTTTCTTATTCGATTCCGTGGGTGCCTGTGGTCATTTTTGTCTCCTCTTCCTCACTTTTTGCTGGAATTGTCGAGCGATTTAGCCATGGGAGTTATTGTTTAACTTTAAGGTTATTATGGCGGTTTGGTCGATTCCCGCCTTTTATCATCTTCGTTATACCTCCCTTATCCTTGCCCAATCATGCATACTCCTTCAGCCCAATCTTCCTCATGGTCTCCACATAAGGGGAAGGCCCACTGAGTCCGAGCGTCAAGAACAACCGACGTGTGGATCCTGAGGTCGTGCCGCATTGGTCAATAAGAGCCCTCCAAATGGATCATCCATCCCCCCTCACCGACAAAGGCAAGTGGAAAGATTAGAGATTAGGTACCTTAGTGGTTCCCGACATTCGTTAGTTGCCGTTAGGACGCCCTCAGTCCCGGGTCGCTGGGACTGGCTCACGCCAACTCCGCTTAAATACAGTGGTTAAATGGGTTACCCGATCTGCCTTCCAAACACCGATTTGTCTCATGGGGAGTTTACTAAATAAGACTACTTGCAGAGCTGTTCAGCCTCTAACATGGTAAATGTTACTGCCATAGTCAGCATTTCTCATAATATACAACATGAATTCAACTATAATTCACAGTTTAAGAGGCTCACTTACTTCTCTATACAAGCAGGCCTAAATTTCTACATGTAGTACATCATAACAAAGTTATATCCTGTTTTTTCTCTGTGCTCGCTACTAAAAGGTACGTTTAAAATAAACACAATATTCGTAGCAATGGCGATTCCCATTGAATAATATGTTATGACACTAGTGCCACTTACTTTCACATTGCTTGCTCGTATGAGCATCTATAGTTTTGTTATTGTCGTAGTTCTCCGATGTGTGCAGAGTCACTGGATACTGGTCCCACTTTACGATATAGCCATGGGACTACCTCCATTTAACACACTAGATACGCCTCCGACGACTGATACTTCACCCTGGACTATCTCTCGTCGCCATGATTTTGATAATCTTCATCTGCTTTAATTCTTCCTCACGCACTCACTTATAATCTCTACCTGCAGAGCAGTGAATGGCGTATGCTGCCTTCAATACAGTTTACTCACATGCAAGGTGAAGGTTACGAATATATACCACATAAAATAATCACACAATCATGTTATGGGCTCAGGTCATGCTCAAATGCCTAAGCCACTGCTAAACACAAGCAATAATTCTGAATTATTTTTGACAAATTATTTTCAAAATTATATTTGTGAAATCAGTCGTTTTGCAGAACAAGAGTCCCTCGCTGTCGCCTTACTAAACACAATTACTCTGCTCACTTTAGAACCCCGGGAGCTCGGCCATTTTCCAGCCTCACCTGTTCACGCTGATGATTTATCATAAACAGACTCAAATTAGTTGCAGTCAACGGTTGCCCATGTTCCAAAATTATCACTGTCCAGCTGTGACGGCTCTTCACCTTACCTCAACTCTCAAACACGGTGAAACACTAAAAATGGGAATAAAATGGCAGTGAGAGGCCATCTTCTGAAAGTCGGTATACTCCCTAAACTGGTACCCACAAGACCACGCAGAGCAAAGCTCTTCTTTTCTGTTCAAGATCGCCGACGGCCCATCGCTTAGAAATCTCCAGAGCAGCATCGTGGCCGAGACTGCTTTC
The DNA here is from genome assembly GCA_016808115.1 of Tetrastigma voinierianum. Taxonomy (NCBI): domain Eukaryota; kingdom Viridiplantae; phylum Streptophyta; class Magnoliopsida; order Vitales; family Vitaceae; genus Tetrastigma; species Tetrastigma voinierianum. The sequence goes on from JAEQBH010004639.1 coordinate 614,634, forward strand.
GTAAGCCTTCCTCATCGCTTTTCATTTTCCTTGAAGACAACACTATTTAGTGTTTGCCTTATTATCATTTAAATCAATTCCATTAATACCACCTGCCTCTTTCCCGCGACATTCGCACTATCTCTACCGGCCCATTTTCATTATTTCTCTACTCATACCACTTATGGCACATGAGTACTGTTATATGTGACTCTCTTTTACTCGTGATCGAAAATCAATTTTCGCACTAAATGCGATGCCTCTAAAACGTGCCAACTCGACTGCTCCTAATTCTACGAAATTTTAACACGTGCCAGCTGGCTTCGCGAGATCTATTCCAATCCGTGAAATCCGTCACATCCGAGATCTAGAGAATAAATTCCTGATTTTTAACCGAATTAACAATTTTGTAATCGAATTTACGATTTTGCCCTTTTTTCATAAATTGAAATTTCTCAGGTCTTACAGTCGTGAAGTATGCGGATGCCGTGGGTCCTAGTAGGGTCGAGCCCCTTTATGAAAAAACCTTTGTTACCCTCTATAGACCCCCTCTTGGTGTTCTAGTCTGGTGCCTTGATCTTTTCACCTCCTACATCGTCCAGGTTCCCAAGATGGTCTGCTTCTTTGAGGCGGCCTCGAGAATGGCCTCGACGGCTCTGCACTCCCTTATCAAGAACGTTTTACAAAGACTTCAACGCTGGTTCGCCCCTAACTTTCTCCTCCAAATTTCTCAAGCTGGCCTACTTTCCGTTGTTTTAAGGACAAGGGCCCTAGGGTTCCCAAAGATAGCCTTCATGGTCAACTTCTTCGTGTGAAAGAGGTCGCAGAGGGCTTTTGTACATTTCCAAACGCACCAATGCTGTCGATCATCTTGATTCTTCCATCCTCCCACACAAACACCGGAAGGAACGTTATTTTTCGGGCCGCTGGTCGTAATTTGGGAGTATAATCCATCGACCGAGAAGATACGCCAGACCCGAATCGCTCATTGATCGCCCCAGAACCTACGTGGAGCTTCCGCTTACACTGGTCTAGCCTTCGAAAGTCACGAGGTGTTTCTAACTTTGCTTACAGCGACTTTCGTATTCGCCCCGCCCCGCCCCGAGATGAAGAAGTGAAGCAAAAGAAGCCACAAGTGTCTCCCCGTGGTACTGAGATGATTAGATCAGATATTCCCGGGCCTTCTGGTGTGAACCCCTCTCGACCCCCTACTTTGAGGCCCTCTCCTCCTTCCGATATGAAGCCTTCTCGTGAGGGGCCTTTTGTCGTGAAACCCACTCGGGAAAAGCTTCAAGCCCGAGTTGAGTCGCTGGCAAAGAAGAAGAGGAGCCGTTGCCGCAAAAGCTCAAGCTCCCCGAGAGCAGCCTCGATTCAGGGTAAGATTCCGAGGTCAGGGAGCATCTTCTCCGCCGCCAACCGGTCAAGGAGAGGGGGCTGCCCGGTCCAAGTCCCGACGAGAGGTCAAGCACCTCCTTCCATGGCCGAGGTGTCCAAGGTGGCATGTAAGACCCGAGAAAATTCCAAATTCTCTCGAAAAAGGGCAAACCGTACTCGGTCAAACCCGAAATTTTTCTAGATCTCATATGAAAAACTGATTTCACTGATGGAATCATCCAGCTACCACATCGACCTTTGGCACTCGAGACACCTAATTTACACGCCGAGGATCGAGCATCGAGTGTCGTAAAACGACATTTGATGTGACAAAGTCACCTATAATATACCATGTGACATGTTGCATGAGTAGAGAGATGATGGAAACACTCGCTGTAGTGCCAAATGTAAAAATCCAAGCCAGTGGACACGACAGCATTATTTAAATTCTAAATGATAATAAGGACAAAATCATGAATAGTGTCATCTCCTATGTAAGACCCGAGAAATTTCAATTTATGGAAAAGTGGCAAATCAGAATTCAATACAAAATTGTTAATTGGATTAAAATCGATTTATTATCTGGGGATCTCTGATGACGAATCCGATTTCATCATGAATCTGTCTCATAAATCTAGCTAGTACAGCCGTAAAATTCTCAGAGAATTCGAGACAATGGTTGTCACATTTACGAGACATCGTACGTGTGCCGAAAATTGATTTTCGAGGCGAACAAAGTCAAGATATAACGAGTACTCATGCAGCCATAAGTGGTATGAGTAGAGAAATAATGAAAATGGACGACCGCAGATAGTGCCAAATGTCAAACTGGGAAAAAGAGGGACAAAATTGGTATTAATGGAATTGGATGAATGGATAATAAGACAAACACTAAATAAGGTCTTCTTCAAAAAGGAAAATGAGAAAACGTGTGGTATATGAGGCTGGGCATGCGGTTTATCTCATTTCTTTGCAGAGAGCTGCCTTCCTTCTCTCTAGGTTTCTAAACGATCCTACCGTCAACAGCCTTCGAGACAAGAAGGAGAACTCGTCTGAGGGATCTCAAGTACTAGATTCGGGGAGTAATTTCAAACTCCGAGAGGCAGTGGGTTTCTCCCTACTGTTTTATTCCATGTAAGTGTTTTACGAATGCCTGAGTTGAATGAGGCCGTGAGGGGTTGTTCGATCCGTCCCAAACTCGGGACCGAATTGATATAATTTTGGAACCAAATGAGCAGCCCGTGATCGCTTCCACGGCTGGTTTCCGGGGTGTTAAATGGTGCTTTTGCATAATAAATCATGTATCGTTTGATCGAGGCCGGAAAGCTCCAGCCGAAATTCGGGTTCACAAAGTGAACCGATAATTTGTAGTTTGGATAGAAACGCGAACGAGGGTTTTACTGCTCTGAACAGTTGATTTCACAAATATAATTTGTGAAAATATGGGTTTGGTCAAGTAATTCAAATCAATTGCTTGCGGCTTGATCATTAGCCCAAGTGAGCTAATTTGATGTTTGAGATGATAATTACATAACATGATCAGGTGATTTAATTCTTTTATAATATATTCATGTATATTTGCATGTGAATTAGACTCGTATCAATTCGCATACATGCATTCCATAAGACTTTAACATCCAGCATTTTATATGAGTGCATGAGATGAGTCTGTAGAAATGGATCGAGGTTGTCTAAAAATGTTAATCATCGGAGGATAGTCCAAATTAAAATATCAATCGTCTAGAGCGCCCAACGATATGCCCATCGGAGGCAGCCCACAAATAAATAATATAATTAACCGCCTGAAACGCCCAATCGGGATCGACATATACACACCTGAGGCTGCCCACAAACCACAAACTATAAAGTCTCATACGAGCTTAGGCTAGTGTGAGAGCTCATGAGGACTCGGGTTCCGAAGGTCATGCATATCCAAGCAGGATCATGATTAACGTTGCTATTTAAGACAGACCGCACTTGGAAGGAGAAAGAAATTTCACTTGTGGCTATCTTCCACTATCGAGGCGATAGTCACCCCGCTGGGAATTTGGCTGGCTTCGTGCATGCGGAGCGCATCAGGAGACTAGCCATCATAGAGGCCGCCGCAAGAAAGTTTTGTTGTGGCTTTGATTTTGTGATGTACTACATGTATTAGAAATTTAGATTTGAATATATGTTGTATAAGAGTAAAATTTCAACTCTGTAACTATCGATATACTGGATTCAAGAAGCTGGTATGTATTTATGAGTACTATTTATAAATGCCACTGCTTTACTCCATGCTGGAATTATATTGACTCCGCTTGGGACAGGCTCACAGTGATGTATTTGGGTCAGAGCTCCCCGTACAAAGGAGACTCGCCGATTGTCATGGCGCTGCAACCCACAACCACTTGTAGTTCCGCTGGCTGACGGGTAGTCAATGCACTGGTCAGCGCCAGATCTTACATATATAAAAGAAGCCAAAACGCAGCGAGGGGGAGAGATGCAGAGCTTAGGTTTTGTGATTTTCTTTTAGAGAGAGAGCACCTTCTCTCTAATATTTGGCGCATCGGGACTCGGGTCTGATTCGACTCGAAAGCAAGAAGAGTTGTTGTTTCACGTGATCAAGGACAACGCTGTTAATTTAGTTTACGGAGTTTCACAAACCCATGAGGTAGGGTTTTATCCACGGATTTAAGTGTTTATGATGTTCGGGGTTGATCTGAGGTCGGAGTATTATTTGACGGTCCTAAAACTCGAACCGAATGTGAAAAATTTGTATTTTGTGGGCAGTCCGTGATAGTGTGTGTGGACTGTTTGGAGTTTTTGGATCATAATTTATTCTATAAATATGTTAAGAGCATGAGGTCGAAATGCCTATGGAATTCGAGTTCACAAAGTGGAACCGAGGATGGATGAGTGGGATGTCCGCCGACAAATTAATTATTTTATTCGGGACTAAAAGTTACCTGGGTTTGAAAGTAAATTGGATCAAAATCGTCTATGTGTGGTGTATGAATTGTGGAAATTGTGTTAGCTCAAGTGGGAGTTAACTTTGATGTTATTATCAAAATAGAGTAATGTTGTTGTAATTTAATTTATAAGAATATGGGCATGATGATGTATTGGCATGTTGTATAAATTGTGTTGAATGGCATAATGCATTTCATATGCACCGGGTAACCTAGAAATTAGGTGTGTGTGCATGACATGAACAATTGAGAAAATGAATATATTATGAAGTGGTTTCACTGGATGATTTTCCTGAGAATGGTGTTGGAGATGGTCCTATAATTACACGTCTGAGAGCCCATGTATTGTTTGGGAGGTTCTTCACCATGATCACTGAGGGCAATCCCATATTTTTATTGAAATTCGATAGTGTATTTCTTCAAGAACAACAAGTTTTGTTTTGAAATGATATTTTCTCATGGCTTAAAGTATGAGGAGTTCATGATAGACTTGTGACATGGGAACTATGACACATTCAAGTAAGATCACGAATTTACTTGAGTGTGTTTACTGAGCATTGCATAGTGACTCAGTGGGGAGTAACCCATTTAGTAGTGATTCGAATTAATGTATTATATACTCACCCATCGAGGGAATATTTATTTCGTAATAGGAGCGTTTCGAGAGACGGTGTCATCTGAGGCCGATTAAAGAAAGCCGGGTTGCGGGCTTTGATAGTTGTGTATATATGTATTAGAATTTTAAAACTTTAATATATGTTTGTATGGGAGAGTAGTAAAATAACTCTGAACCATGTGAGATATACATTTGGTTGAATATTTATTTTAGAGTATTAGCTGTGGGCCCAAGTACGTTATTTTACTGCATTCGACCTCGTGGTGGTCGTTTGTGTATAATTAGACAAGATAGTACTTCGTAGAGCTCCCTGCATAAAGAGTGACTCACTTTACTAGTGGAATAGTGTCGGGTTACCCGACATCTACTTAGTATTCCAAGGGGTTTGACGTTGTCAACTGACTCTCGGGAATGGGGTCACATGGCAGTCCGAAGAACTCTGGGAGGACCGAGCCTCCTCTAGAAGCCTCTTACCCATTTCCGCTGAGTCCTTCACAGAAACGCGCTTCCTCCTACGGCACCAGAGGACGAGGGAAGGATTACTCAACCAGATGAGACTCACGCTTACTTCAACTCGCAGCTCATCACGGTGACGACGGGCCCATCCCACGGACTCTAAACTCCAAGAGGGCAAATGTCATGTCCGTTGAGGAGGCTTTGGCCTTATCACTTCAGGGGGCGGCCACCGTATGTCCAAACGCCTTTATTTGTTCATTCCACCGTTGTTTCAAACTATCCATTAATTTTATCTCATTTCTGCAGATGGCTACCTATATGAAAAGCCTGGCGAGGAGGGCCAGCTTTGCCGAGGGCTCGCAGCAAAGAAAGCCGTGATAAAGCCAAGGTTGCTCTCCCGACTCTCCGAGAAGGCCAACCTCGCAGCCTGATGCAACGCCTGTCGAAGGATGTCGTGAAGCATGAATCACCCAAAGCACACCACGACCGCGAAAGCACGAAAGCAAAGATAAAGAAAAGAAGGCTCTAGCGAGCCGAGGGCTGCCAAGGACAAGTCAAGGCGATCGGGATCGAAATGCAAGTGGCCGTGGATGAGCACATGGTCTGGGACGAGCTGCGCATCAAAGCCAAGACATTAAGCCGGGTCACGCCGAAGAGGCTTCGAGCTAAGGATTCTGAGCACCTAATCGAGGAATGCTATGTGTCAGAGGTTTTTGAGGCGTGGAGGCCTTGGTTAGTCGAAGGAAGGTGATTACTCGACGAGAGACGAGGCCTCTGCACCTCAGGGGCCTTTGGGTGGCTTGCTTTTCGACGCAAGGCTGCTAAGGTTTTCCCTGGTCTGGATTTCAACTTTCAAGTTCCTGTTGAGGGGGAGGTAGAAGAATTTAACTCTGACGACGAAGCGGACCCCGTGGTGTTTTCAGATGCCCCCATCTCTTTTCCTCTCCCTGGTGAACCTGAGATTGAGGCTCCTACAATGGTTTCATTATCCTACCGCCGCTTCACTTAATATACTGGAGGTTCGTAATCGGTGCTCAGAGTCCTACTCACATTTAGGCTTTTCCCTGTAATTTATGCTTATTCTACTAACTTTGGGCTTTAAGCCATGGACTTCTGTAATGCTGACTCTGATTTTTTATCGACCATGGATATTTTCCTTAAAACCTTGCACACCCGCTCTTTAACATCTTATTTTACAACTCGGTCATGAGGCTTCCTAGCTATTCATCTCCTTAATAATCGAGCTGTTATGCGCTTTAGCATCCGAGCTACGTAATTTTAAATAAACCAGCTATTGGGCCTATTGAACCGAGCTACCGGGCCTATCAACCGAGCCACGCGGCTCTTATCGAACCGAAAGCACGGGCTCTCAACAAACCGAGCTACCAGATCTTATCAACTGCTTATGTGGCTCTCTCGAGCCGGGCTCTTATTAAACTTAGCTATGTGGTTTCAATGTAAATCGAGCTATTTGGCTCCTCTTTTGACTCGAGTTACGTGATCTCTTAACAAACCGGCCATCGGGCTCTTATTGAACTAATCTATCGTGGACTCTTTTTGAAAGGCCTGGCTCTTATTAAACTCGAAGCACGCGGGCTCTTAACAAAACTAAGCACGTGGCTCTTAACAAACTCGAGCTACTTGCTCCTTTGACTCAGCTACGTGGTTCTTAACAAACCGAGCTACTAAAGTTTTATCAACCGAGCTACGGGCTCCCTTCTAACTCTAAGCTACGTGGCTCTAACAAATCGAGCTATCACTATTATTGAACCGGAGCTACGTGGCTCCTTCAGACTCTGAGCTACGTGGCTCTTAACAAACTGAGCTATTGGGCTCTTATTGAATTGAGCTATTGAGCTCTTATTGAACTGAGCTCCATGGCTCTTTTGCACTCGAGCTACGTGGCTGCCTCTAATATCCGAGCCTCGGTTTTTTTCGTCTCGCTTCCTGAAAGTGCGATAGTTTTAATGTCTGCTCATGGAGAATCGGAACAGATCGCGTGATCTCCTAAGGTGTCCAAGCTTTATAACAACCGCCTTCCTTCGAGGGTGTATGCTATATGCCACCCTCGTTTTCCTTCTCGCCGTCTGAGTTCGAACAACATGACAGTTTCAGTGGTTTGATTGCCATCACACGAAGTCCAAGCTTGCGGTCATGGGCCGACGTTTCAGTTTCGCGAAAGAGCCCTACCATTTGTCGGAGTTGTGTTGTCTCCCAGTCCTACCATTCAGGGAGCTGTGTCGTTCTCATAGTCCCGCCATTCGATGGACGGTTAGGAACACGCTCTGAGGGGGGCGGCGTGTTTTGAATGCTTCAAGGCCCCGCTTCCTATGCTATACCTCTCCTCCCTCTCTTTCTCTTTTTCCGCTTCCTTTTCTCTTGTGGATTTTCCTGTAGACTGAGTGGTTGTTGCTGGTTGTAATTTTCTCGAGACGTAGAGAATCTAGTTTTTGTGTATTGTAATTTTTTGAAATAAAAGTACAATCTTTTAGAAATACGTATATTTTTCTGATGTGTCATGTAACCTTCCAAGGCCCTTCCGAGCCCCGTGTGGATTGGAGCAAACCTAGCCTCCCGGTTCTTTCTTTATGATTTACGAGAGTAGACAGGCCGAAAATAAACACAAAAATTGTTATTTGAACGAAAGTAGAACTGTTGCGCTTTATTAATAGATACAATCTGAGGTTTATGGGTAAAACCGCTTGAGGTGCTCGGCATTCCAGGAGTGATGCGAGGTCTTTCCCTCTTCCATTTGAAGCCTGGCAATTGCCAGGCTCTGACATTCGTGATACGATATGTGGTCCCTCCTACTGGGTCCCGCCACTGTAAGTGGGTCTTTCCTTGCCGCCAGAGCCTTTTTGAGCACTAGGGCCACAGCTTAAAACTATTAGCCCTCGACCTTCGATCATAGTACCTTGTTGTTTTTCGCTGGGAAGTCCCGATGTGTTCTGTAGGCTCGTCTCGCTCCCCTCCAAGAGATCAAGGCTTGCTGAGAGACTCTCATCAGGCTCGGCATTTACGAACTCGACCTCGGGTGACTTGAGCTCAACCTCAACAAAGGCACTTCTGTACAAATGCTAAGGCCAATGGAGTTTCTCGAGCTGCGTGACTCTACGTGTAGTTCACGCCCATAGTACTCGAGGAGGTATTCTACCCATTTTCCTTAGTTTTCCATCTTAGTCTTCAATGCCACTGAGAGTCCTTATAATGATTCTTATGCTTGTCCGTGAACTACGGATGAGCAGGCATTAGGAATTCTTGATTCCGAGCTCAAATAAGAAAAGTTCTTAAATTTCAAGTTGTCGAATTGCTTTCCATTATCGTGAGACCAATGCTTTCGGGATTCGAATCGCATATTATAACGCCAAACTAAGTTAATGACTCGGGCTTCTGATTGTCAAGTAATGGCTCCCACCGCCCACTTGAGAAGTAGTCCACTCCTACAATGACGAATTTGCACTTACCTCTTCCACGGGTTAACTGAGTATGCCTAATCCCACCGCTAAAAGGCCATGGTCTTACATGATCTGGGTCATGGCTCTGGATTGAGCGGGAGATCTCGCATGCTCTCTCGATAGATTTTGCATTTTCTCGACCAGCCTATGGCATCTTTGAGCATCGGGCTAATAATACTTGCCTCGTGGTTTTTCCCGCTAAGATCGTATTTATATGCATAGATATTTGTATCACACGTGAATATATCCCGCTATATTTATGAGGTGTGAAAACTACAGTGTGGTCTGCAGGTAGAGAATCTAGCTGATCTTGCTCTTAGTTTAGATGCTCTCCTTCGGATTGTTTTGACAATGTCTCGTTTAACCAAGGCCCCGTATGGGGTCCATCCAAATTGGGTACGTCATCACCGGGAGAATCTTTGTTGTTGATGTTTACCGAGGCTCTAGGAGGTGCTCAACTGGCATTCGCCATCCAAGTCTCTTCACACGTCGTGTTAACTTTACCACAGCATCCGCCTATGAATTTTCTGTCCTTGGGACATATTTGACCTGAACCCGTACGAATTTTTTAAGCAATTCTCGTACCTCTTTTAGGTAAAGGGTCATTTTTTCACCCCTCACTTCATAGGAATCTTCTATCCGCTTCACCACTAACTGGGAATCGCTACATACCTCTAGTTGATCAACCTCCATGGAGTGGGGGAGGTTAAGCCCGACAATGATAGCTTCATATTCGGCTTCATTATTGGAGGCCTAGAACCCGAATCTGAGTGCATATTTTACGTCGATCCCATCTTGAGAGGTCAGAATCAACCCTGCACCGCTTCATTAAGCATTGGCGGCCCTATCTACTGACAACCTCCAAATGGGGAGGTCAGACGCGAGCTCGGTGGCTCCCCCGCAGGCGCCATCGAGGTGAATTCCAGCGATGAACCGCCAAAACCTAACTCTTGATCTTTATTCTCGCTTGTAAATTTCACGTCGAACTCACTCAACTCTATGGCCCATTTTATCAGTTTTCCAAAGGTTTCTGGTTTATGCAATATTTGCTTCATTGGGTTTTCCGTTGGAATCTCGATGGTGTGAGCTTGGAAGTATGGTCGAAGTCTTCTGGCGGTGGTCACCAATGCTAGAACTAGCTTTTCGATCTCTGATACCTTCCTCCGCCTCCTCAAAGCCTGGCCGTACAATAAAACTGTCAGTTGCGTTTATCCCGCTCCTCCTCGACCACGACGGCACTAGTCAAGAAGTCAGAAATGGCTAAGCAGTAGCTGTGAAGAGCCTCCTGAGGGGCTTACCGTAACAGGAGCTTAAGTAGGTTTTAGGCTGTCGAACTTCTCTTCACAAAGGCATCCCAATGGAAGGCCTTTTTCAGAACTTGAAAGAAGGGCTGACACTTGTCACTAGATCTGGACACAAAGCGACTCAGCGCAGCTATTCTCCCGGTCAGGCTGAATTTCTTTAGTGTTTGAGGGTGGTCACATGTCAAGCACGACTTTTATCTTGTCTGGATTTGCCTCTATTCCGCAGCTGTTGACTATGAAACCTAAGAACTTCCCTGCGGAGACTCTGAAAGCACACTTGGTTGGGTTTAACTTCATCTTGTAGTCCTTCAAGACTTGGAATGATTCAGCTAGGTGGTCTACGCTTAGCTCGCCTCGACCGACTTCACCAAATTGGCTGCCTATGTATACTTCCATGGATGTTCCAATCTGTTTCTGGAACATTATGTTTTTACCAACCTTTGATAGGTGGCCCCAGTGTTCTTCAACCCAAAAGGCATCACCTGATAACAGTACATTCCCTATCCGGTCACGAATGAGGTCTTCTCTTGGTCGCTGGGGTCCATTCTGATCTGATTATAACCAGAGAAAGTGTCCATGAAGGTGGAGAGCTCAGTGCCGCTAGTTACGCTAACTATGAGGTCGATCCGGGCAAGGAAAGTTATCTTCTAGTAAGCCCTAAGCACACAAATAAAGTCACGCAGAGTCGCCACTTGCCATTTGCCTTCTCGACGAACCACATTAGCCAACCAAATGGGATAATCTATCAGATACTTCGGGTCGAGGAGTTTGTCAATCTCTTCATCGACGCCTTCGCCTTGGGGTAAAACTTCTTTTCGTTTCGACGGGTTTGAAGGAGGGAATAACATTTAGCTTGTGGGTGATAATCATTGGTCATCTTATGTCCTCTTGCTTCCAAGCCAATACTCCACATTTTTCTTTGCTAGTTTGACAGAGGTCTGACGCCCCTACCACCTGATCCGGCGTGTGCGTGCTCCGCCGGTCGCCAAGTCGCACCGTTCAGCTTCCGGTGCGCTAGGTCGGGTGTTTAATTACCCTCATCGAAGCTCATCCATATGGATGTTGTCAACTGCTTTCTGTTTCATTGACGCCAAGTAGCACTCCCTGGCTACCCGCTGGTCTCCTCGAACCATTCCTACTCCATTCTATGTAGGGAATTTGACAACCATATGATAAAGCAAGGGATGGCCTCATGGCATGGAGATAAGGCTCGCCAAGAACATGTTGTATGCCGATGGGGCATCCACTATGAGGAATTTTATCGCCGTTGTGGCCTGGCATAGGGGGTCTCCCAAAGTGAGTACCAGTTGTATCGACCCCAGGGGTAGCACTTTCTCCCCGAGAATCCCACTGCGGGCGCACCTGGCTCTAGCCTCCCTTCCGATGCCCATTTTATCAAACGATGCGAAGATGATGCCTACGAGCTCCGCGTTCATCAGACCTCTATGAATCAAGCTTTTGTTGGCCACAACAACCCTTAGCTACCAACTGGGTCATCACGGGATGTTGCGCCTTCCATGTCGAGTCCGAGAAGGTTATGGTGGTATCCAACCAGAGCTTAGACACTAGCCTCCGTACCTCCAATGTCTCCTAACTGAATGTTGTGTAGGTGAGCCTCCTGGCCGACCGGATTCCCACCACCGCCGAATCCGAAAATCACATTGATCTCTCCTGTGTTGTCGACGCTGAAGTTAAATAAGCACCCGAGGTGGTGGAGGAGGTGCCTGGTTCTGATCTTCTGGAGCCACGTAACGGCGAAGATGTCCACGTCGGATTAGGAATTCAATTTCTTTCTTCAACTGAATACATTCATCTGTTCGGTGCCCATGATCTCTGTGGAACTCACAGTACTTAGTTATGTCTCTTTTTGCTAGGTCCGTCTTCATCTAAGACGGCCACCTTCAAAACTTCTCATGTCAGACTCAGGCAATGACTGGTGACAATCGAGGCCACTAGGTGGAACCGTTGAGGTGGGTGTCATGCTGCAGCTCGGGCTAGGTGGACCTGCCGTCCTCGACGTTATTCTCTTGAGATCGATCTCTGTCTTCTCTCGTTCCTCTGTGGGAGATCCTCGTCAGGTCTCTTCGCTCTCTTTCTCGAGGCTTTGGTCTCGTTTTTCCTCATCCTCGTCTCCTCAAGGTAAGAGCTTCCCTGCTTAAACATAAGGGCCTCCTCGCCGTTCATGTATTTTTCTGTTTTGGCGAGCACCTCGGCCATGCTTGCCTGAGGGTTCTTCAAGATGGAGAATATTAGGTCTTTGGACTGTATGCCTAGCCCGACTATAAAGGCGGTGATGGCGAACTTTTCATCTGGGATGTCTACCCTTAATGACTCCGAGTTGAACCTCCGACTTAGGACCTCGTGTTTTCTTGTGGGCCTTGCTTTACCAGTAGCTGTGTAGCTCGACTTTCGGCACGTCCGGCTTCAGCTGAAGTGGGACACGAAAGCAATGGAGAGTTCTTTCAAGGATGAGATCGAGGTCAAGGAGCCCTGAACTTTAGTGCCAAGGTCGAGCCCTTGCTGATGGCAAAGGCTCTACATCTCACGGGGTCTTGGTATCTATGCAGCTCCATCTAATTCTTGTAGATGTTGAGGTGGTCTACAGGATCTTTTGTTCCGTCGAAAGCTTCGACCAGAGCATTAACTTTGTTTCCAGAGAGGGGAAGTGTAGCACTCCTACCGTGAACAGAGATTCCTCAGGTTTGCACTCAAAGCATCTTACAGCCTCCTTCATGTGGCTAAGCTCTTGTTAGATATCCTGGAACCGCTGCTCCTAAGATTATTCCCCCTTCCCCTGTTGATAAGGGGTTGGCTCATCACCTCACTGCTCCCGCTGTGCATCCCCACTGCGACCATCTCCGGGGGGTATGTAGAGATCATGTCCCCCTGGTCCGGCTGTTTTCTCCTCCTCCGTCAACGTCTCGAGGGCGCCAAGGTGTTGCTCCTCCTCCTGTGGAATGCATTGTGACCTCTATGGGCCTCAGCCTCCCGTGGGCGCCGCACCTCGCCCGTGAGTTCCGCAACTCCCTTAGCAGACGGCCGATCGACGACGAGCGCCTCCATCTCGCTGCTACGGGCATGAAGAGGCCCGAGCGCCTCTTGGTGGTTCATTACAACGCCGTCCTATTGGTCTTATGTCTCGAGGTTGGCGGACTCCTACTTCATGTTTCAAGTCGATACCATCAATCACTGAGAAATAAGTTGATTTGTAAAGGAATGCTGCTCTACGTGACTGGGCGCCAAACTGATGGTGTTTTTTTCATCGATACTGGGGCCGAGCTCGCTGAGTCATCACCTTTCGTCGGGCCGAGTCGATATACAATCTGCACAGGAAGGGTGGTCCGGTAAGGGGTGTGTCGGGCCACTCTCTTCGATGCCTAAGTCGGGCTTTCTTTCTTACAAAAATGAAAGAGATCAATTGTTGATAGCTTTGTGATCAAGGCATCTTCTTTAGTGGAATTTCTCAAGATTTATCACGGGTGATCACGATGATTTTCTGCTAGACGACGATATGGTTGCTCTCAATTGGGTAGGGAATCCTCTTTCTTATCACAACTCAGATATTAGAGGATAATTAGGAGTCGTGGACTATGAGAAATCCTTCCCTTAATGAGTAGAGATATCGACTACTGAGATGGAGGCTTTCCCTTATTATGTCACCACCGATGGATGTGAATTATCCTCGTTACCTATCTGGCTCCATCAAGCGAAGGTTTCACTCTAGGCTCGTGGTCTTAAGAGTAACCAAAGACGCATCATACAAATCCCCACGTGAGGCTCTTCAAGAGCCCCACTGAGCATGCCAACCTGTTTTAAGGTTTGTTCCTTCGGGCTCGCTGCCTGACCTACGCGCTAATTTTTTAGGCACTATACATTATATATATATATAACCTTTCATGATATGTCTCCAAGCCACATGAAAGAAAAAGGGAAGCAAATGAGTTTTGGGTCACTTCTAAATTGGAGCATACACTTGAAAAGAAAAGAAATTTAGCAACATTCATTCACGTGATTCTCGAAATCTGAGATTTTTTAATTTATTTTTGTGTTTTTTGCTAGGTATTGTCTTTTGATATTTTTGGATGTTTCATGAAGCCTAGTCGGTGGTTGGCTCGAATTTGTTGGAACAATTTGTTGGTCATCTTGTACAACCATGGGACGCCATCACGTATTTTGTCTCATCTTTCTTGAATATTTCACCTACTTTTTTTTGGTTATTATAAGAAATCCCACATCAACCGAGACGTCTAATTGAAGTAAATATATATAAAGGAACTTTCCTTTTATTATAAGACCTTTTAGTGGTGTTGGAATTTTCCTTTTACGTTTAATGAATTTGACTTTTGAAACGGTTGTTTTTTAACTATGATTTTTGTCGGAAAAAAACAAGTTGTACGGTGGTAAATGGTGGTATTCGTCGGAAAAAGAAGCTATACGGTGGCTATAATGCTTAGACCATGAGAGCAGCGGAAAAAAAAAATCAAAAACTCCGTTCGATACCATAAAAATACTTGAGAGTCTTTTATATTATAAACTAACACCATAAGAGGAGACCTTGTATAGGCTAGGGCTATACAACCTAAGAAAGGAAAATACAAATTACCATATAATAAATCTACTTACCATATATAATAATCTTAGCTTGAAATAGTTGAAGGTCATTCAAGTTTTCTATTTGATTGGAGGTCTTTAAAGAGAGTTCGACTCTTCAAAAATCCAAATCATCCTACTCTAATAACTTTTTTAATAATATGAATATTATCTTTAAATAACTTTATATCATTTATTCGATAAGATGCATTTTTGCATGAATTTTCATGATAATGACATTGTGTTAAACCATTTTTTTTTGCCACTTTATAGCCACAAGGTTGTCAAAAAACAGCTGGCTATCTTTGTACTTAGCAACAAAGAGATTGAAAAGGGTGATTGATAAGTTCTTATTTTGAAAATCAAAATTGTCATTATAATCATATATATATATATATATATATATATATATATATATATATATATATATATATATATATATATATATATAGTAAAGATCAAAGACCCACCAACCATATATGCTTTCTACCTACCATCTAAGAAAATCCCAATCACAAAAAAAAAAAAAAAAAACCTAAAGGACAAACATATGAAGATCAACACCTGTGCAGGGAAGAGAACAATGAAAAACCCATATCCCAAATTTAGAGAATCAAACTGAGCCCTATATAAAATCATTTGCTTTATTAATTTGGTGGAGGATTCCCAAATGAAGTGACCAAAACTAAAAACTTGCTCATCAAAAGAGTAAACTTTCAATCCACTAAAGGCGGCTTTCATTTCAAACCTGGAAAGTATTATAGAGAAGAAAAAAATAATGATAAGGAAAATGATTTTTTATGTTTAGTTTCATCATGAAAATATGAAAAATCAAATATAATTAAAAGTTTATTTTTAAATTCCTTAGTCCTTATATAATAAAGAAAAACAAATAAAATGAGCTCAATAAAACATATAAAATTAATTTTATTGTTTAAACTTATTTTGTAAAATAAAATTACTCCTTATATATTTAAAAATAAAATATCATTCATAATATATTGTCATATTATTGTTTTGGTCGGATCATGAGATATCTTGAGCAGGCTCTTGCACATAAGGAAAACGTCTTTAAATCATACCATATCTAGATTAATCCTTATACGAGTCAAGACTTCATCAATAGCGACGGTAAAGCTCTACTACATAACACAACTGCATTCTCGAGGCTCGAACTCAAGACTGACTACAAGCTTGCAGGCTTCCAACTATCTCACATTCATATTTGATGGTTATATTATCATCTTATTATCTTGACTTTGTTATATATATATATATATATATATATATATATATATATATATATATATATATATATATTAATTCCAAATTCTATAAACTTTAACTTTTGTGAAAGCTTAAATTGCTTGTCACTTCAGATGTAGCCTCTGGCTTGACAAAAGCTGCTCTGGTGCTCGAATGCAAATTTACGCAATTTATTCCTGATTTAAGCAAACAATATCTATATTATTAGATGCAAATTATCATCTTATTTATTTATAATCCTTGATCAAAATGATCCCTCCATATTTTTGAGGCCCATAAGTAACAAAATAAGGGTCCCTAATGTATAGCACTCAAAGTTCAAGTGTACATAATAAAAAAAAATGCTTATAAATGGTAGTTTGCCAAAATCATACCTTATCTAAAAGCCTTCAAATCCTTTGCCAAATCGAAATTTGAAGCCTAAAAGATCAGATAAAAGATAAGGGTAAGGGAAGAAAATTGCCACCACATCATAAAGAAAGAATTGACATACCCAACTGCTCCAAATTTCCGTCCTCTTTACGTCATGATTGGGGATGTTAGATGTACTAATTAGTTCCCACGGATCATGCCAGTTGTTGAACTGTGAATATACATCTATTAATTGGTGTCTCAGCGAAACATGTAATGATCGATGAAACTGAAGAGAAGGTCTTTTCTGGTTTTCTATAATAAGTTTCTGGAAGGGAAAGAAGAAAAGCAAAGGAAAAAGAATACGTCTCACTGAGTGGAAGGTCATGATTTGAAGGCAAGAGCCATTACTTCTTCCGTTATTAGATGATCATTGACAGTTGTGTGGTGGGAATCCTTCATAAGTTGCGGCTTAAATTTACAAAAATCCTCACCAGCACTGAATAAAGTTGGTGCCCAACCCACGCACTGGAAAACAATACAGAAACAGTGACATAAAACATACAAAAACTAAATTACCTTGAATGGGATCCTCAACCATGCATGAGAAATAAAATGAGTTTCAGTTTGTATTTTTGTGGGCATATAGCTAGGCAGGTGGTACAAGTTTATCTTTTCTATCTGTGAGCTATTTCTACTAGGAATAAAAAAGTAATGGTGAATCGTAACATAAAAAAGATGATACTAGTAGAATTAAAAGATTGTGAATTGTGAACTGGGTGTAGTAGTATAGAAATGTTTTGCTCTACAAGTTACATTTTTCAATTCCACTCATTGTCTTATTACATAAAAATTAAGAAATATAGGTACAACTATTGCAAGTGATTTCAGTAATTACAAACTTAAAGTGATATTTGCAAACGGTAAATTAATTCATGATTCAAATTCTTAATGCGAAATTTAAACTGAATTACTAGTTTACCTTCTTTTTTTCCTATTCATATGGTTGTAAATGAAAATACTGGCAAAACTTCTGGAAAATCTCAGTGAATCCTCCTACTTGATTGGAATATTCCCATTTCTTTTCTTCACTTTTTTTAATAAGTTCAATTAAATTCACTGTTCATAGGTATCTCCTTAATATATAAAATTAAAATTTGAAACAAGGAATAATAAATCTTATTGAAAATTGGAATTAAATCTGGGCCATCACTTCAGACATATTTGAACATTCCTGCCTACTTCTATGATAGAAAATTTGGAATATCTAATGTGATGATTGGATTTTTAGAAAATCTTAGGGAGTTTTTTGAAAGAGAAAATGAAAAATAAAAAAAAAAATAAGAAAACGAATATAGAGACTATTTGGTCCATGCTTTTGAAAACTTATTTTTTTTTTTTCTAAAAAACATGGGTGATTAACCAATCTTGAGTATTCTGAAAAACACAAAAACCACTAAATCTAGAGAACACCATTTAAATTTAGAGAATACCAAAATGTGTTATCCGTGTTTTTAATAACCGTTGTCAACAACAAGTTTCAAAAATATGAACAAACAAGTCCAAAATTTTTGAACCTCAAGACCATATGAGGCACCAGTTATTCAGGGGATCCCTTTTAATCACCTTGACAAATAAGATGCATGAGTAATAGTAATAGTATAAAAACAGTGACAGAAAAAACACAAAAACTCAAAAATTGATTCTACCTTGGAACAGGGTTCTCTGCTATGTGGCCACCCATTCTTTGATGCTGCATTAGTTTCTTGTTGTTCTTAAGTTCCTTTGGCATCTTTTACTCTCAGTGCATGTGAAAATATGCAGATTGTTTGAAGGTGCAGGCTTTGAGGAACATATATTCTGCGGTGATGTCATGAGACTTGTTGAGAGAGAAGAAACAAAAGAAATAAAAATATTAACATATTATATATCATTAACATAATATTAGTATTATATTATTATAGCGGGTCCCTGGGCAGGTGGGGGCCCTCAAGGGAAGAATTCCTCCCTGCCTCTGCCCTGTGGTCAGCCCGCGAGCGTATACGCAAATTATCATTCATAGTCAAAACCAACAACCAACTGCACACATATGTTGTCCCATAATGAAAATCTACATGCATGTAGCGACGACACTCTACATGCCCTAAGTACCGGGTCAACCTCCGACCCACCATCCAATGCAAGTTCCAAATGGAAATCAATACTGGGTCATCCCGACCATCTCACAACCCGTAGCTCCATGTGATATTTGGATCGTAATCACGCCGTACCCGCAACTAACTTTCACATAATACAAGGTCTCACCGCTGGTCTCTTACACCCTCCGACATTTTTCGGCTTTCACCTGGATACGCTGTCTAACTGTGCTTTCTGTGTTTTTCACCCGAGGGGGTATCTATCCCCTACTACACTACTCGACACATTTCATTTTCCATTTTCATTTAACACTGTGGAACCCAATTGACTTCACCCCATTCAAGCCCACACGATTCAACACCAAATGCGTACAAATCGCACTATGCACGCACTCTCATGTAATGTGGTGTTATCAAGACACCAATGCAATGCAATTTTGTGTCGCACTCAAAACCCATGACCAATGTATGAAGACCTCTACATGGACATTCTACACCGTACACTATGTGTGTGTGTTATGAACACTCATGTCTAACGCCAGACAACATTTCATATATTCAGCTCAACATCAACAAACATGCAAATACAAGTAATATTCCACACATTCAAATTAGTACATCACATAAGCATGCACTACATCTTTCTATCATTCCGGGCCATTCATATCAACACATCTTCAAGCATGTATTAACATAATTCCCACCATTACTTAGGCAAGTAATGCTAAAACATTCGCATGTTATGTCATGCATGGAAGCCCAAAAATTCTCGTAAGTTTTTCATGCATAATAATATACCAAATCGAGTTTTCTGATCTAAAAACCCAAAAGATTCTACATGTTAGTCATGCATGAAAGCCTAGGAAATTCGCATGTTTTCTCTATTCATACAATAATACACCAAACTGAATTTCTTCGCCTAAAAACCTGTAACATTCCGCATGTTAGTCATGCATACAATAATACACCAAACTGGGAGTTTTCTTCATCTAAAACACCCAAAACATTCTCGTATGTTAGTCATGCATGGAAGCCCAGAAAATTCCTGCATGTTTTTCATGCATACAATAATACCCCAAACTGAGTTTTCTTTGATCTAAAAAACCCAAAAGATTCTACATGTTAGTCATGATGAAAGCCCAGGAAATTCTGCATTGTTTTCATTCATACAATAATACACCAAACTGAATTCCTTCACTAAAAACCTAACATTCTCGCATGTTAGTCACGCATACAATAATACACAAAACTAAGTTTTCTTTGATATAAAACACCCAAACATTCTGCATGTTATCATGCATGGAAGCCTTAAAATTCTGCATGTTTTTCATGCATACAATATCACCCCAAATCGAAGTTTTCTTTGATCTTAAAACCCAAAAGATTCTACATGTTAGTCATGCATGAAAGCCTGTGAAATTTCGTGATGTTTTTCATTCATACAATACACCAAACTGAATTTCTTCGCCTAAAAACCCAACATTCTCGCATGTTGGGGTCATGCATACAATAATACACCAAACTGAGTTTGGCCCCAAAGACAAAAAAAAAAACAGCATGTGCCAACATCACAAATTCAGCCTTAAACCCGTAAAATTCAAAGATGGACAACATCACAAATTCAACATGTTATTCATTCAACAATCACATAGCAAACTCAACCAAATGCCATTTCATGGCCCCAAACAAGGAAATAACCAAAGAGGAAAGATCCTCACCTCTTGAAGTATGTAGGACCAGCTCTGATCCACCCAAATCTCAAAAAACAATGGGGAAAAGCTTCCTTTCTTTCCTTTCTTTCTTTCTTTCTTTTCTCTCTTTTCTTTCTTTCTCCTTCTCTACGAATTGCTCGAATCTCTCTCCTCCAACTCCAAAGTTGGTTTGACTCCGGGTGGAGTACTAATCTAACACAATCTACTCGACACTTGGTCAACTCAAGACCAAGTGTTCTCCCATGCCACAATTTAACCCACTTTCATGCTCATGTACGAGGGTGGCTGGCACTGGGCCCCCAAATTCAACCTCAGCGCAACTTAGTGGCATGACACTCGCCCACCCACGTACTGCGTGTCTCCCATGAAAAGCCATGGCACCCCATGGTTGGCCCGTTCCGCCTCGAAATACGCCAGAACCGACGCCTCTAATTCAACGCAGCCGCTTGGTTCAACTAGATTTCACAGATGATTCTTAACGGCTGATCTGCTTCATCATCCGAGGTCTAAAAGACCTAGGTTTTGTCTCAGATCACCCGGTAAGAATTACCGATTCGCTTCATTTTCGTAAAAATAAAAAAATACTTTTTCCTGTGTTTCACATTCTCCCCCCCTTAAAAAGGAATTCGTCCCGACATTCCCACATATATGCACACAATCAAACACATGCATATGTAACAGTCATTTAAAACATTAATGACAAGAAAACGCACCTTCCCATCGGGAACAAGAGCGGAGCATGGCCAAGATTTCACATTCTCGCGCCCCATGTCGCTCCGACTCCCTTTGCGCTGCCACAACACCTTACAAGCCTCACGGTCTTGCCACGCAAAAACCCGCTCTCGACTATCCATGATACGTGACCGGTCCCTCCGGCTGGTCCTATCAACATCAACAACAAGCTCTCCCCAATCCACCTGAATTGGATCTTGAGTGTACTGAGCATAGAGACGTGAAACACCCTCATGAACGATTGATAAACCTCGTGGCAACGCTAACCGATACGCAACTCCGCGCCCCACCCCTCTCGAGTACCCCGAAGGTCCAATGCACCCTACGATGCCTTCCCCGCCGCTTTCTTCCGACCGATCACTCCTCTCAGCATCCCTTCAAGAAGACATGATCACCCACCAACTGCAGGTCGCCGTCAGACATCAGCGCAACTCTTGGCCGGCCTGCGCAAGGAGACGCTTCCGGATCATACCCACCTTCTCTGAGGTGTCTCTAATCAAATCTGGACCAGTGATGGAGCTCTCTCTCCCCACCTCTCATTCAATATATCAGGACGACATGGCTCTCCAAAAGAGAGAGCCCCATAGGGTGCCATCTGAATACTGGCTTGATATCTCGTTATTGTAGGCGAACCCTACTAGTGGGCAAGTGTCTCTCCTAAATTTACCCTCGAGATCCAGACGATGCTCGTAGGGCATGTCCCTCTAAAATCTGAATAGTCCGCCTGACACCATCCGTCTCGAGGATGAAAAGCGGTACTTAATCAAAGTCGCTGGTCCCCATGGCCTTCTCGAAACTCTCCGTAACCGAGTCAGAAACCGAGGATCCCGATCCGATACTATGGAGACTGGAACTCCATGCAACCGTACTATCTCCCGTATATACAACCTGCATAATTCCTCCAGTGTGAAGGTCATCCGCACGGCCAGAAAATGTGCCGACTTGGTGAGTCGGTCCACTATAACCCATATCGCATCATGCTTCCGCGATGTCCGTGGCAAGTGAGTCACGAAGTCCATCGTGATGTGCCCCACTCCACTCCGTCATTTCCAATGGCCGAGTAGCCCGATACCTCCTGGTGCTCAGCCTGGACTCTGGCACGTGAGACACCGTCTGACAAACTCTAACATTCCTCTTCATCCCGCCTCCAAGACATCGCGACGAAGGTCATGATACATTCGTGCCACCCGGATGCACAATGAATCGAGCAATGGACCTCGAGGATCTCCCTCCCTAAAATCCTACGACCGGGGACCACAACCCGTCCTCATATACCAAAGACTACCATCTCGTGTGGATGGCTCCACTTCGTCTCGCCGTATAATGCATTCGGCCCCCGATGGATACTAGTTCTGGCAGCCCCGCACCGGGACTCTATCACTCGCTTAGTAGAGACGGCCAGAGCCATCATACTCTGCTGTACCTCGAGCCTGCCATCGCATCGCACCGAACCGCCCCACTATCTTGAGCATCCGCCACTCCCGGGAAGCTATACTAGCCAATACTCCCCGTGACTTTCAGCTAAGCGCATCAGCCACCACATTTGCCTTACCGGGATGGTAATGCAAAGTGAAGTCGTAATCTTCCAAAAACTCCATCCACCTACGCTGCCTCATGTTGAGGTCTCACAGGAAGATGTATTTCAGACTTTCAGAACCAAAACACCTCGAACTGCTCACCATATAAGTAGTGGCGCCAAATCTTCAGGGCATAAGACTACGACAACCAACTCCATGTCATGCGTTGGGTAATTCTGCTCGTGATTCTTCAACTGCCGAGAACCATAAGCCACAACCTTCCCGGATCGCACGTAACACACACCCTAGTCCGGGCTCCTCTTCGGGGCGCATCACAAGATAATCGTGTACTGGCCCTTCCGAGACTATCAGAATAGGAGCCGAAGTAAGCCTCCTCTTCAATTCCCGAACGCCTTCATATGAGTCATCCCCGATACAACCTCGACCTCCTTCCGGTCAATTCATTATAAGCGCTGCTAGCCGGGAGAAATCCCTCTATAAACCTCCCGTAATAATTTCGCTAATCCTAAGAAACTACGTATCTCGAAGACTCCGACTGGCCCTCCCGAACTCATCACGCCTCAACCTTCCCGGTCCACCGACACGCCCTCGGTCGACACCACGTGTCCCAAGAAACCCACCCCGCCAGCAAAAACTCGCACTTACTAAACTCGCATACAACCGATGATCCCTCAAAAGTCAGAGTACACCCCTAAGTGATCCTCATGCTCCACCTCCGATCGGGAGTAGATCAGATGTCATCAACAAATACCACCACAAATTGATCTAAATAAGGCTGAACACCCTATTCATGAGGACCATGAACACTGTGCATTCGCCAATCCAAAGGGCATCACCAGAAACTCAAAGTGTCCATATCGCCCCGAACACCGCCTTAGGGATGTCTCGCTCCTAACTCTCAACCGATGGTAACCAAGGCGGTTATTCATCTGGAGTAGACTCGCGCCCTCTCACCGATCAAATAAGTCATCAACTTCTGTGAATTCGATACCGACTTCTCGATTGTGAACTCCTATTCAACCTGTCTCAGAATCGATGCATACCATGGTCTTATCCTTCTTTTCTTCGCAAATAGAACCTGAGCACCCCATGGTGAAGTACTTGGTCTAATGAAACCTCGCCTAGTAACTCTCGTGACTGACCTGAGCTCCTGCGAACTCAACCGGCGCCATCCTACGCGGAGTCATAGAAATAAAGCACGCCCCGTGATGCAACTCAATGCGAAGTCTACATTCGACGGGAGGTATTCCTGTGAGGCTCGTCCGAAAAACATCTCGCATCGCAAACCACCCGAGGTAGACTCATCCTATCTCACATCGCCCTCCGTAAGGCTAGCTAGCCAACCCTTTCGCCAACTCCGCCCGCGCTTAATGCGGAATCGTAAATGCGATAGTGAAACGTCACCTATTCACCAACACAACACAAGTACCGTCTGGGTGTGTAGGCGGTAACTCTCATACGAATACAATCTATGACAACCCGATGTGTCACAACTGGCCCATCCTCGAGGATGACCTCGAATCCTAACATGTCCATGACCAAGGTCCACCATGAGTAGAACCGAGATCTCTAACTCACATCCCTCTATACATATCCGATCACTCGCTTAGTCCCTGCAGGGAGAACTCATACGCGGGCTCGTCTAAGGTCTCAACCTCTAAGCCCAATACTCTCACAAGATGCGCACAAAGGAATGCAATGCACCTCGTAGTCAAATAACACCCTTGCCCACAAAGTAAAGAGTAGAAACGCATTCCTCGAATCATCGATCGATCCGTCGCTTCTCGTCATGTATAACGGCGTGACACGCCCCGAGCCCCGGGGTTCCGGCCCAGACACCCCGCCCTCGACCACCCATACTCGCCCCCGCCTCGGCCTGCGGAAACACTCCGATGCTCGTGTCGCACCCCGAGACCGACACTGCCCGCCCGTGGCCGGGTAAGAGGAACACACCAGTCCCGCACATGTCCCACTGATGATCGAGACTGTGGTGTCCCCTGATCCTGAAACCCCTGTATCTGAGGACAGTTCCGCCTCATGTGTCCCGGTTGATGGCAGTGGAAACATGTCATCTTCCCCAAATCCGATCAGAACCCCATTCGCTCGTCTGGCTGGGCTACGACCCCGCCTCAAACCCTCGTGGACCAGCCCGCTCTTTCCCGAGCCTCGAAGAAGAAGCTTGGCTCTCTTTCATTACTAGCACTAAGATCTCGGATGCTACGAAAGGCCATCTACCTCTCACTAATAATCAAGGTTGTACTAACCATCGAGTCCATATTCAGAGGTTATGTCCTACAATCTTACTCCCGGGATGGACAATCCCAACCCATCCTCGAACTTCGACTCGTCGCTGGCCACATAATCTGTGACGCCCCCAACCCGGCACCCGATGAAGTGTCAAGCGAGGGTGTCACACTTCGGGACTGGGACTCTTTAACCTTTGCTTTCTCAGAGCTGACACTTGTACCTGTTTCCTCGTTCATATGCACAATTTCAGTAATAACAAAAAAAAATTCTTTTACATATACATTATACATACCACCATAGTGGTATTCATGTTCTATACACTAAGTCCCATTCTTCAATATACAAAGTTTATACCTATTCCAAAAATACAGAGATTGAGGAAGCAGTGCGATAAGCACCTATCTTCGAAATGGGCTCGTCCGATCGATGGGATGTCCTGCCCTATCCTTGTCTTCTCGTCGGTACCTACACGGATTAAAAACCCGCGCTAAGCTTTACGCTTAGTAAATATATACAGGACGACCAATAGCTATGATCGCCTCAACAAATACACTTATCATTTTCATATAACGTATTACTCCCTATCATGTATGGACATATAACCTTTCTTTACATTCATTTATTTCTTATTCTAGTACTTATCATTTGATCTATTCTTCTTCTAATGGTTCATATTACATGTCCTATTCTGTATGTCATATTCGTGATACATATATTATCTTCATGGTTATATACTATACCACTTGTTATGTTCTATTTTCATGTATTGTTACTGCGCGCCATCGGTAATCGCTTTTTACCTTATCAAGTGGTCATGTACTATTCATGTACTGTGTTCATGTACTAATTACTTTTCATATACTGTCATATTTCATATACTGTCATCTTGTACTATTCATATACCGTATTATCATATTAACTTTTCAGATCATTTTACATTCTTATACATTTTCATATATCATGTCGGATCGTATAATCTCATGTTACAGAACTTATCATCACATAGCAGTGCTATGCTTCTTAGATCATATCATATCTTTTCACATGTCATATTCAAATCATTTGTTTTATGTTTCATGCCTGTATAAACCTTAGAAGTGGATAAATGAAACTATAAGGGCCCAAGGTGTCAGACTAATCAGACGAAACAAAGGGTCTATAAGTGGCCCAAGGCGCCGTTATCACTGCACGAGACAATGATCATCTATATGTCTGGCGCTGTTATCATTGTACGAGACAATGACCATCTATAAGGGGTCCGGTTGGGCGCTGTAATGACCCAAACGGGGCAACCGACGCATGTCAGACTTATTTTCCTAATAGGTATGCCCCATCTATCCTCTACTAGGTTCTAAGGCATAATCCAAAGGTTTTATTCCATTTTCGCATATATCTCATATTCCGAATAATTATTGTTATCCGGTAATCATATGCGATATTATTATGATTACTTTAATATGAATTCGTTCTCATATTTGTAGCTTCATATCACTATTCTCATATTTCTTTCTTTACAATACATGTATATCATTTCATATATGTCTATTCTATATCGCATTTCGTTCATGTTTTAGCTATTCATATTCCATCTATTCACTCTTGTATTCATATCATGTTATGTACTTGTAACATTTTATATCTTGTTAACTTATATCTTCATGTACTTTATCAGACTATCATATCTTATGACCTATACCTATACATTCCTATACTTCTACGTTTTCTCGTTTTTATCAGACCATTCTATCTCCCAGAGTATAGAATGTAGACTCTTCCTTTGATAATTGTAGGTACTTTTCTTATCTACACTCATTTACATATCAAATCTACATATATTATTTTGTTCATATCTATATCCTTTCTACCATGTATTCCAATTAACTTTAACCAAGCGATTAGTACACTCGGTACAACAATTCAATTTTCAGACAAGATATGGGCACCAAATGTCATTAAATTGCATATGGTTAGATTCTAGACTCGATGATCTTTCCATCAAATCCAAGAATACCCATAACGGAGTTCTAACGAAGGAGTTATGCAAGTTACAAGCCATGAAGAAAATCATAAACTTGCAGCACTTGCAGAAGCAGTAGCAGCAGCAGCAGCAGCAGCCAATGTTTTTAGTCATTTTTGGATGTAGTATAAACTCAATATGGTATCAAGATATATATGGGTGGATTCTAGACTCAAAGGGCTTTCCATAAAGTCCAAGAACACCCAAAAAGGACTTCGGACGAAGAAGTTATGGCCGTCCGAAGTTGGAGGACACAACCAGAAAATCCGGTGCGCCGAAACCAGTGGGCCTACTGTTTTCGTCATTTTCGGACATAATCTGAGTTCGCTGTATTACCTATATGGGTGGGATTTTACACTCAAAGGGCTTTCATAGAGTCTAAGAACACCCAAAACGGACTTTGACGAAGAAGTTATGGTCTCAAGCTGGAGGACACAACCAGAAAATCTGCTCTCAAAGGAACAAAGGTTAATTCAAGTTGCTGCACACCATGCGTGTCGCTCCACTTCGATAATTTCTGACCCTAAAGGGTTCTAATTCTGATATATTTATTTCAAAGAGATATGTTCTCCTACGAGTCTAGTTTACTAAAATTCAATCACTCAATTGGATGAGCGACGACTGCTACAATAAAACAAAAATACGGGTTTTGAAAGAATTCCACAAAGATCTCCTAAAACCCCAATATTTCCTTAATACAAATATTCCCATTCGGCGAGCACAATCAATCAACCTGTGCCTCAAGACACAAACTATTAATTTAACATAAAAACTAACAAACATTCATTATAATAAATTTCCAGGGTTCTTTCTAACCTACCCCTTCAATACTTGCTTGGGGATTTGATTTTCTACATATGTATTCTTAATCCATTGTAGTCTAGACAAATTCTATATTAATCAAAACGAGTTCCTTACTTAGTTCCATACTAATTCCTATATTTCTACCATATATGCATCTATTCATTCATGTATTCATATATTCATATCATTTACGTATTCCTGTCATGTCTTTATCTATTCATATACTTCCTATATTTCTATCATATCATATATTCATATATATTCTTATTCTTTATCTAATTTATATCATTTAATACAAATTTGGACTGCCCAAACCTAGTCCCAAAATTTCTATTATTCAACCCTAAAATCTGATCTAAACGCACGGCTCATTCCGCCTCAAACAACCTACGCCATTATACGACTTTATTCCAAGTAGGAAAATTCCATACGTCAAACTATCTGACTAATCACATACGTATTCATTTTACGTATTTACTATTCATATATAATGATTATTTACGACAGTAAAAATCCATATCTCACATGGAGTTTGACTAAATTTCTAAGATTTCCTTTGCATCTACGCGTAGCCGCGATGCTACATCAACTTTGCCTCCGTCCGACCACCCCGAATCGTCGAAGTTTAGATCTCGAGAAAATACCAAAATTAGATTTTCCGAATATTTAATTAAAAATCTCAAGAAAATCCCTCGCTTTTGGTACTAATGCAAATTTCATGAGCAGAAAGCACTTTTCGTTATTTGGTCTACCGACCCGACTCTGCCCGATTTCCATATATCAAGAGAGGTCGGTAAAACTAAAAAAATAAAAATAAAAACGCCGCCCCGCTCTCTCTCTCTCACCATCTTCGTCTGAGACAAACTTTAAGTTTTATTTATTTTTATTATTTTTATTTTTATTTTTATTTAAAGTGGGACCCATATGTCCCCTTTTTCTTTTCACTTCTTTGTTGCTTAATCTTCTAAAACAAATCATTTCGGCCCCTGCTTTCAATTCTCTATTTATCATAATCAATATTCTTTAAATATTTATTTCATTTTTCTCGGTATTTTCTAAAATCCCGCTTTCGCATTTCCTCACTCTAAACCTCGCCAGAAATTTTAAAATATTCCGACTG